>LR738711.1:885535741-885657092 GCA_902687465.1 Secale cereale | reverse complement strand
ACCCCCCCCCCCCCCCCCCCCCGGGCCGAAGAGGCGGCCGACGGCGGACCAGCGAAACCCTAGTCGCCTTGGGATCGCCCTGTACGAGAAAAAAACACTTCAGTTGGATTTCTTGCTACGGTGGCGGCGCACCTAGGTTTTCCCCTCTACCTGCGGCTGGCCTAAATCTGTATTTGATGATACCAGGACACCAATACACCATACAATTTTCGGAAAAAGGATACCCAACCCAAAGAAAAGCAAAGGGAGCGGTTTATATACCGGGGTAAATAAGAACAAAAAGGGGGACGGATTTGTGTAAAATAAACAGCTTGCCACACTGGGGTTTTTTCCCCGCAGCCTCCGCCCTCGCGAGCCATCTCCCCCACTACCTCCCCGATGCCGCCCAAATCCAAGGCCGCGGCCGCCGCCGCCGCGGAGCCGGTCTCCGTGGAGGACCTCTTCACGGCGCTCCACCGCCACATCGAGGCCGGCGAGTTCCCCCAGGCCGTCAAGGTCGCCGACCAAGGTCAGGCAACAAACCCCCTCCCTCCCCTCTCCCCTACGCGCCCCCGGTGCTCTGCCCTACCCAGCACTGATAGATACACGCCTGTAATTCTGCAGTTCTCGCGGCGTCGCCGGGCGACGAGGACGCGGTGCGATGCAAGGTGGTGGCGCACATCAAGTCCGACGCGACGGACAAGGCGCTCGCGGCCATCCGCGCCGCCGAGCGCCTCCCCATCGATCTCAGTTACTACAAGGTGACGCGAGCTGATCCTCTCTCCCGTGTTAGCTGCGCTAGATCTGAACGTGTGAACTTGTTTTTGTGACTGCGTGGATCAGCGGTGTGCTGCGGTTTTAGGATCTAGTAGTAGTAGTAGCCAGATCTGTTTGTGCTTATGCCCGAAGGTAAAATCTGGCGATCTGGGTCAGTGAACGGAAAGTTTGTGAAGCAATTCACCTTTAAAGCTTCGAATGTCAAATATAGTTCAACCTTATGCTGTCAACTCTGCATATGAAGTACTATTTTCTTGGAGAACAACATTGCATAGCAAAAGGGTGCCATCGAGATTTGTAATACAGCATGATTGTTGGCTTGTTTCATACTCCTTTTTCTTAGAGAACTAGAAAGATGCCCGCGCGTTGCACGGAACATCTAGATGCATTTATATGAGTAGTTTATCTTGGGGGAGATAAGGATGAACGAGGGAAGGCCTTATCTGCAAATGTGGAGATGAGTGAGGGTATCTTTTTGCAAAATTATTATAGTTTCCTTTCTATCCGTCAGATATAGGTCGGACGGCCTATATTGCAGGATGGCAGGCACACCATCATCACCAACTCTGTTTTTTATAAGAGTATAGAGAAAAATTGTTTCATACTCCTACTTAGCAAATCCAGGCGCACTTGTTCACTTGCAATGCATACTATTCCAGGGAAAGGAAGGGAAAGTTTTGTGAAAGGTTGATTTGGGTATGCCAATTGGCAAGAACCTGTGGCACTGCAAGCTAAATATGTGTGCTGAAGCATTTTTTCATTATGCTTATCTTAACTTCAGTTTAGAATTTGAGGTTCCAGTGAGTACAAAATGTCCATCATTGCATGAGCCTTTATACAATTCTCTTTTCTTTGTCTTTTGGTACCGAGCAGCTGTAACTATTTCTTAGGACGTCAGACTGGTATGGTAAACATGGTCTTTGGCACCTTATAATTGATAATAATTGCCATCCACTTTTCAAATCTTGACGTGGTCACCTCTTTTGATTTCTCGTATGGCTTTATGATCTACCATACTTTGTGTGAAGCATTAGGTGACGATGTTTTATTCACCAATGAATGCAGCCTAGTTGATAGCTAGTTTGGCAAAGTGTTTTATTCACCGATTTTTTAGAGTAGATAGAAGTAGAATTGTCAATGAACTAAGATTGTATTCGATTCTCAATGAAGTGCTGATCTTTGACATTGGGATCCTTACTTTCCATACTTTGTGTGAAGCATTAGGTGACGATGTTTTATTCACCAATGAATGCAGCCTAGTTGATAGGTAGTTTGGCAAAGTGTTTTATTCACCAATTTTTTAGAGTATATAGAAGTAGAATTGTCGATGAACTAAGACTGTATTCGATTCTCAGTGAAGTGCTGATCTTTGACATTGGGATCCTTACTTTCCTATTGTTTTTTTTCTTATTTGAATTGCTCTATACATTTCGAAGACTGAGGACATTATATTCACTGGCTATAAAATAATAATATGTGCAAATGTGCTAAGTACTACTTTTATATTTATGTTCAGGCATACTGCTACTACAGGCAAAACAAATTGCAAGAAGCTCTGGATATATTGAATGGTCAAGAAGAAACAGTTGCTATTCTCCAGCTGGAATCCCAGATCTATTACCGATTAGGAAGAATGAATGATTGCATGAATAGCTATGAGAAGCTCCAAAAGTTCAAGGTCGACTCAATAGATCTGAAGATAAATATCATCGCTGCTCTAGTTGCTGGTGGAAGGGCTTCTGAAGTACAGGCAGCCATGAAAGCGCAAAAGGTTGACCTTACCACTAGAGCACTCAGAGATACTAGGAGCTTCGAGCTTGCATATAATTCGGCTTGCACCTTGATAGAAAATAAGAAGTATTCAGAAGCTAAAGAGCAGCTGGACTTGGCGAAAAGGTAATTTTTTTGCTGAACTATTTGCTCATTGAAATGATAATCCAATGGTCACCAGCTCTCCGACAATTATTAAAAATCTTATTAGTTCATAGTTCCAAGTTGTTTCCCTCTTTCCCATAATCTTAGGTTTCTATTTATGGATAGGCCACTCAACTAGGAAAGTTATACCAGATCACTGACGCCATTGGCCAGTCTATTAAGCTCTTACTTTAATTTCTTATTTTATTTGCAGAATTGGGAAAGAGGAGCTTATGGTGGAAGATTATGCAGAAGACGAGATTGAATATGAATTAGCTCCTGTGTCTGTTCAGCTTGCTTATGTACAGCAGGTACCTAAATCTGTTTCAGTTCTCTTGTATTCCTAACTTTATTGAATCATATTAACGCCGTATCTGTATTTTGAGCTACAAGTATTTAACTTTTCTATTAATATTTTCAGCTACAAGGACAAACTCAAGAAGCTATGGAAACCTATGCCAATATGATAAACAAGAAATCAGGAGACCCCTCATCACTTGCCGTGGGAACAACCAACCTTATTTCAATAAAAGGCACAAAGGATGTTGCTGATGGCCTGAGGAAGCTTGACCGGCTTGTTGAGAAGTCTACAGCGCCAAACCAGTTGCAATTGATCGAGAACCTTGAATTCAAGTTATCTTCAAGGCAAAAAGAAGCCCTGTACTCTGCTCGTGTTCTTTTGCTCCTCCATGCAAATAAAATCGATCAGGTTTGCATATTTGATCCATTTCCTGTTTACTATTAAATTAAATGTTTGTTTTCATCTACTAGTAAGCTTGCTAAAGCACTTTTCATAGATACATCTACTCCTAATGAAATACACATTGACTGCATGTCTCATACTACTATATGCTTATAGTTCACGATGCTAGTGTAAGAAAATGACAACAAAAAACAAAACATTTGCGTCAATGCACTCCCCATCTACTTGAGATCCTAAATGATTGCTCTCTAGCTCCTCCTCGTTTTATAGCTCCCCTTGTGATCTGATTCTGTAAGGAACACCAAAGCACAAAACACACAATGGAAGCATGACAGTGAGATCAAGAATCTTACCTCAATGGTGTCAGGATGGGCAAACTGAAACTGTCTTCCGAAAGGACCAATATCCACTTGGGCAGTAGAAATTAATACCTTTGGAATAACTTCAGAAGGCTTAAGCTTTGTACTCGTGAACATGCAGCTACTTGATTGATGACCATTTATCCCCTCTGATAAACAGGCAGCCCTCTGCAAGAATAACACGATGTAAAGAAATCTGTCGGCCGATTGCTCAAGGGTACATGCATATAAGCAAAACTTCAAGTTTAACAGCAAGTAGCTTCCCGAGGGAAAATATAACCAGTGTTTCAGAAGTGAAAGATCCATATAAATCAAGCTCATAAATATTCTACTTCTCATAAATCCGGAGTCTGGATGCGCCAGTCCCAATCCAGTCAGGGGAAGGATTGGAATATATAGTTTCGGAGCATATATAAAAAGGTTCGCTAGGAAATTACTGTATGTATTCACCAAGACACCAAACAATATCATCCCCATTAGTCGAAACCCCGTCACTTGAACCATCAATTGTTTTTCTGCAGATATAAACTGCAACAGATAGTCCATCACAAAACAAGAAAATCCACACCAAGCTGGATGGATCAGAACATCCATCCCGGAAGTTAAGTTTTCTATTGGATTAAATTAGGACCCAGGCATTGAGATTGAGAGTACAACCTGGACACCTGGTTAATTGTATCCTGTAGACCAAGTGACTAACACAAAATCAGCGCAGTTGGTGGCCGCCGAACTTGCAGCTCCTGTATCCTCGAGCTGCACACTTTCACTTCCTTGCTGGGACTCGCACGAGGATGGTGCGCCGTTAGGAGGTCCTTTCGCCGCCGCTTCCGCCCGCGTCGTGGGCGGCGCGAGCACCGGAGCCAGGGCTGTGTTATGCCCCGCTATCCCGGTGCCTCACAGCGGAAGGATGTCGGTTGCGGGCGCATCCGCAGTGGCCGTGGTGGTCCTCGCCCAATCCAGGCGTAGCGCACAGGGCGTTGATGCATGCGGAGACGTGGAGATCCATTTAGCAGGATGGTTTGCATATTGTTCCATGATTTTGGGGATATGGGGCTTTCGGGCGGATTGGAGCAGGACCTGCGCAACAGCGCAAGGGAGTCTGCCGGCAGAACATTTAATCTGTGCCGTCTGATTAGATGGCAGACCATCAAAGAAATATAGACTATTGGATATCATCAGATAGATTAGATCAAAGACTCTGGTTGTTTCGTATACACTTGTTTTGGTGTCGGTAGAAAAATTCCAGTTCGCTCTTTTAATAGTAGTGGAGATTCTGCCGCTCAACTTTTATTTGCTGTACTTGTGATACATTTATATTTTCTTTCAGTGAGCTCATGTTGAATTTTAGCTATAGTGGCATGAGTCACGTCGATTGGTAGTTGGGGATCCAGTGAGAAATATATTTTTTCACTGAAAACTAGTGGGAAGGTCTGCTTGATTGGTTAAATTGACATCATTGGCCTCACTAACCTTTTAGTAAGGATATTCTTACAATGTTTCATTCTGCTTAGTAACTGCATATGTTTGCATCTATGCGTGTTATTGGTTTACAGAGGTTATCGATTCAAGTAACATAATGAAACCATTTTAATATGAAAATTCTCATCTTATGGCGGGCTCCTTTCATTCATGCGTATTTGGACACATACAGCTATTTGACATTATATTGTGTCTAATTTCATCATATTTCTGAGCCTAGCCTTAACCAGTAACCTATTACTTATTTTTTTTGTTTCGTTCTACATACTTACTTGACATATAATGAGTGTGTTGTACATTTCAGGCACAAGAGTTGGTCAGTGGGCTGCTTGCTATGTTTCGAGACAGTGTATTCCCTGTTTTACTTCAAGCTGCAGTTCATGTGAGAGAAAAGAAGGTCCCGAAAGCTGAAGAAGTTCTAAGTCGCTATGCTGAGAAGCATCCTGATAATTCTAAAGGAGTCCTCCTTGCACTTGCCCAGATTGCTGCCAATGCCAACCATTTTCAGATTGCTGCTGATTCGCTATCAAAGATATCTGACATCCAGCACATGCCTGCTACGGTTGCTACACTGGTAGCTCTAAAAGAGCGTCTAAATGACTCTAATGGCGCTGCTTCTGTGCTTGATTCTGCTATCAAGTGGTGGAAAAACGCCATGACTGAAGATAACAAGTTGGATGTCTTCATGCGGGAGGCTGCTACATTTAAGCTCAATCATGGGCGTGATGAAGAGGCCTGTCAACTGTACGAGGAACTTGTGAAGAGCTATGGAAGCACCGAAGCATTGGCTGGGCTAGTAGCAACGTCTGCACGCACTGACCTTGCGAAAGCTGAGCAATATGAGAAGCAGCTGAAACCGTTGCCGGGTCTTCAGGGAATTGACGTAAAGAGCCTGGAGAAGACATCTGGTGCAAGGCATGTAGAGCAAGCCATGAAGGTTGATGCTCCCGAGGAAGTGAAGAAGCAAAAGGCTAAGAAGAGGAAGAGGAAGCCTAAATATCCGAAAGGATATGATCCAGCGAACCCAGGGCCACCCCCAGATCCCGAGAGATGGCTGCCCAAGAGGGAGAGGTCGACCTACCGTCCGAAGAGGAAGGATAAGAGGGCTCAGGTCAGAGGTGCTCAGGGTGCTGTGAGTAGAGAGAAGCATGATGCGTCTGCTACGAATGCCGGTGCCACCTCTTCGAAACCCACCACCTCGGCCAAGGCCCCAGAACCACCGAAGGGCTCCAATAAGTCCCGGAAGAAAAAGTCGAGGTCTTAGGTGACAAAGTTGTTGTGTCACAATTTAACAATATACAAAGGACACTGTCCATTTTAGTATCTTGACTTGAATTTTTTGTGTTATTTGCATTGGATTGCCCTCCGCTGTGCTTTTAGAATCATGTTTATGGTGACTTGAGATTCTAGACTGTTCAATTTTTGTCAAGTCTTTCTGTGACTTATCTGCTTGAGATTCCATTCTTTACATGTTAACAATTTTCTTTGCATTTTTATCTGTTAACATGCTCCTTTGAGCAAAAATTGTTGAATTTCCCCCAAAAATCCAACTACCCTAAATCCTAAATCATTTTTAATAATGTATGCCCTTCGTTCTAAGATGTTTTAACCTTTTTCAGAGTTGAATGTATATAGACACATTTTAGCGTGTTTGTTTACTCATTTCAGTCTGTATATAGTACACATCTTATATCCACTCTGTTCTCAATTACTTGTCTTATACTCCCCTCCCTTTCATAATGTAGTGCATATAGATTTTTTGAAAAGTCAAACCTCATCAACTTTGACCAAGTTTATGAAGAAAAACATTTGCATCTAGTATGCCACACATATATCATTAGATTCATCATAAGACATAGGGCCTGTTCGGCAATAGCCTGGTCACATTCTTCTGGGGATGCCTCCTTTTTCTTTTTATTCCGCTTCTGATCCTCACTCTGTTCTTCTGTATCCAACTTAGGTTTTGAATCCATTACCAAGACCTAGCAGACCGTACTTTGTCAAATTCACGATATACTGCTCTTTCTCCTTGTAAGATTTTGAATCCCCTAAGCTTTGATCGAGAAATCGCTGCGCTATTCTTGGCCGAGCCTCGAAACTAAATGTCCCATGCTGGAAGGTAGAGGAGGAGGATGACAGGATAGGTGTGTTAACATTATCGAAAAGACGCTTCCTTCTCGTAATGAAAGCCCTCCAAGCCATACTTGGTTGCTCTTGCTCCTCACCCTCTCAAATCCCAATGGGAAGGCACAGGTCATGCCGTTCCAAGTAAAACCTGAAGTGATCCCGTTCACAGACCATAAGAGACAAATGATGATTGACAACGGGGCAGTAACATCCCATTACAAAAAACAAATGTACAGCGGTGAGAATAATGCTAAACAGTAGCAGTACCAGTGATAGGCGCTAGGGTCCTACCGAGTCTCGACCGTAGGTTGTAGGGGTGAGAGGAGGGTTGGCGAGAGGTTGGGCGCGGCCGGCGGCGTGTCGGCGCCGTGATCGCGCGGGAGGAGGCGGCAGCGGCGGTGAGAAGCGGCTAGGGTTTAGGGTTTCCGGCTCCTAAGGGGAGCCGGGCAATAGTTATGACTTATTGCTTAATTCCAAAAGGTAGCCTTACATCTGTTTATATAATCCTTTCTGCTAATAAAAATAAGATAAGTTGGGCTAAGCTCCTAACTAAACGCGCAACGGGCCTCCTCCGGCTATAAGTGACGCCGGTCATAACAACCAGTATACCACATGCACTAGTCACTTCATTTCAAAGGATACTATCAGAGTTTTCTGGTATAATGAAAGGACAGTAGCTCTCTAGGATTTCCTCTAACATAACAGTAGAACACATAAGTACAGCGAGCAATACTTATATCCTATATGAATAACAACAACTAATATGTAGAATCAAAGTGAGCATGGAAAAGCTGTGAGAGAATCAATTCTGATCCAACAGTCCAATCAACAACCAGCAGAGCAAATAAGTCCATGTTTGTGTATTTCCCAACTGATCACAAGATGCACAACTTACAATCCATAGCCAGCACAACAAATAAGTCAAACAGTTGTGTATCTCCCAATTGATCACAAGATTCAGAGCTGACACCTCCAAATCAGAAACCCTGTAGTGCTCTCCACTTTTTGTAAAACCGAGTCGCTTGTCGTGCAACTCTCCTCTTTGTAGACCAGAGATCGGCAGCATGCTCTTCTTCCACTCTCTCATGACAATGGCTTTCGACACGAGTGAACCGCTAGCTATATAGGAGTACAAGTTTACTCTAGCATTTCATAAGACATTTTTTGGTCTGGTAATCTGTGGAACCTGTTGGGTGCAAAGGACAAAAGAAATTCATATTTACATATGCATGTACAGTAGTAATGGGATTCAAATTATGCCAAGATTCATGTTCCCCCTACTCTGACGAGAAAGATAAAGATACAGAAGTACTCAAGATACAACACTCATCAACTGCAAGCAGCATGTCTAGACTAGTGCTGCACAAGTGCTACCAACAGCTACAGCTACAAATTTACATCGGATCGTGCAGTTAAAACACGTACTCGTACTAATTCTAGCATGTATACGCTCACCATATTTCCCAAGCTACCCCCTTTTGTCAATTCTGATATCACAACTACCCACTTTTGTCATCCACAGACTGATCAAATCCTGCATAATTCTCATTGAATCCAGAGCCCGATCAATTGTCATATCACAACTACCCACTTTTGTCATTCAGCAGAGAGTCAACATCCGGGGTCACGACGACATGCTGCTTCTCGATCTCCCCAAGCTGGCAGCAATGTTTCCTTCTAGTGTTCATCGCTACCGCGTGCTGCTGCATTCCAGATTCCGTGCCCGGGCTCACCTGCAACGGAAGAACCTAAACAGTAAGCACCAGACAGAGATATCTTTTGCTAAATTGCGAAGAAAAAACATAGCGTCGAAGGAAACGAACGTCAAACATGGCATCTCCCAGCTTCATCTTGACCTTGCCGCTCTTGTACACCAGCATCTTGCCCATGTACCCCCCTGGCAGATCATTCAGGTTGTACCCTTCTTTCACCTCCTTGACAATGGCCCTTCCATTCCTATGAACTACAGTGGATGGTGTTCTGAGCAGAGGAAGAGATTTCGGCAACTGGAACAAGAACATCCTTGTCTTGTCGTCGTGTTCCTGTCGTTCCAAATTGTGAACGAGTTATATAAGTGCCTGACAGTATCAAGGTAATTTGGTGTAGGGTTCAGAGAAGCCTACGAGCAGATTGAGCTCTTTCGCTGGCTGGATGGAAGATTCACACTCGGTTGAGCTTGGGAGAGACCCCTTTAGCTCAACATCAATATCATCTTCTGGAACAGCACTGTCATCATCTTCGTCCTCGTCGTCGTCATCTTCATCACGGTAGAATCTTTCTGTCAACAAATGAACATTCACATGACTATCCCTAGTGGAATGTTTTGGTCAAATGTTTGGAACGAATGAAGTGAAGTCTGAAATTCACCTGCATTGGCTCTAGGAATCTGAAGTGTCTTCTTTTGCCAAGGCAAGTAGAGACCAATAAATAAACACAAGTAATGTATATCTCTCATGACAAGGGAACTGTATATTTCCTATCTCTCATGACAAGGGAACTGCATATTTTTTAACAGAGGAAGGTTGAAACCTGAGAGATTTTTGGTTGCTTCTGCTTTCCTGACTGTGCCGCTTGGAAGCTAACTCCGGCCGCAGAAGAAAGCGACTTGGAGTCAGAATTCTGCGCTGATTGCTCATCTGCAAAGCGAAGAGAAAGCATATTATAGCTAGGCTTTGCCATGTTTCAGAAATATTTCTGATCAAAATCTCATCTTATTTGCATTTTGCTGGTTTGATTGAAGGGAAGAGCTTTCACCCTTCAATCTTAATACCACCTTATAAGTAGACCCAAGTAGTATATGTGTGGCAGTAAGGTAATCAGACCAACCTTTTGTAACTCGCAAAGTTTTTGTATCTCCTCGTCCTGTCTGAAAAAAGAAGGAACAAAAGACAGTCAACCTTCTTTTTTATGGCTAATACGTAGTACTATCCGACCCCAATCCCAATACATAACATATGACTAATCACTCACCCTCAGTGTCTTCATCAACTCTTCATCAATTGGTTTTGTCTCTTCCAGTTGTGGCCTGAAAGAGCAGAGAATGTGCTTGGTAATGTAGTAAAATGCAACATGCCAGGTGAAGAAATTTTCAGAGATAGTATTATACTAGCAGTAGCAGCTCAAATCAAGGAGAAGAGAAGCGTACTTCTGTGCAGGTGTTTTTTTCGGCTTGCGCGACGGCACTTTCGGCTTGAACTTGAGCTTCTGTGGCTATTTAACAAATTTAACAACAAGAAAACACCTATCAGTACAATACTAATCTTGTCCAACTCAGTAATATAGCCATTAAAAAGAATCACAATCGCACGAGCCACCTTGTTAGGAAGACGACGACCTCTCTTGGAGGTACCTGCTGCGTCCATTTTCTGCTCCCCCCCTGTGATTAAAAATATGTGGATTTGCTCAGTGTGGTCATAAGTAACAACTTTTTGTAGAGAGCATCATTTGCTCTACTGACTGGCCCTCAAGTTCAGTGCTCTGCTGCCAGGGCTCTGTTCTCCCTACACTGTACCACACAGCTAGAATTCTGGCTACGAGCAAGGCCCCAGATTCACTCGCGTGGCGGAGGGCTACCAGAATCAGAGGAACAGGCCACCCCCCGGGCGGAGAACCGAGCAAATTGGAAAAGGCTCAGGCAGAGAGAATGGGGGAAAGCCAGCCCCCCAAAATCCTCAAGCGCTGACCTAGCAACCTGGTAATCAGAAGCAAGCAAGCAAAGCAAGAAGCAGAAATCTTAGGATCTCGTCTAGCTAGCTCTTCTTCTCTGCACCCCGTGGATTCCTCCTCCTCGGCCTACAGTGAGCTCCCTCGCAGGCGGCCAAGAAATGGAGCAAGCGGAATTCGCAGCTCCCAGAGCACAATCCTCCTCAAAATCCCTAGCTCGGAGGCGCGCGCATACGTAACGTACCTACTGCCGGGAGGGAAGGGCAGGAGCTGGAGCTGGAGCTCGATCTCTTCGCCGGAGAAATGGTCGCCGCTCCGGAGCCGCAGCTGCCGTTCTTCCTCTCGATGCTGCTGCTTGCTTTGAGACGTTTAGGAGGGAAAGCTGGTGAAACATTTTTACAGTAGGCAGCGCGGGCCCGCGTTCCAGCGACCCGTGGACCGAAGAGCCGGTGCACCCAGCGAGGCGCGAGAAGGTTGGCGGGAGGATCGGGTGAGACGTTCGCTCCAGGAAAGACGGTGGGTGACGGGCTCCAGAGATGCGAGGCGTGAAAGTCTGGGCACGTGTCCGTTCGTGGCGTGAGCCGCACCGGTGGCAGTGACGTGAGCGACGCAGAGGATCCGATCGGATCGTGCGCCTGTGCCGGACTTGTCGATGTGTGAAGTCCGCAGCGAAACGAAAGGAGACGGTGTTTACCCTCCTGGCCGGATGGGTGATTGGTTGGCTGGGCTGCCATGTGGGACCACCGGGTCAGCGAGTGAGCCAGGCTCATCTCCCTGCCTTTTCTTAGAAGAAAAAGGGATTTTGCCCCGGTTCCATTTTCATCAGAAAACAAAACCACAGTGTAACAGCCCACGGGGGAGGATTGAGGCATCCACCCTGGCATGATTCCTTTTTTTTTTTGCGGGGTAAAGAGAGTTTTATTGCATAGATATAGTCATATAGAGTTACAGTCGAGAGGCCACAAGTCCTCAATACACCATGGGATCGAGCCTAGTCACATAACAGTAGCATGCTTAGATCGGCTATACTTTGCCAACCGATTGAAAGCGACTAACTTTTTGAGGAAAAAACACCCTAGTACCTAGTAAAGCCTTGATCTCAAAGACTATCTGGCCATACGCCGAACGGATAAGCACGCCATTTGTTAAACTGGACAGAGCTTCAAAAGAATCCGATTGCACCACCACCGGAAGGTCAAAGTGCTGTATCGACAATGCCATGCCTTGCATAATCGCATGTAATTCTGCCTCCAGTGGATCATTGCAATGGAAGATGAACCGGTACGCTGCCAATAAGATCTCCTCCTTGTTGTTCCTGTAACCATAGCAGCAGAAGCCGAGCCATCCTCCCGACAGAAGGATCCGTCGACCGAAAGGGCCAGCTTACCCGACGTCGGGGCCGGCCAAGGATTTGCAGGAACCTTGTTCACATGGGTTGTAGCATCACTGTCCAAAGAGGGCATCTTTCCTTTTAGAATTTCTTCCGTAGAGAAACGCGCAGCGAGCCTAATAGAGTTATAGTAGCTATCCAAGTAATCAACGGTGGCCGGGACTGGGGCGCATCCTTCCCATGTGGCAAATCATTATGTATTTGCCAGATCCGCCAGATTAACATGATAAGCATATCACGAACATCAGCAGAGCACTTAGAGAGCAAAGTAATGAACCATTCCTTCCCATCCATAACGAGTAGATCATCTCCTGAAAGTGGCCATCTTCTTCGCATATTTACCCACAAAATTCTTGCCTGTGTACATGCAACAAAGGCATGAAACGAATCTTCCTCCTCAACGCCGCATAGTGGATAGGTTGATCTTGTCGACAAGTGTCTGTATCTCTTGCCTTGTTGTGTTGCTAGCGTCCCCGTGGCACACCTCCAGGCAGTAATCTTCATCTTTTGAGGTACCGCAGATTTCCAAACAAGATTCCAGAGGCCTCGATTCCCATCCGGGCTGGTGCTAGAAGAACCATTCGCAAAGGTAGAATTATGAGCATAAGTAACCAACTTATAGGCGCTTCTCAAAACAAACCACTCTTTTCCGGAGCCCAAGCTAGGAAATCACACCTCTAGCGCGGTGAGGTTCTAATCTTTAAATTTTTTTCAACATCCATTGGCCAGGAAAATTCACTTAGACGGTCATATCTCCATGCAGCGTTATTATCTAGGAAATCGGCTACCCGATGAAAGCGACAATTCCCTTTTGGAGTAATTGGCCGGAATGAGAGAGGCCGTGGGATCCAAGGGTCACACCAAGTGCGTATCCCTGTACCGTTTCCAACTCGCCAAATGACCCCTTTGTTAACAAGTTCAAGACCATGTAGAATACCCTTCGAGACCTCAGAGCCGTTACTTGAAAAGACAATATAGAGCAGTTGGCCAGAGGGGTAGTATTTTGCTTTCAGGAGGCGCGCACATAAGCTATCCGGCATATCCAGAAGTCTCCAGGCTTGTTTGGCTAACAAGGCCTGGTTGAACGCCCTCGTGTCCCTGAAATCCATCCCCCCCATGGGTTTTGGGAGCCTCAGCTTGTCCCAACTCATCCATGCCATTTTCTTCTTCCCATCTTCAACTCCCCATCAGTACTGACGTATCATACGTGTTAGCTCATCACACACCGAGGCCAGGATCTTGAAGACACTCATAACATAGGCCAGGGTGGCCTGAGCAACCGACTTAATAAAAATCTCCTTATTCCTAGAGGACATATACTGCTCACTCCAGTCAACGAGTATCTTCTTCAACCGTTCATGTATAGTTTCAAATTTTCCTTTATGCATCCGTCCCTCAGGGACCGACAAGCCCAAGTATTTGGGTTCAAACACTTCCTGAGTAATCTCCAAGACACTCTTAACTTCCTGCACCACATTAGGTTGGCACTTATCTAAAAAAAGGATGGAATACTTGGACGGATTTATCAGTTGCCCCGTCGCCGTCGCAAACGTGTTCAACAAACCTTTCACCGAGGTTGTGTGCTGTTCTGTTGCATGGAAAAACAAGAATGAGTCATCCGCAAATAGGAGGTGACAGACCTCCAGAGCACCCCTGCTTATTTTGATCCCTTTGAGTCCATCTTCCCGCGTAGCCTTATTTATCAGCGAAGAGAGTGCATTGATACGTCTCCAACGTATCTATAATTTTTGATTGTTCCATGCTATTATATGATCATTCTTGGATGTTCTACAATCATTTTATAGTCATTTTATATAATTTTTTGGTACTAACCTATTGACATAGTGCCTGTTGGGGAACGTAGTATTTTAAAATTTTCCTACGATCACGCAAGATCTATCTACCAGATGTATAGCAACGAGGAGAAGAGTGTGTCTACGTACCCTCGTAGACCGGAAGCGGAAGCATCAAGTGACGCGGTTGATGTAGTCGAACTTCTTCGCGATCCAACCGATCAAGCACCGAACGTACGGCACCTCTGCGTTCAGCACACGTTCAGCTTGATGACGTCCCACGAGCTCTTAATCCAGTTGAGCTTCACGGGAGAGTTTCGTCAGCACGATGGCGTGGTGACGGATATGATGTATCTACCGGCGCAGGGCTTCGCCTAAGCACTGCAACGGTATGACCGAGGTGTGTTTCTGTGGAGGGGGGCACCACACACGGCTAAAACAATTCAACTTGTGTGTCCTAGGATGCCCCCTGCCCCCGTATATAAAGGAGCAAGGGAGAGGCCGGCCCTAGAGGGGGCGCGCCAAGTGTGGGGAGTCCTACTAGGACTCCCAAGTCCTAGTAGGATTCCCCTTTCCTTTCCGGAGTAGGAGAGAAGGAAAGAGGTGGAGAGGGAGAAGGAAAAGGGGGCTGCACCCCTTGTCCAATTCGGACCAGAGGGGGGCGCGCGCCTCCTTCCTTTTGGCCTTTCTCCTCTATTCCCGTATGGCCCAATAAGGCCCATATACTCCGAAAAATACCCGAATCACTCGGAACCTTTCCGATGTCCGAATATAGTCGTCCAATATATCGATCTTTACCTCTCGACCATTTCGAGACTACTCGTCATGTCCCCGGTCTCATCCGGGACTCCGAACTCCTTCGGTACATCAAAACTCATAAACTCATAATACCGATCGTCATCAAACGTTAAGCGTGCGGACCCTACGGGTTCGAGAACTATGTAGACATGACCGAGACTCATCTCCGGTCAATAACCAATAGCGGAACCTGAATGCTCATATTGGCTCCTACATATTCTACGAAGATCTTTATTGGTCAAACCGCATAACAACATACGTTGTTCCTTTTGTCATTGGTATGTTACTTGCCCGAGATTCGATCGTCGGTATCTCTATACCTAGTTCAATCTCATTGCCGGCAAGTCTCTTTACTCGTTCCGTAATACATCATCTCGTGACTAACTCATTAGTCTTTTGCTTGCAAGGCTTATTATGATGTGCATTACCGAGAGGGCCCAGAGATACCTCTCCGACACTCGGAGTGACAAATCCTAGTCTTGATCTATGCCAACACCACGAACACTTTCGGAGACACCTGTAGAGAATCTTTATGATCACCCAGTTACGTTGTGACGTTTGATAGCACACAAGGTGTTCCTACGGTATTCGGGAGTTGCATAATCTCATAGTCATAGGAACATGTATAAGTCATGAAGAAAGCAATAGCACTAAAACTAAACGATCATAGTGCTAAGCTAACAGATGGGTCTTGTCCATCACATCATTCTCCTAATGATGTGATCCCGTTGATCAAATGACAACTCATGTCTATGGTTAGGAAACATAACCATCTTTGATCAATGAGGTAGTCTAGTAGAGGCATACTAGGGACACTCTGTTTTGTCTATGTATTCACACATGTACTAAGTTTCCGGTTAATACAATTATAGCATGAATAATAAACATTTATCATGATATAAGGAAATATAAATAACAACTTTATTATTGCCTCTAGGGCATATTTTCTTCAGTCTCCCACTTGCACTAGAGTCAATAATCTAGCTCACATCGCCATGTGATTTAATACCGATAGTTCACATCGTTATGTGAATAACACCCATAGTTCACATCGCCATGTGACCAACACCCAAAGGGTTTACTAGAGTCAATAATCAGTTCACATCGCTATGTGATTAATATCCAAGAGTAATAAGGTGTGATCATGTTTTGCTTGTGAGAGAAGTTTAGTCAACGGGTCTGTCACATTCAGATCCGTATGTATTTCGCAAATTTCTATGTCTACAATGCTCTGCATAGAGCTACTCTAGCTAATTGCTCCCACTTTCAATACGCATCCAGATTGATACTTAGAGTCATCTGGATTTAGTGTCAAAGCTTGCATCGGCGTAACCCTTTACGACGAACTCTTTATCACCTCCATAATCGAGAAACATTTCCTTAGTCATCCAGTTACTAAGGATAATTTTGACCGCTGTACAGTGATCTACTCCTGGATCACTATTGCACCCCCTTGACAAACTCATGGCAAGGTACACAACATGTTTGGTACACAGCATGGCATACTTTATAGAACCTATGGCTGAGGCATAGGGAATGACTTTCATTCTCTCTATATTTTTCTTCCGTGGTCTGGCTTTGAGTCTTACTCAACTTCACACCTTACAAGTCAGGCAAGAACTCCTTCTTTGACTGATCCATTTTGAACTACTTCAAAATCTTATCAAGGTATGTACTCATCGAAAGTCTTATCAAGCGTCTTGATCTATCTTTATAGATCTTGATGCCCAATATGTAAGTAGCTTCACCAAGGTCTTTCTTTGAAAAACTCCTTTCAAACACTCCTTTATGCTTTCCAGAAAATTCTACATCATTTCCGATCGACAATATGTCATTCACATATACTTATCAGAAAGGTTGTAGTGCTCCCACTCACTTCTTGTAAATACATGCTTCACCGCAAGTCTGTATAAATCTATATGCTTTGATCAACTTATCAAAGCGTATATTCCAACTCCGAGATGCTTGCACCAGTCCATAGATGGATCGCTGGAGCTTGCACATTTTGTTAGCACCTTTAGGATTGACAAAACCTTCTGGTTGCATCATATACAAGTCTTCTTTAATAAATCCATTAAAGAATGCAGTTTTGTTATCCATTTGCCAGATTTCATAAAATGCGGCAATTGCTAACATGATTCGGACAGACTTAAGCATCGCTACGGGTGAGAAAGTCTCATCATAGTCAACTCCTTGAACTTGTTGAAAAACTTTCGCAACAAGTCGAGCTTTGTAAATAGTAACATTACCGTCAGCGTCAGTCTTCCTCTTGAAGATCCATTTATTTTCGATGGCTTGCCGATCATCGGGCAAGTCAACCAAAGTCCGCACTTTGTTCACATACATGGATCCCATCTCAGATTTCATGGCCTCAAGCCATTTTGCGGAATCTGGGCTCATCATCACTTCCTCATAGTTCGTAGGTTCATCATGGTCCAGTAACATGACTTCCAAAACCGGGTAGCCGTACCACTCTGATGCGGAACGAACTCTGGTTGATCTACGAAGTTCAACATAAACTTGATCTGAAGTTTCATGATCATCATCATTAGCTTCCTCACTAATTGGTGTAGGAATCACTGGAACTAGTGTCTGTGATGTTCCACTTTCCAATTCGGGAGAAGGTACAATTACCTCATCAAGTTCTACTTTCCTCCCACTCACTTCTTTCGAGAGAAACTCCTTCTCTAGAAAGGATCCACTCTTAGCAACAAAGACCTTGCCTTCGGATCTGTGATAGAAGGTGTACCCAACAGTTTCTTTTGGGTATCCTATGAAGATTTACTTCTCCGATTTGGGTTCGACCTTATCATGTTGAAACTTTTTCACATAAGCATCGCAGTCCCAAACTTAAAGAAATGACAGCTTAGGTTTCTCGTCAAACCACAGTTCATACGATGTCATCTCCACGGATTTAGATGGTGCCCTATTTAACGTGAATGTAGCTGTCTCTAATGCATAACCCCAAAAGCGATAGTGGTAGATCGGTAAGAGACATCATCGATCGCACCATATCTAATAAAGTACGGTTATGACGTTCGGACAGACCATTACACTGTGGTGTTCCAGGTGGCGTGAGTAGTGAAACTATTTCACATTGTTTTTACTGAAGGCCAAACTCACTAACTCAAATATTTTACCTCTACGATCATATCGTAGAAACTCTTATTTTCTTGTTACGATGATTCTCCACTTCACTCTGAAATCCTTTGAACTTTTCAAATGTTTCAGACTTGTGCTTCATTAAGTAGATATACCCATATCTGCTCAAATCATCAGTGAAGGTCAGAAAATAACGATACCCGCCGCGAGCTTCAACACTCATTGGTCCACATACATCTGTATGTATGATCTCCAACAAATCTGTTGCTCGCTCCATTGTTCCGGAGAACGGAGTTTTAGTCATCTTGCCCATGAGGCATGGTTCGCAAGCACCAAGTGATTCATAATCAAGTGATTCCAAAAGTCCATCACTATGGAGTTTCTTCATGCGCTTTACACCATTATGACCTAAACGACAGTGCCACAAATAAGTTGCACTATCATTGTTAACCTTGCATCTTTTGGCTTCAATATTATGAATATGTGTATCACCACGATCGAGATCCAACAAACTATTTTCATTGGGTGTATGACCATCGAAGGTTTTATTCATGTAAACAGAATAACAATTATTCTATGACTTTAAATGAATAACCGTATTGCAACAAATATGATCAAGTCATATTCATGCTCAACGCAAATGCCAAATAACATTTATTTAGGTTTTACACTAATCCCGAAAGTATAGGGAGTGTGCGATGATGATCATATGAATCTTGGAACCACTTCCAACACACATCGTCACTTCACCTTTAAATAGTCTCTATTCATTCTGCAATTCTCGTTTCGAGTTACTAATTTTAGCAACTGAACCGGTATCAAATACCCAGGGGTTGCTATGAACACTAGTAAAGTACACATCAATAATCTGTATATCAAAATATACCTTTGTTCACTTTGCCATCCTTCTTATCCGCCAAGTATCTAGGGCAGTTCCACTTCCAGTGACCATTTCCTTTGCAGTAGAAGCACTTAGTTTCAGGCTTGAGTTTTAGCTTTGGGTTTCTTCACGGGAGTAACAACTTGCTTGCCATTCTTCTTGAAGTTCCCCTTCTATCCCTTTGCCCTTTACTTGAAACAAGTGGTCTTGTTAACCATCAACACTCGCGAAGAGCTTGGGAATTCCTTTCGTCATCCCTTGCATATTATAGTTCATCATGAAATTCTACTAACTTGGTGATAGTGACTAGAGAACTTTGTCAATTACTATCTTATCTGGAAGATTAACTCCCACTTGATTCAAGTAATTGTAGTACCCAGACAATCTGAGCACATGCTCACTGGTTGAGCTATTCTCCTCCATCTTGTAGGCAAAGTACTGTCAGAAGTCTTATACCTCTCGACACGGGCATGAGTATGAAATACTAATTTCAACTCTTGGAACATCTTATATGCTCTGTGGCGTTCAAAACGTTTTTGAAGTCCCAGTTCTAAGCCGTAAAGCATGGTGCACTTAAACTATCAAGTAGTCATCATACCGAGCTTTTGTCAAAACGTTCATAACGTCTACATCTGCTCCTGCAATAGGTCTGTCACCTAGCGGTGCATCAAGGACATAATTCTCTGTGCAGCAATGAGGATAATCCTCAGATCACGGAACAATTCTGCATCATTGCTACTAACATCTTTCAACTTAGTTTTCTCTAGGAACATATAAAAAATAAACGGGGAGCAACATCGTGAGCTATTGATCTACAACATAGATATGCTAATACTACGAGGACTAAGTTCATGATAAATTAAAGTTCAATTTAATCATATTACTTAAGAACTCCCACTTAGATAAACATCCCTCTAGTCATCTAAATGATCACGTGATCCAAATCAACTAAACCATATCCGATCATCACGTGAGATGGAGTAGTTTCAATGGTGAACATCTTATGTTGATCATATCTACTATATGATTCACGCTCGACCTTTCGGTCTCCAGTGTTCCGAGGCCATATCTGCATATGCTAGGCTCGTCAAGTTTAACTCGAGTATTCTGCGTGTGCAAAACAGGCTTACACCCGTTGTATTTGAACGTAGAGCTTATCACACCCGATCATCACGTGGTGTCTCGACACGACGAACTTTTGCAACGGTGCATACTCAGGGAGAACACTTATACCTTGAAATTTAGTAAGGGATCATCTTATAATGCTACCGTCGAACTAAGCAAAATAAGAAGCATAATAAGATAAACATCACATGCAATCAAAATATATGACATGATATGGCCGTCATCATCTTGTGCTTTTGATCTCCATCTCCAATTCATGATCACGTTCGTTACCGGCGCGACACCTTGATCTCCATCGTAGTATCGTTGTCGTCTCGCCAACTATTGCTTCTACGACTATCGCTACCGCTTAGTGATGAAGTAAAGCAATTACATGGCGATTGCATTTCATACAATAAAGCGACAACCACATGGCTCCTGCCAGTTGCTGATAACTACTTTACAAAACATGATCATCTCATACAAAACCGTATATCTCATCATGTCTTGACCATATCACATCACAACATGCCCTGCAAAAACAAGTTAGACGTCCTCTACTTTGTTGTTGCAAGTTTTACGTGGCTGCTATGGGCTTAGCAAGAACTGTTCTTACCTACACATACAAAACCACAACGATGTTTCGTCAAGTATGTGCTGTTTTAACCTTCACAAGGACCGGGCGTAGCCACACTTGATTCAGCTAAAGTGAGAGAGACAGACACCCGCCAGTCACCTTTAAGCAACGAGTGCTCATAACGGTGAAACCAGTCTCGCGTAAGCGTACGCGTAATGTCGGTCCGGGCCGCTTCATCTCACAATACCGCCGAAGCAAAGTATGACATGCTGGTAAGCAGTATGACTAGTATCGCCCACAACTCATTGTGTTCTACTCGTGCATATCATCGACGCATAGACCTGGATCATGATGCCACTGTTGGGGAACGTAGTATTTTAAAATTTTCCTACGATCACGCAAGATCTATCTACCAGATGTATAGCAACGAGGGGAAGACTGTGTCTTCGTACCCTCGTAGACCGGGAGCGGAAGCGTCAAGTGACGCGGTTGATGTAGTCGAACTTCTTCGTGATCCAACCGATCAAGCACCGAACGTACGGCACCTCCGCGTTCAGCACACGTTCAGCTTGCTGACGTCCCACGAGCTCTTGATCCAGTTGAGCTTCACGGGAGAGCTCTTGATCCAATTCGGACCAGAGGGGGGGCGCGCGCCTCCTTCCTTTTGGCCTTTCTCCTCTATTCCCGTATGGCCCAATAAGGCCCATATACTCCAAAAAATACGCGAATCACTCGGAACCTTTCCGATGTCCGAATATAGTCGTCCAATATATCGATCTTTACGTCTCGACCATTTCGAGACTCCTCGTCATGTCCCCGGTCTCATCCGGGACTCCGAACTCCTTCGGTACATCAAAACTCATAAACTCATAATACCGATCGTCATCAAACGTTAAGCGTGCGGACCCTACGGGTTCGAGAACTATGTAGACATGACCGAGACTCATCTCCGGTCAATAACCAATAGCGGAACCTGGATGCTCATATTGGCTCCTACATATTCTACGAAGATCTTTATCGGTCAAACACTCAAACCGCATAACAACATACGTTGTTCCTTTTGTCATTGGTATGTTACTTTCCCGAGATTCGATCGTCGGTATCTCTATACCTAGTTCAATCTCATTACCGGCAAGTCTCTTTACTCGTTTCGTAATACATCATCTCGTGACTAACTCATTAGTCTTTTGCTTGCAAGGCTTATTATGATGTGCATTACCGAGAGGGCCCAGAGATACCTCTTCGACACTCGGAGTGACAAATCCTAGTCTTGATCTATGCCAACACCACGAACACTTTCGGAGACACCTGTAGATCATCTTTATGATCACCCAGTTACGTTGTGACATTTGATAGCACACAAGGTGTTCCTACGGTATTCGGGAGTTGCATAATCTCATAGTCATAGGAACATGTATAAGTCATGAAGAAAGCAATAGCACTAAAACTAAACGATCATAGTGCTAAGCTAACGGATGGGTCTTGTCCATCACATCATTCTCCTAATGATGTGATCCCGTTGATCAAATGACAACTCATGTCTATGGTTAGGAAACATAACCATCTTTGATCAATGAGCTAGTCTAGTAGAGGCATACTAGGGACACTCTATTTTGTCTATGTATTCACACATGTACTAAGTTTCCGGTTAATACAATTCTAGCATGAATAATAAACATTTATCATGATATAAGGAAATATAAATAAAAATTTTATTATTGCCTCTAGGGCATATTTCCTTCAGTGCCAAGTGCCAGTTTCTGTTTTCTGCATGTTTTTTACATCGTAGGAAATCAATATCAAACGGAGCTCAAACCCCGCGAAACTTTTTGGAGAATTTTTACGGGACAGAAGACACCCAATGGGCCAGAGCTGCACTTGGGGGGGGGGGGGTGCCCCGAGGGGGCACAACCCACCAGGGCGTGCCAGCCCCCCTGACGCGCCCAGGTGGGTTGTGCCCACCTCGGTGGCCTCCCGCACCACCTCTCCGCTCTATAAATACTCAGATATTCCAGAAACCCTAGAGGAGTCGACAAAATTCTATTTCAGCCGCCGCAAAGTCGTGAACCACCAGATCCAATCTAGACACCATCACGAAGAGGTTCACCACCTCTATTGGTGCCTCTCCGATGATGTCTGAGTAGTTCCTCGTAGACCTACGTGTCCGTAGTCAGTAGCTAGATGGCTTCCTTTCTCTTTTGATTATCAATACAATGGTCTCTTGGAGATGCATATGATGTAATTCTTTTGCGGTGTGTTTGTTGGGATTCGATGGACTTTGAGTTTATGATCAGATCTATCTTTTTATACCCATGAAAGTTATTTGAGTCTTGTTTGATCTCTTATATGCATGATTTCTTATAGCCTCATATTTCTTCTCTGATATTTGGGTTTTGTTTGGCCAACTTGATCTATTTATCTTGCAATGGGAAGAGGTGCTTTGTAGTGGGTTCGATCTTACGGTGCTTGATCCCTGTGACAGAAAGGGAACCAACACATATGTATCTTTTCTACTAAGGATAAAATGTTGGGGTCTATTTCTACATAAATAGATCTTGTCTACATCATGTCATCGTTCTTATTGCATTACTTCGTTTCTCCATGAACTTAATACACTAGATGCATGCTGGATAGCGGTCGATGTGTGGAGTAATAGTAGTAGATGCAGGTAGGAGTCGGTCTACTAATCTTGGACGTGATGCGTATATAATGATCATTGCCTGGATATCGTCATGATTATTTGAAGTTCTATCAATTGCCCAACAGTAATTATTTTCCCATCGTTTGCTATTTTCTCAAGAGAAGCCACTAGTGAAATCTACGCCCCCCGGGTCTCTTTCTCATATTATTTGCCTTTGCGATCTATTTTCCTTTGCTTTTATTTTCAGATCTACTAAACCAAAAACCCAAAAATACCTTGCTACAATTTATCTTATTTATCATTCAATCTATCAATATTTACAACTCTATCACGTCCGGCAGACTAAGGCATAGCCTAGTGGTGGGAAGGGGCTGATGCCTTCCCACCCACCCAGGTTCAAGGCATGATACTTGAAATTTGGGTTTGTTGCACCAATTATATTGTAAGGGGTTCCCTTACAGTCTTTCTATCAAAAAAAAAAACTCTATCACGTCCGTTACCCGAAAGGGATTGACAACCCCTTTTACACGTCGGGTTGCGAGTATTTGTTATTTGTGCACATGTGCTGTTTACGTTGTGTTGCTTGGTTCTCCTACTGGTTCGATAACCTTGGTCTCATCACTGAGGGAAATACCTATCGCTGCTATACTGTGTCATCCCTTCCTCTTTGGGGAAATACCGACCTAGTTCTGGCAGACATCAAAAGGAATTTCTGGCACCGTTGCCGGGGAGCACCTTTAACATATACCAGTTTCCTAATCACAAATCTCAACTCCTCGCAATTTACATTATTTCCCATTTGCCTCTCATTTTCATCTCCCCCACTTCATAAAAAATTGCCATTTTTATTCGCCCTCTTTTTTGTTTGTCGTTTTCTCATCAGATCTATTTTTGTTTGCCCTTATGTCTCACTTGGTTACTTTGCTTGGTTGTTTAGTATAATTGGGTATTTTATTGGAAAGCATAAGGAAAGTGTTTATGGATCCTCATCCACTTGCCAATCTTTCTAAAAGATACAATCATGTTGAACCAATTGCTAGTGAATTGAGCACACTAGATTATCTTTATGAAGTTTTGCTTGAGATTCATGAATCTGATAATTGCGATGAAGTGATAAAAGAAGAAATTTATGAAGTGATTCATGATAGCTCCTTATATGAAAAGCATGATTGCAATGGTGTTATAATAAATTCTATTAATGTCAATTATGCTAGTAATATGCAAAACCCCAAGCTTGGGGATGCTAATTTTGATATGTCCTCTACTTATTGCAATGATCATGATTGGGATGATTCTTGTTACGATCTTGAAAATTTATTTAGGCCTCATGAATAATATGTTTGCCATAATATTGAAAGTGGGTTTGGAGAGGTCATGACTTTATTTGATGTTAGTCCCACTATCTTGGAAGATTAGAAGACTTTTACGCATGTGGATCATGAAAAGAAAATTTTATATGATTGCTATATTGTTGAATTTGAGTATGATCCTACATGTAATTATTTTGAGAGAGGAAAATATGGTTCTAGAAATTTTCATGTTACTAAATCACCTCTCGCTATGTTGAGATTTTCAATGTTTTATTCCTCTCCTTTGCATATGCTAGACATTTCTTGTCTTGATAATTTGGTCGCTTATAAAATTCCAATGCATATGAAGTATGTTAGACTTAAATGTGTGTATCACATATTTTATGATGCTCTCTTTGTGCTTCAATTCTTGTCTTTGATGTGATTATCATTGAAATTCCAAGCCCATCTTAATGGCTATAAAGAAATAGCTTGTTGGGAGGCAACCCAACCAATAAAATAAATTTTTGCTTTTTATTTTCTATTCTTATGAAAATAAACTTTAATACCTTTGTTTAGATGTGTTTTTGTGGTTTGAATAAAGGTTTGCGCCAAGCAAAGCCTTAGGATCATGTTGGGTGTTAGTAGATTTGATCTTGCTGAAAAACAGAAACTTTTACGCTCACGAGAAAAAATCTCATTTTTAACAGAAGAGTGATTTTTGGTTAATTGTTTTTTGCAAAAGATTAACATACAAATTGCACACATGACCCTATTTTTTTAAGGATTTTTAGATTTACAGAAGTATTCGAAAATTCCAGATTACTACACACTGTTCTGTTTTTGACAGATTCTGTTTTTATCGTATATGTGCTTGTTTTGATGATTCTATGGTTTTCCTTGATGAGTTTTTGCCATGGAAAGTTGGAATACAATAGATATAATACAAATACAAAATATGAATGGGGTTACTACATCACTTATATTAGTGATTTGTTTTCTTATACTAACGGATCTCACGAAAGTTTTGTTGAGTTTTGTGTGATTGAAGTTTTCAAGTTTTGGGTTATCTTACGTGGGTGGAGCAATAAGGAGTAAGAAGAACCTAAGCTTGGGGATGCCCCGGCATCCCAAGCTATTATCCAAAGAGAAGCAAGCAACTAAGCTTGGGGATGCCCCCGAGTGGCATCCCCTATTTTTTTCTAACGACCATCGGTATTTTACTTGAAACTATATTTTATTCGTCACATGACATGTGTTTTGCTTGGAGCGTCTTGTATGATACGAGTCTTTGCTTGTTTTGTTTTGCCTTTTAAGTTATCAATCCTTGCTGTATACACCTATTAGAGAGAGCCAAATCATGCCATGACTTGTTAGAATAGCTCTCTATGCTTCACTTAATTTTTTATGAGCTTTGGATTTGCTCTAGTGCTTCACTTATATCTTTTTGAGCACGGTGTGCTTTAGTATTTTTGAAGAAATACTCTCTCGCTTTACTTAGATTTATTTGAGAGTTAGTAAATTTTGAAGAAATTCTCTCTTGCTTCACTCTCTTGCTTCACTTAAATTATTTTGGGAGAAAGAAAAAAAATATGCTCATGATCTTCACTTATATTTGTTTGAGCTTATCAAAGCAACACATGAAAATTAGTTCCAAAGTGATAGATATCCAATAAGGATATAATAAAAACTTTCATGAAGATCATTGGACAAACTAAACTTTATTCCTTGTAATAGTTTTGAGACATGATGATGTGATATGTGAGTCATGTAATGAGTAATTATGCTTTAGTAAGAATATTGGTGTTAAGGTTTGTGATTCCCTATGCAAGCACGAAAGTTAATAATCATGCAATGAAACTACATCCTACTTGTGGTGCATTATTCAGTGTTATTTATGCTCAATGTTCTCTTATGAGATTATTCGTTTCATGGCTGGTCGCTTCCCAATCTTTTGCTAGCCTTCATTTTGCACTAAGTATGATCACTACTTGTGCATCCATAATCCTTTATCCCGGTTTTGCCACATGAGTCCACCATACCTACCTATATGCAGTATTTCCTTGCCGTTCTAAGAAAATTTGTATGTGCCATCTCTATTTTTCAAAATAAATTACCCTTTTATGTGCCCGTACCGCCCGTGAGGCGGTGAGGGGTGGCCAATATTTTTCCATGCTAGATGTGTTATTCTCACGATGAGTGTTTATTCACTTGTCATTGCACAAGAGTAAGGCAAAGGTATTAGGGATGCCCAGTCCCGAATTGAAAACAAATTTACTTTATGTTGTCAAATAATAAATTCCTTGGAAAGTGTTGGTATGGAAGGCAACCGTGGATTCGGCTAGCCATGGCTTGTGAAAGTTTGGTGGAAAAGGAATAAATTTTATTTTGTGTTTGGGAACTGCCTATGATATATCTAGCATGGAAAGTGTTGGGAACCTCAAGTCATTTTTGTTGGTGGGAAAAGTATACCTTCCAAAATATTTTTATCTCTCAATTTAAGCTTTGAGCTCTCGCACCTCTACAAATCCCTACTTACCTCTGCGAAGGGCCTTTCTTTTACTTATGATATTTTTATTTTTGAATTTGAGTCCCCATCTTCTCTTATAAAGCACCAACTATGAAACACTATGATCGTACTTGAGCATTGGGTGGAAAAAATATGTGAATGTGTTTCATGAATGGATCAATGGTTGAGCATGATGGGCTAGGGATAACTTATTTTAGCGTTGATATTTTGAAAGACATGGTTGCTTGTTGATATGTTTGAGTATTTAAATCTCATGTCAAAACTAGACTATTGCTTTGAACCATATAAAAGTCCAAATGTCCATGCTATAAAGAAAAGAATATGTTATGACATGATAGGCAGCATTCCACATCAAAATTTTTGTTTTTATCATTTACCTACTTGAGGACGAGTAGGAATTAAGCTTGGGGATGCTGATACGTCTCCAACGTATCTATAATTTTTGATTGTTCCATGCTGTTATATTACCATTCTTGGATGTTTTACAATCACTTATAGTCATTTTATATCATTTTTTGGTACTAACCTATTGACATAGTGCCAAGTGCCAGTTGCTATTTTCTGCATGTTTTTTACATCGCATGAAATCAATATCAAACGGAGCCCAAACACCGCAAAACTTTTTGGAGAATTTTTATGGGCCAGAAGACACCCAATGGTCCAGAGCTGCACCTGGGGGGGGTGCCCCGAGGGGGGCACAACCCACCGGGGGGCGCTAGGCCCCCCTGGCGCACCCAGGTGGGTTGTGCCCACCTCGGTTGCCTCCCGCACCGCCTCTTGGCTCTATAAATACTCAGATATTCCAGAAACCCTAGAGGACTCGACAAAATTCTATTCCACCCACTGGAAAGTCCCGATCCACCAGATCCAATCTAGACACCATCATGGAGAGGTTCACCACCTCCATTGGTGCCTCTCCGATGATGTGTGAGTAGTTCCTTGTAGACCTACGGGTCCGTAGTCAGTAGCTAGATGGCTTCCTCTCTCTCTTTTGATTATCAATACAATTGTCTCTTGGAGATCCATATGATGTAACTCTTTTGCGGTGTGTTTGTTTGGATCCGATGAACTTTGAGTTTATGATCAGATCTATCTTTTTATATCCATGAAAGTTATTCGAGTCTTCTTTGATCTCTTATATGCATGATTTCTTATAGCCTCCTATTTCTTCTCTGATATTTGGGTTTTGTTTGGCCAACTTGATCTATTTATCTTGCAATGGGAAGAGGTGCTTTGTAGTGGGTTCGATCTTACGGTGCTTGATCCCAGTGACAGAAAGGGAACCGACACGTATGTATCATTGCCACTTAATACACTAGATGCATGTTGGATAGCGGTCGATGTGTGGAGTAATAGTAGTAGATGTAGGCAAGAGTCGGTCTACTAATCTTGGACGTGATGCCTATATAATGATCATTGCCTGGATATCGTCATGATTATTTGAAGTTCTATCAATTGTCCAACAGTAGTTGTTTTCCCACCGTTTGCTATTTTCTCGAGAGAAGCCACTAGTGAAATCTACGGCCCCGGGGTCTCTTTCTTATATTATTTGCCTTTGCGATCTATTTTCCTTTGCTTTTATTTTCAGATATACTAAATCAAAAACCCAAAAATACCTTGCTGCAATTTATCTTATTTATTATTCAATCTATCAATATTTACATCTCTATCATGTCCGTTACCCGAAAGGGATTGACAACCCCTTTTATACGCCGGGTTGCGAGTATTTGTTTTTTGTGTGCAGGTGCTATTTATGTTGTGTTGCTTGGTTCTCCTACTGGTTCGATAAGCTTGGTCTCATCACTGAGGGAAATACCTACCGCTGCTATACTGCATCATCCCTTCCTCTTTGGGGAAATACAGACGTAGTTCTAGCAGACATCATGCATCAACTACAAAGAGGAAAAGGAAGGGGGGCAAAGGGTCACCTTGACGTAGTCCCCTAGACGGGGAGAAGGGCTCCAATAATTTCCTGTTAAATTTCATTGAATATTTCACCAAAGAGACACACACCATTACACGCGAGATCCAATGCTGAGAGAAGCCCCACTTAGCTCGAGCCTTCTCTAAAAACTCTCAGTCCACGCGGTCATAGGCCTTAGACAAATCAAGCTTGTATGCACATAAGGCTGGAGAGTTATTCTTGACTGACTGTATATGGTGAATGCACTCAAAAGCAATGATTGAATTATCAGAAATAAGCCTCCCCAGAATGAAAGCACTTTGATTCTCAAAAATGAGCTCGGTTATGAGGGGCCGAAGTCTATTCACCAAGCACTTAGAAACAATTTTGTATATGACATTACACAAGCTGATTGGATGGAAATCCTTAAGCTCCTTGGGATGAGGGACTTTAGGGATTAATACAATCCTTGTGTTATTAACCCCATCAGGCATAACACCCGAAGAAAAGAATTCCTGCGCCATCGCAATAACTTCAATTTTTAGTAGCACCCAATTTCATTAATAAAACCTAGCTGGAAACCCATCATAGCCCGGAGCCTTCATTGGTCCGATCTGGAAGAGAGCATTTGAGATCTCCTCCTCAGTGTAAGGTCTACATAATGACTCATTCATCTCCGCGGTGATCTTAGGCGTGATACATTCAAGGACCGCAACATGGGTGAGGGTTGGGTCCTTCGTGAAAATCTCCTTATAATAGGAGAGAGACATCGTTTCCATATCCGTAGGAGCATTGCACCAAGTACCATCATTCTTCTGTAGGCGCTGTATATAATTACTCCGCGCATGCCAAACAGCTCTCTTGTGAAGATATTTTGTATTGCGTTCACCCTCTTTTAACCAAGTAATCTGTGAGCGTTGTAACCAGAGCATCTCCTCTCTATACAATAGCTCGTCAAGCTGGTTCATCTTGGCCCTCATAACAATATGATTTGAACTGCGCTTGAAGTTGCTCAATCTCTTTCAACACATTGCCAAATTTTGTAGCACTCCACTATCAGAGTTTCTTCATCAATTCCTTTAAGGAGGAGGCCGCCGAACCCAAGCTGCCTACCGATCGATGTTTATTCCAGGCACCGGCGATCATGTCAGGGAGGGTAAGATCCAGTTCCCACATTATTTTGTATCGAGGGCTAGATACCCGGCGCTGCTGGTCCTGCACACCCTCCATGCTAATTAGGAGGGGATAGTGGTCCGAGAACGAGGTGGCCAACCCTTGCCAAAGGAAACACATCCCGCCATGCTTCATCCGCACATGCTCGGTCCAGACGAACCTGAACATTATGGTCTGCTGCTTGTCCATTATTGTATGTGAAAGGAATGCCCGAAAAGCCGAGGTCCTCTAGCTCACAAACTTCCAAGCATTCCCTAAATGCAGACATCTGAACTTCTAAAAGCAAAGTCCATGAGAGGTGCTCATCCTGCCATAAAGCCTCATTGTAATCGCCGCAAACCAGCCACGGCTCACGCGACGTTGCTCGTAGCCTACAGAGGTGCTCCCACATGCGGTATCTGTTCTCTACTCGGGGCTCCCCATAGACAAAGGTGCCCCTCCAAGACGTACCGGAACCACCATCAACCACTTGAACATCGATAAATTCATTGCAAGATTCAAGAACTATCACAGACAGTGACTCGTCCCAAAAGAGAGCTAAGCCACCGCTTCTCCCATCACTACTTTGTTGGGGAACATAGTATTTCAAAAAAATAATCCTACAATCATGCAAGATATATCTCGGAGAAGCATAGCAACGAGCGGGGAGAGTGTGTCCACGTACCCTCGTAGACCGAAAGAAGAAGCGTTTAGTAACACGGTTGATGTAACATCTTCGCGATCCAACCGATCAAGTACCAAACACACGGCACCTCCGCAATCTGCACACGTTCAGCTGGGTGACGTCCCTCGTACTCTTGATCTAGTTGAGGCCGAGGGAGAGTTTCGTGAGCACGACGACGTGGTGACAGTGATGATGTAGTTACCGACGTAGGGCTTCACCTAAGCACTACGACAATATGACCGATGTGTGTAACTGTAGAGGGGGGCACCGCACACGGCTAAGAAATCAACTCGTGTGTCTATGGGGTGCCCCTCCCCCGTATATAAAGGAGTGGAGGAGGGGGCCGGCCGGCCTCATAGGGCGCGCCCCAAAGGGGGAGTCCTACTCGAAGAGGGAGAGAAGGAAAGCCCCCCCAATTCGGATTGGGCTTGGGGGGGGGGGGCGCATGCCTCCACCTGGCGCCTCCTCCTCTCTTCCACTAAGGCCCATGAAGGCCCATGAACCCCCCGGGGGGGTTTCGGTAACCCCCCGGTACTCCGGAAAATGCCCGAACCTATCCGAAACCTTTCCGGTGTCCAAACATAACCTTCCAATATATGAATCTTTATGTCTCGATCATTTCGAGACTCCTCATCATGTCTGTGATCTCATCCGGGATTCCGAACAACCTTCGGTACATCAAATCACATAAACTCATAATACCAATCATCATCGAACATTAACAGTGCGGACCCTACGGGTTCGAGAACTATGTAGACATGACCGAGACTCATCTCCGGTCAATAACCAATAGCGGAACCTGGATGCTCATATTGGTTCCTACATATTCTACGAAGATCTTTATCGGTCAACCGCATAACAACATACATTGTTCCCTTTGTCATCGGTATGTTACTTGTCCGAGATTTGATCGTCGGTATCATCATACCTAGTTAAATCTCGTTACCGGCAAGTCTCTTTACTCGTTCTGTAATACATCATCTTGTGACTAACTCATTAGTCTTTTGCTTGCAAGGCTTATTATGATGAGTATTACCGAGAGGGCCAAGAGATACCTCTCCGACACTCAGAGTGACAAATCCTAATCTTGATCTATGCCAACACCACAAACACTTTCGGAAACACCTGTAGAGCATCTTTATAATCACCCAGTTACATTGTGACGTTTGATAGCACACAAGGTGTTCCTTCGATATTCGGGAGTTGCATAATCTCATAGTCAGAGGAACATGTATAAGTCATGAAGAAAGCAATAACAGTAAAACTAAACGATCATAGTGCTAAGCTAACGGATGGGTCTTGTCCGTCACATCATTCTCCTAATGATGTGATCCTATTGATCAAATGACAACACATGTCTATGGTTAGGAAACATAACCATCTTTGATTAACGAGCTAGTCTAGTAGAGGCATACTAGGGACACTCTGTTTTGTCTATGTATTAACGAGCTATTCTAGCCGAAGGTCAGAAAATAACGATACCCGCCGCGAGCCTCAACACTCGTTGGTCCGCATACATCTATATGTATGATTTCCAACAAGTTAGTTGCTCGCTCCATTGTTCCAGAGAACGGAGTTTTAGTCATCTTGCCCATGAGGCATGGTTCGGAAGCACCAAGTGATTCATAATCAAGTGATTCCAAAAGTCCATTAGCATGGAGTTTCTTCATGCGCTTGATGTCTACTACGCAACCTTCTTCTTGTAGACATTGTTGGGCCTCAAAGTGCAGAGGTTTGTAGGACAGTAGCAAATTTCCCTCAAGTGGATGACCTAACGTTTATCCATCCGTGGGAGGCATAGGATGAAGATGGGAGGCATAGGATGAAGATGGTCTCTCTCAAATAACCCTGCAACCAAATAACAAAGAGTCTCTTGTGTCCCCAACACACCCAATACAATGGTAAATTGTATAGGCGCACTAGTTCGGAGAAGAGATGGTGATACAAGTGCAATATGGATAGTAGATATAGGTTTTTGTAATATGAAAATATAAAAACAGCAAGGTAACTAAAGACAAAAGTGAGCGTAAACAGTATTGCAATGTGTAGAAAGAAGGCCTAGGGTTCATACTTTCACTAGTGCAAGTGCTCTCAACAATAATAACATAACCGGATCATATAACAATCCCTCAACATGCAACAAAGAGTCACTCCAAAGTAACTACTAGCGGAGAACCAACGAAGAGATTATGGTAGGGTACGAGACCACCTCAAAGTTATTCTTTCTGATCGATCTATTCAAGAGTCCATAGTAAAATAACACGAAGCTATTCTTTCCGTTCGATCTATCATAGAGTTCGTACTAGAATAACACCTCAAGACACAAATCAACCAAAACCCTAATGTCAACTAGATACTCCATTGTCACCTCAAGTATCCGTGGGCATGATTATAGGATATGCATCACACAATCTCGGATTCATCTATTCAACCAACACAAAGTACTTCAAAGAGTGCCCCAAAGTTTCTATCGGAGAGTCAAGACGAAAACGTGTGCCAACCCCTATGCATAGATTCCCAAGGTCACGGAACCCGCAAGTTGATCACCAAAACATACACCAAGTGGATCACGTGATATCCCATTGTCACCACAGATAAGCACATGCAAGACATACATCAAGTGTTCTCAAATCCTTAAAGACTCAATCCGATAAGATAACTTCAAAGGGAAAAATCAATTCATTACAAGAGAGTAGAGGGGGAGAAACATCATAAGATCCAACTATAATAGCAAAGCTCGCGATACATCAAGATCGTGCCATCTCAAGAACACGAGAGAGAGAGATCAAACACATAGCTACTGGTACATACCCTCAGCCCCGAGGGTGAACTACTCCCCCCTCGTCATGGAGAGCGCCGGGATGATGAAGATGGCCACCGGAGAGGGATTCCCCCTTCGACAGGGTGCCAGAACGGGTCTAGATTGGTTTTCGGTGGCAACAGAGGCTTGCGGCGGCGGGACTCCCGATCTAGGTTATTTTCTGGAGGTTACTGTATTTATAGGATTTTTTGGCAAAGGGCACAAGTCAGGGGGTCTCCGGGCTGTCCACGAGATAGGGGGGCGTGCCCAGGGGGGTGGGCGTGCCCCCCACCCTCGTGGGCAGCCCGTGACTCTCCTGGACCAACTCTTTTACTCCGGGGGATTCTTTTAGTCCATAAAAAATCATCAAAAATGGCACGTCAATTGGACCCCGTTTGGTATTCCTTTTCTGTAAAACTCAAAAATAAGGAAAAAAAACTGGCACTGGGCTCTAGGTTAATAGGTTAGTCCCAAAAATCATATAAAATATCATATAAATGCATTTAAAACATCCAAGATGAATAATATAATAGCATGGAACAATAAAAAATTATAGATACGTTGGAGACGTATCAAGCATTTCCAAGCTTAATTCCTGCTCGTCCTCGAGTAGGTAAATGATAAGAAAGATTTTTTTGATGTGGAATGCTACCTAACATAATTCTCAATGCAATTTTCTTTATTGTGGCATGAATGTTCAGATCCAAAAGATTCAAGACAAAAGTCTATATTGACATAAGAATAATAATACTTCAAGCATACTAACAAAGCAATTATGTCTTCTCAAAATAACATGGCCAAAGAAAGTTCATCCCTACAAAATCATATAGTTTGGTCATGCTCCATCTTCGTCATACAAAATACTCAAATCATGCACAACCCCGGTTTCATCCAAGCAATTGTTTCATACTTTAATTTTTTCAACTATTTGAACTTTCATGCAATACATGAGCGTGAGCCATGTATATAGCACTATAGGTGGAATAGAGTGGTGGTTGTGGAGAAGACAAAAAGGTGGAAGAAGGTCTCACATCAACTAGGCATATAAATGGGCTATGGAGATGCCCATCAATAGATATCAATGTGAGTGAGTAGGGATTGCCATGCAACGGATGCACTAGAGCTATAAATGTATGACAGCTCAACAAAAAAAACTAAGTGGGCGTGCATCCAACTTGTTTGCTCACGAAGACCTAGGGCATTTGAGGAAGCCCATCATTGGAATATATAAGCCAAGTTTTATAATGAAAATTCCCACTAGTATATGAAAGTGACTAAACAAGAGACTCTCTATCATGAAGATCATGGTGCTACTTTGAAGCACAAGTGTGGAAAAAGATAGTAGCATTGTCCCTTTTTTCTTTTTCTTTTTATTTTTTTGGGCCTTTCTTTTTTCTTCGGCCTTTCTTCTCTTTTTTGGGCCTTTCTTTTTTCTTTGGCCTTTTTTGGGACAATGCTCTAATAATGATGATCATCGCACTTTTATTTACTTACAACTTGATATTACAACTCGATACCAGAACAAAGTATGACTCTATATGAATGCCTCCGACGGTGTACCGGGATGTGCAACGAATGAAGAGTGACATGTATGAAAAATCATGCATGGTAGCCTAGCCACAAATACGATGTCAACTACAGGATCATGCATGGCAATATGACAATGATGAAGCGTGTCATATGAACGGAACGGTGGAAAGTTGCATGACAATATATCTCGGAATGGCTATGGAAATGGCATGATAGGTAGGTATGATGGCTGTTTTGAGGAAGGTATATGGTGGGTGTATGGTACCGCGAAAGTTGCGTGGTACAAGAGAGGCTAGCAATGGTGGAAGGGTGAGAGTGCGTATAATCCATGGACTCAACATTAGTCATAAAGAACTCATATACTTATTGCAAAAATCTACAAGTCATCAAAACAAAGTACTACACGCATGCTCCAAGGGGAAGGGTTGGTAGGAGTTAACCATCGCGCTATCCCGACCTCCACACGAAGGATGACACTCAATGAAATACCTCATGCTTCAAATTTGTCACACACCGGTTACCATACGTGCATGCTACGTGACTTGCAAATCTCAACTCAAGTATTTCTCAAATTCACTACTACTCTACTAGCATGACTCTAATATTACCGTCCTCATATCTCAAAACAATCATCAAGTATCAAACTTCTCATAATATTCAATGCACTTTATATGAAAGTTTTTATTATTACCAACTTGGATGCCTATCATATTAGGACTAATTCATAACCTAAGAAAATTACCATGCTGTTCTAAAAGACTCTCAAAATAATATAAGTGAAGCATGAGAGTTCATCTATTTCTTCAAAATAAAACCACCGCTGTGCTCTAAAAAGATACTCCCTCCGCCCCGTAATGTAGGACGTTTTTTTGACACTAGTCTAGTGTCAAAAAACGTCTTACATTATGGGACAGAGGGAGTATAAGTGAAGCACTAGAGCAAACAACAAACTACTCCGATAGATATAAGTGAAGATCAATGAGTAGTTGAATAATTATGTAACTATGTGAAGACTCTCAAACATTTAAGAATTTCAGATCTTGGGATATTATTCAAACATCAAGCAAAACAAAGTAAAATAAGTTGACGCTCGAAGCAAAACACATATCATGTGGTGAATAAAAATATAGCCTCAAGTAACGTTACCGATGAACGAAGACGAAAGAGGGGATGCCTTCCCGGGGCATCCCCAAGCTTAGGCTCTTGGTTGTCCTTGGATATTACCTTGGGGTGCCTTGGGAATCCCAATATTAGGCTCTTGCCACTCCTTATTCCATAGTCCATCGAATCTTTACCCAAAACTTGAAAACTTCAGAACACAAAACTTAACAAAAAACTCGTAAGATCCGTTGGTATAAGAAAATAAAACCACCACTTAGGTACTGTTATGAACTCATTCTAAATTCATATTGGTGTAATATCTACTGTATTCCAATTTCTCTATGGTTCATACCCTCTGATATTACTCATAGATTCATCAAAATAAGCAAACAACACATAGAAAACAGAATCTGTCAAAAACGGAGTAGTCTGTAGCAATCTGTAACTTTCAAATACTCCTGTAACTCTAAAAATTCTGAAATAAATTGGTAGACCTGAGGAATTTGTCTATTAATCATTTGCAAAAAGAATCAACTAAAAAGCACTCTCCAGTAAAAAATGGTAGCTACTCTCGTGAGCGCTAACGTTTCTATTTTTTACAGCATGATCGCGTAAACTTCACACAAGTCTTTCCAAAGGTTCTACTTGGTACAAACAGTAATTAAAACACAAAAACACATCTAAAAAGAAGCTAGATGCAATATTTATTGTTAAACAGAAGCAAAAAAAAGTTGGGTTGCCTCCCAACAAGCGCTATCGTTTGACGCCCCTAGCTAGGCATGATGATTTCAATGATGCTCACATAAAAGATAAGAATTGAAACATAAAGAGAGCATCATGAAGAATATGACTAGCACATTTAAGTCTAACCCACTTCCTATGCATAGGTATTTTGTGAGCAAACAACTTATGGAAACAATAATCAACTAGCATTGGAAAGCAAAACAAGCATAACTTCGAAATTTTCAACACATAGAGAGGGAACTTGATATTATTGCAATTCCTACAAGTATATATTCCTCCCTCATAATAATTTTCAGTAGCATCATGAATGAATTCAACATTATTGTTCGCACACGAACACGTCACCGTGTACCCTCGACGCCGAGGGTGATGCACCACAGCTCACGTCGAAGGAGGCCCGTCCGGAAGCACGGTACGCAAGCAATCCAGCGGTCGCTTTTGAAGACCCGAAACCCCACGCGTCCGGGAGGGACCCCGTCTGGACGCGCGGCGGCTATGGGCTGCCCTAGGTCGACCTGATCGCCCCTACGGCCTCGAGGTTCACCGCCCTGCAACAAGAAGAACGAACGAAGAACGAGGAAGAAGAAGAACTAGGGTTAAGGAGAAAAGATAAAAGATGAAAAGTGGTAGATGAATTGATCGATTGTGTGTTGTTCAATCGGCCGTCACCCCTTAGGTATATAAGAGGCGGCTGAACTTCCCGTGCAAGGAAAAGGCTTGGATTCACGTCCAAAACCCTAGCCAAATTCGGATTGGTTTTGTCCGAACTTTCCAAAACTGTTAGGTTTAAACTGGTTGTACCTTGCGGGTAATTTTTGAGGTGGTAAACGACCTCGGATGGAAAAGAGCCCAAAAGCAATCTTGACCGTTTCGACGAGACGAACAACTTTCATGCTGAACGTTTTTCGATTTGAAGCCATCTTCTAGGTCAAAACGGTCACGCAATACAGGCTGTTATTCGCGCTACCCATCAGACACGTGGCTGGTGGGGCGCGCCACTTATGGCTCTGTGACAAGGCTGTGTTCGGATGGCTGTAACTTTTGCATACAAACTCGGATTGGGACGATTTTTATATCAAAGTCGACCGTTTCAACGAGACGCACAACTTTCATGTTGAAACCTTTTCTATTTGAGGTCACTTTAATTGGATTTCAAGCCATTCTTTAATCTGGTGTCATCATGAGCATCTCTGAACTTGTCATAACTTTTGCATCCGGACTCTGTTTTAGATCACTTTCATATCCATCTTGATCTTCTCAAAGAAATCCATCTCATGGTGACTTCCAATCATAAGTTTGAAGTAATTTTGACATAGATTAAAGCAACTTTTACGATTGTGCCACTTTTGAGCGTCAACACATGCCCCCCTGTTTTTCGGGAAAGCACGCGTGCCGAAAAATAATTTGTACCATGTTGGTTCTAAGGACGATGTCAGCACCCCATCGGCCATTTATATGCTTAGGACGATAATTATATATCGGCCATTATTGTTCTTGAACCCTTGATGCAAACTTGGGCGAAACCTTCTCAACTTCATTAACAATCCGATGATAAAGTTCCATAGATATGTATCTCAAGGTCATCCTCCGAACCATATTGTTCCCCCTTTTGCTAGGATTTTGTAGATAATCAACAATAAACTCTCTGCAATCCTTATTATCACCTGCATCAAAATTCATTAGTGGCCGAAGCTGTGAACTTTGGTACCTATGATGACGAGACGAAGCATCGGCTATTGAGAGAAATGCAATACACCATGATTAACGTAGGAGCCGGATGCTTGCTGTGCCAACTCTTTTGAATTGTCATGTCTAAATATAAGAACAATCTTAATGCAACCCAAGGTAAATTTTGCATCTAGACATACCCCAAGATAAACTATAAGCGATTCATCAAAACATTGATAACCCTTGGATATTTGTTGCACTAATCATAACGAATCACCGAAAGCATCAATATGCATAGCACCTATAGCAAGTAAAAGAGTCAATCGGAATAACAATGCATATTCGGCTTTGATTAATCATGCATAAAAATATTCTAAGTGGCATGATGATGGCTTCTCGCCCCTCGTTGGTTACCCCAAGTGGAAGGTTTGAGATGCAGTGTAGCGGAAGTTTTCCCTTGGCAAAGATACCAAGGATCGATTTCCCTGAGACTCCCAGTTTCAACAAGAAGGTGTCAACTGCTAACGGCGCCAGATATTAGCAATCAACGTGGACCTGCACACAGATACAAATAACTTTGCTCCCAACGAGTACAGAGAGGTTGTCAATCCCTCCGGCCTTGTCGTTTACAAAGGATCAAACGCAAGTGATAATAGTGATAGGTATTGCTGCGATAGTAAGTAAAAGCGGAAAGTAAATAGCGGATGTGATCAATGATGGTAATATGGACCGGGGTCCCATGATGTTCACTAGTGATGTCTCTCTCCCAAAAGACGATAAAACAGCTATGTGAGGTAAACGAATTACAGCTGGGCAATTGACAGGACCATGTGCGCAAACCAATGCTGACTATGTTGCAAGAAAGGTAGAGGTTCAAAGCATGGACGGTACGCCAAGGCAAGTAGACGGAAATCCATCTGCATCTACTACTAATCATCCACCTTGAGATATCTATCCAGAACATCTCGCTGGTATTAAGTTGCGAGTCCCACCCATAGTGTAAACTCAAAGCAACAGACAACTGCATTAAAAGAACTTTGCGTAAAGTAAACAATCCTTGCACCGACGGGCACAAGCACCGTTGTTTTCCCCCTTGTGGCAACAGCACATCCCCTAGACTCATGTTTCTGTCACTCAAGCTAGTCATCGAGGGGCATGAACCCACAATCAAGCATAACGTTCCCTCTTGGAGTCACTACCTACTACTTGGCCAAAGCAATAAATAACAACGGAGAACATGCAAGAATTACTTACGAACATAAATATAAAAGAGGTAGATCAAATATATTACTCAAACACAATATGAACATAATCTCACAATCCATCGGATCCCAGCAAACTCATCATAGCAACAGCATAAGGATTACATATGTGCCTCGATCATGTAGGGCAGCTCACGAGGACTAATTAGTGAAGCACAAGAACGGGAGGAGAACATCACTTAGCTACTGGTCATGGACCCACGGTCCAAGGGAGACTACTCACAACTCATCCGGGAGGCATCCATGGTGGTGGAGAGGCTCCCGGTGGTGATCCTCCCCTCCGGCAGGGTGCCGGGAAGAGTTCTCCTGGTGCTCCCGATCTTGGAAGCGCGGAGGCGGCGGAACAGAGATGAGATCGCGAAAAAGGGTTCCCGTCTCGAGGGTTTCAGGACACGATATAAATATATGCCAAAGGGGGGCATCAGCGGAGGCCTGGGGGGCCCAGGCGCCCCCCCGGCGCGGCCAGGAGGGGGGCCGCGCCACCAGGGCGCCTGGAGCCCTGGTGGCCCGCCTCCGGCTGTACTTCGGGTGCCGGGAAGCTTCTGGAACGCTGATTTTTTATATAATTTTTCCGGGATTTTTCTGGCAGTTCTCGTAATGGGAAAACCTGAAATACAAAAACAGCAAAAAACAGAAACTGGCACTGGGGTGCACTGAGTTAATAGGTTAGTCCAAATATGATCAAAAGTGTATGGAAGTGTATAAATATCATAGCAATATCACCCAAAAGAGGCATGGAGCAAGCAGAAATTATAGATACGTTTTGGACGTATCAACATCCCCAAGCTTAATTCCTGCTCATCCTCGAGTAGGTAAATGATAACAAGAATAATTTCGGTGGTGACATGCTATTAACCATATAGGACTTTTTTCATAGTCACATGACAAAAGCTTACTGAGACAATGAATCTGTAGTAATTAAGTTGCCTCATGAGAAAATCACAAAGAACTGAAAGTTTTACAACATGATATTGAAACATCAAATAGATTTGTAATGAGCATGGTGTGCAAATATGATAAAGTGATATCTCGCTTGCCCCCTTTAGTGAAGCAAAACATAAATGCAGGGGCACCTCCAAGGTTTAAGTGATGACTAGATACAATAATTTCAGAATAAACGATATCACAATCATGCAAAAGACAATGCTACTTTGGGACAATGCACATTATACTCAGAATGACAATCATGCTCTCAGTAGTTGGTGCTTTAAAGGAAGGTGGAGACTCTCGAACCGTGGCTTTTGTTGGCAAGGTTGAAAACCCGTAGTCGGAAACAAAGACAAAGCATGTACCAGAGCTCTTGGTTTTAAAAACAGAAGTAATAATTATTATTTCTAGATCATGCATGTTTCGTCAACGAATGCTAGCAGACAACTCAATCACTTCTTGAGATGGACAAGTTTCGAGGAACGGCTCCCGAATGAGGACGATCACATCCTCTTAATCTCCTTTGTTTATCACTGCCAAAGTTTTCTGATTTCTCATGAACAAAGCGTGAAGGAGGGTTTGTTTGTTATATTATTTTTGAGCCGGGCGCACTCAATGCCAGTTCCTTCTCGTATTATGGGTTTGCACATTATACATGCAATCCCGGGGTGAAGCTTGTCCAACTTAAAAAGATCATGAATTAACTACTACTTCCTCATGAACTTAAAACAGAGGCACAAAATAGGAATGCATTTTTTTGAATAATTTTGAGATGGTACATGAAAGTCTCCGTTAGGAATGGCAGGTAAATACCATGTAGGAAGGTATGGTGGACTCATATGGCATAACTGGTTTAAAGGAATTTGGATGCACAAGCAGTCAGTCCGCTTAGTACAGGTGGAGGTTAGCAAAAGACTGGGAGCGACCAACTAAAAGAGCAATGACGGTCATAATCATGTAGAGCGACAAAGCAACATTGAATCGGGCATGGAAGTTATATCGCTACTCATAAACAAAAGATCATCAAGGCTTGACAGACTTTCTTTATAGTCTTAAATATGGGTGAGCATACGCCAAGTCAATCAAAATAAATTCTTGAAGGAAGATATTACTAAACCATACCACATCATAGGCAAACAAATCATGTTGGTACTCCAATAACACATTGGGAAACCCCCAGCTATTTGAGACTAACCATAAGAAAACATGAACTACTAAGCACCATTATGCACGTAGCATCTTTATCATAGACATATCAACCAATGCAACGGAAGCAAACTCTCTTAATAAGATAATCATGATAACTAAAGAGAGTTCAAGCAACCAACTAAACAAAAGCTCTTTAAAAAGATAAGCATGAAAACTAAGAGCTAAGCATGATAGTAGCTATGGAAAGACAAAGAACACACACAACAAAGATATACATGAAAATTCTATGTTATGTTCTAGGTAGAAGTGGAGCGTGTTTCTCTCCCACACAAAGAAAGCTGAGTTCCGACTCGTTATGAAAAGCTAAAGAAAACTAAAAAGGAAACTAAAAGCAAGACGCTCCAAGCATAGCACATAACACATGAAGTGATAAAAATATAGTGGAACGAAAGACGAACTGATAATGTTGATGGAGAAGGGGATGCACGGGGGCATCCCCAAGCTTAGACGCTTGAGTCTCCTTGAATATTTCTTGGGGGTGCATGGGGGCATCCCCAAGCTTGAGCGTTTGACACTCCTGAATCTTTTTATCATCTTCCCTCGCACACTTGAAAACTCCCTTCATACATAACTCATCATAATCTGATTAGCGAGGTTAGTACCCATAATAAAACAATTGTTCCTTGCTGGAAATAAGGATATTCTTGAAGGTCTACTGTTTCTCAAGATTTCCAAAAGGTTTTTGCAAAGAAAAAGCAAGCTCTAGGTTTGCAAAATAAAGGAAAGGCAAAACAGGACAGAATCTGTGAAAAACAGAACAGCAGGTAGTAAATGATTTTTTCGGGGCACTTCTGCAACTCTAATAAAAAAACTCAGAACAGACGCACGAAAGACAATTATATAGAGCACGCTGTCGAAAAAATTCAGACCAAAAAGATGATCTGGTGATTTTATACGAATTTTTCTATCCAAGGACAGAATCTGTTTCCTGGACAGCACGTCACAACTTTTGAACTTTCTTGCAATCAGAGGCTACACTTGGCACAAAGTTGAAAAGCAAAGATACAATGATAATGCTACTGTAGTAACAACATCAAGACACAACAAAAGCAAAATAAAATTTTATTCATGTGGGCTGCCTCCCAAAAGCGCTTTCTTTTATGCCTTTAAGCTAGGCATAATGCAAAGAGGAATCAATAACCATCATAATAATCGGAGCTATAAATTGCTTCAAATGGTTCCTCAACAAGTTCACTCTTGTTCCTTCTAGGAAAGGGGTACACACCTTTTGCCTTTCCGCACAAGAGGATTTGTCCCTTACCTATATCGATGAAGCCTTTTACCGCTCGGAGGAAGTCCCTTCCAAGCACTATATTTCCTTGATTTGGCTCCATGATGAAGAAATCAATCATTGCAATCCTCTTAAGGAATTTAACTGGCACGTCTTTTATTCTTCCATGGATTTCAGAAATATCTCCATTAGTGTGTTCATGATAAGATGGTAATCTATCCATGTTAAATTTTAAAGAATCATGAACAATTTTTGGCATAGTAGAAACCATAGATCCAATATCACAATAAGCAAGGAAGTCTTGATTAGAGATGCTAATCCTAACAAAAGGCTCCCAATCATTGTCTATTTCCAAAATATCTCTCATTGGGTTTGGGTTTCTCTACCTTCATTAATTCTAGAGCATCCATTCTCTTCTCGATAGTAGCAAGTCTATCTATGACAGTATCAAAATTATGATCATAAACAAAGTAACTAGATAGACCATGTATAATTTCAAGAGCTCTAGCTTCATCGCACTCTAGGAAGTCTCCCTCAGCTATAATATCAAGAGAGTGTTTACACCATTTAAAAAGACCATGGTAAAAATTTCTAAGCACAATTTTTATAGGTATCCAAGGCATAATTCTCCTATGTGCATCAGAAATTCTGTCCCATGCCTTCTTCATATTTTCTCCATCCTTTTGATGGAAATTTAAAACTTCTGATTCCCTCAAAGCACCAAATCCTAACATGCTTGACTAAACAGAAAGGACTACTAGCAAATAATTGAATTTTTTTGTGATTTTCGATAAAAGATACTAAAGCAAAACTGAAAGGTAAACTAACAAGACTAAAAAGCAAAGGTAAAAGATAGCGTGCAACTCCCCTATCCTGAAGAGTGGAGTCCCCGGCAACGGCGCCAGAAAACTTTGCTTGATGGCTTCTCGCCCCTCGTTGGTTACCCCAAGTGGAAGGTTTGAGATGCAGTGTAGCGGAAGTTTTCCCTTGGCAAAGATACCAAGGATCGATTTCCCTGAGACTCCCAGTTTCAAGAAGAAGGTTTCAACTGCTAACGGCGCCAGATATTAGCAATCAACATGGACCTGCACACAGATACAAATAACTTTGCTCCCAACGAGTACAGAGAGGTTGTCAATCCCTCCGGCCTTGTTGTTTACAAAGGATCAAACACAAGTGATAATAGTGATAGGTATTGCTGCGATAGTAAGTAAAAGCGGAAAGTAAATAGCGGATGTGATCAATGATGGTAATATGGACCGGGGTCCCATGATGTTCACTAGTGATGTTTCTCTCCCAAAAGACGATAAAAACAACTATGTGAGGTAAACGAATTACAGCTGGGCAATTGTCAGGACCATGTGCGCAAACCAATGCTGACTATGTTGCAAGAAAGGTAGAGGTTCAAAGCATGGGCGGTACGCCAAGGCAAGTAGACCGAAATCCATCTGCATCTACTACTAATCATCCACCTTGAGATATCTATCCAGAACATCTCGTTGGTATTAAGTTGCGAGTCCCACCCATAGTGTAAACTCAAAGCAACAAACAACTGCATTAAAAGAACTTTGCGTAAAGTAAACAATCCTTGCACCCGCGGGCACAAGCACCGTTGTTTTCCCCCTTGTGGCAACAGCACATCCCCTAGACTCATGTTTCTGTCACTCAAGCTAGTCATCGAGGGGCATGAACCCACAATCAAGCATAATGTTCCCTCTTGGAGTCACTACCTACTACTTGGCCAAAGCAATAAATAACAATGGAGAACATGCAAGAATTACTTACAGACATAAATATAAAAGAGGTAGATCAAATATATTACTCAAACACAATCTGAACATAATCTCACAATCCATCGGATCCCAGCAAACTCATCATAGCAACAGCATAAGGATTACATATGTGCCTCGATCATGTAGGGCAGCTCACGAGGACTAATTAGTGAAGCACAAGAACGGGAGGAGAACATCACATAGCTACTGGTCATGGACCCATGGTCCAAGGGAGACTACTCACAACTCATCCGGGAGGCGTCCATGGTGGTGGAGAGGCTCCCGGTGGTGATCCTCCCCTCCGGCAGGGTGCCGGGAAGAGTTCTCCTGGTGCTCCCGATCTTGGAAGCGCGGCGGCGGCGGAACAGAGATGAGATCGCGAAAAAGGGTTCCCGTCTCGAGGGTTTCGGGACACGATATAAATATATGCCAAAGGGGGGCATCAGCGGAGGCCTGGGGGGCCCAGGCGCCCCCCCGACGCGGCCAGGAGGGGGGCCGCGCCACCAGGGCGCCTGGAGCCCTGGTGGCCCCCCCTCCGGCTGTACTTCGGGTGCCGGGAAGCTTCTGGAACGCTGATTTTTTATATAATTTTTCCGGGATTTTTCTGGCAGTTCTCGTAATGGGAAAACCTGAAATACAAAAACAGCAGAAAACAGAAACTGGCACTGGGGTGCACTGAGTTAATAGGTTAGTCCAAATATGATCAAAAGTGTATGGAAGCGTATAAATATCATAGCAATATCACCCAAAAGAGGCATGGAGCAAGCAGAAATTATAGATACGTTTTGGACGTATCACATGAGGCTTCAAAAAATAGTAACATAAGGAGATATGTAAACAACACCAACATTTTGGCCATTGCTACGAATTGAACCATCAAAACATAGTCTCCATAGTACTAGAGAGACAAGGCTAACATCAATATTATGCATGTCATTAAACCGATGTTCAGTAATAAAATCAGCTATGATTTGGCCTCTTATAGATCTCAAAGATGCATAAGCCAAATCATATCCAAACAAAGTATAAGCCCACTAGCCAATTCTGCACTATGAATTGGTCTATGCAACGTATACTCAATGACATCGGTCATGATGTTTCAACTCCATTCAATCATAATATAGGCATACATATGAATTGTCATGAGCACATACTTTGTCTCGCTCTCCATTCGAACTAAGGACGATGCTAGAATACTACACCGACCATGCATTGACATATTCTTAGGACGATAGATAAATATCGGCCATTACCATGTAAACTTCATTCAAAGCACATATAGCCGAAACAAACAAATGAAATGACAAACTAAGTATTTCGGCCCTTTGGATCAGCAACAAACTTGTAGCTAATCAAATGTATAGTGACTTGGTAATACCCTTTCATGATGTAAGAAATTATATGGCATCCATAGATTAAAATAATCCCATTGAGGGTTACCAATCATACCTGATGACGAATTCCATGACATGGGCGTTAATGGCATAGTTGAAGAATATGGATAATGTGTAGACTGAGGATGCCGAAACCTTAGGCTTCGTCCTTCATAGTTTTCACTCTTTTCCTTCTTCACCTTTGCCGCACTTCTTGTAATAGAAGCTTGCACATAATTCTTATTTTGAGCACTTCCTTTGGGAACCCATGCCATGTTTCTTTCTTCAAGTTCTTGTGCACTAAGTTTTTTAATTTCTTCTTTTGCCAATATGATAAGCCGAGTGGGCACCCCGGCTGCGATTTTGTCTTGGCCAATCGCAATCCTTTTTTGGCCTTGTGCACTCCCAACTTCTTTTCTTCTGATTTGGCACTTTGACTCTCAATAATTATTTGCTTCATCTCATTGCATTTAGTAGCCAATGTCAACATTTTAATTGGCTCTTTTTCATTTGAGATCAAATCTGAAGTTGCACTCTTACGACCATCTCTTTTAACAAAGTAAACTTGCTTGACCACCTCTTTCTTCTTCCTTGAGCTCCGGACCGATTCCTTATGATTGAAACAGTCTTTAACATGTGATTGTTCAAATGTTGATCTTCTCGGAGCTGCATAATATTGGTGAGATGGTCTAAAATAAGATGGAGAATGCGCCCTTGTATCATACCTCTCCCATGATGGATATGGATCTACTTGAGCATAGGGAGGCATCCACGACATTGGCATTGGCGGCCCAAAATAAGGATATGAATATGTTGCATAAAAATTGTCACTTTACCAATACCGATCCTCATACTTGCGCCTTGGGGGTGATCTTGGTTTCTTTGCATGATTTGGCCGATAAGTATTCTTCTCTTCACTCTTCTTTTGATACTTATCCAATAGTTCAGCGAAAGTGATTTTTGATCTCTTACACTTGCGCTTATTTTGGCCTTTGCTTTTTTTTGGTTTGCTTTCATCGATCATTGGATTTGCTTGTTGCCCCCCAGTCCTTGGCGTCTCCATTGTAGCTTCGATGGAATTCTCGCCCTCAAGATTATGTTCATTATGCTCTTCAACAACTTCTTTACTTGAAAGCTTGATCCCATCACCTGCAGTTTTTATCTTCTCCTTAAATGGATCGGCTTGAAGCAGCCGATGCAAATTTTTTTTGCCATCGGGACCAATCGGAATAGACTGGTCATCTCTTGGTGTTTCAGCAAATTTCAATCGTCCTTTTTCAATGGCCGATTTAAGTATTTGACGAAACATATTGCAATCCTCAAAATTATGTTTGAATGAATGATGCAACCTACAATACATTCGTCCTTGAATTGATAGATTGACATGGTGATCAAGAATTCTTATGTAATTATTTTTCAGCAACAAATCAAATATTTGGTCACACATGCTTGAATTGAAGGTAAACTTTTTATTCTCTAGCCGATCTTGCTGTTTGAACGGCTTTGGAGATAAGCAAATGAATGGTTCAGATTTGAAGTCTCCCCATTCGGCTATGCATTGTTTTTTCCACTCTACCTCCGATGTCTTTGGATAAGATATTATATTAGCATCAGTTTTCTCAATAGAATGTAACCTTGGCTTTAAATTTCTAAAACGAAGATATTTAGAACATACATGTCTCAGTTGAGACCAAGTGCAAGCCAAGTACGAAATAAGCAAAGCTACCCAACTAGATATGAACTTTACATAAAGCAACGGGGAAAGCTTTGGCTGTAACAATAAGTCAATATCGGCCTTTATAAATGGCGTAATGGGTTGACCGATATATTCCATCACAAGTTTATTGCTAACAAGTAAATTACCCTTCTTCATTGGTCTTTCAAAATTACTTATGAGAATATTTCTTATAGATGCATCAATAATTAAGTTGCGACCAAATCTGAAAATAGGTAAATTACTCTCTATGCATACCTCTTCAAATATGTTGGGAGAACATGATGGTGGTGTCACTTGAAGAACATCTTGCTCCGTCTTTGGATGGCTCCCCAACACCTTTTCATCATCTTTTTCTTGATTCCGTGCATCATTGCTTTGAAGATCCATGTCAGCCGAACTTTGTTCGGCTAGTTGTTCATGTCCTTGAGGCTTGTCAATTTCTATGGCACGGAACTCATAGGGCAGGAAGTAGGTTCCATTGACTTCGGAAAAATCAAGTATGACTGTTTTGCTATGCTTTCCATGCCCTTTCTTAATAATGCTTGCCTCTTTGGATTTGATGGACTCAGAATATATACTACTTGATTCGGCTTTTCTAATAACCGAATTTTCTTTGCTACCTGAATCAACAACTTTATCTTTTTGAATTTGCAAGGCTTCTCGCTCTCGTCTAATTTTAGCCCACATCTCAGCTTGGCGAGCTTTAAACTTTTTCATCTCATTTTCCATCCACTCGTCATGAGATTGCCCCCCAATACTTTGAGACTCTTTCGGCAATGAGGTGCCGAAACTTTGTGATTGTTTAGGTGGTACACTGGATGGTACATCACTGGGCAGCTGCATCATTTGCACAACTCTAGCTTTTACAACAACAAAATCATGAGGCTTCCCGCCTTCTATTAGTTCCTGGCGAATAGAGTTGCACAAATCCCAAGAGAATGTAAGCTTGTTCTCAATTACCCAGTATGAATATGGTTGCCCCCCAATGCTTTTAGACTCTTTCGGCAATGAGATGTTGCCGAAATTCTGTAGTTGTGTAGGTGGGACATGATATGCCACGGTAGTAGGTGAATGCATTTGTGCTCCTGCAGAAGTTTCACTTATTCGGCCATGACCATTAAGGTGCGGAGCCGAATTATGTACATGAACAGTTGCGTATGGTGCCAAAAAACTAGTAGCATGAGGTGTAGCATATGATGTTTGAGGGTAATTGGCCGAATAACTAGTAGTAGCATGGTCAATTCCCCTATCCACCATCATGTTTGGATTAACATGTTGCAAATTAGTTGCCGATGAATAAAAAGATGAAACACTATGTTGCATGCCATTGAAAGATCCTACATGGGGTGTTTCAACTTGATTAATCAAACTCATCATGTTGTTCATCGGCATATGGATTTGTGGGGTTGCCGATGCATGGGAGTTGGGATACATATGTTGCATGTTGCTAAAATTATATGAAATAGAATCATGGAGATTTTGTTGCATCGGCCCTTGCACATAATTAGATGCATGATTGATAAAGCTAGGGCTAGCCGATACATTATGTTCATTAGATGATCTAGCAACAACATATGTATTATTTGCATCTACATATGTGAATTGGGTATTCATATTACCTTTGTAGATTGCAAACCCTAGATGACGATCTCTTCGTAGTAAGAACGGGCCGGAGACCGTTCAAAGCTTCGTCCCTAGCGGAGTCGCCAAAAAGTGTGTTCGCACACGAACACGTCACCGTGTACCCTCGACGTCGAGGGTGATGCACCGCAGCTCACGTCGAAGGAGGCCCGTCCGGAAGCGCGGTACGCAAGCAATCCGGCGGGCGCTTTTGAAGACCCGAAACCCCACGCGTCCGGGAGGGACCCCGTCTGGACGCGCGGCGGCTATGGGCTGCCCTAGGTCGACCTGATCGCCCCTAGGGCCTCGAGGTTCGCCGCCCTGCAACAATAAGAACGAACGAAGAACGAGGAAGAAGAAGAACTAGGGTTAAGGAGAAAAGATAAAAGATAAAAAGTGGTAGATGAATTGATCGATTGTGTGTTGTTCAATCGGCCGTCACCCCTTAGGTATATAAGAGGCGGCTGGACTTCCCGTGCAAGGAAAAGGCTTGGATTCACGTCCAAAACCCTAGCCAAATTCGGATTGGTTTTGTCCGAACTTTCCAAAACTGTTAGGTTTAAACTGGTTGTACCTTGCGGGTAATTTTTGAGGTGGTAAACGACCTCGGATGGAAAAGAGCCCAAAAGCAATCTTAACCGTTTCGACGAGACGAACAACTTTCATGTTGAACGCTTTTCTATTTGAAGCCATCTTCTAGGTCAAAACGGTCACGCAATACAGGCTGTTATTCGCGCTACCCATCAGACACGTGGCTGGTGGGGCGCGCCACTTATGGCTCTGTGACAAGGCTGTGTTCGGATGGCTGTAACTTTTGCATACGAACTCGGATTGGGACGACTTTTATATCAAAATCGACCGTTTCGACGAGACGCACAACTTTCATGTTGAAACCTTTTCTATTTGAGGTCACCTTAATTGGGTTTCGAGCCATTCTTTAATCTGGTGTCATCATGAGCATGTCTGAACTTGTCATAACTTTTGCATCCGGACTCTGTTTTAGATCACTTTCATATCCATCTTGATCTGCTCAAATAAAGCCATCTCATGATGACTTATAATCATAAGTTTGAAGTAATCTTGACATAGATTAAAGCAACTTTTACGATTGTGCCACTTTAGAGCGTCAACAATTATAACCAGCACATAAATCATTTTTGTCATGATCCCCAAGCATATAAATTTTATTACTCTCCACATAAGTAAAATTCTTCTCATTCGGAATAGTGGGAGTATCATAAGAGACTTGAATACTATAAATTGTTTCCACATTAAAAGAGTAATGTTCAGAAAAAGGGTAATCATAATCATGAAAAGCTTTATAAATATAACCATCACTACTTTTTATAGCATAAGTGTCATCACAATAATCATCATAAATAGGAGGCATGCTTTCATCATAATAGATTTGCATATCAAGACTTGGGAGGCTAAAAATATCATCTTCATCAAGCGTAGCATCCGCAAGCTTGGGACAAACATTAATTGCAGCAAATAAATTCTCAAACATGTCATTCTCATCAAACATAGCATCCCCAAGCTTGGGCCCTTTCATATCATAAGCATAATCACTCTCATCATTAATAGTATGGATAGCACTGATAGTATAGCAATTATCATCATCACAATGAGTAATAGGAGGAACATCATTCGGAAGGGAAACCTTTTTACCTGTGCTTCTCCGTCTTTTCTTTTTCTTCTTCGCATCCTGTGTCTGGGTTTAATCTTCTTTTTGGATCTCCTTATTAATGAGATTGGTTGAATAGAAGACTCCTCCTCGTTACCTGATTCATCATAAGAAATAATAGGAGGATATTGGGAAATCTCTTCCCTTTCATTAGTATTCTCTTCATCTTCTATTTGCTTTCTTGTCTTTATGTAATTGGCAATATAAGGATTTTCAATGCAATTCACCGCACAATACATATAAATTTCCTCTAGATCAAAATCAAGAACTTTATCAAGGGAAAATTTTGGAAGATCCTTAGTTATACGTTTCATTTCTTCATAACCCAGAAGCAAACTAAGTTCATTATGATGTGCAAGGGAAATCGAGTTATCACAATTTTTGGACACTATTTGATCATGAAACAATTTGCATTGTATATTTAAATGACCGCATTCATTGCAAAGTTCACAAGTACGACTAAGAAAATTTCAATCTTCAGCACAATCATCTAGCCTTTCTTGCAACCATTTAGTTTCTAAATACTTATGCCTCTTGCAAAATCTATCCACCCTATTTGGTATATACTTGCAAACTCTATGCACTCCACAAAAATCGACATGCTTATATGAGATATTTTCATCATGACTAGTGCAATCATCATTAGTACTATGGATATTCGAAGAATTCACACTAACAATATTGCAATCATGCTCATCATTCAAGTTTTTAGTGCCAAGCATTCTATGTAATTTTCTTCTAGTACTTGAGCACAATTTTCCTTCCCATCATTTTCACGAAAGATATTAAAAAGATGAAGCATATGAGGTAACCTTAATTCCATTTTTTTGTAGTTTTCTTTTATAAACTAAACTAGTGATAAAACAAGAAACTAAAAGATTCGATTGCAAGATTTAAAGATATACCTTCAAGCACTCACCTCCCCAGCAACGGCGCCAGAATAGAGCTTGATGTCTACTACGCAACCTTCTTCTTGTAGACGTTGTTGGGCCTCCAAGTGCAGAGGTTTGTAGGACAGTAGCAAATTTCCCTCAAGTGGATGACCTAAGGTTTATCCATCTGTGGGAGGCATAGGATCAAGATGGTCTCTCTCAAATAACCCTGCAACCAAATAACAAAGAGTCTCTTGTGTCCCCAACACACCTAATACAATGGTAAATTGTATAGGTGCACTAGTTCGGTGAAGAGATGGTGATACAAGTGCAATATGGATAGTAGATATAGGTTTTTGTAATATGAAAATATAAAAACAGCAAGGTAACTAAAGACAAAAGTGAGCGTAAACAATATTGCAATGTGTAGAAACAAGGCCTTGGGTTCGTACTTTCACTAGTGCAAGTTCTCTCCACAATAATAACATAACAGGATCATATAACAATCCCTCAACATACAACAAAGAGTCACTCCAAAGTAACTAATAGCGGAGAACAAACGAAGATATTATGGTAGGGTACGAAACCACCTCAAAGTTATTCTTTCTGATCGATCTATTCAAGAGTCTGTAGTAGAATAACACGAAGCTATTCTTTCCGTTCGATCTATCATAGAGTTCATAGTAGAATAACACCTTAAGACACAAATCAACCAAAACCCTAATGTCACCTAGATACTCCATTGTCACCTCAAGTATCCGTGGGCATGATTATACGATATGCATCACACAATCTCAGATTCATCTATTCAACCAACACAAAGTACTTCAAAGAGTGCCCCAAAGTTTCTATCGGAGAGTCAAGACGAAAACGTGTGCCAACCCCTATGCATAGATTCCCAAGGTCACGGAACCCGCAAGTTGATCACCAAAACATACATCAAGTGGATCACGTGATATCCTATTGTCACCACAAATAAGCACATGCAAGACATACATCAAGTGTTCTCAAATCCTTAAAGACTCAATCCGATAAGATAACTTCAAAGGGAAAACTCAATTCATTACAAGAGAGTAGAGGGGGAGAAACATCATAAGATCCAACTATAATAGCAAAGCCCGGGATACATCAAGATCATGCCATCTCAAGAACACGAGAGAGAGAGATGAAACACATAGCTACTGGTACATAACCTCAGCCCCGAGGGTGAACTACTCCCCCCTCGTCATGGAGTGCGCCGGGATGATGAAGATGGCCACCGGAGAGGGATTCCCCCCTCCGGCAGGGTGCCAGAACGGGTCTAGATTGGTTTTTGGTGGCAACAGAGGCTTGCGGCGGCGGAACTCCCGATCTAGGTTATTTTCTGGAGGTTTCTGTATTTATAGGATTTTTTGGCGTAGGGCACAAGTCAGGGGGGGTATCCGGGCTGTCCAAGAGATAGGGGGGCGCGCCCCCCACCCTCGTGGGCAGCCCGTGACTCTCCTGTCCCAACTCTTTTACTCCCGGGGGCTTCTTTTGGTCCATAAAAATCATCAAAAATTGGCACGTTAATTGGACACCGTTTGGTATTCCTTTTCTGTAAAACTCAAAAACAAGGAAAAAACAGAAACTGGCACTGTGCTCTAGGTTAATAGGTTAGTCCCAAAAATCATATAAAATAGCATATAAATGCATTTAAAACATCCAAGATGAATAATATAATAGCATGGAACAATAAAAAATTATAGATACGTTGGAGACGTATCAGCGCCCTACACCAATATGGCCTAGACGGCAGTGCAACAAATAAGTTGCACTATCATTATCAACTTTGCATATTTTGGCTTCAATATTATGAATATGTGTATCACTACGATCGAGATCCAACAAAAATAGACCATTCATCAAGGGTGCATGACCATAAAAGATATTACTCATATAAATAGAACAATCATTATTCTCTGATTTAAATGAGTAACCGTCTCGCAACAAACAAGATCTAGATATAATGTTCATGCTCAACGCTGACACCAAATAACAATTATTTAGGTCTAAAACTAATCCCGATGGTAGATGTAGAGGTAGCATGCCGACGGCGATCACATCGACTTTGGAACCATTTCCCACGCGCATCGTCACCTCGTCCTTAGCTAATCTTCGTTTAATCCGTAGCCCCTGTTTCGAGTTACAAATATTAGCAACCAAACCAGTATCAAATACCCAGCTGCTACTACGAGCATTAGTAAGATATACATCAATAACATGTATATCAAATATACCTTTGTTCACTTTGACATTCTTCTTATCCTCAAAATACTTGGGGCAGTTCCGCTTCGAGTGACCAGTCCCTTTGCAGTAGAAGCACTCGGTTTTAGGCTTGGCTCTAGACTTGGGTTTCTTCGCGGGAGTAGCAACTGGCTTGCTATTATTCTTGAAGTTCCCCTTCTTTCCCTTGCCCTTTTTCTTGAAACTAGTGGTCTTGTTAACCATCAACACTTTATGCTCCTTTTTGATTTCTACCTCCGCAGCTTTGAGCAGTAGCGAAGAGCTCAGGAATAGTCTTCTGCATCCCTTGCATATTATAGTTCATCATGAAGCCTTTATAGCTTGGTGGCAGTGATTGAAGAACTCTATCAATAACACTATCTTCATCAACTTTGCATCCAAGTTGAGTCATGTGATTGTAGTACCCAGACATTCTAAGTAAGTGTTCACTGATAGAACTGTTCTCTTCCATCTTGCAGCTATAGAACTTATTGGAGACTTCATATCTCTCAATTCGGGCATTTACTTGAAATATTAACTTCAACTATTGGAACATCTCATATGCTCCATGACGTTCAAAACGTCTCTGAAGTCCCGATACTAAGCCATAAAGCATGACACACTGAACTATCGAGTAGTCATTAGAACGAGCTTGCCAGACATTCATAACGTCAGGAGTTGCTCCTGCAGCAGACCTGTCACCCAGCGGTGCTTCAAGGACATAATTCTTCTATGCAGCAATGAGGATAATCCTCAAGTTACAGACCCAGTCAGTGTAGTTGCTACCATCATCTTTCAACTTAGCTTTCTCTAGGAATGCATTAAAATTCAAGGGAACGGTAGCACATGCCATTGATCTACAATAACATAGATATGAAAAAACTATCAGGACTAAGTTCATGATAAATTAAAGTTCAATTAATCATATTACTAAAGGACTCCTGCTTAGATAGACACCCCTCTAGTCATCTAAATGATCACGTGATCCAAATCAGCTAAACCATGTCCGATCATCATGCGCGATGTAGTAGTTTTCAATGGTGAACATCCTGTGTTGATCATATCTACTATATGATTCACGCTCGACCTTTCAATCTCTAGTGTTCCGAGGCCATGTATGTACATGCTAGGCTCGTCAAGTTTAACCCGAGTATTCTGCATGTGCAAAATTGTCTTACACCCGTTGTATTTGAACGTAGAGCTTATCACACCCGATCATCACGTGGTGTCTCGACACGACGAACTGTCGCAATGGTGCATACTCAGGGTGAACACTTGTACCTTGAAATTTTGTAAGGGATCATCTTATAATGCTACCGTTGTACTAAGCAAAATAAGAAGCATAATAAGATAAACATCACATGCAATCAAAATATGTGACATGATATGGCCATCATCATCTTGTGCTTTTGATCTCCATCTCCAAAGCATCGTCATGATTTCTATCGTCACCGTCTTGACACCATGATCTTCATCGTAGCGTCGTGGTCGTCTCGCCAACTATTGCTACTACTACTACTATCGCTAACTCATAGTGATAAATTTGAGCAATTACATGGCATTCGCAATTCATACAATAAAGAGACAACCATAAGGCTCCTGCCGGTTGTCGATAATTTACAAAACATGATCATCTCATACAATAACGTATAACTCATCACGTCTTGACCATATCACATCACAACATGCCTTGCAAAAACAAGTTAGACGTCCTCTACTTTGTTGTTGCAAGTTTTTACATGGCTGCTACGGTCTTAGCAAGAACCGTTCTTACCTACGCATCCAAACCACAATGATTTTTCGTCAAGTGTGCTGTTTTAACCTTCAACAAGGACCGGTCGTAGTCACACTCGATTCAACTAAAGTTGGAGAAACTGACACCCGCCAGCCACCTATGTGCAAAGCACGTCGGTAGAACCAATCTCATGAACGCGGTCATGTAATGTCGGTCCGGGCCGCTTCATCCAACAATATCGCCGAATCAAAGTATGACATGCTGGTAAGCAGTATGACTATTATCACCCACAACTCATTGTGTTCTACTCGTGCATATCATCTACGCATAGACCTGGCTCATGATGCCACTTTTGGGGAACATAGTATTTCAAAAAAATCCTACGATCACGCAAGATCTATCTAGGAGAAGCATAGCAACGAACGGGGAGATTGTGTCCATGTACCCTCGTAGACCGAAAGCGGAAGCGTTTAGTAACACGGTTAATGTAGTCGAACATCTTTGTGATCCAACCTATAAAGTACCGAACGCACGGCACCTCCGTGATCTGCACACGTTCAGCTCGATGACGTCCCTCGTACTCTTGATCCAGTTGAGGCCAAGGGAGAGTTTCGTTAGCATGACGGCGTGGTGACGATGATGATGTAGTTACTGCCGCAGGGCTTCGCCTAAGCACTACGACAATATGACTGAGGTGTGTAACTGTGGAGGGGGGCACCGCACACGGATAATAAATCAACTTGTGTGTCTATGGGGTGCCCCCTCCCCCGCATATAAAGGAGTGGAGGAGGGGGCCAGTCGGACTCATAGGGAGCGCCCCAAGGGGGGAATCTTACTCCTACTAGGAGTAGGTTCCCCCCTTTCCTAGTCCAACTAGAAGGGGAAGGAAAGAGGAAGAGGGAGAGAAGGAAAGGGGGGGCCGCTATTGGGGAACGTAGTAGTAATTAAATAAATTCCTAAGTGTCACCAAGATCAATCTAGCAGATGCTAGCAACGAGAGAGAGGGAGAGCATCTTCATACCCTTGAAGATCACTAAGCAGAAGCGTTACAAGAACGCGGTTGATCGAGTCGTACTCGCGCCGATTCAAATCGCGGAAGATCCGATCTAGCGCTGAACGGACGGCGCCTCCGTGCTCAACACGCGTACAACCCGAGGATGTCTCCTCCTTCTTGATCCAGCAAGGAGGGAGGATAAGTTGAGGGAGAGCTCCGGCAGCACGATGGCGTGGTGGTGGAGCTTGCGGTTCTCTGGCAGGGCTTCGCTAAGTACTACAGAGGAGGAGCAGGAGTTGGAGGAGAGAGGGCTGCGCCAGGGGAAGGGGTGTGGCTGCCCTCCCACCCCTTCACTATATATATGGGGAAGGGGAGAGGGGAAGGCGCCCTAGGGTTTCCCCTAGGGGGCGGCGTCCAAGGCAGATTGGATCTCCCTACGGAAACCCTAGGGAGACTTGCCCCCAAGCCAAGCGAGGTGGAAGCTTGCCTCCCAAGTCAGGTGGAGGCGCTCCACCTCCCAAAGCAATGAGGGAAAGGGTGTGGGGGCGCACATCCCCTTAGTGGATTGGTTTGCTCCCTCCACTTGGCCCATGAGGCCCTGCAACACTTGCCGGGGCCCCCGAAACATCTTTTGGTCATGCTGGCCATAGCCTGGTACCTCCGGAACACTTCCGGACTCCAATACCCTTCATCCAATATATCGATCTTCACCTCCGGACCATTCCCGAACTCCTCGTGATGTCCGGGATCTCATCCGGGACTCCGAAGAACCTTCAGTAACCACATACTATTCCCATTACAACTCTAGTGTCACCGAACCTTAAGTGTGTAGACCCTACGGGTTCGGGAACCATGCACACAGGACCGAGACGCCTCTCCGTCCAATAACCAATAGCAGGATCTGGATACCCATATTGGCTCCCACATGTTCCACCATGATCTCATCGGATGAACCACGATGTCGTGGATTCAATCAATCTCGTATACAATTCCCTTTGTCTAGCGGTATGTTACTTTCCTGAGATTCGATCATCGGTATCCCTATACCTTGTTCAATCTTATTATCGACAAGTCTCTTTACTCGTTCCGTAACACATGATCCCGCGACTAACTCCTTAGTCACGTTGAGCTCATTATGATGATGCATAATCGACTGGGCCTAGAGATACCTCTCCGTCATACGGAGTGACAAATCCGAGTCTCGATTCGTGCCAACCCAACAAACACTTTCGGAGATACGTGTAGTGCATCTTTATAGTCACCCAGTTACATTGTGACGTTTGATAGACCCAAAGCATTCCTACGTGATACGTCCAAAACGTATCTATAATTTCTGCTTGCTTCATGTCTTTTTTGTGTGATATTGCTATGATATTTATGCACTTTCATACACTTTTGATCATATTTGGACTAACCTACTAATGGTTGCAAAAGTGCACAATGTTCTTGTTTTACACTTTATTGTGTAGGAATTACTTAAATTGACAAAAACGCAAAAGGAGTCGTATTGGAGTAGGACTCTGACTTTCCTGAAATTTGTCTGAGAACGTTTTTTAAAGATGGCCGCGTTCCGGCCCGAAGACTACGTCAAACGGAAAAAGGCTAGTTGCGAAAGTTGTGGGGAATTTCGAGGCGATGCTTCTGGATATTAAATTCGTCCAAATCGGAGTCCGGACGGTCGAGTAAAGCCCGTTTTACTGAGGCCCAAAATCTGATGACGGGAATCCGAGAGTCTATATAAAGAGAGGAAACCTAGGTCACCAAGGGTCATGAATTTTCCTCCTCCCGAGCCGCCGTCTTGGAGGGGAGGACCAGCACCATTGCAGCACCATCCACAAGGAAGAAGGGGGGCTAAGGAGCCGCTGCCCCCTAGGGCCGCCGCCGCCGCCGCGCCCCCAAGGGCCGCCGTCGCCGCCTCCGTGGCTGCCGCCGGCCGTCTCCTCCTCGCGGGGCTGCACCTCTCCATCAACACCATCATCAACCTCCTCCTCACCATGTCCATGTGTGAGTAGTCTTCTCCGGGGCCGAGGGCTCGTACGTGTAGCTATGTGGTTATCTCTCTCTCCCATGATGTGATCTTCGTTGTGATCATAGGCTATGTTAATCTAGGGTGATCCCATGATATTTCCACTTCCTCTATGTATTGGATTGATGTACTCACTTGTCTTTATCTAGTATAATCCCCGAGACCAAGGTGACAGCGGTCTATTGGACATGGATTAGAAAAATATTTTCATGAGTGATTTCCTCTTTTGTGTGTTGATTGAAGATTGAGAGTCTCTTGGTGCTTGTCTTTGACTATCCTTTAGATATGTTGTGGTGATTGTGGTACTCTCTTTGGATGGCCGCGGTGACATTGGGAAATCCTTAGATTGAGAACTACGAACTTTGAGGTGTGCTTTTGTAGCCCTACATAATTCTCGTCCTCTCTTGACCACGAAGGAATGACCTCCGGGTGCGTCTCCATTGCATGTTTTATGGGAAATATCATGTGATTCGATTATGTTAATGTTGTTGGGAGTTGCCTCTAGTGAAAGTATGATCCCTAGGCCTTGTTTCCACCATTGCAATACCATTTGTGCTCACGTTTACCACTTGTTTGCTTGCTGCACTTTTTATTATAGATTTATATTACTTTGCTTTGCCACTCCTATCATCCATATTTTACCATCTCTTCGCCGAACTAGTGCACCTATGCAACTCCTAGTTGTATTAGGTGTGTTGGGGACACAAGAGACTTCTTGTATCTTAGTTGCAGGGTTGCTTGAGAGAGACCATCTTCAACCTCTACTTCCCTGAGTTCGATAAACCTTAGGTCATCCACTTGAGGGAAATTGCTGCTGTCCTACAAACCTCTGCGCTTGGAGGCCCAACATAGTCTACAAGAGTAGAAGCGTGTGTAGACATCACTACGTCATCCGGGAGTTACACAATCTCATGGTCTAAGGAAAAGATACTTGACATTAGAATAGCTCTAGCAAACGAACTACACGATCTTGTGCTATGCTTAGGATTGGGTCTTGTCCATCACATCATTCTCCTAATGATGTGATCCTGTTGTCAACGACATCTAATGTACATGGCCAGGAAACCATAACCATCTATTGTGTTGGGGATGGTTGCAGAAATCAAAAAAATTCTACGCATCAGCAAGATCAATCTATGGAGAGACTAGCAACGAGAGAGGGGAGTGCATCTTCATACCCTTGAAGATCGCAATGCGGAAGCGTTACAAGAACGTGGTTGGTGGAGTCGTACACACATCGATTCAGATCGCGGTCGATTCCGATCTATGCGCCAAACAACGACGCCTCCGCGTTCAACACACGTACAGCCGGGGGACGTCTCCTCCTTCTTGATCCAGCAAGGGGGGGGGGAGGAGAAGTTGGGGAAGAGCTCCGACAACACGACGGCGTGGTGGTGGAGCTTGCAGTTCTCCGGCAGGGCTTCGCCAAGCACTACAGAGAAGATGAGGAGTTGGGAGGGGGAGGGCGGCGCCACGCAAGGGGTGCGGCTGCCCTCCCACCCCCACCTATTTGTAGGGGCAAGGGAGAGGGGGGCCGGACCCCTTAGATCCCATCTGAGGGGGGCGGCGGCCAGGGGAGGGGGCTTGCCCCCCAAGCCAAGGGGGGCGGCCCCCTTAGGGTTCCCCCTCAACCCTAGGCGCATGAGCCTAAGGGGGGATGGAGCCCAGCCCACTTAAGCGCTGGTTCCCCTCCACATACATCCCATAGGGCCCTCTAGGCAGGTGGACCCTCCCGGTGGACCCCCGGAACCCCTTCGATGGTCCCGATACAATACCTGCAACCCCCGAACACTTCTGGTGACCGTATGATGACTTACCATATATAAAACTTCACCTCCGGACCATTCCGGAACTCCTCGTGACGTATGGGATCTCATCAGGGACTTCGAACAACATTCGGTAACCACATACAATTTCCCACCTTAAGTGTGTAGACCCTACGGTTCGGGAACAATGTAGACATGACCGAGACATCTCTCCGGTCAATAACCAACAACGGGATCTGGATACCCATGTTGGCTCCCACATGTTCCACGATGATTATATCGGATGAACCATGATGTCGAGGATTCAATCAATCCCGTATGCAATTCCCTTTGTCTACCGGTATGGTACTTACCTGAGATTCGATCATCGGTATCCCTATACCTTGTTCAATCTCGTTACCGACATGTCTCTTTACTCGTTCCGTAACACATCATCCCGTGACTAACTCCTGTAAGTGGATCTAGTGCCACCCCTAGTTGGTTTTGGAGTATTGACGACAAACCTGGTTGAGGGACTAATGTGTTTGTGAGAATTGCAGGATAACATAGGTAGTAGTCCCTCATTCATTCGGTTTACCTACCGGAGATGACCCCTAAAAATGTATGAAGACATTGACGACAATGGTGGTATATGAAGATAATCATATTGAAGACTATGACAAGAAGAGACATTGTGTGAAGACTATGGAACGCGAAGACTTAGATGTTTTGTTGCTTCCTTTTTTCTTCTTTGTTGAGTCATAGGAACCACCGTACTGTTAAGTAGGGTCCAAGTAAACTAAGTCAGAGTGACTGAACTGATGCTCAACCAAATCCTATGTCTTCGAGCGAAGACAATGAGAGCAAATCTTATCTAGAGCTGGATGAGTCAGCTTTACTTGTAGCCCAAGTAAAGTTGCCGTGTGTGTTTGAAATCTGACCGTTGGAACACATGTCAGTTCCTTAGTGACCCAGGGTGTCGGTGTACTAAGGTAGGGGTACCTCAGTACCCCAACTTGTGCACGGGCGGTTGCAGCTTCCCGCGGCAAGGTTTACCGCGTGCTCGCCGGAGACCTTCCTGCTCCCTATTAAACCATTCAAAAACAAAGTATACAAGACATAAGATCGAGACCCCGGCAAGAGGAGCTTGCCGGGAAGGCCGTACCAGGCTCAAGACTGCCCCACTAGCCCAGGACCCTGGCAAGAGGAACTTGCCAGGAAGATTAGAAGACACGCCTCGGCGCTATATGCGCCCCGGCAAGGGCCCGGGGAGCGGCAAGCTCCCGGGCCCGGCAAGATCAAGGCCCCGGCAAGGAGCTTGCCGGGAAGGCTGCGCTGTGTGCCCACGCTCCAGCTCATCGGCCCACGCGTCGCCCTGGGGCCTATCCAGGGACGCGTGGCGGATGGCTGTGCAGCCTGGGGTACACGGTGGCACTCCACGGTGATGGATCCATCGCCGTGGCAGACGGAGACGCAAGAGCGGGAGCTTTTGGGGTCGACGGCGACGGGCATTAAATGCCCTTGTCCCCCACTGTCAAAGTAGGTATAGATCACTGTTCTGCACTGTAGCTCCACTGTTCCCGCACTGTTACAACTACCACCTCTTTTACATTTTTACCCCTTTCTCCTACGTTGACACCTGTCGGTGACCCCTTGCACTATAAAAGGAGGCCCATGCACAACGTGGAGGGGGTTCGGAACCTAGATCACTCTCACGCTTGGTGTAGCTGCTTCTTCAAGCTCCCGAGCACTCAAACTCAATACAACTAAGCAGGAGTAGGGTTTTACGCGTCTACCGCGGCCCGAACCTGGGTAAAACTGCCCGCGTGCTCGCTACGATCTGCTCTTCGTGCTCCCTCCGCCCTCGTACCGCACAGACAAGGGGCTCCGGTCCCATAGGTGTTCGTGGCGGACAGTGTGCGCGGCGCGGTGAAGGCTTGCGGCTGGTCTTCGACGATCCAGCACCACTCCGCTCGCCATTCCTCCCACTTGCCGCGGAGCTCCCCCGGCAAGTACGCTCCCTTTTTATTCAGACGGAAGACCCAAGAAATTCCTCCGGAGAGGGGGGCATCGGCCTCGGCTCTAGGAGTGAAGAAGTGCCTAAAGAGCGCTACATTGGGGTGGACTCCTATGAAGTTTTCGCACATGTGTGCGAAAACCGCCATGGTGAGGATGGCGTTGGGGGTGAAGTCAAGCAGATGGAAGCCGTATGTGTTCATAATGTCGCAGAAGAAGTTTGAGAAAGGAGGGCAGAGACCACAGTGAAAAAAGGCTGCGAAGAAGTAGTACCCGCCGGGATAGCTGTCCTTGGCGGCGGCTGGATATGCTCGCGTGCGGGGATGCGCGGTGGTTTCCTTGGCCCAGAACAAGTAATACTTGTTCCAGAGCTCCCGCACGCCGAGCTTCGGCGGGAAGACGAGGTGCTTCTTCCGGTACGCGGCGAGCTTCGCCGCTTGCTCCGATTTCTCCCTCTTGGCCTTCTCCGCCTTCGCCTTGTCGGTCTTCGGGGCCATGGCGGGCGCGGCGGAAGGAAGGAGGGGCGAAAGGTCCGACGACGCCGGAGATGCAGACGGCGGCGGCGGAAGCGTGGAAGCAGAGCGCAAGAGAATCTTTGGAGAAGGAAGACGATGCAATGAAAGCGCAAGGAGGGGAACCGCGCCCGCTTCCTCTGCTTTTATGGGGGAGTGGGGGGCGTTTCGCCCTTTCCATTAATAGATCGTGGGCACGTCCCATCCCACGACGCCGCGATCGACGCGTGCCGTTACAGTGGGGTGCGGCGGATACGGAAGTGGATTCGGCGCGCCGCGGGCCGCGGGTGCCCGTGCACTGTTTTGGGCCTGGCCCAACAGCGCTCGGCACCGTGTGTGGCCCAGGCCCGGGGGCTCCTGTCGGTGTACTAAGGTAGGGGTACCTCAGTACCCCAACTTGTGCACGGGCGGTTGCAGCTTCCCGCGGCAAGGTTTACCGCGTGCTCGCCGGAGACCTTCCTGCTCCCTATTAAACCATTCAAAAACAAAGTATACAAGACATAAGATCGAGACCCCGGCAAGAGGAGCTTGCCGGGAAGGCCGTACCAGGCTCAAGACTGCCCCACTAGCCCAGGACCCTGGCAAGAGGAACTTGCCAGGAAGATTAGAAGACACGCCTCGGCGCTATATGCGCCCCGGCAAGGGCCCGGGGAGCGGCAAGCTCCCGGGCCCGGCAAGATCAAGGCCCCGGCAAGGAGCTTGCCGGGAAGGCTGCGCTGTGTGCCCACGCTCCAGCTCATCGGCCCACGCGTCGCCCTGGGGCCTATCCAGGGACGCGTGGCGGATGGCTGTGCAGCCTAGGGTACACGGTGGCACTCCACGGTGATGGATCCATCGCCGTGGCAGACGGAGACGCAAGAGCGGGAGCTTTTGGGGTCGACGGCGACGGGCATTAAATGCCCTTGTCCCCCACTGTCAAAGTAGGTATAGATCACTGTTCTGCACTGTAGCTCCACTGTTCCCGCACTGTTACAACTACCACCTCTTTTACATTTTTACCCCTTTCTCCTACGTTGACACCTGTCGGTGACCCCTTGCACTATAAAAGGAGGCCCATGCACAACGTGGAGGGGGTTCGGAACCTAGATCACTCTCACGCTTGGTGTAGCTGCTTCTTCAAGCTCCCGAGCACTCAAACTCAATACAACTAAGCAGGAGTAGGGTTTTACGCGTCTACCGCGGCCCGAACCTGGGTAAAACTGCCCGCGTGCTCGCTACGATCTGCTCTTCGTGCTCCCTCCGCCCTCGTACCGCACAGACAAGGGGCTCCGGTCCCATAGGTGTTCGTGGCGGACAGTTTCCCCCGACACAGGGTCACTTTGGACAAATCAGGTCGGGTTGCCCAGTGGCTATAAATAGCCCACCCCTACACCATAAATTGGTGGCTGCTCAGAGTTATTACACGGATTTTGTCGTTTGAGAGCAACCCACCTCCGAAGCATTTGAGAGAGAGATCCTTGCGAGGATAAAGCCCAAACACCCAGAGCCAAAGAGTGTTAGGCATCACTGAAGTCTTTCTGTCTGTGTGACCTGAAGACTTGTTACACTTGAGGACTATGTTTCCTCTAGCCGGTTAGGCGTCGCTTTCTGAGCATCCAAGAGTCATTGTGGATTGCCGGTGAACGAAGTCTGTGAAGGTTTGGAAGTCTACCTTGAAGACTTATCAGAGTGATTGGGCGAGGACTAGGTGTCCTTAGATCAAGGGGAACAAGGTGAAGACGCGGTCTTGTGAGTTAAATCTCAGCCTCTGTAACCAGACGTACAGTTGTCACAGCAACTGGAACTGGTCTAACAAATCACTGTCTTCCCCGAGCTACTGGTTTTATCCTTTCCTTCTCTTTACTTACTATCTTTCATTGTGAAGTCTTTGCTTGCTTGCCTATGTGTTTGACTTCACTGTGTGACTACCTATTCTGAATTGCTTCATTCAGTCTTCCATCCTGATCCTTACTGCCTAGCTGCTTTTAGTCTTCATGCTTTCACTTCATTGAATACTTGACTATGGCTTGTCTAGTGTAGTCTAGCTTCCGCTGCATATAACTAGGATCGGTTCTATTGTTTGTCTTTGAAACTTCCATGTTTTGAAGCATTCCATAAAAATCGCCTATTCACCCCCCTCTAGTCGATATACTGCACTTTCAACTCCTTAGTCACATTGAGCTCATTATGACGATGTCTTACCGAGTGGGCCCAGAGATACCTCTCCGTCATACGGAGTGACAAATCCCAGTTTCGATTTGCGCCAACCCAACAAACACTTTTGGGGATACCCGTAGTGTACCTTTATAGCCACCCAGTTACGTTGTGACGTTTGGCACACCCAAAGCACTCCTACGGTATCCGGGAGTTGCACAATCTCATGGTCTAAGGAAATGATACTTGACATTAGAAAAGCTTTAGCAGACGGACTACACGATCTTGTGCTATGCTTAGGATTGGGTCTTGTCCATCACATCATTCTCCTAATGATGTGATCCCGTTATCAACGACGTCCAATGTCCATGGTCAAGAAACCGTAACCATCTATTGATCAACGAGCTAGTAAACTAGAGGCTCACTTGGGACATGTTGTGGTCTATGTATTCACACATGTATTACGATTTCCGGATAATACAATTATAGCATGAAAAATAGACAAATATCATGAACAAGGAAATATAATAATAACCATTTTATTATTGCCTCTAGGGCATATTTCCTACAGTCTCCCACTTGCACTAGAGTCAATAATCTAGTTACATTGTGATGAATCGAACACCCATAGAGTTCTGGTGTTGATCATGTTTTGCTCGTGAAAGAGGTTTAGTCAACGGATCTGTGACATTCAGATCCGTATGTACTTTACAAATATCTATGTCTCCATCTTGAATATAACCACGAATTGAATTGAAACGGCGCTCGATGTGCTTGGTCTTCTTGTGAAATCTGGGCTCCTTGGCAATGGCAATAGCTCCAATGTTGTCACAAAAGAGAGTCATCGGGCCCGACGCGCTTGGAATAACTCCTAGGTCGGTGATGAACTCCTTCATCCAGACTCCTTCCCGTGCTGCTTTGGAATCAGCTATGTACTCCGCTTCACATGTAGATGCCGCCACGACGCTTTGCTTGCAACTGCACCAGCTGACTGCCCCACCATTCAAAATATACACGTATCCGGTTTGTGACTTGGAGTCATCCGGATCTATGTCGAAGCTAGCATCGACGTAACCCTTTACGATGAGATCTTCGTCACCTCCATGAACAAGAAACATATCCTTAGTCCTTTTCAGGCCAGTAGTAACACAACTCGGTGTTACAAAAGCTATGTCCTGTTGTAGTGTAGCTTCCATTGCATATAAATAGGATCGGTTCTATTGTTTGTCTTCGAAACTTCCATGTTTTGAAGCATTCCATAAAAATCGCCTATTCACCCACCTCTAGTCGATATAATGCACTTTCAATTGGTATCAGAGCCAGGTACTCCCTTGTTCTGTGGGATTCGGTTTAACCACCTGGAGTTTTAGCTATGTCGACTGCAGGGATAATCAAAGTCTCCGCTACATGCCCCGTCTTCGATGGCACTGAATATCCCTACTGGAAGAACAAGATGCGCGTGCACCTTGAAGCCATTGATGTGGACCTCTGGTTTGTCGTCAAGAACGGAGTTCTCAAGACCGGTGAAGGTATCGCCCCTGTTGATGTCAACAGGCTCGTTCAACTGGATTCAACGGCCAAGAACATCATCTGTGGTCATCTGACCAAAGGACAGTATGGTCGTGTGAGTGCTCTGGAAACGTTAAAGGAAGTCTAGGACTGGCTCTCCAAGGTCAACGAAGGCGTCTCAACCCAGAACAAAGGATCAATGTCCTTCGCAATCTTTTCAATCGCTTCAAGAGACACGACTGATGTCTACACACGCTTCTATTCTTGTAGACTATGTTGGGCCTCCAAGCGCAGAGGTTTGTAGGACATCAGCAATTTCCCTCAAGTGGATGACCTAAGGTTTATCGAACTCAGGGAAGTAGAGGTTGAAGATGGTCTCTCTCAAGCAACCCTGCAACTAAGATACAAGAAGTCTCTTGTGTCCCCAACACACCTAATACAACTAGGAGTTGTATAGGTGCACTAGTTCGGCGAAGAGATGGTAAAATATGGATGATAGGAGTGGCAAAGCAAAGTAATATAAATCTGTAATAAAAAGTGCAGCAAGCAAACAAGTGGTAAACGTGAGCACAAATGGTATTGCAATGGTGGAAACAAAGCCTAGGCTTCATACTTTCACTAGTGGCAACTCCCAACAACATTAACATCACATGATATTTCCCATAAAACATGCAATGGAGACGCACCCGGAGGTCATTCCTTTGTGGTGAAGAGAGGACGAGAATTATGTAGGGCTACAAAAGCACACCTCAAAGTTCGTAGTTCTCAATCTATGGATTTCCCAATGTCACCGCGGCCATCCAAAGAGAGTACCACAATCACCACAAGATATCTCAAGGATAGTCAAAGACAAGCACTAAGAGACTCTCAATCTTCAATCAACACACAAAAGAGGAAATCACTCATGAAAAATAATCTTCTAATCCATGTCCAATAGACCGCTGTCACCTTGGTCTCGGGGATTATAGTAAATAAAGACAAGTCAGTACATCAATCCAATAGATAGAGGAAGGGGAAATATCATGGGATCACCCTAGATTAACATAGCCTACGATCACAACGAAGATCACATGATGGGAGAGAGAATTGACCACATAGCTACTGGTAGAAACCTCAGCCCCGAGGAGGAACTACTCCCGCATCATGGAGGGAGGAAGCAACGTCGATGGAGATGAATCCGGGGGCACTTCCCCGTCCCGGCAGGGTGCCGGCACAGGAATTCTGGTCCCCCGAAACTTGGTGGCGATGGCGGCGGAGATCGGAATTGCTTCTGGAGAAAAGGGTTCTGGAATCAGGGTTTCCGCGACGGAAGGAATATATATGCGAAGGGGGGCAACCAGAGGCGGAGAGGGGGCCCCAGGCGCCCCCCTGGCGCAGCCAGGGGTGGGGCCGCGCCGGGTGGCCGCCTGGGCCACCCCCGGCTCCCCTCTGGCCCCACTTTGGTTTTTCTCGAAGCTTCCTGTACACTGATTTTTCCTGTATTTTTCCCGGAATTTTTGGAGCACTTTTAATATGGGGGAAACCTGAAATAGAAAAACATCAGAAAACAGGAACTGGCACTGTGGTGCACTGAGTTAATAGGTTAGTCCAAATATGATCAAAAGTGTATGGAAGTGCATAAATATCATAGCAATATCACACAAAAGAAGCATGGAGCAAGCAGAAATTATAGATACGTTTTGGACGTATCAACATCCCCAAGCTTAATTCCTGCTCGTCCTCGAGTAGGTAAATGATAACAAGCATAATTTCTATGGTGACATGCTATCAACCATATAGGAACTTTTTAAGTAAAGCAATCAAGGCATGTAATTCAATTCAAGTCATAACAAGCAAGAGTCTATATTAGCATTGTAACAAGTAACATAAGAACATAAAGGTGCAAGAGCTCTCGCTGTTCGTGACTCGAATGTCTCCAAATGGTGTTTGCGTGCAAGAAAGGGGATAGGGATATACGAGAGAGTAAAACATAGTTTTTGTATTGTTGAGAACTTAATCTACTAAAGTTTCACACTTGGTCTTCTTTGTAATCTTATCTTGACTCATCCCCAGACCAACAGCCAGGTACAAGTCAAAATGATCCACTCCCTTTCGATATTTTGAGCACTCATGCAATGGATGAGCGTAAGCAAGAAAGTCGACACTTAGGATGGCAAAAAGAGAAAAATGATGGAGGGGGAAGACGAAAAAGGTGTGAAAGGCTCACATCAATGAGGACAATCATATGCGAGAGAAAGCCAAATGATAGATATGATGTGAGGAGTAGGGATTGCCATGCAACGGATGCACATATGAGCTAAGGTAAGCTCTCCAATAGAACTAGTGGGGGTGCAACCAACTTGCTTGCTCAAGATAACCTAGAGCTCTTTTGAGGAGGCTCATCATTGGAATATACAAGCCAAGTTCTATACTGTGAAGGTCCCCACATAGCTATATGCATAAATGATAATCTCTATGGAGTACAAGGCATAAGATGGAGTACGAGTGTGGATCTCTCAAAAGAAATAATAGTGTGCCCCCTTCTCTCTTTTTATTTATTTTTCTCTTTTTTTTTCTATTTTTATGGCCTCAATGGCTCTTTCTATTTAAATCTCATTTGTCCTCTTTGGGATCTTTTGATTTGTCCTCTTTGGGATCTTTTCCTCACTTTACGGGCAACACTCTACAAATTACAAGAAGTATAGAAGATCTTTCACACTTTACAAAAGTACTCAACATAAAGAAAATGAAACTATCATGATGTATGCAAATGTATGCCTCTGCCAGTGTAGCAGGATATGCAATGATACTAGCGCGTCATGTAGCAATGATTAGGGCAAGGCCCAACTAGCATGCGGCTCATCGATCAAGCAAAAAGCATGTATGACATGAAGATCAAGCCATGAGAAGATGGCTATTCCATGGCAATGTATCTCGGAAAGGCTATGGAAATGCCTTGATAGGTAGGTATGGTGGCTGTTTTGAGGAAGGATATAATGAGGCTTATGATGACAGAGCGTATCGTGCCAAGGATTTGGATGCACCGGCGAAGTATGCGCCAACTCTCGAGGTGAGAAAGGGCAATGCACGGTACCGAAGAGGCTAGAAAAATATGGCTAGGTGGAAGTGTCAACTCTCGAATACTCACATTAGTCCGAAGAACTCATGCACTTATTATCGGTAACTCTCAATCTAATTAGGAGGTTCACAAAGAGACAAGTACCCCGAGGAGGAGTGTATGGGGGTTTGGTTATCCTTGCGCATCCTCGGCTCATGGTACGTGAGTGTACTCTAATATTCGATCCCTCCAAAGATTAGTGATCCATTTAGTAGCTAATGTTCTCAACTATTTTGTAGGTTTTCGAAAATAAACACGGATTGCCCAAAATACGACATCTATCACTAATAGGCTAAAGCTCTTGACACCAAAAGTTCAAACATTACTCATGGCAATACCTCAAAACTATTGCAAGTTACTACTAAAATTAAATAGCAACCTCAATTACCTACTTTAAGTTAAGACACACAACTCAGTGCAACAGGCAAACTCTCTTAACAAGATAAACATGAAAACTCAAGAGAGTTCAGCAACCAACTAAACAAAAGCTCTTTAAAAATAAAAGCATGAAAACTAAGAGCTAAACATGACAGCAGCTATGGAAAGACAAAGAACACACACAACAAAGATAAGATTAAAAATCCTATGTTGTGTTCTAGGTTGAAGTGGAGCGTGTTTCTCTCCCACACAAAGAAAGCTGGGTTCTAACTTGTTATGAACAGCAAGCAAAGCTAAAGAAAACTAAAAAGGAAACTAAGAGCAAGACGCTCCAAGCATAGCACATAACGCATGAAGTGATTAAAATATAGTGGAACGAAAGACGAACTGATAATTGTTGATGGAGAACGGGATGCATGGGGGCATCCCCAAGCTTAGACGCTTGAGTCTTCTTGAATATTTCTTGGGGGTGCACGGGGGCATCCCCAAGCTTGAGCGTTTGACCCTCCTGAATCTTCTTTTATCATCTTCCCTCGCACACTTGAAAACTCCCTTCATACATAACTCATCATAATCTGATTAGCGAGGTTAGTACCCACAATAAAATAATTTTTCCCTACTGGAAATAAAGATAATCTTGAAGAGCTACTGTTTCTCAAGATTGCCAAAAGGTTTTTGCAAAGAAAAAGCAAGCTCAAGGTTTGCAAAACGAAGAAAAGGCAAAACAGGACAGAATCTGTGAAAAACATACCAGCAGGTAGTAAATAATTTTTTCGGGGCACTTCTGCAACTCAAATAAAAAACTCAGAACAGACGCTCGAAAGCCAATTGTATAGAGCACTCCGTTAAAAAAATTAATATCAAAATGATGATCTGGTGATTTTATTCGATTTTTTTCTGTCCAAGGACAGAATCTGTTTTCTGGACAGCACGTCACAACTTTTGAACTTTCTTGCAATCGGAGGCTAAACTTGGCACAAAGCTGAAAAATAAAGATACAATGATGTTGCTACAGTAGTAACAAACATCAAGACCACTAAAAACTGAAAGAACAAACTGAAAGCAAAGATAACAAGGGTTGTCTCCCTAGAGCTCTTTGTTTATAGCCATAAAGATAGGCTTAAGACTTTAATGATGCTCTCGTAGGAATAAGAGTTGAAGAACAAAAGAGAGCATCAAGAAGCAAATACCAAACACATTTAAGCCTAACATGCTTCATATGCATAGGAATATTGCAATAGAATAATTCATTGAAGCACAAAGCAATAAGCATAGGAAGACAAAACAAGTGCAGCTTCAAAACCTTCAACATAAAGAGAGGGAACTTGATATTATTGAAATATCTATAAGCATATGTTCCCTTCTCATAATAATTTTCAGTGGGATCACGAATAAACTCAACAATATAAGCATCACATAAAGCATTGTTACCATGATCCACATGCAAAAAGGTACTCTTACTCTCCACATAAGCATAATCTTTCTCATTGGTAATAGTGGGAGTAGGACTATCATAAACAACTTGAACACTATAGATTAATTGTGTATTAAGAAGATGGTGTTCAACAAGGGAGTAATTCCCTCCATGATTATGACAAGTTTCATAAGGATAATTTCTCCTTATGTCATAGGTACCTTTATAATCACTATAGATTGGAGTTATAACATCATCATAGTAGAGAAGAGCATTATCATCGCTAGCAACTATATTTGTAAACATGTTGTCTTTATTCTTACTAGCAAAAGAATTATCAATTATCACATCACTAGTGGGTAAAGGATTTGCAATCCTATCATCCCCAAGCTTAGAGCTTTCCATATCATCACTTTCAGAGTTGGTATCAAAAAGATTTTCAAGATCATAAGTAGCATTATCATCATTTTCCCAATCACAATAAGTAACATGCATATCATAATAAAAATCATCTTCAATAGTACCTACGGACGTATCATCAAGATGATAATTAAGGCAATAAACTTCACCTTCTTCTTTAAACTTACAACCGTTAGGATAAAAGTTGATGGGAGGAATATGCTCAGGCCAGGTTGATACCCATTCTTCTTCCTTCTTGCTCCTCTTCCTCCTCCTCTTCTTTTTCTTCTTCTTCACCTTAGGAGGGAGTGGTTGGAGATGAAGCTTCTCCACATATCCTGGTTTATCATTAGAAACAATAGGGGAAACTTGGGAGAAACTCTCCTTTTTATTAGCAGAAATATAAGAGACATTTTTATACTTTGGTAAAGTTCCCTCCTTTCTAATCTTACTTATGTAATCATTTTTATGGCAATTAACAACACAATAGAGATGGCAATTTTGCAAAGTGTTTTTTATTCCTATGGCATTAACATCTAGCCAAGAAGTCTTTTTTGATAAATCTTCACACATAAAAAATAACATAAGCTCATCATAAAGATCAAGGGTGATCATGTTATCACACAACTGGTTAACAGTTATGTTTTGAAAGTGCATGCATTAAAAATTAAAGTGACCGTCTATACAGCAAAGTTCACAAGTAAAAGGATAAAGGTCACACAATTCTCTAGCAATTTCATTTAAATCTTTGACCCAAGTGATTGTTCTTTCATGCTTATGTTGCTTACAATACTTCTCTTCTTCAATGATAGGCCTTTCACAAGGTCTATCCACTCCACAAAAATTAACATGCTTATATAAAACTTCATTTTTAGGAATTGGATCATGCATGTTGCAATCATCATGAACAATTTCATTTTCTTTGCAAATCTCTTTAAAAGGTTCATGATGCTTGATCCAATCCTCCTTAGGCATATTAAGATGTGAAGCAAAAGATTTGAGGAAATCAACAAGGAGTTGAGAATCAAGCCCAAACTTAGCACTAAACTTATTAAAACTTGTAGTTTCAACAAAGGACTTATTGCAATCATACTCATAAATTATACCTGACTCTTTACCTTTGTCGATCTCCCAATCTTCAGTGTTGCGTTGAATTCTTTCAGGGAGTTCCCATTTAGCATCAATCTTTTCGTTTGTGAAAGAACCCATAGAGGAAGCATCGAGCAAATCTTTATCCTGTCGAGAGAGCCTCGCATAGAAATTAGTAATAATCATATCTTTGGGGAGCCCATGGTTAGGACATTTTAGCATTAACGTTTTCAGTCTCCCCCAAGCTTGAGCTATGCTCTCTCCGTCATGAGGATAGAAATTATAAACATAATTCCTATTCTCATGGACTTCATGAAGAGGATAAAACTTGGAGTAAAAGAGAGACTGGATCTCTTCCCAATCCAGCAGGTGAGATTCATCTAGTAGCCTATACCATACCAATGCTTTTCCTTTCAGTGACAAGGCAAATAATTTTCTCATGACTCCATTTCTTGTCAAACCTGAAATCTTAAACAACTCACAAAGTCCTGTAAGTTTCAACAAATGAATACTAGGATTGACTGTCCCATCATAACAATCATTCCTAATCATTTCAATTATCCCAAGTGGTATTTGGAACGGGATATATTCAGTAGGTGGAGGAGACTTTTCTACCACGGGTGTGGTAAAGCGGCCTTCCCCAAGCAGCGAACTAACAGTCCGGTTTTCCATAAACATAACTAGTGAAACTAAAAACAAGAAACGAAAAGATTTAATTGCAAGATCTAAAGATATACCTTCAAACACTTACTTCCCCGGCAACGGCGCCAGAAATAGCTTGATGTCTACACACGCTTCTATTCTTGTAGACTATGTTGGGCCTCCAAGCGCAGAGGTTTGTAGGACAGCAGCAATTTCCCTCAAGTGGATGACCTAAGGTTTATCGAACTCAGGGAAGTAGAGGTTGAAGATGGTCTCTCTCAAGCAACCCTGCAACTAAGATACAAGAAGTCTCTTGTGTCCCCAACACACCTAATACAACTAGGAGTTGTATAGGTGCACTAGTTCGGCGAAGAGATGGTAAAATATGGATGATAGGAGTGGCAAAGAAAAGTAATATAACTCTATAATAAAAAGTGCAGCAAGCAAACAAGTGGTAAACGTGAGCACAAATGGTATTGCAATGGTGGAAACAACGCCTAGGCTTCATACTTTCACTAGTGGCAACTCCCAACAGCATTAACATCACATGATATTTCCCATAAAACATGCAATGGAGACGCACCCGGAGGTCATTCCTTTGTGGTCAAGAGAGGACGAGAATTATGTAGGGCTACAAAAGCACACCTCAAAGTTCGTAGTTCTCAATCTATGGATTTCCCAATGTCACCGCGGCCATCCAAAGAGAGTACCACAATCACCACAAGATATCTAAAGGATAGTCAAAGACAAGCACCAAGAGACTCTCAATCTTCAATCAACACACAAAAGAGGAAATCACTCATGAAAAATATTCTTCTAATCCATGTCCAATAGACCGCTGTCACCTTGGTCTCGGGGATTATACTAAATAAAGACAAGTGAGTACATCAATCCAATACATAGAGGAAGGGGAAATATCATGGGATCACCCTAGATTAACATAGCCTACGATCACAACGAAGATCACATCATGGGAGAGAGAATTGACCACATAGCTACTGGTAGAAACCTCAGCCCCGAGGAGGAACTACTCCCGCATCATGGAGGGAGGAAGCAACGTCGATGGAGATGAATCCGGGGGCACTTCCCCGTCCCGGCAGGGTGCCGGCACAGGAATTCTGGTCCCCCGAAACTTGGTGGCGATGGCGGCGGAGATCGGAATTGCTTCTGGAGAAAAGGGTTCTAGAATCAGGGTTTCCGCGACGGGAGGAATATATATGCGAAGGGGGGCAACCAGAGGCGGAGAGGGGGCCCCAGGCGCCCCCCTGGCACGGCCAGGGGTGGGGCCGCGCCGGGTGGCCGCCTGGGCCACCCCCAGCTCCCCTGTGGCCCCACTTTGGTTTTTCTCGAAGCTTCCTGTACGCTGTTTTTTCCTGTATTTTTCCCGGGATTTTTGGAGCACTTTTAATATGGGGGAAACCTGAAATAGAAAAACAGCAGAAAACATGAACTGGCACTGTGGTGCACTGAGTTAATAGGTTAGTCCAAATATGATCAAAAGTGTATGGAAGTGTATAAATATCATAGTAATATCACACAAAAGAAGCATGGAGCAAGCAGAAATTATAGATACGTTTTGGACGTATCAACATCCCCAAGCTTAATTCCTGCTCGTCCTCGAGTAGGTAAATGATAACAAGCATAATTTTATGGTGACATGCTATCAACCATATAGGAACTTTTTAAGTAAAGCAATCAAGGCATGTAATTCAATTCAAGTGATAACAAGCAAGAGTCTATATTAGCATTGTAACAAGTAACATAAGAACATAAAGGTGCAAGAGCTCTCGCTGTCCGTGACTCGAATGTCTCCAAATGGTGTTTGCGTGCAAGAAAGGGGATAGGGATATACGAGAGAGTAAAACATAGTTTTTGTATTGTTAAGAACTTAATCTACTAAAGTTTCACACTTGGTCTTCTTTGGAATCTTATCTTGACACATCCCTAGACCAACAGCGAGGTACAAGTCAAAATGATCCACTCCCTTTCGATATTTTGAGCACTCATGCAATGGATGAGCGTAAGCAAGAAAGTCGACACTTAGGATGGCAAAAAGAGAAAAATGATGGAGGGGGAAGACAAAAAAGGTGTGAAAGGCTCACATCAATGAGGACAATCATAGGCGAGAGAAAGCCAAATGATAGATATGATGTGAGGAGTAGGGATTGCCATGCAACGGATGCACATATGAGCTAAGGTAAGCTCTCCAATGGAACTAGTGGGGGTGCATCCAACTTGCTTGCTCAAGAAGACCTAGAGCTCTTTTGAGGAGGCTCATCATTGGAATATACAAGCCAAGTTCTATAGTGTGAAGGTCCCCACATAGCTATATGCATAAATGATAGTCTCTATGGAGTACAAGGTATAAGATGGAGTACGAGTGTGGATCTCTCAAAAGAAGTAATAGTGTGCCCCCTTCTCTCTTTTTATTTCTTTTTCTCTTTTTTTTTCTATTTTTTGTGTGGCCTCAATGGCTCTTTCTATTTAACTCTCATTTGTCCTCTTTGGGATCTTTTGATTTTTTCCTCTTTGGGATCTTTTGATTTCTCCTCTTTGGGATCTTTTCCTCACTTTAGGGGCAACACTCTACAAATTACAAGAAGTATAGAAGATCTTTCACACTTTACAAAAGTACTCAACATAAAGAAAATGAAACTATCATGATGTATGCAAATGTATGCCTCTGCCAGTGTAGCAGGATATGCAATGATACTAGCGCGTCATGTAGCAATGATTAGGGCAAGGCCCAACTAGCATGCGGCTCATCGATCAAGCAAAAAGCATGTATGCCATGAAGATCAAGTCATGAGAAGATGGCTGTTGCATGGCAATGTATCTCGGAAAGGCTATGGAAATGCCTTGATAGGTAGGTATGGTGGCTGTTTTGAGGAAGGATATAATGAGGCTTATGATGACAGAGCGTATCGTGCCAAGGATTTGGATGCACCGGCGAAGTATGCGCCAACTCTCGAGGTGAGAAAGGGCAATGCACGGTACCAAAGAGGCTAGAAAAATATGGCTAGGTGGAAGTGTCAACTCTCGAATACTCACATTAGTCCGAAGAACTCATGCACTTATTATCGGTAGGTTCACAAAGAGACAAGTACCCCGAGGAGGAGTGTATGGGGGTTTGGTTATCCTTGCGCATCCTCGGCTCATGGTACGTGAGTGTACTCTAATATTCGATCCCTCCAAAGATTAGTGATCCATTTAGTAGCTAAAGTTCTCAACTATTTTGTAGGTTTTCGAAAATAAACACGGATTGCCCAAAATACGACATCTATCACTAATAGGCTAAAGCTCTTGACACCAAAAGTTCAGACATTACTCATGGCAATACCTCAAAACTATTGCAAGTTACTACTAAAATTAAATAGCAACCTCAATTACCTACTTTAAGTTAAGACACACAACTCAGTGCAACAGGCAAACTCTCTTAACAAGATAAACATGAAAACTCAAGAGAGTTCAACAACCAACTAAACAAAAGCTCTTTAAAAAGAAAAGCATGAAAACTAAGAGCTAAACATGACAGCAGCTATGGAAAGACAAAGAACACACACAGCAAAGATAAGCATGAAAATCCTATGTTGTGTTATAGGTTGAAGTGGAGCGTGTTTCTCTCCCACACCAAGAAAGCTGGGTTCTAACTTGTTATGAACAGCAAGCAAAGCTAAAGAAAACTTAAAAGTAAACTAAGAGCAAGACGCTCCAAACATAGCACATAACGCATGAAGTGATTAAAATATAGTGGAACAAAAGACGAACTGATAATTGTTGATGGAGAAGGGGATGCATGGGGGCATCCCCAAGCTTAGACGCTTGAGTCTTATTGAATATTTCTTGGGGGTGCACGGGGGCATCCCCAAGCTTGCGCGTTTGACCCTCCTGAATCTTCTTTTATCATCTTCCCTCGCACACTTGAAAACTCCCTTCATACATAACTCATCATAATCTGATTAGCGAGGTTAGTACCCACAATAAAATAATTTTTCCCTACTGGAAATAAAGATAATCTTGAAGAGCTACTGTTTCTCAAGATTGCCAAAAGGTTTTTGCAAAGAAAAAGTAAGCTCAAGGTTTGCAAAACGAAGAAAAGGCAAAGCAGGACAGAATCTGTGAAAAACAGACCAGCAGGGAGTAAATATTTTTTTTGGGGCACTTCTGTAACTCAAATCAAAAAACTCAGAACAGATGCTCGAAAGCCAATTGTATAGAGCACTCTGTCAAAAAAATTAAGATCAAAAAGATGATCTGGTGATTTTATTCGAATTTTTTTTCTGTCCAAGGACAGAATCTGTTTTCTGGACAGCACGTCACAACTTTTGAACTTTCTTGCAATCGGAGGCTAAACTTGGCACAAAGCTGAAAAATAAAGATACAATGATGTTGCTACAGTAGTAACAAACATCAAGACCACTAAAAACTGAAAGAACAAACTGAAAGCAAAGATAACAAGGGTTGTCTCCCTAGAGCTCTTTCTTTATAGCCATAAAGATAGGCTTAAGACTTTAATGATGCTCTCGTAGGAATAAGAGTTGAAGAACAAAAGAGAGCATTAAGAAGCAAATACCAAACACATTTAAGCCTAACATGCTTCCTATGCATAGGAATATTGCAATAGAATAATTCATTGAAGCACAAAGCAATAAGCATAGGAAGACAAAACAAGTGCAGCTTCAAAACCTTCAACATAAAGAGAGGGAACTTGATATTATTGAAATATCTATAAGCATATGTTCCCTTCTCATAATAATTTTCAGTGGGATCACGAATAAACTCAACAATATAAGCATCACATAAAGCATTGTTACCATGATCCACATGCAAAAAGGTACTCTTACTCTCCACATAAGCATAATCTTTCTCATTGGTAATAGTGGGAGTAGGACTATCATAAACAACTTGAACACTATAGATTAATTGTGTATTAGGAAGATGGTGTTCAACAAGGGAGTAATTCCCTCCATGATTATGACAAGTTTCATAAGGATAATTTCTCCTTATGTCATAGGTACCTTTATAATCACTATAGATTGGAGTTATAACATCATCATAGTAGAGAAGAGCATTATCATCGCTAGCAACTATATCTGTAAACATGTTGTCTTTATTCTTACTAGCAAAAGAATTATCAATTATCACATCACTAGTGGGTAAAGGACTTGCAATCCTATCATCCCCAAGCTTAGAGCTTTCCATATCATCACTTTCAGAGTTGGTACCAAAAAGATTTTCAAGATCATAAGTGGCATTATCATCATTTTCCCAATCACAATAAGTAACATGCATATCATAATCAAAATCATCTTCAATAGTACCTACGGACGTATCATCAAGATGATAATTAAGGCAATAAACTTCACCTTCTTCTTTAAACTTACAACCGTTAGGATAAAAGTTGATGGGAGGAATATGCTCAGGCCAGGTTGATACCCATTCTTCTTCCTTCTTACTCCTCTTCCTTCTCCTCTTCTTTTTCTTCTTCTTCACCTTAGGAGGGAGTGGTTGGAGATGAAGCTTCCCCACAGATCCTGGTTTATCATTAGAAACAATAGGGGAAACTTGGGAGAAACTCTCCTTTTTATTAGCAGAAATATAGGAGACATTTTTATACTTTGGTAAAGTTCCCTCCTTTCTAATCTTACTTATGTAATCATTTTTATGGCAATTAACAACACAATAGAGATGGCAATTTTGCAAAGTGTTTTTTATTCCTATGGCATTAACATCTAGCCAAGAAGTCTTTTCTGATAACTCTTCACACATCAAAAATAACATAAGCTCATCATAAAGATCAGGGGTGATCATGTTATCACACAACTGGTTAACAGTTATGTTTTGAAAGTGCATGCATTGAAAATTAAAGTGACCGTCTATACAGCAAAGTTCACAAGTAAAAGGATAAAGGTCACACAATTCTCTAGCAATTTCATTTAAATCTTTGACCCAAGTGATTGTTCTTTCATGCTTATGTTGCTTACAATACTTCTCTTCTTCAATGATAGGCCTTTCACAAGGTCTATCCACTCCACAAAAATTAACATGCTTATATAAAACTTCATTTTTAGGAATTGGATCATGCATGTTGCAATCATCATGAACAATTTCATTTTCTTTGCAAATCTCTTTAAAAGGTTCATGATGATTGATCCAATCCTCCTTAGGCATATTAAGATGTGAAGCAAAAGATTTGAGGAAATCAACAAGGAGTTGAGAATCAAGCCCAAACTTAGCACTAAACTTATTAAAACTTGTAGTTTCAACAAAGGACTTAATGCAATCATACTCATAAATTATACCTGACTCTTTACCTTTGTCTATCTCCCAATCTTCAGCATTGCGTTGAATTCTTTCAAGGAGTTCCCATTTAGCATCAATCTTTTTGTTTGTGAAAGAACCCATAGAGGAAGCATCGAGCAAATCTTTATCCTGTCGAGAGAGCCTCGCATAGAAATTAGTAATAATCATATCTTTGGGGAGCCCATGGTTAGGATATTTTAGCATTAACGTTTTCAGTCTCCCCCAAGCTTGAGCTATGCTCTCTCCGTCATGAGGATAGAAATTATAAACATAATTCCTATTCTCATGGACTTCATGAAGAGGATAAAACTTGGAGTAAAAGAGAGACTGGATCTCTTCCCAATCCAGCAGGTGAGAGTCAACTAGTAGCCTATACCATTCCAATGCTTTTCCTTTCATTGACAAGGCAAATAATTTTCTCATGACTCCATCTCTTGTCAAACCTGAAATCTTAAACAACTCACAAAGTCCTGTAAGTTTCAACAAATGAATACTAGGATTGACTGTCCCATCATAACAATCATTCCTAATTATTTCAATTATCCCAAGTGGTATTTGGAACGGGATACATTCAGTAGGTGGAGGAGACTTCTCTACCACGGGTGTGGTAAAGCGGCCTTCCCCAAGCAGCGAACTAAGAGTGCGGTTTTCCATAAACATAACTAGTGAAACTAAAAACAAGAAACGAAAAGATTTAATTGCAAGATCTAAAGATATACCTTCAAACACTTACTTCCCCGGCAACGGCGCTAGAAATAGCTTGATGTCTACACACGCTTCTATTCTTGTAGACTATGTTGGGCCTCCAAGCGCAGAGGTTTGTAGGACAGCAACAATTTCCCTCAAGTGGATGACCTAAGGTTTATCGAACTCAGGGAAGTAAAGGTTGAAGATGGTCTCTCACAAGCAACCCAGCAACTAAGATACAAGAAGTCTCTTGTGTCCCCAACACACCTAATACAACTAGGAGTTGTATAGGTGCACTAATTCGGCGAAGAGATGGTAAAATATGGATGATAGGAGTGGCAAAGCAAAGTAATATAAATCTGTAATAAAAAGTGCAGCAAGCAAACAAGTGGTAAACATGAGCACAAATGGTATTACAATGGTGGAAACAAAGCCTAGGCTTCATACTTTCACTAGTGGCAACTCCCAACAACATTAACATCACATGATATTTCCCATAAAACTTGCAATGGAGACGCACCCGGAGGTCATTCCTTTGTGGTCACGAGAGGACGAGAATTATGTAGGGCTACAAAAGCACACCTCAAAGTTCGTAGTTCTCAATCTATGGATTTCCCAATGTCACCGCGGCCATCCAAAGAGAGTACCACAATCACCACAACATATCTCAAGGATAGTCAAAGACAAGCACCAAGAGACTCTCAATCTTCAATCAACACACAAAAGAGGAAATCACTCATGAAAAATATTCTTCTAATCCATGTCCAATAGACCGCTGTCACCTTGGTCTCGGGGATTATACTAAATAAATACAAGTGAGTACATCAATCCAATACATAGAGGAAGGGGAAATATCATGGGATCACCCTAGAATAACATAGCCTACGATCACAACGAAGATCACATCATGGGAGAGAGAATTGACCACATAGCTACTGGTAGAAACCTCAGCCCCGAGGAGGAACTACTCCCGCATCATGGAGGGAGGAAGCAACGTCGATGGAGATGAATCCTGGGGCACTTCCCCGTCCCGACAGGGTGCCGGCACAGGAATTATGGTCCCCCGAAACTTAGTGGCGATGGCGGCGGAGATCGGAATTGCTTCTGGAGGAAAGGGTTCTGGAATCAGGGTTTCCGCGACGGGAGGAATATATATGCGAAGGGGGGCAACCAGAGGCGGAGAGGGGGCCCCAGGCGCCCCCTGGCGCGGCCAGGGGTGGGGCCGCGCCGGGTGGCCGCCTGGGCCACCCCCGGCTCCCCTCTGGCCCCACTTTGGTTTTTCTCGAAGCTTCTTGTACGCTGATTTTTCCTGTATTTTTCTCGGAATTTTTGGAGCACTTTTAATATGGGGGAAACCTGAAATAGAAAAACAGCAGAAAACAGGAACTGGCACTGTGGTGCACTGAGTTAATAGGTTAGTCCAAATATGATCAAAAGTGTATGGAAGTGCATAAATATCATAGCAATATCACACAAAAGAAGCATGGAGCAAGCAGAAATTATTGATACGTTTTGGACGTATCAACGACAATGAGAATGTCCAGCAGACATTCGATCGCCTCACTGACATCACAAATGAGCTTCAGGCACTTGGCGCCACTGAGATCACCAAGCATGAAATCGTCAAGACCCTCCTGAGATCACTCGACAGCTCATTTGACATCCTTGCCCTGATGATTCAAGAACGCCCTGACTTCAAGACTGTCGATCCGTCTGACATACTTGAGAGGCTCAACACACATGAGTTCCAGCTATCTGAGAAATGTGACATCTATGGTCCCAACTATGGCCGAACTCGCGCCTTGAAGGCAAAGGCTGTTTCTTCATCTGAAAAAGAATCTGACTGCAGTTCTGATGATCCTGAAGACATTGGAAAGGAGCTCGCCATGCTTGTGAAGAAGTTCCAGAAATTCACTAGGAAGAAAGGCTTCAGAAAGTCTTCACGATCCAGATCAAGAAATGATGAAGCTTCTATCCATGACTACAAGAAGAGCACATGTCATAAGTGCAAGAAACCTGGTCACTTCATCTCTGAGTGTCCTCAATGGGACAATGAGAAGAAGAAGAAGAAGAGCAAGGAATATGATTCTGATGACAAGAAAAAGAAGAAATACTCAAAGTCTTCTTCCAAGTTTTCATCACACAAGAAGAATTCATCTGGTAAGGCTCGTGCGTTTGTTGGCAAGGAGATGGATTCAGAGGAGGAGTCTGCTTCAGAAGAAGCGGAGGTGGAGTCTGAGGAGGAGTCTGATTCAGGTGCTGCAACTCTGGCTCTAGCCACAACCTACGTTGCCAAGTCCATCTTCAACACTGAAGACAATGGTCCCGTCACCAACATTGATGATGAGGAAGACAACTCTGCTCCCACCTATTGCTTCATGGCACGCGGTGCCAAGGTAAAATCACGTGATGCTTACTTTCAAACATCCAGTGAAGATGACTCTGATTGTGAATCAAAACCTAGCTACAAAACACTTGCTAAAATTGCCATTGAACAGCGGAAAGCTATGAAACATATTAAAAAACTGTTAGACAAAAGCGATGACCCGTTGGACGCGGAAATGACCCGTTCCCAGTCCTTAACTGAAGACATAAAAAATCTTCATGTTAAGTACGAGGAACTTGAAGGTCTTTATGAATTGCTCTCAAAAACACATGAAAAGCTTTCCCACGATTACCTTCAAAGGAAGCGAGAACTTGAGAAATTGAAAGCGGCTCGTGAAGATCTTTAAAAAGAAAATGAGTCACTCCGCGCACAACTGATCAGCTCCACTCAGGAAGGATTTGAACCACCATGTCTAAAATGCATTGAGCGTGATATCGCTACATCTGTTTCTGAATGTTCTACTGCTGCCACTGTTGCAATATCTTCAACTGTTGATGTGGTAGCTAACCCCTCTGCTGAGGATACCACTACTATTGCTGATGAAAATGCTAAGTTGAAGACTTTGCTTGAAACAGGGATGTACAAAAGCCTCAAAGGGTATCAGACTTTATGTGATGTCCTTAAAAAGCAGATACCGAACCGAAACCCTAGGAAAGAGGGTGTAGGGTTTGAGAGGAAAATGAATGTTGATGGTTCATACTGGAAGCCTGAGCAGTACCCCAAAACCACATGGGTTGCTGCAAAGGAACCTTCAGTGGATCCATCTACCTTATCTGGCTTCACTTGTGCTAATCCTATTATCATTGATGAATCCTTTGATGCAAACTATAAACTGTTTAAGAATCAGAATGGTGAAGTGTTTGCCAGATATATTGGTACTAACTGCAGGAACGGGCCACCTACGAAGATGATCTGGGTTCCCAAAGGTTGTCTTGAGAAGCTTCCAGCAAATTTCATCATGACACCACCTGGGAAGAAGACAAATCCCAGACCAAAGGCTTCATATGGTCCTAAGGCTTCATGCAGACAAAGGACTCACCTGAGTCACCCTAACGCCAATGTTTTGCAGGGAAATTATACTCAGACCCATGAATATGAGCGTGTTTCCTCAAACCGCTATATTCACAAAACAAAGAATTTTTCTGCTTATTCTTATGAGTATTATTCTCCTCTTGCAAGATTATTTGCTAGGGCTCCAAAGCCAAAATTCTCAGATGCTGCTCTTAGACTCATTGCTTCTAAGCCACCCCTGAAGATGTGGGTGGTTAAGAAGAACTAACTTTCTCTTATAGGGAAAGGTCTCCAGCCGAAAATCAAAGGCGTCTGACGCTTGTTGAATCTCTTGGTTTCAACTTAATGTCTGTCTCAATGCTTTGTGACTTAAACATGATTGTGATATTTGGAAAATTCCGTTGCCTTGTACTAATGGAATCTGACAAGTCTTTAGTATTTGAAGGATACAGAAAAGGTGATCTGTATATGGTAGATTTCTCAGCTGGACCGCAGATGGCCGTATGTCTTCTAGCAAAAGCTTCAGAGTGCTGGCTCTGGCATTGCAGGCTAGGACATGCCGGCATGAGGAACTTGCACACTCTCGCAAAGAAGAAGCACGTCGTAGGCATCGAGGACGTCAAGTTCAAGAAAGATCATCTGTGTGGTGCCTGTGAAGCTTGGAAGATGACGAGGGCCAAGCATCCCTCGAAGACAATCATGACGACATCCAAACCCTTCGAGCTGCTTCACATGGACTTATTTGGCCCTACTCACTACTCCACGTTCTCTACCACAGCTTGTCTCTATGGCTTCGTCATTGTTGATGATTATTCAAGATACACATGGGTGCATATAATTCTCTACACGACTGAAGTGCAAGATGTCTTCAGACGCTTCGCCAACCGTGCCATGAACAACTATGGCGTCAAGATCAAGCATATAAGAAGTGACAATGGCACTGAGTTCAAGAACACCGGCCTTGATATTTGTCTGGATACAATGGGGATCACTCATGAGTTCTCAGCCCCGTACACACCTTAGCAGAATGGCATCGTAGAGCGCAAGAACAGAACCCTAATTGAGATGGCTTGAACGATGCTCGATGAGTACAAGACACCAAGAAGGTTCTGGCCCGAAGCTATTGGTACCGCATGCCATATCATCAACCGTGTTTATCTTCACAAGCTTATGAAGAAAACGTCCTATGAACTCCTCACTGGAAAGAAGCCTAACGTAAGTTACTTCAGAGTATTTGGAGCTAGGTGCTGGATCAAGGATCCACATCACAAGTCAAAGTCTGCACCAAAAGCACATGAAGGCTTCATGCTCGGATATGGAAAGGACTCACACTCCTACAGAGTCTTCAACATCTTTCTCTATAAAGTAGTTGAAACTGTGGATGTGCGGTTTGATGAAACTAATGGTTCACAAAGAGAGACCCTACCAAATGTCCTAGATGAGGCTTCACCAAATGAATCTATCAAGCTAATGGGAACCGGTGAGATCATGCCTTCTGAAGCACAACCTGACGAGGAACTCATCATCTCTGCTCCAAATGAACCTGACGACAATGCTCAGCCTGAAGACAACCCTCCTGACGATGACAATGTACAACAAGAGCAAAATCTTCGTCTAGCTCATCCTCGTGTTGCAAATGAAGTACAAGTTGAGAAGATAATTGACAGCATAAATGCACCTGGTCCACTTACTCGTTCTAGAGCAACACAACTTGCAAATTTCGGTGGGCACTTTGCTTTTGTCTCAATATCTGAACCCAAGAAAGTTGCTAAAGCTTTTATGGAACCTGAATGGATTCAAGCAATGCAAGAAGAGCTTCAACAGTTTGAGCTGAACAACGCGTGGGAACTTGTCAAGCGTCCTGGCCATCGCAAGCACAACATAATAGGCACAAAATGGATTTATAGCAACAAGCAAGATGAGCATGGTCAAGTTGTCAGAAACAAAGCTCGTCTCGTTGCTCAAGGATACACTCAAGTTGAAGGGATTGACTTTGATGAAACATTTGCTCCTGTGGCTAGACTTGAAGCTATTCGTATACTGCTAGCCTATGCAAATCATCACAACATACTTCTGTATCAAATGGATGTAAAGAGTGCCTTTCTCAATGGAAGGATTGAAGAAGAGGTGTATGTTTCACAACCACCTGGCTTTGAAGATCCAAAACGTCCTGATATGGTATACAAACTTAACAAGGCACTGTATGGCCTCAAACAAGCGCCTCGTGCTTGGCATGACACACTCAAAGACTTCCTGAAGAGCAAATGCTTCAAACCTGGATCCCTAGATCCCACACTCTTCACGAAGACATATGATGATGAACTGTTTGTCTGCCAAATCTATGTGGACGACATTATCTTCGGCTGCACTGACAAAAAGATACAGTGATGAGTTTGGTCAAATGATGCAAGAGCAACATCAGATGTCCATGATGGGTGAGCTGAAGTTCTTCCTTGGTCTTCAAATTCGTCAGCAAAGCAACGACATCTTCATATCTCAAGAGAAGTACCTTAAAGACTGTCTGAAGAAGTTTGGAATGCAAGACTGCAAAGGGTACTCGACGCCTATGCCAGCTAAACACCATCTGGGTCCCGACGCCAATGGTAAAGAGTTTGATCAACATGTATACCGCTCCATGATTGGTTCTTTTCTTTATTTATGTGCATCTAGGCCAGATATTATGCTTAGTGTTTGCATGTGTGCTCGATATCAAGCGGCACCAAAGGAGTCGCATCACTTAGCTGTGAAGCAAATACTTCGATATTTGGCTTACACCCCAACACCAGGATTATGGTATCCAAAGGGCTTAGAGTTTGATCTAGTTGGATTCTCAGATGCTGATTATGCTGGTGACAAAGTTGATCGCAAGTCTACATCAGGCACATGTCACTTTCTAGGACGATCTCTTGTCTGTTGGTCTTCAAAGAAGCAGAACTGTGTGTCACTCTCCACTGCTGAATCTGAATACATTGCTGCTGGATCTTGCTGCGCTCAGCTTCTCTGGATGAAGCAAACGCTCAAGGACTATGGCATCCATCTGAAGCATGAGCCACTCTACTCCGATAATGAAAGCGCTATCAAGATTGCCAACAACCCAGTTCAGCACTCGAAGACAAAGCACATTGAAATTCGTCATCACTTTCTCAGAGATCATGTCATGAAGGAAGATATTGATATCATACACGTCAACACTAAAGAGCAACTGGCAGATATCTTCACAAAGCCCTTGGATGAGAAAAGGTTTTGCAAGTTGCGGTGTGAGCTAAATATCTTAGAATCCTCAAATGTCCTGTAATCAGGCACACATCCTAACACTTATGCATATTGATGACTTAGATGTGCAACACACGAAGTAAAGTATATCTTCAATCAATGAAGACTTACATTCTAAGTGTGAATACATTAATGCGGAATTTGACTTAGGAGCGCCACGATAATTGTGCGCCGTGTCTGGGTCTAATACTTCCTATACAGTGGGTAACGCCACCACCAAATCTTTGTTTGAAGTGTTTCTCGTGGCGTTACATTTTCAAAGTCTTCACACTTAGTTTATCTTCATATAGGATATATATATATAGAGAGAGTTGTGTTCTGTCCTCTACAGCATTCACTTATAGATATGTCTTCTTATTTGAATCTCTTGAACTAAGTGAATGTGATCGAACCCTAACCTCTCTATGCTCTCTCATCTCACACTCTGTCTGTCCAAATCATATGCATTCTGTTGGAACCGTCGAATATCTTCTCTGCGTCCTTGTCAGCAGAAGATAAGGAGACAAACTTTAAATCTGATTTTAATGCTCCATCCTTTATGCCTGAAACCAGGAGAAGCCAGAACGACCACTCCGACAGTCGTGGTGTACGTGGGATCGTGGGACAACTCCCAATGTGTTAAATGTCCGCCACGTGTCCCTCAGATGTGAACTGCGAGGGGCACCTGCGTAATTGCGCTGTGCCGTCTTCCATGCTTATAAATGCACGTCCCATCATGATAAAAAATTCTTCTACCACCCCTCCACCTCGACCAACCCTAGCGCCTCCGCTATCTCTCGACGACGTCGGCGACGACGCGCTTCGCTGCCGCGACCTCGTCGACGCCGTCTTCATGCCGGCCGCGAATATCGTCTACTCCGCCATCGCCGTAGCTGTCCTCCATCGGCAAGTTAGGGCACGGAAGATCGAACTGCTGGGCATCCAACTCCTCTCCATCTATGCAGTTCATCTTGTGGTAAATTAAACTCTCTTTTTACCATCTTCTTGATCCAGAAAGATTCATCACTTTTACCACAAGAGGTTTCTGCCTACACATATATATAGATCTATCCTGTCTGCATCTCATATCTTGCCTAGTACATTCACATATGCTTCAAACATAGTTAGATTCCTCACTTGTACCTATTCATGGATTCGTACAAATCTGGAACCAACTCTCATCATATAAGTGAATGTCTTCGCGCTATGAGGTCAAAGTCTTCTAAACTGATTTATCTCCTAAAAGCTTCTGAGAATGCATATGACCTCTTCCTATTCCCTCGCATCTCTAATGCTATCACAGGTACATGTCCGTGGGAGAATCCCTTGGTTCTCATAGTCTGCATTCATTTGCAGAATTTTTGCAGTGTCACATTCACTCTCCTGAAGCCAGTTCCTCTCTGACCAGCAAACCGAAGCATTTGCCAGTGTTGAAGCGAATTAGTTTGAAGCCTTTCAGATTGAAACCAATGGCAACCGACAAGTCAGTTAGGAAGGGTGACAGATAGCTCCGTGGCAACACCTCCAAAGATTTGCCTCCTGATCTAAGTGAGATGTACAAGACTGATCCAGAGGAGGATTATAATCAGAGGAAGACACGAATCCAATGGATTCGAAGATATTGGGCTGAACAGTGGTTCAAGTACAGGTTCGTGACCCAAGAGTATGCTAAAAAGAATGCCATCAAGCATCCATGGGGAGATATCACCTACAAAAGTCTTCCACCGAAGACTCGAGCTGAAGCCATTGCTCAAGGCTTCTACCCTTGCATGGTCAGAGGGCCTCAACCTGCTGATGCTGATCCTTCTTCTCTGCTCTGGTGTCGCAACGACAATTTGTTCAAACGAAATCTTCAATATGCCAAGAACACAGCCAAAGAGAACAAGAAGAACTGGGGATTGGACTTCAATCCTGGCCCCTCTGCGCCCCATGCTGATGGCACGTGCGAAGCTGAACCAAAATTGGTTGGGCCTTTCTACAACTTAGAAGGCCTCATCAGTCACATCAGGGTCCAAGGGGCGGATGTGGATCAACCTGCAGATGACGCTGATTCTGATGAAGCGCCTGCAACCCCGAAGCCCAAGAAGAAGAAGAAACCCAAGGCTTCAAAAATCACTCCACCAATTGCTTCAAGAGTGAAGCCTTTGGCCACTGCTCCACCAGCACCAAGTGTGCAGTCTGAGGAGCACTCTCGCATCTCCAAGAGCAGATAGCTAAGGAAGAAGCCCTTGCACAACCCTAGTCCAGCTCTCACTCCTGACGCTGTTCTGAAGACTGGCAATGAAGCCTTTGATCTCTCGAGCGATGAAGATCTAGGTGACGATGCTCTGGAGCAATTGATCAAGAGCAAGCAAGACACAAAAATCTTCAATGATTTGCCGCTCTTCGACGTGGAAGTTCTCAACAATTTCATTGATAAATGGTTTGACACCCCCAACCTCAGCTTCGACGATCTGCAGCTTCCAGTTGGCCTCAGCGTCTCCTTCCATGGCGCCATTGCTTCTGAGCTAGCTCTTGCTCAGAAAATCGTTGAGCTGAAGCAAAAGATCGATTATGAAAAGGCTCAGTTCAAGAAGCATGTGGACAAGCTCAGTGTCCAAGAGATTCAGAACTTCAAGGTAATGATGCATGAGCTCAAGGAAGCCTTTCGCAAGAGGCGTGATGAAGCTAAAGGTTCTCGTGAGCGAATCAAGGACTTGGCTGCCAAATGCGTTCAAGCATGTAATGAAGCTGAAAAGCGCAAGGCTCTTGGGCGTCCTGGCATTGACCCTAGGATGGCTGCCAAGAAGAAGAAGAAGCAACCTGTGCCCGATGCTGAAGAATCCAGGCAGGCAATGCCTAGCATTGTCTTCCCTGCCAGCATGACTGGCACGAAGCCTAAGGTCACCCCAACTGCTTCAGAGCTCAAGAAAAGGAAGGTGACTGAAGCTGAAGCTCGCAAGCGCAAGCAAACTACTCATGAAGCTCCACCCACCAAGAAGCGCAAGACAAAGAAGGATAAGGCTGCTTCCACAGTGCCCATCTTTGTCGAGCCCATATCAGTTGCTCGCCCTGCATCTACACACCGAGAACGTCGCATGAAAGTCCATGAGCCTGCTCCCACAGAGGCTGAAGACATTCCAGCTGTTGACCCCACCACAGCTGAAGACATTGGTCCTCATGACAATGTTGAAGATGATGAAGTCCTTCCTCAGATCGTGTACAACGTTGAATCTTCGCCGGTTCTTACGAACAGCGAATGCGTCAGCATTGGTCGTCCATTGACGCCAATCGCACAGGATGACTCGTGGGCTGATCACCCACAAGATACACCAATAACTCCCCAACCAACTCAAGTCACTAGTTCGGTGCTTGAAGATGAAGACTTTGAGGCCCAACCAACTCCATCCCCTCAGGCGTCGCCAGCATTTCACAGGCTTCGCAAAGGACGAAGGCCTCAAGTCGTCACCCTAAGAGTTCCAAAAGGAGAAGAGCAACACTCTGTTCCTAACGCTGCTCCTACTGTGAACCTCTCAGAATCTGAAGCCAAAGCGGCTGAAGATGTTCCGGCTGCATCAGCCGAAGAAGAACCACCCCAAGAAGAAGAGCACGTGCTGCCACACCCGCTGTTCTCGAGGAGAACGTGTCCGACCCTCCATCTCCTGAAGTGGAGGTTACGCATTCAGAGGCTGCCACCACCAACACTGAAGCCAATGACGTGGTCATGGCTGAAGCAAATGTGGCACCTGAAGTCATAGTGGTGCCTGAAGTGATGGCGCCTGAAACAAGTGCTGCACCTGAAGCAAATCAGCAGCCTGAAGCCATTGCCTCTGCTCCCATTCCACTTCCAAGGCCCAATACAATTGAGCAAGCTTACAACCAAGATGATCAGCTCATCACTGTCCGATAGCCCATTCTGACTCCACCACCTGCTGCTGGACCGCATGCTGCTGGTCCTCAGTTTGAGCATCATGTTGAGCACCGGCCTCAAGTTCAGAAGCCTAAGCCAAGACTGCCAAGGTTTCCATGTATTGCCACCTCTCAAGGGTCATTCAATGCCAATAGCTTCACTACGCACAACACATTCTTTGACAGTGCCAAGAACCCATATTCCAAGCCAAGGATATCATCAGATAGGTTCTGGAGCCATCAGCAGCGCAGTTATTACTCAAGAGTAATCTATGATCAAGGGCGCATTTTCCCTCATATGCGTCTTGACACTGAAGCTATTGCTGGACTGCCCTGTCTAGAGGAAGCTCTTGATTGTTTCCGTGATGCTGGCCTGCTAAATTTTGTAACTGACAAGGAGCATTGGAATGAAGAGCTGCTTCTGCAATTCTATGTAACCCTCCACATTCGAGGCTACAACAGGGATCCGGAGACATGGGTCCTTGAGTGGATGACAGGTAATGTCCATCATGAAGCCAAAGCCTTTGATCTCATTGAGCTTACTGGCCTGCCCACTCCAGGAGAATTGTATGAACCTGGCTGTCAATTGCACAATGAAGCTTTGGAGAGTATCTACCAGAAGCGCAAGCCCAACATGAGCCAAATGCTGAGCATGATGAAGCCTTTGCCTAGAGATGCCGAATATCCAAAGGAATTCTTTGTTGAAGACCTAGAGTATCTGCCACGCACCATCTATCATATCATCAGGCGTACTCTATGGCATGTCAAAGGACATTCTTCATTAGCCAACCTTGAAGGCACAATGAAGACATTGGTCTTCAATATCTTCAATGGCATCAACTTCAATGCTCAAGATTTCTTCATTCGGCAGTTGGCTATATCTGGCTCTGATCTGTTTGGTCTGAAGTTCTATGCTCCATGGATTATGCACCTCATCAAGCTTCATTCAGCTATCACCTATCAGCCCTCTGCTCGCAACCATCATATATTCATGCCAGAGGTTGATATGTCAGCTGAAGCTATATACCAAGAGTCTCCCAAAGAGCTTGTTAGTCTTCACAACGCTGATCAGCAGAGCTTCACTCAGCAAATTGAAGGAGTTCCAGTAGTCTCTCGCATTTATCCTCTGGCTGGCCGTACTCGTCTACCTCGACATGCTGAAACTGAAGCTACTGAGAGCACCATTGCCCAAAGGCCTCGGAAGCGTTCTCATGTTCTCAACGACCGAGAGCTTCTCGTTGCCTTACATCAGAAACATGATAAGCATCGCTACTGGCTAAAGCGTCAGATGCAAAGCCTCTTTGTGGACGTCAATCGCATTCGCAACCTTGCCACCAAGAATGCCTTTGTTGCTCATGAAACCTGTCGGAGGTCATGGAAGAGTTTAACTTTGCTGAGTGCTGAAGCGGATCTTCAAGACGATGGCTTGACAGAAAGATTCAAGTTTGACCACACTCCTCCAAGGAATGCTGTTCTGCGTCGAACTCCATCTCTTGAAGACTCTGACTACTCCTCCTCCGCTGCAACAGTTGACGCCAGGGTGATAGATGATCAAGATGATGCTACCTCGCCACCTCCTACTTCAGCGCGTGTCGACACTGCACCAACTACTTCTGCACCGCCAAACACCAACGCCGACCCTGCACCCTCTCTTGCTCCAACTGGGAACGAGTAGAGGCTCTATGTCTTCAAACCTTTTTGGTCCTTACTGACAAAAGGGGGAGAAGCATATGAGTTGATAGTCTTCAAGCGGGTCCATAAGGGCGGGTGCTTTATAATTTGCCTAGTGTTTACAACTCTCGTTTTTTTGCTACATTTGGTTCTTTGAGTTGTAACACTTAAACTGATGGTCATCTGCTACGTTTTCTGCTACTCTGTAATGCGATGATAAATTCCGCATGTGCTACGTTATATTCCGCACTTAGTCATTTTTGCAGACGTCCATTTCTCATTATGCATATCATTATATTCAACATATCAGTTGTGCATAATGAATTGTCTTCATAAGTTGAAGAGGATCTCCACAAGTAAAACCTGACATGTGCATTTGCATTCAAAGGCAAATCAACTATATGCACATCTTCAGGGGAAGCCTTTTGCTACTTAGGAAGACAATACCTTTATCCTTTACAATTTCACATACCTTTTATCCCCGTTGAAAACTTCAACTAGTTTGTCATCAATCACCACAATGGGGGAGACTGTAAGTGCATGTAGTGCCACCCCTAGTTGGTTTTGGAGTATTGACGACAAACCTGGTTGAGGGACTAATGTGTTTGTGAGAATTGCAGGATAACACAGGTAGTAGTCCCTCATTGATTCGGTTTACCTACCGGAGATGACCCCTAAAAATTTATGAAGACATTGACAACAGTGGTGGTACATGAAGATAATCCTATTGAAGACTATGACAAGAGAAGACATTGTGTGAAGACCATGGAGCGCCAAGACTTAGATGTTTCGTTGTTTCCTTTTCTTCCTTGTTGAGTCATAGGAACCACCGTACTGTTAAGTGGGGTCCAAGTGAACTAAGTTAGAGTGACTGAAGTGATGCTCAACCAAATCCTATGTCTTCGAGCGAAGACAATGAGAGCAAATCTTATCCAGAGCTGGATGAGTCAGCTTTACTTGTAGCCCAAGTAAAGTTGCCATGTGTGTGTTTTAAATCTGACCGTTGGATCACGTGTCAGTTCCTTAGAGACCGAGGGTCACTTCGGACAAATTAGGTCGGGTTGCCCAGTGGCTATAAATAGCCCACCCCCTACACCATAAATTGGTGGCTGCTCAGAGTTATTGCACGGCTTTTGTCGTTTGAGAGCAACCCACCTCCGAAGCATTTGAGAGAGAAATCCTTGCGAGGACAAAGCCAAAACACCCAGAGCCAAAGAGTGTTAGGCATCACTGAAGTCTTTCTATCTGTGTGACCTGAGACTTATTACACTTGAGGACTGTGTTTCCTCCAGCCGGTTAGGTGTCTCGTTCTGAGCATCCAAGAGTCATTGTGGATCGCCGGTGAACGAAGTCTGTGAAGGTTTGGAAGTCTACCTTGAAGACTTACCAGAGTGATTGGGCAAGGACTAGGTGTCCTTAGCTCAAGGGGAATAAGGTGAAGCCGCGGTCTTCTGAGTTAAATCTCAGCCTCCTTAACCAGACGTACAGTTGTCACAGCAACTGGAACTGGTCTAACAAATCACTGTTTTCCCCGAGGAAGTCTGTGCCTACTTCTCCGACAGACAATCTTGCTACCCGGAGACGAAGAATCCTTATGAGGGCGACGTCGAGCTTGTTGTCGTCCGAATCCAGCTCGCTCTAGTCCCTGCCACGCACGATAGATGTTGTGCGCGGCGCGGTGAAGGGCTGCGGCTGGTCCTCAACTATCCAACACCAGTCTGCGCGCCACTCCTCCCACTTGCCGCGGAGCTCCCCCGGCAAGTAGGACTCCTTCTTGTTCAGACGAAAGACCCAAGATATTCCCCCGGAGAGGGGAGCTCCGGCTTCTACTCTAGGGGTGAAGAAGTGCCTAAACAGCGCTACGTTTGGGTATATTCCAATATAGTTTTCGCACATATGTGCGAAAACCGCCATCGTGAGGATGGCGTTGGGGGTGAAGTCAAGAAGATGGAGGCCGTAGGTGTGCATTATGTCACAGAAGAATTCGGAAAAAGGAGGGCAAAGACCGCAGTGGAAGAAGGCTGCGAAGAAATAATACCCGCCGGGGTAGTTGTCCTTGGCGGCGACCGGATAGGCTCGGGTGCGGGGGTGCGCCTTGGTCTTCTTGGACCAGAACAAGTAATACTTGTTCCAGAGCTCCCGCGCGTTGAGCCTCGGCGAGAAGACGAGGTTCCGCTTCCGCAGCATGGTAAGCCTCGCCGCTTGCTCCGACTTCTCCTTCTTGGTCTTCTCCGCCTTCGCCTTCTCGGTCTTCGGGGCCATGGCGGAGGCGGCGGAGGAAGCGGGACGAAGAGTCCGGCGGCACCACAGATGCGGACGGCGGCGGCGGAGGTGTGGAGGCGGAGCGCAAAGGGGATCTCTGGAGATGGAAGAGGATGCAATGAAAGCGTAGGAGGGGAACCGCTCCTTCTTCCTGTGCTTTTATGGGGAAGTGGGGGGCGTTTCGCTCTTTCCATTAAAAGAACGTGGCCACGTCCCATCCCACGACGCCGCAATCGACGCGTGCCGTTACGGGGGGACGCGGCGGGTGCGGAAGTGGATTCGGTGTGCCGTGGGCCGCGTGTGTCCGTGCATTGTTTTGGGCCTGGCCCAACAGCGCTCGGCACCGTGTGTGGCCCAGGCCCGGGGGCTCCTGTCGGTGTACTAAGGTAGGGGTACCTAAGTACCCCAACTTGTGCACGGACGGTAGCAGCTTCCCGCGGTAGGGTCGACCGCGTGCTCGCCGGAAACCTTCCTGCTCCATGTAAAACCATTCAAAAACAAAGTATACAAGACAGAAGATCGAGACCCCGGCAAGTGGAGCTTGCCGGGAAGGCCGTTCCAGGCTCAAGATTACCTCACTCACGCGAGGCCCTGGCAAGAGGAGTTTGCCAGGAGGACTAGAAGGTTATATTACAGAAGACATACCTCGGCGCTATACGCGCCCCGGCAGGGCCCGGGGAGCGACAAGCTCCAGAGCCCGGCAAGCTCCCGGGCCCGGCAAGGTCAAGATCCCGGCAAGGTGCTTGCCGGGAGAGTTGTGCTGTGTGCCCGCGCTCCAGCTCATCGAACCACGCGTCGCACCGGGGCCATTCCAGGGACGCGTGGCGGATGGCTGTGCAGCCTGGGGGACACGGTGGCACTCCACGGTGGTGAAGCCATCGCCGTGGCAAACGGAGACGCAAGGGCGGGCGCTTTTGGGGTCGACGGCGACGGGCATTAAATGCTCTTGTCCCCCACTGTCAAAGTAGGTAGCGACCACTGTTCACGCACTGTAGCTCCACTATTCCCGCACTGTTACAACTACCACCTCTTTTACATTTTTACCCTCTCTCCTACGTTGACACCTGTCGGTGACCCCTTGCACTATAAAAGGAGGCCCATGCACAACGTGGAGGGGGTTCGGAACCTAGATCGCTCATACGCCCGGTGTAGCTAGTTCTTCAAGCTCCCGAGCTCTCCAACTCAATACAAACTAAGCAGGAGTAGGGTTTTACGCGTCCATCGCGGCCCGAACCTGGGTAAACTGCCTGCGTGTTCGCTACGATCTGCTCTTCGTGCTCCCTCCGCCCTCTTACCGCACAAACAAGGGGCTCCGGTCCCATAGGTGTTCGTGGCGGACAGTTTCCCCCGACATCTTTGGCGCGCCAGGTAGGGGGCGTCGAGGTTGTGCGAACCTGATCCGGCGTTCGCGCGGGCGCATTCTTCATCAACCTCTCCGAATTCGTCAGCTTCATCAGCAACAGCACCATGGCCCCGAAGAAGAAGGCTTCGGAGGTCGGAGGCCCGTCTGCGTCTCATCCGCCGCCACCGGAACCAACGGTGGGCGGGGGAGACGCCGTCGGAAGGGTGGTCGCCGGCGAGGACACTCGCGGCGCCACCAAATCCAAGGACAGGACGGACGACCGAGCCTCGGTCTCCGTGGACGCGCTGCGTCCATCTCAGCATACGACAACCCAGCAGCGCCATACCACAGGAGGTGGTATCCGCTTGCTAGGACAAGGGCAAACCGGAGGCTCGCGGGACGCTCCGGACCGCCGTCCGGGCACCAGCAAGGCGCGGTCGCTGGGGCGGGACCCTGCTCCTTCTAACGCTGTTAGAAGTCCGAGCATATCCCGCTCCTCGCGCCGCTCGTCCCCGCTCCCCTCCACTCCAGCAGAAGCGCTCGCAAGGGCGCAACTGCTCCTCGACTTCCCTCCAGCGGCAGACAAGGCCGAAGACTGGAGGGCTACCATCCAGAGCCTGATCTCCTTCGCCAACAACGACTTTCCACAGCAGCCGGCGACCTCGCGTCCGCGGCAAGCCGACAAGACGAAGGCCGACGGCGACAAGACCGCCGGGGGTGCGACAACCATGCACTCCCCGCCGCGGAAGCAGAAGACACCGCCCCGCCGGAACAACGCCGACGACGGCTCCACGGCGTCGTCGGACCCGCGGGCTCGTCGGGACCAGCGCCAGGTCCTTGACGACCGGCGACAAGAAGACGCTCGAACAACGATCGAGCGCCGTCGAGAAGCTCGGCGACAATCGGACCAGAGAGCTGGGAACGCTATCGACGCGCGCGCGCCCGGTGAACCAGGCGACTTGCCGTACGCGGCAGGCTGCCCTGCGTTCACCCGTGAGCTGCGGCGCGTCCAGTGGCCCAGCATGAAGAATTTCAAGCCCGACGTACCGGAGAAGTACGACGGCAAGACGCACCCCTCGGAATTCCTCAGCATCTACACAATCGCTGTGCAAGCTGCCGGGGGGCGCGACGAGAAGATATTGGCAAATTACTTCCCGCTCGTGCTTAAGCCGAACGTTCGTTCTTGGCTTATGCACTTGCCGGAAGGTTCCATTTCTTCTTGGGCGGACCTTTGCCACCAGTTTGTTGGCGCCTTCACCGGCGGCCACAAACCCCACGGCCAGGAGAGCGATCTCCACATTCTGGCCCAGAAGGAAGGAGAATCCCTGCGCAAGTACATCCAGCGCTTCAGTCGAGTGCAGCACAACATCCCCGACGTCCACCCTGCCGCAGTTATCAGCGCGTTCCACCAGAACGTGCGTAACCGCCGCATGCGTGAGGAAATGGCCATGACCAAGATTCGGGATGTCAGCGAGCTCTACGCTCTGGCTGATAAGTGCGCACACGCAGAAGAGGGGAGGAGACTCCCCGGGGAGGATGCTGGCGCAGGAGGAAGCGACAGCGACGACGCCGCCCCGGCAAAGAAGAGCCGGCGGCGGAACAACAGAAGGAAGAATAAGAAGGAAGTGCTTGCCGTCGAGAAGTCCGGCAAGGAGGCTCCCGCCAAGCAAGCACAGGCTGGCGGCTCCGGCAAGGAGCCTGCCCCTGTAGCGGCAGCCGACAAGCAGGACGGCTCCGACAAGCAATACTGCAAGATCCACCGCACCAAGGGTCACGACCTCTCCAACTGCAAGCGCGTCGAGTACCTCGTCGAGCAGCAGAAAGCTGAGTACGAGAGGCGCGACAAGGAGAAGGCCCAAGGTGGCGGGGGAGAACCAAGCAAGAAGCGGCCGTTCAATGGCCGGGGAGGACGCCGCGGCAAGGCCAAGCAGCAGCAAGGTGATCGACCTCCCCGGGGCCGCGACAAGGACGAAGAGGACGACGACGAAGACATGGAGGATGAGGATAACAGCGAGCAGGAGTTCCAGAAGGCCACGGAGGTCCTGTGCGTCGACGGTGGCGCCTCTCTGCACACCTCCCACCGCCAGCTCAAGCAGTGGGTGCGCGAGGTGAACGCAGCAGAGCCACCCGTGGAGTCGCGCAGGCTCCTCAAATGGTCCAGCACGCCCATCATTTTTGATCTTGAGGATCACCCCGACCGCACCACTGCGGTCGGGTGCTTGCCGATGCTGGTCTCACCCACCATCCGCAACCTCAAGGTCACCAAAATGTTGGTTGACGGCGGGGCCGGGCTCAACTTGATCTCCTCTGCTGTGATCAAGAAACTCCAAATCCCAGATTGACCTTCCGCTGGGCGAGCTCTCCTTCTCGCCGAGACAGCTCCACCCCGGCGAGCCGCTGCTGCTCTTCGGCTTCAGCCCTCTCCAGCAACCACTCTTGATACTCCCCGGCGAGCCTCTCGCGCTCCTCCGCCACCTCGCGGAGGGCAGCCTGGTTGGCGGCGCGGAGCTCCGCCGCGCGCTTCTCCATCTCAGCGGCGGCCTTGGCGGCAAGGGCCTCCCGGGAAGCAAGCTTCGCCTGCCTGGCCCGGTAAAGGGCCAGGAGCTGGTGAAGCAGCTTCTCCTCCTCGGGCCCTTCGCTTCCGTCGGGCGCCTCGACGATCTTCAGGCCCGCGGAGGCGAGGACCTCTCCATCAAAGGCCTCGCCCTCCGCGGGGGCTCGCGATGAAGAACCCCACGGCACCTGGATGAAGACGCCGTTGGGAGCTTCAAGATAGTAGCCGGCCTGCTCCTTTTCGGCGGAGGGGTCGGCGGCCGGCACAGCACTTGATGCTCCTGCCGCCTCCGGGCCGGCAGTGCGGTCGCCGTCCCCCTCCCCGGCCGCTGCGTCCGCGGCCGGAGCGGTCTCCTCCGCAGCTGGCTCGGCGGCTCCCGCCGTGTCTTCGGCAACAGGGGCGTCGCCGCCGCCGCCCTGCGCGCCCTCCTCCTCGATGACGATGACTTCTGTCTCCATCTGCTCGGGGGGAGGAGGATCTAGAAGAAGAAGAAAAAGCAAAAGAAGTTCAAGCAAATACCCAAAAAGAGACGATTCCAAGAAGACAAAGTCACAGAACTTACCTTGACGGACGTCATCAGCGGCGGGCTCCCTCGCCGGGGAGCTCTGCCTTGGCGGAGTGGCCGCCCTCGCCGGGCTGCTCGCCCTTGGCGGGGTACTCGCCCTTGGCGGAGTACCCGCCCTTGGCGGAGCGCCCTCCCTCGCCGGGGAGTTCGGCCTTGGCGGGGACGGCTGGGCCTGCGGCTCCTCGGGAGCGACCTCCGGACGCTCCTGCGGCTGTGGCTCCACCTCTGCACAAGAAAAGACAAAAGCATCAAGATATTAGAACAAGACGAAATACTCAAGCACACCCGACAAATGGAAGTACGGGACCCCAGACTTACGCTGGGGGCTGCGCTGGGGGCTGCTCCTCGGAGCAGCGCTCGGGTCCGGCAGACTTGGCTCCGGCACGTCCCCGGTCGCCGCGACGGGCGAGTCGTCCGCGACTTCGACCACGGGCACCTTGGCCTTCTTCACCACTCGCTCCGCCAAGGTCCTGAAGATTGAAGCAAAAGCAAGATCAACATCAACAATAATCAAGACGAAATTTAAGAAGATGCAAGATCTCGAGTTCTTACTCCGGTTCCTCCTCGTCGTCGTCGTCGCTCAGGGCGGAGAAGTCAAACTCCACCTGAGGCGCGTCCGCGCGGGGAGCAGGAGGCGAAGACTCCCTCGGGCGCTTGGCGGTCCCCGGGGCTGGGGGCTGCGAAGACCCAACCCCTGTGGTAGCCGGGGCCCGGGGAGCGGGCGGAGCCGCCGCTCCGCTCTGTGAAGACTCCCTTCCGCTCGGCGCTGACTTGCGGGGTGCCTCTGCCGTGGCCTGCGTGCGGGCCGCGTCCGCCGCGGCTGGTGCACCGGGCGCCCCCGTCGCAGCTTGACTCCCCCGGGGAGCTCGCGCTGCCCGGCGAGTTGGCTGTTGCCGGGGCGCCTGTGCCCTTGTCCCCGTCGTCGCCTTGCGGAGACGTTTCATCGGAGACCGCCTGGGGCTTGCCCGGGGCGGGGAGGTCTCCGACGACGAGGAGATGTCGTCGGCGTAGAGCCCCAGAGACCCGTCGGAGTCCTCGGCGGCCTCAGCGTCGTCCTCCTCCTCCTCCTCCCCGGCAGGCTTGTTGGGCCCAGCGCCCTGCGCTGCGGCCTCTTTCCCTCCGGCGCCTCCGCTCCCTCCGGCGCCTCCGCTCCCTGCGGCGCCCCTGTTCCCTCCGGCGGCGTTGCCTCTCGCCGCGGCCTCCGTTTGGATTCCGAGGATCCCGGAGTGCCTCAAGGATGGGACGTTCCCTCCGGCGGCGTTGCCTCTCGCCGCGGCCTCCGTTTGGATTCCGAGGATCCCGGAGTGCCTCAAGGATGGGACCCCGGCGAGCTCGTCGGGAGACAGCTTCAGTAGCCTGCGGATCTCCGCCTCCTCTGCTTGGCAGGATGCTTCCGCAGCCTCTGCCTCCTCAGGCGTGAAGCCGAATTCCCCTGCCGCTGCGGCTACAGCGGCCTCTTCAACCCGAGAAGCTATGTATGCTATCTCCTGGTCGGTGGTGTCCCATGTCAGCTCCCGGACCTCGTTCTTGTTCTTCGCCACCTCCGTCAAGTTGTCGAAGAAGTTCAAGACGACGTCTGGCTTGGGCGGAATCCACGTGCGGTCGACGCCGTGCGAGTCACACGCGGGCATCATGGCGCGAAGGGAGTCCCGGGCCGTGCTGTTGCAGAGAGGCACCACTCCTCGGGGACCCCTGAACCATTCTGGGTGGGCCGGGTCATGCTTAAATAGTTCCCGGACCATCCCCTTCAGCTCCAGCGACGTGAAGTTAAAGTTGAGCCCGGGGTGCAGCCTCATTATATCCGCCGAGTTGCCGTACTCCCAGGCCGGCCTCTTCCTGTCTTGGAGAGGGGCGATGCGGCGGCGGAGGAAGTCTGTGCCTACTTCTCCGACAGACAATCTTGCTACCAGGAGACGAAGAATCCTTATGAGGGCGACGTCGAGCTTGTTGTCGTCCGAATCCAGCTCGCTCCAGTCCCTGCCACGCACGATAGATGTTGTGCGCGGCGCGGTGAAGGGCTGCGGCTGGTCCTCAACTATCCAACACCAGTCTGCGCGCCACTCCTCCCACTTGCCGCGGAGCTCCCCCGGCAAGTAGGACTCCTTCTTGTTCAGACGAAAGACCCAAGATATTCCCCCGGAGAGGGGAGCTCCGGCTTCTACTCTAGGGGTGAAGAAGTGCCTAAACAGCGCTACGTTTGGGTATATTCCAATATAGTTTTCGCACATATGTGCGAAAACCGCCATCGTGAGGATGGCGTTGGGGGTGAAGTCAAGAAGATGGAGGCCGTAGGTGTGCATTATGTCACAGAAGAATTCGGAAAAAGGAGGGCAAAGACCGCAGTGGAAGAAGGCTGCGAAGAAATAATACCCGCCGGGGTAGTTGTCCTTGGCGGCGGCCGGATAGGCTCGGGTGCGGGGGTGCGCCTTGGTCTTCTTGGACCAGAACAAGTAATACTTGTTCCAGAGCTCCCGCGCGCTGAGCCTCGGCGAGAAGACGAGGTTCCGCTTCCGCAGCATGGTAAGCCTCGCCGCTTGCTCCGACTTCTCCTTCTTGGTCTTCTCCGCCTTCGCCTTCTCGGTCTTCGGGGCCATGGCGGAGGCGGCGGAGGAAGGGGGACGAAGAGTCCGGCGGCACCGCAGATGCGGACGGCGGCGGCGGAGGTGTGGAGGCGGAGCGCAAAGGGGATCTCTGGAGATGGAAGAGGATGCAATGAAAGCGTAGGAGGGGAACCGCTCCTGCTTCCTCTGCTTTTATGGGGAAGTGGGGGGCGTTTCGCTCTTTCCATTAAAAGAACGTGGCCACGTCCCATCCCACGACGCCGCAATCGACGCGTGCCGTTACGGGGGGACGCGGCGGGTGCGGAAGTGGATTCGGCGTGCCGTGGGCCGCGTGTGTCCGTGCACTGTTTTGGGCCTGGCCCAACAGCGCTCGGCACCGTGTGTGGCCCAGGCCCGGGGGCTCCTGTCGGTGTACTAAGGTAGGGGTACCTAAGTACCCCAACTTGTGCACGGACGGTAGCAGCTTCCCGCGGTAGGGTCGACCGCGTGCTCGCCGGAAACCTTCCTGCTCCATGTAAAACCATTCAAAAACAAAGTATACAAGACAGAAGATCGAGACCCCGGCAAGTGGAGCTTGCCGGGAAGGTCGTTCCAGGCTCAAGATTACCTCACTCACGCGAGGCCCTGGCAAGAGGAGTTTGCCAGGAGGACTAGAAGGTTATATTACAGAAGACATACCTCGGCGCTATACGCGCCCCGGCAGGGCCCGGGGAGCGACAAGCTCCAGAGCCCGGCAAGCTCCCGGGCCCGGCAAGGTGCTTGCCGGGAGAGTTGTGCTGTGTGCCCGCGCTCCAGCTCATCGAACCACGCGTCGCACCGGGGCCATTCCAGGGACGCGTGGCGGATGGCTGTGCAGCCTGGGGGACACGGTGGCACTCCACGGTGGTGAAGCCATCGCCGTGGCAAACGGAGACGCAAGGGCGGGCGCTTTTGGGGTCGACGGCGACGGGCATTAAATGCTCTTGTCCCCCACTGTCAAAGTAGGTAGCGACCACTTTTCACGCACTGTAGCTCCACTATTCCCGCACTGTTACAACTACCACCTCTTTTACATTTTTACCCTCTCTCCTACGTTGACACCTGTCGGTGACCCCTTGCACTATAAAAGGAGGCCCATGCACAACATGGAGGGGGTTCGGAACCTAGATCTCTCATACGCCCGGTGTAGCTAGTTCTTCAAGCTCCCGAGCTCTCCAACTCAATACAAACTAAGCAGGAGTAGGGTTTTACGCGTCCATCGCGGCCCGAACCTGGGTAAACTGCCTGCGTGTTCGCTACGATCTGCTCTTCGTGCTCCCTCCGCCCTCTTACCGCACAAACAAGGGGCTCCGGTCCCATAGGTGTTCGTGGCGGACAGTTTCCCCCGACACCCCTCTAGTCGATATACTGCACTTTCAATATGTCAGCTGAAGCCATATACCAAGAGCCTGCCAAAGAGCCTATTAGTCTTCACAACGCTGATCACCAGAGCTTCACTCAGCCAATTGAAGGAGTTCCAGCAGTCTCTCGCGTTTACCTTCTGCCTGGCCTTACTCGCCTACCTCGCCATGCAGAGACTAAAGCTACTGAGAGCACCATTGCCCAAAGGCCTCGGAAGTGTTCTCATGTTCTCAACGATCGAGAGCTTCTCGTTGCCTTACATCAGAAACAGGATAAGCATCACTACTGGATGAAGCGTCAGATGCAAAGCCTCTTTGTGGACGTCAATCGCATTCGCAACCTTGCCACCAAGAATGCCTTTGTTGCTCATGAAACCTGTCGGAGGTCATGGAAGAGTTTAACTTTGCTGAGTGCTGAAGCGGATCTTCAAGACGATGGCTTGACAGAAAGATTCAAGTTTGACCACACTCCTCCAAGGAATGCTGTTCTGCGTCGAACTCCGTCTCTTGAAGACTCTGACTACTCCTCCTCCGCTGCAACGGTTGACGCCAGGGTGATAGATGATCAAGATGATGCTACCTCACCACCTCCTACTTCAGTGCGTGTCGACACTGCACCAACTACTTCTGCACCGCCAAACACCAACGCCGACCCTGCACCCTCTCTTGCTCCAACTGGGAACGAGTAGAGGCTCTATGTCTTCAAACCTTTTTGGTCCTTACTGACAAAAGGGGGAGAAGCATATGAGTTGATAGTCTTCAAGCGGGTCCATAAGGGCGGGTGCTTTATAATTTGCCTAGTGTTTACAACTCTCGTTTTTTTGCTACATTTGGTTCTTTGAGTTGTAACACTTAAACTGATGGTCATCTGCTACGTTTTCTGCTACTCTGTAATGCGATGATAAATTCCGCATGTGCTACGTTATATTCCGCACTTAGTCATTTTGCATACGTCCATTTCTCATTATGCATATCATTATATTCAACATATCAGTTGTGCATAATGAATTGTCTTCATAAGTTGAAGAGGATCTCCACAAGTAAAACCTGACATGTGCATTGCATTCAAAGGCAAATCAACTATATGCACATCTTCAGGGGAAGCCTTTTGCTACTTAGGAAGACAATACCTTTATCCTTTACAATTTCACATACCTTTTATCCCCGTTGAAAACTTCAACCAGTTTGTCATCAATCACCACAATGGGGGAGACTGTAAGTGCATGTAGTGCCACCCCTAGTTGGTTTTGGAGTATTGACGACAAACCTGGTTGAGGGACTAATGTGTTTGTGAGAATTGCAGGATAACACAGGTAGTAGTCCCTCATTGATTCGGTTTACCTACCGGAGATGACCCCTAAAAATTTATGAAGACATTGACAACAGTGGTGGTACATGAAGATAATCCTATTGAAGACTATGACAAGAGAAGACATTGTGTGAAGACTATGGAGCGCCAAGACTTAGATATTTCGTTGTTTCCTTTTCTTCCTTGTTGAGTCATAGGAACCACCGTACTGTTAAGTGGGGTCCAAGTGAACTAAGTCAGAGTGACTGAAGTGATGCTCAACCAAATCCTATGTCTTCGAGCGAAGACAATGAGAGCAAATCTTATCCAGAGCTGGATGAGTCAGCTTTACTTGTAGCCCAAGTAAAGTTGCCATGTGTGTGTTTTAAATCTGACCATTGGATCACGTGTCAGTTCCTTAGTGACCGAGGGTCACTTCGGACAAATTAGGTCGGGTTGCCCAGTGGCTATAAATAGCCCACCCTCTACACCATAAATTGGTGGCTGCTCAGAGTTATTGCACGGCTTTTGTCGTTTGAGAGCAACCCACCTCCGAAGCATTTGAGAGAGAAATCCTTGCGAGGACAAAGCCAAAACACCCAGAGCCAAAGAGTGTTAGGCATCACTGAAGTCTTTCTATCTGTGTGACCTGAGACTTATTACACTTGAGGACTGTGTTTCCTCCAGCCGGTTAGGTGTCTCGTTCTGAGCATCCAAGAGTCATTGTGGATCGCCGGTGAACGAAGTCTGTGAATGTTTGGAAGTCTACCTTGAAGACTTACCAGAGTGATTGGGCAAGGACTAGGTGTCCTTAGCTCAAGGGGAATAAGGTGAAGACGCGGTCTTCTGAGTTAAATCTCAGCCTCCTTAACCAGACGTACAGTTGTCACAGCAACTGGAACTGGTCTAACAAATCACTGTTTTCCCCGAGCTACTGGTTCTATCCTTTCCTTCCCTTTACTTACTGTCTTATGTTGTGAAGTCATTGCCTGCCTGCCTTATCTGATTGACTTCATTGTGTGACTACTTGTTCTGATTGGCTTCATTCCTTCTTCCATCTTGATCGTTACTGCCTAGTTGCTATTAGTCTTCATGCTTTCACTCTATTGAATACCTGACTATGTCTTGTCTAGTGTAGTCCACTTTCCGCTGCATATAAATAGGTTTGGATTTATCCTTTATCTTCGAAACTTCCATGTTTTGAAGCATTTCATAAAAATCGCTATTCACCCCCCTCTAGTCGATATACTGCACTTTCAATATGTCAGATGAAGCCATATACCAAGAGCCTGCCAAAGAGCCTGTTAGTCTTCACAACGCTGATCACCAGAGCTTCACTCAGCCAATTGAAGGAGTTCCAGCAGTCTCTCGCGTTTACCTTCTGGCTGGCCTTACTCGCCTACCTCGCCATGCAGAGACTGAAGCTACTGAGAGCACCATTGCCCAAAGGCCTCGGAAGCGTTCTCATGTTCTCAACGACCGAGAGCTTCTCGTTGCCTTACATCAGAAACAGGATAAGCATCACTACTGGCTGAAGCGTCAGATGCAAAGCCTCTTTGTGGACGTCAATCGCGTTCGCAACCTTGCCACCAATAATGCCTTTGTTGCTCATGAAACCTGTCGGAGGTCATGGAAGAGTTTAACTTTGCTGAGTGCTGAAGCGGATCTTCAAGACGATGGCTTGACAGAAAGATTCAAGTTTGACCACACTCCTCCAAGGAATGCTGTTCTGCGTCGAACTCCGTCTCTTGAAGACTCTGACTACTCCTCCTCCGCTGCAACGGTTGACGCCAGGGTGATAGATGATCAAGATGATGCTACCTCACCACCTCCTACTTCAGCGCGTGTCGACACTGCACCAACTACTTCTGCACCGCCAAACACCAACGCCGACCCTGCACCCTCTCTTGCTCCAACTGGGAACGAGTAGAGGCTCTATGTCTTCAAACCTTTTTGGTCCTTACTGACAAAAGGGGGAGAAGCATATGAGTTGATAGTCTTCAAGCGGGTCCATAAGGGCGGGTGCTTTATAATTTGCCTAGTGTTTACAACTCTCGTTTTTTTGCTACATTTGGTTCTTTGAGTTGTAACACTTAAACTGATGGTCATCTGCTACGTTTTCTACTACTCTGTAATGCGATGATAAATTCCGCATGTGCTACGTTATATTCCGCACTTAGTCATTTTTGCAGACGTCCATTTCTCATTATGCATATCATTATATTCAACATATCAGTTGTGCATAATGAATTGTCTTCATAAGTTGAAGAGGATCTCCACAAGTACAACCTGACATGTGCATTTGCATTCAAAGGCAAATCAACTATATGCACATCTTCAGGGGAAGCCTTTTGCTACTTAGGAAGACAATACCTTTATCCTTTACAATTTCACATACCTTTTATCCCCGTTGAAAACTTCAACCAGTTTGTCATCAATCACCACAATGGGGGAGACTGTAAGTGCATGTAGTGCCACCCCTAGTTGGTTTTGGAGTATTGACGACAAACCCGGTTGAGGGACTAATGTGTTTGTGAGAATTGCAGGATAACACAGGTAGTAGTCCCTCATTGATTCGGTTTACCTACCGGAGATGACCCCTAAAAATTTATGAAGACATTGACAACAGTGGTGGTACATGAAGATAATCCTATTGAAGACTATGACAAGAGAAGACATTGTGTGAAGACTATGGAGCGCCAAGACTTAGATGTTTCGTTGTTTCCTTTTCTTCCTTGTTGAGTCATAGGAACCACCGTACTGTTAAGTGGGGTCCAAGTGAACTAAGTTAGAGTGACTGAAGTGATGCTCAACCAAATCCTATGTCTTCGAGCGAAGACAATGAGAGCAAATCTTATCCAGAGCTGGATGAGTCAATACTTGTAGCCCAAGTAAAGTTGCCATGTGTGTGTTTTAAATCTGACCGTTGGATCACGTGTCAGTTCCTTAGTGACCGAGGGTCACTTCGGACAAATTAGGTCGGGTTGCCCAGTGGCTATAAATAGCCCACCCCCTACACCATAAATTGGTGGCTGCTCAGAGTTATTGCACGGCTTTTGTCGTTTGAGAGCAACCCACCTCCGAAGCATTTGAGAGAGAAATCCTTGCGAGGACAAAGCCCAAACACCCAGAGCCAAAGAGTGTTAGGCATCACTGAAGTCTTTATGTCTGTGTGACCTGAAGACTTGTTACACTTGAGGACTGTGTTTCCTCCATCCGGTTAGGCGTCGCGTTCTGAGCATCCAAGAGTCATTGTGGATTGCCGGTGAACGAAGTCTGTGAAGGTTTGCAAGTCTGAAAGTGCAGTATAAAGACTAGAGGGGGGTGGTGTGAATAGGGGATTTTTATGAAATGCTTCAAAACATGATAGTTTTGAAGACAAAAGATAAACTCAATCCAATTAGTATGCAGCGGAAAGTAGACTACACTAGACAAGCCATAGTCATGTATTCAATGAAGTGAAAGTACGAAGACTAATAGCAGCTAGGTAGTAGGGATCATGATGGAAGAGGAATGAAGCTAATCACAACAAGTAGTTACTCAGCGAAGTCAATCAGATAAGGGAAGCAGGCAATGACTTCACAACATAGAACAGTAAGTAAAGGGAAGGAAAGGATAGAACTAGTAGCTCAGGGAAGACAGTGATTTGTTAGACCAGTTCCAGTTGCTGTGACAACTGTACGTCTGGTTAGGGAGGCTGAGATTTAACTCAGAAGACCGCGTCTTCACCTTATTCCCCTTGAGCTAAGGACACCTAGTCCTCGCCCAATCACTCTGGCAAGTCTTCAAGGTAGACTTCCAAACCTTCACAGACTTCGTTCACCGGCGATCCACAATGACTCTTGGATACTCAGAACGCGACGCCTAACCGGCTGGAGGAAACACAATCGTCAAGTGTAATAAGTCTTCAGGTACATAGACAGAAAGACTTCAGTGATGCCTAACACTCTTTGGCTCTGGGTGTTTTGGCTTTGTCCTCGCAAGGATTTCTCTCTCAAACACTTCGGAGGTGGGTTGCTCTCAAACGACAAAAGCCGTGTAATAACTCTGAGCAGCCACCAATTTATGGTGTAGGGGGTGGGCTATTTATAGCCACTGGGCAACCCGACCTGATTTGTCCGAAGTGACCTTGGGTCACTAAGGAATTGACACGTGTTCCAACGGTCAGATTTCAAACACTCACATGGCAACTTTACTTGGGCTACAAGCAAAGCTGACTCATCCAACTCTGGATAAGATTTGCTCTCATTGTCTTCGCTCGAAGACATAGGATTTGGTTGAGCATCACTTCAGTCACTCTGACTTAGTTTACTTGGACCCCACTTAACAGTACGGTGGTTCCTATGACTCAACAAAAAAGAAAAGGAAACAACAAAACATTTAAGTCTTCGCGCTCCATAGTCTTCACACAATGTCTTCTCTTGTCATAGTCTTCAATATGATTATCTTCATGTACCACCAGTGTTGTCAATGTCTTCATACATTTTTAGGGGTCATCTCCGGTAGGTAAACCGAATCAATGAGGGACTACTACCTGTGTTATCCTGCAATTCTCACAAACACATTAGTCCGTCAACCAGGTTTGTCGTCAATACTCCAAAACCAACTAGAGGTGGCAATAGATGCACTTACAATCTCCCCCTTTTTGGTGATTGATGACAAACTGGTTGAAGTTTTCAACACGGATAAAAGGTATGTGTAATTGTAAAGGATAAAGGTATTGTCTTCGTAAGTAGCAAAAGGCTCCCCTTGAAGATGTGCATATAGTTGATTTGCCTTTGAATGCAAATGCACATGGCAGGTTGTACTTGTGGAGATCCTCTTCAACTTATGAAGACAATTCATCATGCACAATTGATATGTTGAATATAATGACATGCATAATGAAAAATGGACGCCTGCAATAATGACTAAGTGCGGAATATAAGGTAGCAGATGCGGAATTTATCATCGCATTACATAGTAGCAGAAAACGCAGCAGACGACCATCAGTTAAGTGTTACAACTCAAAGAACCAAATGTAGCAAAAAACGAGAGTTGTAATCACTAGGCCGAAAATATAAATCACCCGCCCATATGGACCCGCTTGAAGACTATCAACTCATATGCTTCTCCCCCTTTTGTCAGTAAGTACCAAAAAGGTTTGAAGACATAGAGCCTCTACTCATTCCCAGTTGGAGCAGGAGAGGATGCAGGGTCGACGTTGGTGTTTGGCGGCGCAGAAGTAGTTGGTGCAGTGTCGATACGCGCTGAAGTAGGAGGAGGTGAGGTAGCATCTTCTTGATCATCGATCACCCTGGCGTCAATTGTTGCAGCGGAGGAGGAGTATTTAGAATCTTCAAGAGACGGAGTTCGACGCATAACAACATTCCTTGGAGTACCGTGGTCAAACTTGAATCTCTCGGTGAAGCCATCGTCTTGAAGATCCGCTTCAGCACTCAGCAAGGTTAAAATTTTCCATGACCTCCGGCAGGTTTGATGAGCAACAATGGCATTCTTGGTGGCAAGATTGCGAATGCGATTGACGTCCACCAAGAGACTTTGCATCTGACGCTTTAGCCAGTAGTGATGCTTATCCTGTTTCTGATGGAGGGCAACCAGAAGCTCTTGGTTATTGAGAACACGAGATCGCTTCTGAGGCCTTTGGGCAATGGTGCTCTCAGTAGCTTCAGTTTCAGCATGTCGAGGTAGACGAGTACGGCCAGCTAGAGGATAAATGCGTGAGACTGCTGGAACTCCTTCAATTTGCTGAGTGAAGCTCTGGTGATCAGCATTGTGAAGACTAACATGCTCTTTGGCAGGCTCTTGGTATATAGCTTCAGCTGACATATCAACCTCAGGCAAGAATATATGATGGTTGCGAGCAGAGGGCTGACAGGTGATAGCTGAATGAAGCTTTATGAGGCGCATAATCCATGGGGCATAGAATTTCAGACCAAACAGATCAGAGCCAGACATAGCTAATTGCCTAATGAAGAAATCTTGAGCATTGAAGCTGATGCCATTGTAGATATAGAAGACCAAAGTCTTCATGGTGCCTTTAAGCTTGGCTGATGAAGAGTGTCCTTTGACAGGCCATAGAGTACGCCTGATGATATGATAGATGGTGCGAGGCAGCTACTCTAGATCTTCAACAAAGAATACCTTAGGATATTCAGCATCATTCGGCAGAGGCTTCATCATGCTGAGTATTTGGCTCATGTTGGGCTTGCGCTTCTGAAAGATACTCTCCAAGGCTTCATTGTGCAATTGACAGCCAGGTTCATACAGGTCTCCTGGAGTGGGCAGGCCAGTAAGCTCAATGAGGTCAAAGGCTTTGGCTTCATGATGGACATTGCCTGTCATCCACTCAAGTACCCATGTCTTCGGATCCCTGTTGTAGCCTCGAATGTGGAGGGTTGCATAGAATTGCAGAAGCAGCTCTTCATTCCAATGCTCCTTGTCAGTTACAAAATTTAGCAGGCCAGCATCACGGAAACAATCAAGAGCTTCCTCTAGACAGGGCAGTCCAGCAATAGCTTCAGTGTCAAGACGCATATGAGGGAAAATGCGCCCTTGATCATAGATTACTCTTGAGTAATAACTGCGCTGCTGATGGCTCCAGAACCTATCTGATGATATCCTTGGCTTGGAATATGGGTTCTTGGCACTGTCAAAGAATGTGTTGTGCGTAGTGAAGCTATTGGCATTGAATGACCCTTGAGAGGTGGCAATACATGGAAACCTTGGCAGTCTTGGCTTAGGCTTCTGAACTTGAGGCCGGTGCTCAACATGATGCTCAAACTGAGGACCAGCAGCATGCGGTCCAGTAGTAGGTGGTGGAGTCAGAATGGGCCACCGGACAGTAATGAGCTGATCATCTTGGTTGTATGCTTGCTCAATTGTATGGGGCCTTGGAGGCGGAACAGGAGCAGAGGCATTGGCTTCAGGCTGCTGATTTGCTTCAGGTGCAACACTAGCTTCAGGAGCCATCACTTCAGGCACCGCTATGTCTTCAGGTGCCACATTAGCTTCAGCCATGACCACGTCATTGGCTTCAGAGTTGGTGGTGGCATCCTCTAAGTTTGTAACCTCCACTTCAGGAGCTGGAGGGTCAGACACGTTCTCCTCGAGAACAGGGGGTGTGGCAGTACGTGCTTCTTCTTACTGGGGTTGTTCTTCTCCTTGGGGTGGTTCTTCTTCGGCTGATGCAGCCGGAATATCTTCAGCCGCTTTGGCTTCAGATTCTGAGGGGTTCACAGTAGGAGCAGCATCAGGTACAGATTGTTGCTCTTCTACTTCTGGAACACTTGGTGTGACGACTTGAGGCCTTGGTCCTTTGCGAAGCCTGCAAAATGCTGGCGACGCCTGAGGGGATGGAGGTTGTTGGGCCTCAAAGTCTTCATCTTCAAGCATCGAACTAGTGTCTTGAGTTGGTTGAGGTGTGGCTGGTGTATCCTGTGGGTGATAAGCCCACGAGTCATTCTGTGCAATTGGCATCAATGGACGACCAATGCTGATGCGTTTGCTGTTTGTAAGAACATGCGAAGATTCAACGTTGTACTCGACCTGAGGAAGGACTTCATCATCTTCAACATTGTCATGAGGACCAATGTCTTCAACTGCGGTGGGGTCAACAGATGGAATGTCTTCAGCCTCTGTGGGAGCAGGCTCATGGACTGTCATGCGACGTTCTCTGTGGGTAGATGCAGGGCGAGCAACTGATATGGGCTCGACAAAGATAGGCTCTTTGGAAGCAGCCTTATGCTTCTTTATCTTGCGCTTCTTGGTGAGTGGAGCTTCATCAGTAGTTTGCTTGCGCTTGCAAGCTTTTTCTTCAACCACCTTTGTCTTCTTGAGCTCCGAAGTAGTTGGGGTGACCTTAGGCTTCGTGCCAGTCATGCTGGCAGGGAAGACTATGCGAGGCATTTCCTGCCTTGATTCTTCAGCTTCGGGCACAGGTTGCTTCTTCTTTTTCTTGGCAGCCATCCTTGGGTCAATGCCAGGATGCCCAAGGGCCTTGCGCTTTTCAGCTTCATTGAAAGCTTGAACACATTTGGCAGCCAAGTCCTTGATTTGCTCACGAGAACCTTTAGCTTCATCACGCCTCTGGCGAAAGGCTTCCTTGAGCTCATGCATCATGACTTTGAAGTTCTGAATCTCTTGTACACTGAGCTTGTCCACATGCTTCTTGAATTGAGGCTTTTCATAATCGATCTTTTGCTTCAGCTCAACAATTCTCTGAGCCAGAGCTAGCTAAGAAGCAATGGCGCCATGGAAGGAGACACTGAGGCCAACTGGAAGTTGAAGATCGTCGAAGATAAGGTTGGGGGTGTCAAACCATTCATCAATGAAATTGTTGAGCACTTCCACGTCGAAGAGCGACAAATCATTGAAGATTTCAGCATCTTGCTTGCTCTTGATCAGTTGCTCCAGAGCATCATCACCAAGATCATCATCGCTCGAGAGATCAAGGGCTTCATTGGCAGTCTTCAGAACAGCGTCAGGACTGAGAGCTAGACTAGGGTTATGCGAGTGCTTCTTCCTTAGCTGTCTGCTCTTGGAGATGCGAGAGTGCTCCTCAGACTGCACACTTGGTGCTGGTGGAGCAGTGGCCAAAGGCTTCACTCTAGAAGCAATTGGTGGAGTGGTCTTCGAAGCCTTTGATTTCTTCTTCTTGGGCTTCGGGGTTGCAGGCGCTTCTTCAGAATCAGCGTCATCTGCAGGTTGATCCACATCCGCCCCTTGAACCCTGATGTGACTGATGAGTCCTTCTAAGTTGTAGAAGGGCCCAACCAGGTTTAGTTCAGCTTCGCGCGTGCCATCAGCGCAGGGCACAGAGGGGCCAGGATTGAAGTCTAATCCCCAATTCTTCTTGCTCTCTTTGGCTGAGTTCTTGGCATATTGAAGATTTCGCTTGAAAAAATTGTCGTCGCGACACCAGAGCAGAGAAGTAGGATCAGCATCAGTAGGTTGAGGCCCTCTGACCATGCAAGGGTAGAAGCCTTGAGCAATGGCTTCAGCACGAGTCTTGGGTGGAAGATTTTTGTAGGTGATATCTCCCCATGGATGCTTGATGGCGTTCTTTTCAGCATACTCTTGGGTCACGAACCTGTACTTGAACCACTGTTCAGCCCAATATCTTCGAATCATTGGATTCGTGTCTTTCTCTGATTATAATCCTCCTCTAGATCAGTCTTATACATTTCACTTAGATTAGGAGGCAAATCTTTGGAGGTGTTGCCACATCGCTGTCTGCCACCCTTTCTAACTGTCTTGTCAGTTGCCATTGGCTTCAATCTGAAGGGCTTCAAACTGAATGGCTTCAACACTGGCAAATGCTTCGGTCTGCTGGTCAGACAGGAACTGTCTTCAGGGGAGTGAATGTGACACTGCAAGTATTCTGCAAATGAATGCAAACTATGAGAACCAAGGGATTCTCCCACGGACATGTACCTGTGACAGCATTAGAGATGCGAGGGAAGGGGAAGAGGTCATATGCATTCTCAGAAGTTTTTGAAGATAAAACAGTTTTGAAGACTTTGACCTCATAGCGCGAAGACATTCACTCATATGATGAGAGTTGGTTCCAGATTGTATGAATCCACGAATAGGTACAAGTGAGGAATCTAACTATGTTTGAAGCATATGTGAATGTACTAGGCAAGATATGAGATGCAGACAGGATAGATCTATATATTTGTGTAGGCAGAAACCTCTTGTGGTAAAAATGATGAATCTTTATGGATCAAGAAGATGGTAAAAGGAAGTTTTATTTACCACACGATGAACTACTTAGACGGAGAGGAGTTTGATGCCTAGCAGTTCGATCTTCCGTGCCCTAACTTGGCGACGGAGGACAGCTACGGCGACGGCGGAGTAGAAGATGTCCGCGGCCGGCATGAGGACAGCGTCGACGAGGTTGCGGCAGCGAAGTGCTTCGTCGCCGGCGTCGTCAAGAGCTAGCGGAGGCGCTAGGGTTGGTCGAGGTGGAGAGGTGGTAGAAGAACTTCTGACGGTGATGGGACGTGCATTTAAAAGCATGGGAGACGGCACAACACAATTACGCTGGTGCCCCCGGTGGTTCACATATGAGGGACACGTGGCGGTCATGTAACGCATTGGGAGTTGTCGCACGATCCCACGTACACCACGACTGTCGGAGTGGTCGTTCCGGCTTCTCCGGATTTCAGGCATAAAGGATGGAGCATTAAAATCAGATTTAAAGTTTGTCTCCGTATCTTCTGCTGACAAGGACGCAGAGAAGATATTCGACAGTTCCAACAGAATGCATATGATTTGGACAGACAGAGTGTGAGATGAGAAAGCGTAGAGAGGTTAGGGTCCGATCACATTCACTTAGTTCAAAAGATTCAAATAAGAAGACATAGCAATAAGTGAATGCTGTAGAGGACAGAACACAACTCTCTCTCTCTCTCTCTCTCTCTCTCTATATATATATATATATATATATATATATATATATATATATAAATATATATATCCTATATGAAGATAAACCAAGTGCGAAGACTTTGCAAATTTAACGCCACAAGAAATACTTCAAACAAAGACTTGGTGGTGGCGTTACCCACCGTATAGGAAGTATTAGACCCAGACACGGCGCACAATTATCATGGCACTCCGAAGTCAAATTCCATGTTAATGTATTCGCACTTAGAATGTAAGTCTTCATTGATTGAAGATATACTTTACTTCGTGTGTTGCACATCTAAGTCATCAATATGCATAAGTGTTAGGATGTGTGCCTGATTATAGGACATTTGAGGATTCTAAGATATTTAGCTTACACCGCAACTTGCAAAACCTTTTCTCATCCAAGGGCTTTGTGAAGATATCTGCCAGTTTCTCTTCAGTGTTGACGTGTATGATATCAATATCTTCCTTCATGACATGATCTCTAAGAAAGTGATGACGAATTTCAATGTGCTTTTTCTTCGAGTGCTGAACTGGGTTGTTGGCAATCTTGATAGCGCTTTCATTATCGCAGTAGAGTGGCACATGCTTCAGATGGACGCCATAGTCCTTGAGCGTTTTCTTCATCCAGAGAAGCTGAGCGCAGCAAGATCCAGCAGCAATGTATTCAGATTCAGCAGTGGAGAGTGATACACAGTTCTGCTTCTTTGAAGACCAACAGACAAGAGATCGTCCTAGAAAGTGACATGTGCCTGATGTAGACTTGTGATCAGCTTTGTCACCAGCATAATCAGCATATGAGAATCTAACTAGATCAAACTCTGAGCCCTTTGGATACCATAATCCTAGTGTTGGGGTGTAAGCCAAATATCGAAGTATTCACTTCACAGCTAAGTGATGCGACTCCTTTGGTGCCGCTTGATATCGAGCACACATGCAAACACTAAGCATAATATCTGGCCTAGATGCACATAAATAAAGCAAAGAACTAATCATGGAGTGGTATACCTGTTGATCAAACTCTTTACCATTGGCATCGGGACCTAGATGGTGTTTAGCAGGCATTGGCGTCGAGTACCCTTTGCAGTCTTGCATTCCAAACTTCTTCAGGCAGTCTTTAAGGTACTTCTCTTGAGATATGAAGATGCCGTTGCTTTGCTGATGAATTTGAAGACCAAGGAAGAACTTTAGCTCACCCATCATGGACATCTGATATTGCTCTTGCATCATGTGACCAAACTCATCACTGTATCTTTTGTCAGTGCAGCCAAAGATAATGTCGTCCACATAGATTTGGCAGACAAATAGTTCATCATCATATGTCTTCGTGAAGAGTGTGGGATCTAGGGATCCAGGTTTGAAGTCTTTGCTCTTCAGGAAGTCTTTGAGTGTGTCATACCAAGCACGAGGCGCTTGTTTTAGGCCATACAATGCCTTGTTGAGTTTGTATACCATATCATGACGTTTTGGATCTTCAAAGCCAGGTGGTTGTGCAACATAGACCTCTTCTTCAATCCTTCCATTGAGAAAGACACTCTTTACATCCATTTGATACAGAAGTATGTTGTGATGATTTGCATAGGCTAGCAGTATACGAATAGCTTCAAGTCTAGCCATAGGAGCAAATGTTTCATCGAAGTCAATCCCTTCGACTTGAGTGTATCCTTGAGCAACGAGACGGGCTTTGTTTCTGACCACTTGACCATGCTCATCTTGCTTGCTGCGATAGATCCATTTTGTGCCTATTATGTTGTGCTTGCGAGGGTCAGGACGCTTGACAAGTTCCCACACGTTGTTCAGCTCAAACTGTTGAAGGTCTTCTTGCATTGTTTGAATCCATTCGGGTCCCGTAAAAGCTCCAGCCACTTTCTTGGGTTCAGATATTGATACAAATGCAAAGTGCCCACAGAAATTTGTTAGTTGGATTGCTCTTGAACGAGTAAGTGGACCTGGAGCATTTATGCTGTCAATTATCTTCTCAACTTGTACTTCATTTGCAACACGAGGATGAGCTGGACGAAGATTTTGCTCTTGCTGTACATTGTCATCGTCAGGAGTGTTGTCTTCAGGCTGAGCATTGTCGTCAGGTTGATTTGGAGCAGAGATGATGAGTTCCTCGTCAGGTTGTGCTTCAGCAAGCATGATCTCACCGGTTCCCATTAGCTTGATAGATTCATTTGGTGAAGCCTCATCTAGCACAGTTGGTAGGGTCTCTCTTTGTGAACCATTTGTCTCATCAAACCACACATCCACAATTTCAACAGTTTTATAGAGAAAGATGTTGAAGACTCTGTAGGAGTGTGAGTCCTTTCCATATCCGAGCATGAAGCCTTCATGTGCTTTCGGTGCAAATTTTTACTTGTGATGTGGATCCTTGATCCAGCACTTAGCTCCAAATACTCTGAAGTAACTTACGTTAGGCTTCTTCCTAGTGAGGAGTTCATAGGACGTTTTCTTCAGAAGCTTGTGAAGATAAACATGGTTGATGATATGGCATGCAGTATCAATAGCTTCGGGCCAGAACCTTCTTGGTGTCTTGTATTCATCGAGCATCGTTCGAGCCATCTCAATTAGAGTTCTGTTCTTGCGCTCAACGATCCCATTTTGCTGAGGTGTATATGGGGCTGAGAATTCATGAGTGATTCCCATTGTATCCAAATAAACATCAAGGCCAGTGTTCTTAAACTCAGTGCCATTGTCACTTCTGATATGCTTGATCTTGACGCCATAGTTGTTCATGGCATGGTTGGCGAAGCATCTGAAGACATCTTGCACTTCAGTCTTTTAGAGTATTATGTGCACCCATGTGTATCTTGAATAATCATCAACAATGACGAAGCCATAGAGACAGGCTGTGGTAGAGAACGTGGAGTAGTGAGTAGGGCCAAATAAGTCCATGTGAAGCAGCTCGAAGGGTTTGGATGTAGTCATGATTGTCTTCGAGGGATGCTTGGCTCTAGTCATCTTCCCAGCTTCACAGGCACCACATAGATGATATTTCTTGAACTTGACTTCCTCGATGCCTACGACATGCTTCTTCTTCGCGAGAGTGTGCAAGTTCCTCATGCCGGCATGTCCTAGCCTCCGATGCCAGAGCCAACACTCTGAAGCTTTTGCTAGAAGACATACGGCCATCTGTGGTCCAGCTGAGAAATCTACCATATACAGATCACCTTTTCTGTATCCTTCAAATACTAAAGACTTGTCAGATTCCATTAGCACAAGGCAATGAAATTTACCAAAGATCACAATCATGTTTAAGTCACAAAGCATTGAGACAGACATTAAGTTGAAGCTAAGAGATTCGAAAAGCATGATTTTATCCATGTGCTGATCTCTTGAGATTGCAACTCTACCTAGACCCAACACTTTGCTTTTACCAGTATCAGCAAATGTGATGTGACTCTTGTTAGATGTACGTAAGGTTGAGTCCATGAGAAGATTTCGATCTGCAGTCATATGATTTGTGCATCCGCTGTCCATAATCCATTCTGAAGACTTTGGTGCACTCCCTACAATGTAGTTAGGAGGATAGGCTTCACCACAAGCCATTATGAAGCATAAACATTTGACGTATATGTGGATTATGAAAGCTTAGACCAAAGTTAGGATTGATAAGATGTTTAGCAAGTGATTCATGAGCAGTATGAGCATTAAGTCATTTTGGGCATTTGATCTTGTGCCCTACAAGTGTTTTAGGTCCCCAGCAGTAGCATCAGACGCCTTTGATATTCGGCTGGAGACCTTTCCCTGTAAGAGAAAGTTAGTTCTTCTTAACCATCCACATCTTCAGGGGTGGCCTAGAAGCAATGAGTCTAAGAGAGGCATCTGAGAATTTTGGCTTTGGAGCCCTAGCAAATAATCTTGCAGGAGGAGAATAATACTCATAAGAATAGGCAGACAAATTCTTTGTTTTATGAATATAGCGGTTTGAAGAAACACACTCATATTCATGGGTCTGAGTATGGTTTCCCTGCAAAACATTCATGTTAGGGTGACTCAGGTGAGTCCTTTGTCTGTATGAAGCCTTAGGACCATATGAAGCCTTTGGTCTGGGGTTTGTCTTATCAAGAGGTGTCATGATGACGTTTGCTGGAAGTTTCTCAAGACAACCTTTGGGTACCCAGATCTTCTTCATAGGTGGCCCATTCCTGCAGTAAGTACCAAAGTACCTGGCAAACACTTCACCATTTTGATTCTTGAACAGTTTATAGTTTGCATCAAATGATTCATCAATGATAAGAGGATTAGCATAAGTGAAGCCAGATAGGGTAGATGGATCCACTGAAGGTTCGTTTGCAGCAACCCATGTGCTTTTGGGATACTGCTCAGGCTTCCAGTATGAACCATCAACATCATTTTCCTGTCGAACCCAACACCCTCTTTCCTAGGGTTTTGGTTCAGTATCTGCTTTTTGATGACATCACATAGAGTCTGATGCCCTTTGAGGCTTTTGTACATCCCTGTTTCAAGCAAAGTCTTCAACCTAGCATTTTCATCAGCAATAGTAGTGGTATCCTCAGCAGAGGGGTTAGTTACCACATCAGTAGTTGAAGATATTGCAACAGTGGTAGCAGTAGAACATTCAGCAACAGATGTAGCGTTATCACCCTCAATGCATTTTAGACATGGTGGTTCAAACTCTTCCTGAGAAGCACTGACTTGTTGAGCAAGTAATGAATCATGCTCCTTCTGAAGATCTTCATAACATCCTCTTAGCTTTTCATGATCAGATAAGAGAGTGTTATGATGACTTTGAAGCGTAGTTAACTTAGCCTGAAGTCTCTGAAGACTTTCAGCTAAGTTTTTCGACTGATTCATTTCTTCACCCAACATATCATTGCTCTTATTAAGCATTTTTTGAGCCTTTTCCAGAGCAATTTTTTGTTTAGTGGCAAGGGAAGCAAGCTTGACATAGCTGGGTCCAAATTCATCACCAGATTCATCGTCACTAGATTCGGATGGCTAGCATTCGGTTACCTTGGCACCTTTTGCCAAAAGACATGGTGCAGAGGATGATGGTTCTGGATCGAAAGTCATCGTCTTGAGAGATTCTTTGAATTCCTCAAACCCAGAATCATCACGAGTTTGATGACCTTCATAGACTTCAGAGAGACGGTCCCAGATAAGCTTCGCATGATCAAGATGCATGATGTTCCTGAACTGATTTTGAGACAGACAGGAGCAGATGACGTCCTTCGCTGTGAGATTGAGAAGAGTGAACTTGCGAATGTCATCAGCTTCTGCCCTCTTGCATAGATCGGTAAGACCAATCTCAGTGACGGTCCACAGCTCACTGTTAATCGCCATGAGACGTTTCTTCATCATGGCCTTCCACTTGGGATACTCGTGACCATCAAACATGGGGCAAGACACTGTCTTCATTCCTGCGGTCGACATAGCTAAAACTCCAGGTGGTTAAACCGAATCACACAGAACAAGGGAGTACCTTGCTCTGATACCAATTGAAAGTGCAGTATATCGACTAGAGGGGG
>LR738711.1:885467709-885535621 GCA_902687465.1 Secale cereale | reverse complement strand
GGGGGGTGAATAGGTGATTTTTATGAAATGCTTCAAAACATGATAGTTTTGAAGACAAAAGATAAACTCAATCCTATTAGTATGCAGCGGAAAGTAGACTACACTAGACAAGCCATAGTCATGTATTCAATGAAGTGAAAGTACGAAGACTAATATCAGCTAGGTAGTAGGGATCATGATGGAAGAGGAATGAAGCCAATCACAACAAGTAGTTACTCAGTGAAGTCAATCAGATAAGGCAAGCAGGCAATGACTTCACAACATAGAACAGTAAGTAAAGGGAAGAAAAGGATAGAACCAGTAGCTCAGGGAAGACAGTAATTTGTTAGACCAGTTCCAGTTGCTGTGACAACTGTACGTCTGGTTAGGGAGGCTGAGATTTAACTCAAAAGACCCCGTCTTCACCTTATTCCCCTTGAGCTAAGGACACCTAGTCCTCGCCCAATCACTCTGGTAAGTCTTCAAGGTAGACTTCCAAACCTTCACAGACTTCGTTCACCGGCGATCCACAATGACTCTTGGATGCTCAGAACGGACGCCTAACCGGCTGGAGGAAACACAGTCCTCAAGTGTAATAAGTCTTCAGGTCACACAGACAGAAAGACTTCAGTGATGCCTAACACTCTTTGGCTCTGGGTGTTTTGGCTTTGTCCTCGCAAGGATTTCTCTCTCAAACGCTTCGCAGGTGGGTTGCTCTCAAACAACAAAAGCCGTGTAATAACTCTGAGCAGCCACCAATTTATGGTGTAGGGGGTGGGCTATTTATAGCCACTGGGCAACCCGACCTGATTTGTCCGAAGTGACCCTGGGTCGCTAAGGAACTGACACGTGTTCCAACGGTCAGATTTCAAACACTCACATGGCAACTTTACTTGGGCTACAAGCAAAGCTGACTCATCCAACTCTGGATAAGATTTGCTCTCATTGTCTTCGCTCGAAGACATAGGATTTGGTTGAGCATCACTTCAGTCACTCTGACTTAGTTCACTTGGACCCCACTTAACAGTACGGTGGTTCCTATGACTCAACAAAGAAGAAAAGGAAACAACGAAACATCTAAGTCTTCGCGCTCCATAGTCTTCACACAATGTCTTCTCTTGTCATAGTCTTCAATATGATTATCTTCATGTACCACCACTGTTGTCAATGTCTTCATACATTTTAGGGGTCATCTCCGGTAGGTAAACCGAATCAATGAGGGACTACTACCTGTGTTATCCTGCAATTCTCACAAACACATTAGTCCCTCAACCAGGTTTGTCGTCAATACTCCAAAACCAACTAGGGGTGGCACTAGATGCACTTACGAAGTCTACCTTGAAGACTTACCAGAGTGATTGGGCAAGGACTAGGTGTCCTTAGCTCAAGGGGAACAAGGTGAAGACGCGGTCTTCTGAGTTGAATCTCAGCCTCCCTAACCAGACGTACAGTTGTCACAGCAATTGGAACTGGTCTAACAAATCACTGTCTTCCCCGAGCTACTGGTTCTATCATTTCCTTCTCTTTACTTACTGTCTTTCGTTGTGAAGTCTTTGATTGCTTGCTTATCTGTTTGACTTCACCGTGTGACTACCTGTTCTGATTGGCTTCATTCAATCTTCCATCCTGATCCTTACTGCCTAGCTGCTTTTAGTCTTCATGCTTTCACTTCATAGAATACTTGACTATGGCTTGTCTAGTGTAGTCTAGCTTCCGCTGCATATAACTAGGATCGGTTCTATTGTTTGTCTTTGAAACTTCCATGTTTTGAAGCATTCCATAAAAATCGCCTATTCACCCCCCTCTAGTCGATATACTGCACTTTCAACTCCTTAGTCACATTGAGCTCATTATGACGATGTCTTACCGAGTGGGCCCAGAGATACCTCTCCGTCATACGGAGTGACAAATCCCAGTTTCGATTCGCGCCAACCCAACAAACACTTTCGGAGATACCCGTAGTGTACCTTTATAGCCACCCAGTTACGTTGTGACGTTTGGCACACCCAAAGCACTCCTACGGTATCCGGGAGTTGCACAATCTCATGGTCTAAGGAAATGATACTTGACATTAGAAAAGCTTTAGCAGACGAACTACACGATCTTGTGCTATGCTTAGGATTGGGTCTTGTCCATCACATCATTCTCCTAATGATGTGATCCCGTTATCAACGACGTCCAATGTCCATGGTCAAGAAACCGTAACCATCTATTGATCAACGAGCTAGTAAACTAGAGGCTCACTTGGGACATGTTGTGGTCTATGTATTCACACATGTATTACGATTTCCGGATAATACAATTATAGCATGAAAAATAGACAAATATCATGAACAAGGAAATATAATAATAACCATTTTATTATTGCCTCTAGGGCATATTTCCTACAGTCTCCCACTTGCACTAGAGTCAATAATCTAGTTACATTGTGATGAATCGAACACCCATAGAGTTCTGGTGTTGATCATGTTTTGCTCGTGAAAGAGGTTTAGTCAACGGATCTGTGACATTCAGATCCGTATGTACTTTAAAAATATCTATGTCTCCATCTTGAATATAACCATGAATTGAATTGAAACGGCGCTCGATGTGCTTGGTCTTCTTGTGAAATCTGGGCTCCTTGGCAATGGCAATAGCTCCAATGTTGTCACAAAAGAGAGTCATCGGGCCCGACGCGCTTGGAATAACTCCTAGGTCGGTGATGAACTCCTTCATCCAGACTCCTTCCCGTGCTGTTTTGGAAGCAGCTATGTACTCCGCTTCACATGTAGATGCCGCCACGACGCTTTGCTTGCAACTGCACCAGCTGACTGCCCCACCATTCAAAATATACACATATCCGGTTTGTGACTTGGAGTCATCCGGATTTATGTCGAAGCTAGCATCGACGTAACCCTTTACGATGAGATCTTCGTCACCTCCATGAACAAGAAACATATCCTTAGTCCTTTTCAGGTACTTTAGGATGTACTTGACCGCTGTCCAGTGTTCCATTCCGGGATCACTTTGGTACCTCCCCACCAAACTTATGGCAAGGTTCACATCAGGTCTGGTACACAGCATGGCATACATAATAGGACCTATGGCTGAGGCATAGGGGATGACACTCATCTTTTCTCTATCTTCTGCCAAGGTCGGGCACTGAGCTGTGCTCAATCTCACACCTTGCAATACAGGCAAGAACCCCTTCTTGGACTGATCCATATTGAACTTCTTCAATATCTTATCAAGGTATGTGCTCTGTGAAAGACCAATGAGGCGTCTCGATCTATCTCTATAGATCTTGATGCCTAATATGTAAGCAGCTTCTCCAAGGTCCTTCATTGAAAAACACTTATCCAAGTAGGCCTTTATGCTTTCCAAAAGTTCTATATCATTTCCCAAGAACAATATGTCATCCACATATAATATGAGAAATGCCACAGAGCTCCCACTCACTTTCTTGTAAATACAGGCTTCTCCATAAGCCTGTATGAACCCAAACACTTTGATCACTTCATCAAAACGAATGTTCCAACTCCGAGATGCTTGCACCAGCCCATAGATGGAGTGCTGGAGCTTGCATACCTTGTGAACATTCTTAGGATCGTCAAAACCTTCCGGCTGCATCATATACAATTCTTCCTTAAGGAAACCGTTAAGGAATGCCATTTTGACGTCCATTTGCCAGATCTCATAATCATAGAACACGAAAATTGCTAACATGATTCACATGGACTTCAGCATCGCCACGGGAAAGAAAGTCTCATCGTAGACAATTCCATGAACTTGTCAATAACCCTTAGCGACAAGCCGAGCCTTATAGATGGTCACATTTCCATCTGTGTCAGTCTTCTTCTTAATGACCCACTTGTTTTCTATGGCCTGCCGATCATCGAGCAAGTCCACCAAAGTCCATACTTTGTTATCATACATGGATCCTATCTTGGATTTCATGGCTTCAAGCCATTTGTTGGAATCCGGGCCTGCCATCTCTTCTTCATAGTTCGACACCATTGTCTGACAACATGATTTCCAGGACAGGGTTGCCGTACCACTCTGGTGCGGAACGTGTCCTCGTGGACCTACGAAGTTCAGTAGCAACTTGATCCGAAGTATCATGATCATTATCATTAACTTCCTTTCTAGTCGGTGCAGGCACCACAGAAACATCTTCCCGTGCTGTGCTACTTTCCGGTTCAAGAGGGGTTAGAATCACCTCATCAAGTTCTACTTTCCTCCCACTTACTTCTTTAGAGAGAAACTCTTTCTCTAGAAAGGATCCATTCTTGGCAACAAAGACCTTGCCTTCGGATCTGAGTTAGAAGGTACAACCAATAGTTTCCTTAGGGTATCCTATGAAGACGCCATTTTACGATTTGGGTTCGAGCTTTTCAGGTTGAAGTTTCTTGACATAAGCATCGCATCCCCAAACTATTAGAAATGAAAACTTAGGTTTCTTCCCAAACCATAATTAATACGGTGTCGTCTCAAGGGATTTAGATGGTGCCCTATTTAAAGTGAATGCGACAGTCTCTAAAGCATAACCCCAAAATGATAGCGGTAAATCGGTAAGAGACATCATAGATCGCACCATGTCCAACAGAGTACGATTACGATGCTCGGACACACCATTACGCCGAGGTGTTCCAGGCGGCGTTAGTTGTGAAACAATTCCACATTTCCTTAGGTGCATACCAAACTCGTGACTCAAATATTCTCCTCCATGATCTGATCGTAAGAACTTTATTTTCATGTCACGTTGATTCTCTACCTCATACTGAAATTCCTTGAGCTTTTCAAAGGTCTCATACTTGTGTTTCATTAGGTAGACATACCCATATCTACTTAAGTCATCAGTGAGGGTGAGAACATAACGATAGCCACCGCGAGCCTCAACGCTCATCGGACCGCACACATCAGTATGTATGATTTCCAACAAGTTGGTTGTTCGCTCCATTGTTCTAGAGAACGGAGTCTTCGTCATCTTGCCCATAAGGCATGGTTAACACGTGTCAAATGATTCATAATCTAGAGACTCCAGAAGTCCATCTGCATGGAGTTTCTTCATGCGTTTGACACCAATATGACCAAGGCGGCAGTGCCACAAGTATGTGGCACTATCATTATCGACCTTACATCTTTTGGTATTTACACTATGAATATGTGTAACATCACATTCGAGATTCAACTAAAATAAACCATTGACCAGCGGGGCATGACCATAAAACATATCTCTCATATAAATAGAACAACCATTATTCTTGCATTTAAATGAGTATCCATCTCGCATTAAACGAGATCCAGATACAATGTTCATGCTCAAAGCTGGCACTAAATAACAATTATTGAGGTTTAAAACTAATCCTGAAGGTAGATGTAGAGGTAGTGTGCCGACGATGATCACATCGGCCTTGGAACCATTCTCGACGTGCATCGTCACGTCGTCCTTCGCCAGTCTCCGCTTATTCCGCGGCTCCTGCTTAGAGTTACAAATGTGAGCAACTGCACCGGTATCAAATACCCAGGATCTACTATGAGCGCTGGTAAGGTACACATCAATAACATGTATATCACATATACCTTTGACGTTGCTGGCCTTCTTATCCGCTAAGTACTTGGGGCAATTCCGCTTCCAGTGACCCGTTCCCTTGCAATAAAAGCACTCAGTCTCAGGATTGGGTCCATTCTTTGGCTTCTTCCCGACAACTGGCTTACCGGGTGCGGCAACTCCCTTGCCATCATTCTTGAAGTTCTTTTTAGCCTTGCCTTTCTTGAACTTAGTGGTCTTATTCACCATCAACACTTGATGTTCCTTTTTGATCTCCACCTCCGCTGATTTCAACATTGAATATAACTCGGAAATGGACTTCTCAATCCCTTGCATATTGTAGTTCATCACAAAGCTCTTGTAGCTAGGTGGGAGCGACTGGAGGATTCTGTCAATGACCGAGTCATCTAGGAGATTAACTCCCAGCTGAGACAAGCGGTTGTGTAACCCAGACATTTTGAGTATATGATCGCTGAAGAACTGTTTCCTCCATCTTACGACTATAGAACTTGTCAGAGACTTCATATCTCACGACCCGGGCATGATCTTGGAAAACCATTTTCAGCTCTTGGAACATCTCATATGCTGTGTGTTGCTCAAAATGCTTTTGGAGCCCTGATTCTAAGCTGTAAAGCATGTCGCACTGAACCAGGGAGTAATCATCACTATGCGACTGCGAGGCGTTCATAATGTCTTGAGTTGCTGGGAAAATGGGTGCGTCACCTAGCGGTGCTTCAAGGATATATGCTTTCTTGGCAGCTATGAGGATGATCCTCAAGTTACGAACCCAATCCGTATAGTTGCTACCATAGTCTTTCAACTTGGTTTTCTCTAGGAACGCATTGAAGTTGAGGGCAACATTAGCGTGGGCCATTTGATCTACAAGACATATTGTAAAGATATTTAGACTATGTTCAAGCCAATTAAGTTCATCTAATCAAATTATTTAATGAACTCTCACTCAGATAGACATCCCTCTAGTCATCTAAGTGATACATGATCCGAATCGACTAGGCCATGTCCGATCATCAGGTGAGACAGACTAGTCATCAACGGTGAACATCTCCATGTTGATCATATCTTCTATATGACTCATGTTCGACCTTCTGGCCTCCGTGTTCCGAGTCCATGTCTGTACATGCTAGGCTCGTCAAGTCAACCTAAGTGTATTGCGTGTGTAAATCTGGCTTACACCCGTTGTATGCGAACATTAGAGCCTATCACACCCGATCATCATGTGGTGCTTCGGAACAACGAACCTTAGCAACGGTGCATAGTTAGGGGGAACACAATTCTTGAAATTTTAGTGAGAGATCATCCTATTTAAGCTACCGTCGTTCTAAGCAAATAAGATGTAGAAACATGATAAACATTGATACGTCCAAAACGTATCTATAATTTCTGGTTGCTCCATGCCACTTTTGGGTGATATTGCTATGATATTCATACACTTCCATACACTTTTGATCATATTTGGACTAACTTACTAATCCAGTGCACCCCAGTGCCAGTTTCTGTTTTCGGCTGTTTTTGTATTTCAGGTTTTCACGTTTCGAGAACTGCCCAGAAAAATCCAGAAAAATATATAAAAAATCAGCGTATCGGGAACGACACTGCTTCCGAAGGGGAGCCTGGGGGGGGGCACAGGGGCCCCAGGCGCCCTGTGGGCGCGCCCCCCCTGGGCCGCGCCGGGGGGGGGGCCTCGGCACCCCGAGAGCCCCCCGGTGCCCTACTTTGGCAGATATTTAAAGGGTCCCCCGTAACCCTTGAAACAGGACTTCTTTTCGCGATCCCATCTCTGTTCCGCCGCCGCCGCCGCTTTCAAGATCGGGAGCACCAAGAGAACTCTTCCCGGGCACCCTGCCGGAGGGGAGGATCACCATCGGGAGCTTCTCCACCACCATGGACGCCTCCCGGATGACTCGTGAGTAGTCTCCCTTAGACCATGAGTCCATGACCAGTAGCTATGTGATGTTCTCCTCCCGTTCTTGTGCTTCACTAATTAGTCCTCGTGAGCTGCCCTACATGATCGAGGCACCTATGTAATCTTTGTGTTGTTGCTATGTTGAGTTTGCTGGGATCCGATGGATTATGAGATTATGTTCAGATTGATCTTGAGTAATATATTTGATTCACATGTTTTATATTTTAGTTCATAAGTAATTCTTGCATGTTCTCCGTTGTTATTTATTGCTTTGGCCAAGTAGTAGGTAGTGACTCCAAGAGGGAACGTTATGCTCGATTGTGGGTTCATGCCCCTCGATGACTAGCTTGAGTGACAGAAACATGAGTCTAGGGGATGTGCTGTTGCCACAAGGGGGAAAACAACGGTGCTTGTGCCCGCGGGTGCAAGGATTGTTTACTTTACGCAAAGTTCTTTTAATGCAGTTGTCTGTTGCATTGAGTTTACACTATGGGTGGGACTTGCAACTTAATACCAGCGAGATGTTGTGGATAGATATCTCAAGGTGGATGATTAGTAGTAGATGCAGATGGATTTCGGTCTACTTACTTTGGCGTACCGCCCATGCTTTGAACCTCAACCTTTCTTGCAATGTAGTCAGCATTGGTTTGCGTTCGTGGTCCTGTCAATTGCCCAGCTATAATTTGTTACCTCGCATAGCTGTTTTATCGTCTTTTGGGAGAGAGACATCACTAGTGAACATCATGAGACTCCGGTCCATATTACTATCATTGATTACATACACTATTTTACTTTCCGCTATTTTACTTACTATTGCAAATTACTATCTATCACTACTATCATATTGCTTTTAACCCTTTGTGAACTACAAGGCCGGAGAGATTGACAACCTCTCTGTACTCATTGGGAGCAAAGTTATTTGTATCTGTGTGCAGGTCCACGTTGATTGCTAATTGCGCCGTTAGCAGTTGACACCTACCTGTTGAACCTAGGAGTCTCTGGGGATTCGATCCTTGGCATCTTTGCTAGGGGAAAACACTTCTACTTACTACATCTTACACCTTCCACTTGGGGTAACCAACGAGGGGTTCGAGGCCCATCAAGGAGTATTTTCTGGCGCCGTTGCCGGGGACTCCACTCTTCAGGATAGGGGAGTTGCATGCTATCTTTTACCTCTGCTTTTTAGTCTTGTTAGTTTACTTTTCATTTTTTCTTTAGTTCCTTTTTATCGAAAATCACAAAAATAGTTATCTTGCTTGCTTGCTACTATGGGTTCCACCGAGAACACCAAGTTGTGTGACTTCACTAGTCACAACAACGATGACTTTATCAGCACACCTATCACTACACCTGCCACTTCAGCACCTTCATATGAAATTAAACCTGCTTTACTGAACTTAGTCATGAGAGAACAATTCTCCGCTGCTGGAGATGATGCTGCTTTACACTTGAACAACTTTGTTGAACTTTGTGATATGCAAAAGTACCAAGAAATAGATGGTAATATTGTTAAGCTTAAGCTTTTTCCTTTCTCTTTGAGAGGAGGAGCTAAAATTTGGTTTCAGTCTTTGCCTAGAAATAGCATAGATTCATGGGACAAGTGCAAAGATGCTTTTATTGGAAAATACTATCCACCTGCTAAAATTATCCAACTTAGAAGTAACATAATGAATTTTAAACAATTGGATAATGAACACGTTTTCCAAGCTTGGGAACGTATGAAATCTCTTATCAAGAACTGCCCTACTCACGGTTTGACTACTTGGATGGTTATCCAAACTTTTTATGCAGGCTTGAACTTTACCTCGCGGAACTTGTTAGATTCGGCCGCGGGAGGAACTTTTATGTCAACTACACTTGGTGCTGCCACAAAGCTTCTCGATGAGATGATGACCAACTATTCCCAATGGCACACCGAACGCGCTTCAACAGGTAGGAAGGTAAACTCTGTCGAGGAGATTTCCTCCCTTAATGAAAAAGTTGACTTGATCAGGTCTCTACTTTCGAAGCAATCTACTGTTGATCCTCGTGATGTTCCTTTAAATTTTTTGATTGCTCAAGAACAAGTAGATGTGAACTTTATCTCTAGAAACAATTTTAACAATAATGCTTATAGGAGTAATTTTGGTAACAATTCTAGACCATTCCCCTCTAACTCTTATGGGAACAACAATGCTTATCCTAGTACCAAGAACTCCAACACTGAACTAGAGACTATGCTTAGAGATTTCATCACTACCCAAAAAGCCTTGAATAAGAATGTAGAAGAGAAACTACATAAACTAGATGATCTTTCTTTTAAGGTAGACCACTTAGCCAATGAGTTAAAATTGCTAAAAATTGAAACTTCTCCACTTAAGGAGAGGGAAGTCATCCCTATTAATGCTACTCAAGTACAAATTAATGAAAATATTAGGATGATGGCTAAACTTAAAGAGAGATGGGCTAGAGAAAGGGAGGAAGAGGAAAGAATTAAGAGCCTTTCTACCCACCACACAGTTGCTACTATCCAAGTTATTGAGGATGTTCACACTCTTAGCACCCAATGTACTCCTGGTCCCAATGGACCTATTAATGGTGATGCTATAACTATAGAAACTACCAAACAAGTGAACCTTAAGGACACCACTACCACTTTACTCGATGCTCGTGACCTTGATTTTGATAATTGCACTCTTACCGAAGTTATTGATTTCCTTCACAAGATGTCTAGAGATCCCTGCACTAGCACGCTAAACGTTGCCTTCACAGAGCATATCACTAATGCTCTTATCAAAGCTAGGGAGGAGAAACTTAGAGTAGAAGCCTCCATACCTAGAAAGCTAGAAGATGGTTGGGATCCTATGATAAAAATTTATTTGAATGACTTCTCTTGTTATGCATTATGTGATGTTGGTGCTAGTACCTCTGTTATGCCCAAAAGGATATATGATATGCTTAAATTGAAACCTTATGATTCTTGTTCTTTTGGTGTTCGTCTCGTTGATTCTTCCATAAAGAAACCTTTGGGGAGGATCGATGATGTTCTTATTGTTGTCAATGATAATTATGTGCCCGTTGATTGCACTATTATGGATATTGAATGTGATCCTTCATGTCCAATTATTTTGGGACGTCCCTTTTTACGCACCGTTGGTGCTGTCATTGACATGAAAGAGGGTAATATAAAATTTCAGTTTCCTCTCAAGAAAGGGATGGAACACTTCCCTCGTAAGAAGGTCAAGTTACCTTTTGAGTCCGTTGTACGGGCTAGCTATTCTTTTACTCTTGATAAAACTTGATCTATGCATTATGCCTAGCTTAAAGGCATAAAAGAAAGCGCTTTTGGGAGGCAGCCCACATGAATAAATTTTTGCTTTTATTGTGTCTTGATGTTGTTTACTGCTGTAGCATCATCATTGTATCTTTGCTTTTCATATTTGTGCCAAGTATAGCCTCTGATTGCTAGAATGTTCAAAAGTTGTGAGGTGCTGTCCAGGAAACAGATTCTGTCCTTGGATAGAAAAATTCGTATAAAATCACCAGATCATCTTTTTGGTCTGAATTGTTTCGACAGCGTTCTCTATATAATTGTCTTTCGTGCGTCAGTTCTGAGTTTTTTGATTTGAGTTGCAGAAGTATCCCGAACAGGTCAATTACTGCCTGCTGTTCTGTTTTTCACAGATTCTGTCCTATTTTGCCTTACCTTCACTTTGCAAATTAAGAACTTGCTTTTTCTTTGCAAAAACCTTTTGGCAATCTTGAGAAACAGTAGAACTTCAAGAATATCCTTATTTCCAGCAAGGTATAATTATTTTATTAAGGGTACTAACCTCGCTAATCAGATTATGATGAGTTATGTATGAAGGGAGTTTTCAAGTGTGCGAGGGAAGATGATAAAAAGATTCAGGAGTGTCAAGCGCTCAAGTTTGGGGATGCCCCCGTGCACCCCCAAGAAATATTCAAGGAGACTCAAGCGTCTAAGCTTGGGGATGCCCCCGTGCATCCCCTTCTCCATCAACATTATCAGTTCATCTTTCGTTCCGCTATATTTTTATCACTTCATGTGTTATGTGCTATGCTTGGAGCGTCTTGCTTTTAGTTTTCTTTTTAGTTTTTCATAACGAGTCGGAACCCAGCATTCCTTTATGTGGGAGAGAAACACGCTCCACCTCTACCTAGAACATTACATAGAATTTTCATTGTCTATCTATGCTGTGTGTGTTCTTTATCTTTTAATAGCTACTATCGTGCTCTGCTCTTAGTATTCATGCTTATCTTTTCAAGAGCTTTTATTTAGTTGGTTGCTTGAACTCTTTTTAATTATCATGATCACCTTATTAAGAGAGTTTGCTTCCGTTGCATTGGTTAATATGTCTATGATAAAGATGCTACTTTCATGATGGTGCTTAGTAGTTCAGGTTTTCTTTTGGTTAATCTCAAATAGCTGGGGGGTTCCCAATGTTTCATTGGAATACCAACTTGGTTTGTTTGCCTATGATGTGGTATGGTTTAGTAATATCTTCCTTTGAGAATTTATTTTGATTGACTTGGCGTATGCTCACGCATATTCAAGACTGTAAAGAAAGTCTATCAAGCCTTGATGATCTTTTGTTTCTGAGTAGCGATATAACTACCATGCCTGATTCAATATTGCTTTGTCGCTCTGCATGATTATGACCGTCATTGCTCTCTTAGTTGGTTGCTCCCAGTCTTTTGCTAACCTCCACCCGCACTAAGAAAATTAACCATGCAATACATAGCTCATGGGAAAGTAGCCTAAAAACTATTGTGGTAAAGAATATGTTGCTTACGTATCTTATTTCTTATGAGTTGCTAGCTGAGCGGTAACCATGTTTCTGGGGACGCCATCAACTGCCACACTTTTGTTGAATATCATGTGAGTTGCTATGCATGTTCATCTTGTCTTAAGTAAGGGTGATTTACCGTGGGTTGAATTAATATGCATATAGTTAGAGAAGAACATTGGGCCGCCAACCAAAGCCATGCATCATGGTGGAAGTTTTAGCTTGGACCTTAATCCTCAATCTCTCATGAGAATATGCTTATGCATTAAAGAGGAGTCCATCATCTATTTTCTATGTTGTCCCGGTATGGATGTCCTTAAGTTGAGATTTATCAAAAACGAGAAATCAAATGCGATCTATCTCCTTGGACCTTTGTACAGGTGGCATAGAGGTACCCCTTTGTGACACTTGGTAAAAACATATGCAATGCAATGATAACCCATGGGAATCCGAGCTAATTAGGACAAGGAGCGAGCACTATTAGTATTCGATGCATGAGGCTTGCAACTTATAAGATGTTTTATGCATGACACATATGATGTACCACTACCGTTGACACAATTGCTTCCATGTTTCAAAATAAAAAGCTCTAGCACTTCAAGCATCAACTACTGATAGCATGATTGTCATTCTGAGTGTAATGTGCATTGTCCCAAAGTAGCATTGTCTTTTGCATGATTGTGATATCATTTATTTTGAAATGATTGTATCTAGTCATCACTTAAACCTTGAAGGTGCCCTTGCACTTATGTTTTGCATCACTAAAGGGGGCAAGCTAGATATCACTTGATCATATTTGCACATCATGTTCATTGCAAATCTTTTTGATGTTTTAGTTTCATGTTGTAAAACTTTCAGTCATTTGTGATTTTCTCTTGAGACAACTTAATTACTTTAGAACCATTGTCTCAGTAAGCATTTGTCATATGACTATGAGAAAGTCTTATATGGTTAATAGCATGTCACCACAGAAATTATTCTTGTTATCATTTACCTACTCGAGGACGAGCAGGAATTAAGCTTGGGGATGTTGATATGTCCAAAACGTATTTATAATTTCTGCTTGCTCCATGCCACTTTTGGGTGATATTGCTATGATATTCATACACTTCCATACACTTTTGATCATATTTGGACTAACTTACTAATCCAGTGCACCCCAGTGCCAGTTTCTGTTTTCGGCTGTTTTTGTATTTCAGGTTTTCACGTTTCGAGAACTGCCTAGAAAAATCCATAAAAAATATATAAAAAATCAGCATATCGGGAACGACACTGCTTCCGAAGGGGAGCCTGGGGGGGGCCACAGGGGCCCCAGGCACCCTGTGGGCGCGCCCCCCCTGGGCCGCGCCGGGGGGGCGCCTCGGCACCCCGAGAGCCCCCCGGTGCCCTACTTTGGTAGATATTTAAAGGGTCCCCCGTAACCCTTGAAACAGGACTTCTTTTCGGGATCCCATCTCTGTTCCGCCGCCGCCGCTGCTTCCAAGATCGGGAGCACCAGGAGAACTCTTCCCGGCACCCTGCCGGAGGGGAGGATCACCACCGGGAGCTTCTCCACCACCATGGACGCCTCCCGGATGACTCGTGAGTAGTCTCCCTTGGACCATGAGTCCATGACCAGTAGCTATGTGATGTTCTCCTCCCGTTCTTGTGCTTCACTAATTAGTCCTCGTGAGCTGCCCTACATGATCGAGGCACCTATGTAATCCTTGTGTTGTTGCTATGTTGAGTTTGCTGGGATCCGATGGATTATGAGATTATGTTCAGATTGATCTTGAGTAATATATTTGATTCACCTCTTTTATATTTTAGTTCATAAGTAATTCTTGCATGTTCTCCGTTGTTATTTATTGCTTTGGCCAAGTAGTAGGTAGTGACTCCAAGAGGGAACGTTATGCTCGATTGTGGGTTCATGCCCCTCGATGACTAGCTTGAGTGACAGAAACATGAGTCTAGGGGATGTGTTGTTGCCACAAGGGGGAAAACAACGGTGCTTGTGCCCGCGGGTGCAAGGATTGTTTACTTTACGCAAAGTTCTTTTAATGCAGTTGTCTGTTGCATTGAGTTTACACTATGGGTGGGACTCGCAACTTAATACCAGCGAGATGTTCTGGATATATATCTCAAGGTGGATGATTAGTAGTAGATGCAGATGGATTTCGGTCTACTTACTTTGGCGTACCGCCCATGCTTTGAACCTCAACCTTTCTTGCAATGTAGTCAGCATTGGTTTGCGTTCGTGGTCCTGTCAATTGCCCAGCTGTAATTTGTTACCTCGCATAGCTGTTTTATCGTCTTTTAGGAGACAGACATCACTAGTGAACATCATGAGACTCCGGTCCATATTACTATCATTGATCACATACACTAGTTTACTTTTCGCTATTTTACTTACTATTGCAAATTACTATCTATCACTACTATCATATTGCTTTTAACCCTTTGTGAACTACAAGGCCGTAGAGATTGACAACCTCTCTGTACTCGTTGGGAGCAAAGTTATTTGTATCTGTGTGCAGGTCCACGTTGATTGCTAATTGCGCCGTTAGCAGTTGACACCTACCTGTTGAACCTAGGAGTCTCTGGGGATTCGATCCTTGGCATCTTTGCTAGGGGAAAACAGTTCTACTTACTGCATCTTACACCTTCCACTTGGGGTAACCAACGAGGGGTTCGAGGCCCATCAAACATCACAGGAAATCAACTAGTGACATGATATGGCCAATATCATTTTGCTCCTTTTGATCTCCATCTTCGGGGAGCCATGATCATCATTGTCACCAGCATGACACCATGATCTCCATCATCGTGTCTTCATGAAGTTGTCTGGCCAACTGTTACTTCTACTACTATGGCTAACGGTTAGCAATAAAGTAAAGTAATTACATGGTATTTTCATTGACACCTAGGTCACACAATATATTAAGACAACTCCTATGGCTCCTGCCGGTTGTCATACTCATCGACATGCAAGTCGTGATTCCTATTACAAGAACATGATCAATCTCTGTAATGCCTAGGATGGGACTATATCTCCTACGTGTCGAGGCACTACTTAGAGACATAACCCCATGCTGGAATGATCGCAAGTTTGGTATCTTTGCACAACTCATGTAAAAGATGTGGATGGAAAACATAAAATAGTTGGCTTACACTCGCCACGTCACACAAATTCATTACATGTTTCAATCATCATACAAATGAACATCACAGCCCATCTAAGGGTAAAATCCAAATGTCAAGATACCAAACATAATTTAAATCTATAGGTCGGATCGAATCCTACTAGAAGTACCACTACTGATCATCGGGATAACGAACATAGTAACGGCTACGCTCCTCGTCGTACTCCCAGTCTAGCTCGGTGCCATCACCTGGATAGCTCACCATCGGACCTGCATCTGGTGTGGTGAAGTAACTGTGAGCCACAGAGGACTCAGCAATCCCATTCCCGGGTAACACGACTATATAAGCCTTGGGTGTGGAACAAGGCTGAAGAAAGAATAAGAAAATGGTTGCAGCAGCACTAGCCTAGCTTACGTTTACGAGAGCGAGAAGAGAAGGTGCCTCGGTCGAGAGATGATCACGAAGTGATCCTAACTAAAGCCAGTCAAACATAACCCCACCGTGTTCATCTCCCGAAACCCTTTTCAGAAAATGACAGTCACGGTACTCACGCTGGTAGTGTATTGGAACATGGTGTCAAATTTTCTACAACCGGATATTAACAAGCTCCCATCTGCCACATAACCGCGGGCACGGCTTTCGAAAGTTCATAACCCTGCAGGGGTGTTCCAACTTGGCCCATGACAAGCCCACGATCCGCGGAGTCGCAACTCCAAGGTGGGAAGACCCGAGTATTCTCGGAATCCCGTGCTCAAGATACTCCGAACTAAGGTAAGGCTAATCCAGCAAATCCTCCCGGCGTGCCGACACCCTGATAGTAGCCGCGCGTATCTAGTCTCAGGCCACGACCGGATGGGCGATGCTACAGGTTTTTACCAGACCTTGAGTTTCCTCGAGGTGGCCCTGCAGGACCCCCAGTTCGGACCAACACTCATGTGGAGCACTGGCCCGGGGTTGTTGATTAAGAAAGAGGGTTAATTACTCCCTATGCAAGTTATTTAGTTATTAGGCAAATAGTACCAATGTTGGGACTTGCTGGAAAAGACTTAGCACTTAGCGGTTTATCGAGGGGCCCCATAACCCCAACCGTGTGAGGAACGCATAATCAAGGAACATAACACCGGTTTATACGGTTCCTAACGGCATGAGTGGAACAAATCACCAAGCAAAAGGCTTAGCTTTCCACCCATTGCCAATATATAGATGATTTCATTTTAAGCAATTATATAGTGTGATATAACCCAACAAACTTCAACATGAAGCAAGCATCTTCAATCTTCACCTGCAACTAACAATGCTATAAGAGGGGCTGAACGAAGCGTACTTAGCCAATCAATGGTTTGCATAGGTAGGGTGGTTAGACATGAACATGGTTACAAGTAGGAGGCTGACAGGAAAGACATGGGCATCGAGGCAAAACTATAGAGCGAGACTACTAGCAATAGGCAAAGATAGTAATGTTATCGGGGTTCGGTCATCTTGCCTGAAGAGTTGTCGATAGGATCGTAAGAGGGGTCCTCGTTCTCAAGCTCGGTGGTAACCTCGTGCTCGTACTCGTACCCAGCTTCCGGCTCTAATCAACACAACCACACAAGGCATGAATCAACAAGATGCAATGCGCACACAAAAATGATGGATGCATGACTTATGCACTATGGGAGCACAAGGAGCATGGAAAATTGCACTCAAGCAAAATGCTTCAAAACATGATAACAATAGGATATTAAGAATCTACACGAAAAATCAATCAAGTTTCATATAAGACTTGCTGCAATCGGAGCTACGGGCTAAAAGTTATGCCCGAAACAAGAAATATGCACAAGCTGAAAATTACAGCCACATAGCAACTTCGGAGCACTAGATAAATAAGCTACAGCACTCAAACATCATGGCAAAGAGCATGAACATAAACTAGACATATCCTACAGCAAATAAGTCCATTGGTGCACCCCCAAAGGAGCCACGGATCAATAGCAACAAGCTAGGACATATTGAACTTGATAACAAAATCCCGACAGCAGTAAATTATTGCAACTTTGGAGCAAAAGTTAAATATGCTACAGCCACTCAAATATGCATGTGAGAGCATGAATGGATAGCCAACAATTTATACTACATGGAATCATCAAGAGTCACCCCAAAACTATCATGTATTGGCCTAGAACAACAAGCAAACATGGCATCTGGAAATTACAGATTCCAGACTTACTGAAATTTCACTAAGTGTTAAAACAGCAGTTTCATCATGGCATCTTTGAGAGCAAGTTTAAGTCACCTCAAAGCTAAACATGGCAAGTGGTAAGCACCACATCAAAGTACATATGATGGTGATTCCAAAACACCTAAGCATGCATCATGGAGACAATCACAATGATAGCAATGAGCTCCTCAAGTTGGCATTTCATAACAAGCTTAAAAACTTAACAGCCACAAAGCACTTTGCAACGAAGATATACATGGCAAGATTAAATCTATCATGCAAGTCTAAGCAATCATCATGTAGAGCATGACAAGACGAACACGTGGACATGTCATTTGCATCATTCGGATAAACGAGCACCAAGTTATCACTATGCAAAGATGGCATGAAAAACAACACTAACAGCAGTTTTTATCACGATGCACTCTTGCAACAGATATTTAAACATCTAGATGAGCTCAAACATGCATGGCACAATGGAATGAAATGTAGTACAAGTCTCCACGAACGTCTGGACATCTCATTCACTCAAATCGGAGCATCACACACAAAGTTATCACCATTTGAAAAATGCATCCGACAGGCAAAAACAGCGGGGACTTAGTGGAATTTAGACAACCTCAGGGTCAGATCTGGAAGTCATAGGGCTCTTGGATCGGCCGGATCGGACCGGACGCGGAGCGGGCCCGGCGGCTGGAGTCGGGTCGGGCGCGCCCAAACGGCTAACGAGCCGACGGCTGGGCCCGTTAGGGTTCGGTGGCTGAGGCGAGATCGGGAGGAGCCTCCGCTCCTCGATCCAGCGGGCGGCGCGCTGGCTGCCTGGCGCTGGATGGGCCGGCCCGGCTGGAGGCGCGGCTGACGGGCGGCTGGGCCGAGGCCTTGGCGCGGCGGCTGGAGGCCTGGCGGGACGACCTAGGGTTTCGGCCCACGGGAGGGAGCCTGGCCCAGGGCGGAGGGCGATCGGATCTGGCAGAGGATCGGGACCCCTTTCCGATCCCGAGCGGCGGCGGTCGATGCTAGCTTCGGCCCCGGCGGTGGACGACGAGGGGAACGCCGGTGGGGCCTGGCCGGCCGGTGGGTGACGCGGCGCCGGCGGTGAGGCAAGGTGAGGCCGGCGGTTGAGGGATCCGCGGCGGCGGTGGTGGTGAGGTGGCGCGGTGGTGCTCCGGCGAGGCGGCGGTGGACCTCTAGCGATCTCCTCCGGCGGGGCTCCGGCGAGCTCCGGCCGGAGTGGAGAGGGGAGAGGCTGGAGGTAGGAGAAGAGGCTAGGGTTTCCTAAATTTGGGGCAAAAATTGGGGGGAAGTGGACAAATATATAGGCACAAGGAGATAGGGTTGTCCAAATGGGGTGTGGTTTTCGGCCACGCGATAAGAATTGGATGGCCTAGATGAAGGGAGTGGTTTGGAGTGGTTTGGTGGGCTGATGGAGGGGTGTCTTGGGCCTCAAAGTGGAGGCACTTTGAGCCCACGAGAATAACTGTTGGGGTAGCAAACGAACTCCAAACGCGACGAGATTTGACAGGCGGGTTACACACACCAAAACAACAACACACGACAAGTCTCTCGCCAAACCGGTAACGTAACTCGGCCAAACACCAAAGTAGGCCACGGGGAACGCCACAGACACGTGAGGGAGCTCCGGAACGCGAAACGGACAACGAGAAGGAACGCGTGGGACCGGATGCAACCGACAACACAAATGCAATGCGATGCACATGACTACATGATATGAATGAATGCCACACACGCACACAACAAAACGACGAAAACCCGAAAGACAAAGAACCCGGAATGGAATAAATGAAGCCAGAGATATCATATATTGCTCAAAAGGGAAAGTATTACATCCGGGGCATTACAAACTCTCCTCTACTACAAAATGATCTCGTCCCGAGATCTAGGACTGGAAAAAGGAAGGGTACTCGGAACGAAGATGATCTTCTCGTTCCCACGTAGCTTCTCGGTCGGTATGGTGTGACCACTTGACTTTCAAGAATTTGATGGACTTGTTGCGGGTCTTGCGCTCAGTTTCTTCGAGAATAGCAACTGGGTGATCTCGGTAAGACAAATCTTGTTGAAGATCAATCTCTTCAAACGGAACCATGCGTTCAGGTGCCTTGAAGCATTTGCGGAGCTGAGACACATGAAACACATCATGAACATTGGCGAAGTTGGAAGGGAGCTCAAGTTGGTAGGCTAGATCGCCTCTTTTGCCAAGGATCTTGAAAGGCCCGACGTATCTAGGAGCAAGCTTTCCTTTGATACCGAATCTTTGGGTTCCTTTCATCGGAGAAACACGGAGATAGACATGATCACCAATGTTGAAGGCCAAATCACGATGCTTGCCGTCATAGTAGCTCTTCTGACGCGACTGAGCGGCCTTGAGATTCTCACGTATGACTTTGCACATTTCTTCGGCTTCTGAGATCAAGTCTTTGCCAAGAAGTTGACGTTCTCCTGTTTCGGACCAGTTGAGAGGGGCACGGCACTTTCTGCCATAGAGGATTTCAAACGGAGCTTTGCCGGCACTTGCTTGGTAGCTGTTGTTGTAAGAGAACTCGGCAAATGGAAGGCAATCTTCCCATTTCATGCCAAAAGATATGACACAGGCTCTGAGCATGTCTTCTAGAATCTGATTCACTTGCTCGACTTGACCACTAGTCTGAGGGTGAAAAGCAGTGCTGAACCTGATCTTAGTGCCCATGGCAGACTAATAGGAGTCCCAGAACTTTGAAGTGAACAAACTTCCACGGTCTAAGGAGATAACTTGAGGAATGCCATGTAAAGACACAATTCTGGAAGTATACAACTCTGCCAATTGAGCTGCATTGATGGATTCTTTGACTCGAAGGAAGTGAGCGACTTTGGTAAGCTTGTCAATCACCATGAAGATAGAATCATTCCCTCTCTTGGACTTAGGAAAGCCAGTGACAAAATCCATTTCAATGTGGTCGAATTTCCACTCGGGAATAGGAAGAGGTTGGAGAAGACCGGCTGGACGTTGATGCTCTGCCTTCACTCTTCTGCAGACATCACATTCATTCACGAATTGGGCAATCTCCCTTTTCATGCGTGAACACCAGTAAGATTGCTTGAGGTCTTGGTACATCTTGGAACTGCCAGGATGAATGGAAAGGAGAGAATCATGTGCTTCTTCCATTATGAGCTTCCTGAGATCACCTTTGGGAACGACGAGTCTGTCCTCAAAGAACAAGGTATCTCTCTCATTAACACGATAGCACTTGTATTTCGGAGTGCCCTTTGCAATACCATGTTTCACCTTCTGGACCATGGCATCACCGAGTTGGGCCTCACGGACCTGATCTTCCAAGGTAGGAGCAACTTGAAGATTTGCAAGAAAACCTTGCGGAACAACTTGGAGGTTGAGCTTCCTGAATGCTTCACAAAGCTCAGGCTGGAACAGCTTGATAAGAAGGCTGTTGCAATATGCCTTTCCGCTCAAAGCATCTGTAATCACATTCGCCTTGCCAGGAGTGTATTCAATGCTGGGATCATACTCTTGGATCATTTCAACCCAACGAGTCTAGCGGAGGTTCAGATTCGGCTGTGTGAAGATGTACTTCAAGCTCTTGTGATCGGTGAAGATGTCGACTTTTCTGCCCAACAACAGATGTCTCCACGTAATCAAAGCATGTACCACAGCTGCTAGTTCAAGATCATGTGTGGGGTAGTTCTTCTCACTTGGCTTCAGCTGACGAGAAGTGTATGCCACAATTCTCTTGTCTTGCATAAGCACACCACCAAGTCCTCGAAGAGAAGCATCACAGAATACTTCATAGGGCTTGGACTCATCTGGAGGAGTTAGAACTGGAGTAGAGACGAGCTTTTCTTTGAGAGTTCTGAATGCCACCTCACACTCTGGAGACCAAAAGTATTTGACATTCTTCTGCAGCAAGTTGGAAAGAGGCTTGGCAATTTTGGAGAAATTCTCAACGAACCTTCTGCAATAGCTGGCAAGACCAAGAAAACTTCGGAGTTGCTTTACGTTCTGAGGAGCTTCCCAGTTGACAATTGCTTCAACTTTCTCGGGGTTTACCGCAATACCGTCAGCTGAGATGATATGGCCCAGGTACAAAACCTTATCGAGCCAAAATTCGCACTTGGAGAACTTGGCATAGAACTTGTGCTCACGGAGTCGGTCAAGAACCAGACGTAAGTGCTTTTCGTGATCTTCTTCATTCTTGGAAAATACCGGAATATCATCCAGATACACAAGCACAAACTCGCCGGTGTAGGGGTTGAAGATGTAGTGCATCATTCTCGAGAAGGTAGGAGGAGCATTTGCGAGACCAAAGGACATGACTGTATACTCATATGAGCTGTAGCTCGTTCTGAAGGCAGTCTTGTGGATATCTTCCTCGCGAATGCAAATTTGGTGATAGCCCATTCGGAGATCGAGCTTAGAGAACACTTTAGCTCCTTTGAGCTGCTCGAACAGTTCGTTGATGTTGGGGAGCGGATACTTGTTCTTTATTGTCTTCTTGTTCAATGGACGGTAATCGACGCAGAGACGCTCCGTGCCATCTTTCTTCTTGACAAATAAGACACCACAGCCCCAAGGAGACATACTCGGCCTGATCAGACCCAAACGTTCCTGTTCATCAAGCTGTTTCTTCAACTCCTTCAATTCTCCAGGAGAGAGCTTGTACGGACGCCGGCATGCTGGCTCAGTACCCGGCTCGAGTTCAATGACGAATTCCACCTGACGGTGTGGAGGCATGCCTGGAAGTTCTTCAGGAAAGACGTCTTGGTATTCGTTTACCACCGGAATTTGAGATATGGTATTGATCTCGCCCTTGTCATTGAGAGAGAAAAGCCTGATAGTGTTATCCCTGGAGGCGAAGGTAATCACATCTTCATCAGGATGAGTGATCTTGACTTCCTTCTGTGCACAATCAATGTGAGCATCATGCTGAGAAAGCCAATCCATCCCGAGGATGAGGTCAATGTCGGAATTACCAAGAACCACCGGATTAGCCAGAAAGCGATAATCACCCATGCGAATAGATACATTCGGAGCATAAACACTGGAATGCATTCGTCTCCCCGGAGAAATAACTGACAACTCCCTTGGCAGATTTTTAGTGACAATGTCGTGCTTGGATGCAAATGGATATGACATGAAAGAACAAGAAGCACCCGAATCAAACAACACTTTAGCATGTATAGAGTTAACTGGAAGGTTACTCAAAATGACATCAGGAGAATTCTCCGCTTGCGCTGCATTCATCAGATTCACCCTTGCTGCCTTTGGATCATGCTTGATAATAGCCGAACTGACAGGTGGAGGAGGTGGAAGGCGCTTCGGGTTGGGGCACTTGTTAGCATAGTGACCTTTCTGAGTGCACTTGTTGCAAGTCACTTCTGATAGAGGACGGAAATGAGAACCACTTGACTTGGAACCTTGAGACTGAAACTGATTCTTCGACTGGTTGCTCGGGTTGGGTGGGTGGGAGAAACCACGTCCACTAGAATTCTTGTTGCTGTTGGAGTTGTTGTAGGGAGCTCGAATCACTGGAGGAGGAGGAAGCCAAAATTGCTGTTGCTTCGCGATGTCTTGAGAAGATGAGGAGGAGTGAACGACATCTTGAATCCTCTTTTTGGAAGCCTCCATCTTGAGCTGGGCTGCCTCTTGCTTGAGCGCCATGTTATAGAATTTGTCGAACTCATCGGGCTCGAACAATGTGAGAGCAAGTTGAAGTTCATCTTTGAGACCTCCACGGAACTGATAGATCTTGCTCTTGGCATCTGGTATGTCTTGCTTAGCATAGCGGGCGAGATTTTGGAACTTGACATTATACTGGTAGACAGTCATAGAGCCCTGCTTCAGGTTGCAGAATTGCTCACGCATACCCTCGATGACACTTGTTGGAATGTGGTGAGAGCGAAAGTCCTTGCAGAAATCCTCCCAAGAGATCACACGACATGGCCTGGAGTCTTTGTACTGCTGCCACCAGTCAGCTGCTTGGTCTTTGAGTTGGAAGGCTGCAAACTTCACATAGTCCTCTTCTCTTACGTTACTGCACTCAAAATGCTTCTTGATATCGGTTAACCAATCTTCAGCATCAAGAGGGTCGACACAGTAACTGAAAGCTTTTGGTTGATTGGCCAAGAACTGGTTGAGAGTAGCATGGTGCTGTTGGTTAAAGAAATTGCCTTGATTCCCTGGAACACCCTGATTAGCTTGATTAGCTTGCATCTGCTGCATCATCTGCATCAACATCTGGGTGTTCTGATTTGTAGTCTGCATAATCGCTCTCCAAGCCTCAGACGGAGGAGGAGGGGAAGGAGGACGATCTGGAACCTCTTCACCCTCTGGGTTAGCGTTGGGAACTCGTTTCGGAGCCACCTGAAAGAGATGACCACGAATCAGCAATTTGATTGAAAGAAGGTATAAGCTGAAACAACGGATTGAAATGCAACATAGTCTTCACAAGAATCTTTCGAACTACAGGACGAATGAAATCATTCGAACAAGAGGAACGAATGAAATTCTCAGCTGAATGATAACATCAATCTTCACGAGAAGCCACATAGGGAACAAAAGATAAATAAGAAAAAACACAAGGTACAGATGGAAACAAACACAAGATAGGAGCTTCGTTCTAACATCTTTGTGCTGAAAGCTTATGAACGCGTTACGAAAGGGTTTTGCAATCCCCGGATCAGCATAGCCAAGGACCCTTTAAGATGCAACTCCCGATCGGAACATCGCTCATAAAACAACTTCACTCAATGTAGAACCCCGAACTCGCTAACCTGTATTCGTTGGAAGAATGCCTACGATCTACTGGATAAACCCACCTATTAATTTCCGAAAGTTTCCAGTTATGGAATCAGGTGTTGGGGATACAGGGGAAGCACCGCGCAATCAACTCTAAACCTACATCCAGCTGTATCCATCCTTCAACACATAACCAGTCTTTCTAGGAAACTGTCTACCTCGGACCTTCGAAAAGTATCCACTATAACAAGCTATGGCAATACTCCCGAACTACCTCCCCAGTACTGGGTGATGTCGGGGTTATCTTGCCACTAACCGTATAGGAGAGATTTTCGATGTCGGCCGTCTTAAGTATTTAGTACTGCCGCGATATGCTTGTGACGACAATACCCCGAAGCTCAACTCCCCAGGACACTGCCACAACCCCTAATGTCAGGAGGCATCGAGAACAATATTCTCGTCACAAGAACATCGAAACAATCCCACAATACTCGCGAGATTCCTAAAAAAAATTTGGTGCAATTTTTGAAAGTAGAAGAGGCAAGAGTAGTCGTCAGGAGTCCTCACCAGAGAGAAAGGGGATGAGAAGCAAAGAAATCCTACTCTCCGATATAAATATAGGACTCAAAATATTTTTAGTGTGTGCCTAGACTCGACCGTCAACGATTCGATCAATCAGTGGGGGCTTCTAGGTCGGAGAAGGCTCTAAATACCAACTTGTAATGCCCAGGATGGGACTATATCTCCTACGTGTCGAGGCACGACTTAGAGACATAACCCCATGCTGGAATGATCGCAAGTTTGGTATCTTTGCACAACTCATGTAAAAGATGGGGATGGAAAACATAAAATAGTTGGCTTACACTCACCACGTCACACAAATTCATTACATGTTTCAATCATCATACAAATGAACATCACAGCCCATCTAAGGGTAAAATCCAAATGTCAAGATACCAAACATAATTTAAATCCACAGGTCAGATCGAATCCTAGTAGAAGTACCACTACTGATCATCGGGATAACGAACATAGTAACGGCTACGCTCCTCGTCGTACTCCTAGTCTAGCTCGGTGCCATCACCTGGATAGCTCACCATCGGACCTGCATCTGGTGTGGTGAAGTAACTGTGAGCCACAGAGGACTCAGCAATCCCGTTCCCGGGTAACACGACTATCTAACCCTTGGGTGTGGAACAAGGCTGAAGAAAGAATAAGAAAATGGTTGCAGCAGCACTAGCCTAGCTTACGTTTACGAGAGCGAGAAGAGAAGGTGCCTCGGTCAAGAGATGATCACGAAGTGATCCTAACTAAAGCCAGTCAAACATAACCCCACCGTGTTCATCTCCCGAAACCCTTTTCGGAAAATGACAGTCACGGTACTCACGCTGGTAGTGTATTGGAACATGGTGTCAAGTTTTCTACAACCGGATATTAACAAGCTCCCATCTGCCACATAACCGCGGGCACGGCTTTAGAAAGTTCATAACCCTGCAGGGGTGTTCCAACTTGGCCCATGACAAGCCCACGATCCGCGGAGTCGCAACTCCAAGGTGGGAAGACCCGAGTATTCTCGGAATCCCGTGCTCAAGATACTCCGAACTAAGGTAAGGCTAATCCAGCAAATCCTCCCGGCGTGCCGACACCCTGATAGTAGCCGCGCGTATCTAGTCTCAGGCCACGACCGGATGGGCAATGCTACAGGTTTTTACCAGACCTTGAGTTTCCTCGAGGTGGCCCTGCAGGACCCCCAGTTCGGACCAACACTCATGTGGAGCACTGGCCTGGGGTTGTTGATTAAGAAAGAGGGTTAATTACTCCCTATGCAAGTTATTTAGTTATTAGGCAAATAGTACCAATGTTGGGACTTGCTGGAAAAGAGTTAGCACTTAGCGGTTTATTGAGGGGGCCCCATAACCCCAACCGTGTGAGGAACGCATAATCAAGGAACATAACACCGATTTATACGGTTCCTAACGGCATGAGTGGAACAAATCACCAAGCAAAAGGCTTAGCCTTCCACCCATTGCCAATATATAGATGATTTCATTTTAAGCAATTATATAGTGTGATATAACCCAACAAACTTCAACAGGAAGCAAGCATCTTCAATCTTCACCTGCAACTAACAATGCTATAAGAGGGGCTGAGCGAAGCGTACTTAGCCAATCAATGGTTTGCATAGGTAGGGTGGTTAGACATGAGCATGGTTACAAGTAGGAGGCTGACAGGAAAGACATGGGCATCGAGGCAAAACTATAGAGCGAGACTACTAGCAATAGGCAAAGATAGTAATGTTATCGGGGTTCTGTCATCTTGCCTAAAGAGTTGTCGATAGGATCGTAAGAGGGGTCCTCGTTCTCAAGCTTGGTGGTAACCTCGTGCTCATACTCATACTCAGCTTCCGGCTCTAATCAACACAACCACACAAGGCACAAATCAACAAGATGCAATGCGCACACAAAAATGATGGATGCATGACTTATGCACTATGGGAGCACAAGGAGCATGGAAAATTGCACTCAAGCAAAATGCTTCAAAACATGATAACAATATGATATTAAGAATCTACACGAAAAATCAATCAAGTTTCATATAAGACTTGCTGCAATCGGAGCTACGGGCTAAAAGTTATGCCCGAAACAAGAAATATGCACAAGCTGCAAATTACAGCCACATAGCAACTTCGGAGCACTAGATAAATAAGCTACAACACTCAAACATCATGCAAAGAGCATGTTCATAAACTAGACATATCCTAAAGCAAATAAGTCCATTGGTGCACCCCCAAAGGAGCCACGGATCAATAGCAACAAGCTAGGACATATTGAACTTGATAACAAAATCCCGACATCAGTAAATTATTGCAACTTTGGAGCAAAAGTTAAATATGCTACAGCCACTCAAATATGCATGTGAGAGCATGAATGGATAGAAAACAATTTATACTACAAGGAATCATCAAGAGTCACCCCAAAACTATCATGGATTGGCCTAGAACAGCAAGCAAACATGGCATCTGGAAATTACAGATTCCAGACTTAGTGAAATTTCACTAAGTGTTAAAACAGCAGTTTCATCATGGCATCTTTGAGAGCAAGTTTATGTCACCTCAAAGCTAAACATGGCAAGTGGTAAGCACCACATCAAAGTACATATGATGGTGATTCCAAAACACCTAAGCATGCATCATGGAGACAATCACAATGATAGCAATGAGCTCCTCAAGTTGGCATTTCATAACAAGCTTAAAAACTTAACAGCCACAAAGCACTTTGCAACGAAGATATACATGGCAAGATTAAATCTATCATGCAAGTCTAAGCAATCATCATGTAGAGCATGACAAGACGAACACGTGGACATGTCATTTGCATCATTCGGATAAACGAGCACCAAGTTATCACTATGCAAAGATGGCATGAAAAACAACACTAACAGCAGTTTTTATCACGATGCACTCTCGCAACAGATATTTAAACATCTAGATGAGCTCAAACATGCATGGCACAATGGAATGAAATGTAGTACAAGTCTCCACGAACGTCTGGACATCTCATTCACTCAAATCGGAGCATCACACACAAAGTTATCACCATTTAAAAAATGCATCAGACAGGCAAAAACAGCAGGGACTTAGTGGAATTTAGACAACCTCAAGGTCAGATCTGGAAGTCAACGGGCTCTTGGATCGGCCGTATCGGACCGGACGCGGAGCGGGCCCTGCGGCTGGAGTCGGGTCGGGCGCGCCCAAACGGCTAATGGGCCGGCGGCTGGGCCCGTTAGGGTTCGGTGGCTGAGGCGAGATCTGGAGGAGCCTCCGCTCCTCGATCCAGCGGGCGGCGCGCTGGCTGCCTGGCGCTGGATGGGCCGGCCCGGCTGGAGGTGCGGCTAACGGGCGGCTGGGCCGAGGCCTTAGCGCGGCGGCTGGAGGCCTGGCAGGACGGCCTAGGGTTTCGGCCCACGGGAGGGAGCCTGGCCCAGGGCGGAGGGCGATCGGATCTGGCAGAGGATCGGGACCCCTTTCCGATCCCGAGCGGCGGCGGTCGATGCTGGCTTCGGCCCCGGCGGTGGACGGCGAGGGGAATGCTGGCGGGGCCTGGCCGGCCAGTGGGTGACGCAGCGCCGGACGTGAGGCAAGGTGAGGCCGGCGGTTGAGGGATCCGCGGCGGCGGTGGTGGTGAGGTGGCGCGGTGGTGCTCCGGCGAGGCGGCGGTGGACCTCCGGCGAGCTCCTCCGGCGGGGCTCCGGCGAGCTCCGGCCGGAGTGGAGAGGGAAGAGGCTGGAGGTAGGAGAAGAGGCTAGGGTTTCCTAAATTTGGGGCAAAAATTGGGGGAAGTGGACAAATATATAGGCACAAGGAGCTAGGGTTGTCCAAATGGGGTGTGGTTTTCGGCCACGCGATCAGAATTGGATGGCCTAGATGATGGGAGTGGTTTGGAGTGGTTTGGTGGGCTGATGGAGGGGTGTCTTGGGCCTGAAAGTGGAGGCACTTTGAGCCCACGAGAATAACTGTTGGGGTAGCAAACGAACTCCAAACGCGACGAGATTTGACAAGCGGGTTACACACACCAAAACAACAACACACGACAAGTCTCGCGCCAAACCGGTAACATAACATGGCCAAACACCAAAGTAGGCCATGGGGACGCCACAGACACGTGAGGGAGCTCCGGAACGCGAAACGGACAACGGGAAGGAACGCGTGGGACCGGATGCAACCGACAACACAAATGTAATGCGATGCACATGACTACATGATATGGATGAATGCCACACACGCACACAACAAAACAACGAAAACCCGAAAGACAAAGAACCCGGAATGGAATAAATGAAGCCAGAGATATCATATATTGCTCAAAAGGGAAATTATTACATCCGGGGCATTACAATCTCATACATCACATATATCATTCATCACATCCTTTTGGCCATATCACATCACACGGCATATGCTGCAAGAACAAGTTAGACGTCCTCTAATTGTTGTTGCAAGTTTTTATGTGGCTGCTATAGGTTTCTAGCAAGAACGTTTCTTACCTACGCCAAAACCACAATGTGATATGCCAATTTATATTTACCCTTCATAAGAACCCTTTTGATCGAATCCGATCCGACTAAAGTGGGAGAGACAGACACCCTCTAGCCACCTTATGCAACTAGTGCATGTCAGTCGGTGGAACCTGTCTCACGTAAGTGTACATGTAAGGTCAGCCCGTGCCACTTCATCCCACGATGCCGCCGAATCAAGATAAGACTGGTAACGGCAAGTAAATTGACAAAATCGACGCCCACAACAACTTGTGTTCTACTCGTGCATAGAAACTACACATAGACCTAGATCTGATACCATTGGTGGGGATCGTTGCAGAAATCAAAAAATTTCTACGCATCACCAAGATCAATCTATGGAGAGACTAGCAATGAGAGAGGGGAGTTCATCTTCATACCCTTGAAGATTGCAATGCGGAAGCATTACAAGAACACGGTTGGTGGAGTCGTACACGCAGCGATTCAGATCGCAGTCGATTCCGATCTAAGTGCCGAACAACGGCGCCTCCACATTCAACACACGTACAGCCCGGGGACGTCTCCTCCTTCTTGATCCAGCAAGGGGAGAGGAGAAGTTGGGGAAGAGCTCCGGCAGCACGGCGGCGTGGTGGTGGAGCTTGCAGTTCTCCGGCTGGGCTTCGCCAAGCACTACGAAGGAAGAGGAGGAGTTGGGATGGGGAGGGCTGCGCCAGGCAAGAGGTGCAGCTGCCCTCCCACCCCCACCTATTTATAAGGGAAAGGGAGAGGGGGGCCGGCCCCCTCAGATCCCATCTGAGGGGGGCGGGGCAGGGGGAGGAGGCTTGCCCCCCAAGCCAAGGGGGTAGCCCCCTTAGGGTTCCCCTTAACCCTAGGTGCATGGGCCTAAGGGGGGATGGCGCCCAGCCCACTTAGGGGCTCGTTCCCCTCCACATACAGCCCATAGGTCCCTCCGGGGCAGGTGGACCCTCCCGGTGGACCCCCGGAACCCCTTCCATGGTCCCAGTACAATACCGACAACCCCCGAACACTTCCGGTGACCGTATGATGACTTACCATATATAAAACTTCACCTCCAGACCATTCCGGAACTCCTCGTGACGTCCGGGATCTCATCAGGGACTCCGAACAACATTCGTTAACCACATACAATTCCCAATAACAACTCTGGCGTCACCGAACCGTAAGTGTGTAGACCCTACGGGTTCGGGAACAATGCAGACATGACCGAGACATCTCTCCGGTCAATAACCAACAGCAGGATCTGGATACCCATGTTGGCTCCCACATGTTCCACGATGATCTTATCAGATGAACCAAGATATCGAGGATTAAATCAATCCCGTATGCAATTCCCTTTGTCTACCGGTATGGTACTTGCCCGAGATTCAATCATCGGTATCCCTATACCTTTTTCAATCTCGTTACCGGCAAGTCTCTTTACTCATTCCGTAACACATCATCCCATGACTAACTCCTTAGTCACATTGAGCTCATTATGACGATGTCTTACCGAGTGGGCCCAGAGATACCTCTCCGTCATACGGAGTGACAAATCCCAGTCTCGATTCGCGCCAACCCAACAGACACTTTCGGGGATATCCGTAGTGTACCTTTATAGCCACCTAGTTAAGTTGTGACGTTTGGCACACCCAAAGCACTCCTACGGTATCCGGGAGTTGCACAATCTCATGGTCTAAGGAAATGATACTTGACATTAGAAAATCTTTAGCAGACGAACTACGCGATCTTGTGCTATGCTTAGGATTGGGTCTTGTCCATCACATCATTCTCCTAATGATGTGATCCCGTTATCAACGACGTCCAATGTCCATGGTCAGGAAACCATAACCATCTATTGATCAACGAGCTAGTCAACTAGAGGCTCACTAGGGACATGTTGTGGTCTATGTATTCACACATGTATTATGATTTCTGGATAATGCAATTATAGCATGAACAATAGACAATTATCATGAACAAGGAAATATAATAATAACCATTTTATTATTGCCTCTAGGGCATATTTCCAACATATTGATCAACGAGCTAGTTAAGTAGAGGCTCACTAGGGACATATTGTGGTCTACGTATTCACACATGTATTACGGTTTCCGATTAATACAATTATAGCATGAACAAAAGACAATTGTCATGAACAAGGAAATATAATAATAACCATTTTATTATTGCCTCTGGGGCATATTTCCAAGAGTCTCCCACTTGCACTAGAGTCAATAATCTAGTTCACATCGCCATGTGACTAACTCCCAAGAGTTTATAGAGTCAATAATCTAGTTCACATCACCATGTGATTAAGACTCAATGAGTTCTGGGGTTTGATCATGTTATGCCTGTGAGAGAGGTTTTAGACAACGGGTATGCAACATTCAGATCCGTATGTACTTCGCAAATCTCCATGTCGTATTGTGGATTCTGCTTCCACGCTCCACTTGCAGCTATTCCAAATGGTTGTTCCACTATACGTATCCGGTTTGCTACTCAAAGTCATCCGGATAGGTGTTAAAGCTTGCATCGACTTAACCTTTTACCCCGAACTCTTTATTACCTCCATAACCAAGAAACATTTCCTTATTCTTTTAAGGACAATTTTGACCGTTGTGCAAATGATCCACTCCTGGATCACTCTTGTACCCCCTTGCTAGACACATGGCAAGGCACATATCAGGTGTGGTACACAACATGTCATATTGTATAGAGCCTATGGCTAAGGCATAGGGGACGACCATCGTCCTTTCCCTTTCTTCTGCCGTGGTCAAGATTTAAGTCTTAACTTCACACCTTACTACTCACGCAAGAACTCCTTCTTTGGCTGATCCATCCTGAACTCCTTCAAGATCATGTCAAGGTATGTACTCTTTGAAAGTCTTATCAGGCATCTTGATCTATCTCTATAGATCTTGATACCCAATATGTAAACAGTTTTATCCAGGTCTTCCTTCAAAAAACTCCATTCAAACAACCCTTTATGCTTTCCAGAAATTCTACATCATTTCCGATCAACAATATGTCATCCACATATACTTATAAGAAATGTTGTAGTGCTCCCACTCACTTTCTTGTAAATACAAGTTTCTTGTAAACTTTGTATAAAACCAATAACTTTGGTCACCACATCTGTAACGCCCCGGACACACTCGCCGATGGTTGTTACTCCTGGAGGGACCTAGACTGGCCTCACATATCAATACTAGTCTTTTCTGCGCACTTTGTCCTCACTCGTGCGCACCCGGGAGAAACTTTCCGGTCGGTCACCCATCCTGAAACTACTCCAAGCTGAGCACGCTTAACTTTGGAGTTCTATCCGAATGGGCTCCCGGAAAAGAAGGAATTCCTTATTGATATGAGTAGTTTATCATCCCTAATAAGCCATGCTATCACATACACCCACACTCAGAGGAACCGACATCCTCGTCGGGCCACAGGAACATTCCCTCTTGGCACAAACGTCTGTGCATCCAGTCCGGCACTTGTGCCATGCCGTGTACCACGACGGGTCACAAACGTCATGCACAACATGACCGCGCACCTGTCCGCAAACATCCGTGTAACCGCGAGGGTCGACTCTGATACCAACTTGTAACGCCCCGGACACACCCGCCGGTGGTAGCTACTCCTGGAGGGATCTAGACTGGCCTCACATATCAATACTAGTCTTTTCTGCGCACTTTGTCCTAACTCGTGCACACCCGGGAGAAACTTCCCGGTCGGTCACTGATGTCTACTACGCAACCTTCTTCTTGTAGACGTTGTTGGGCCTCCAAGTGCAGAGCTTTGTAGGACAGTAGATGACCTAAGGTTTATCAATCCGTGGGAGGCGTAGGATGAAGATGGTCTCTCTCAAGCAACCCTGCAACCAAATAACAAAGAGTCTCTTGTGTCCCCAACACACCCAATAAAATGGTAAATTGTATAGGTGCACTAGTTCGCCGAAGAGATAGTGATATGATGGCTTCTCGCCCCTTGTTGGTTACCCCAAGTGGAAGGTTTGAGATGCAGTGTAGCGGTAGTTTTCCCTTGGCAAAGATACCAAGGATCGATTTCCCCTGAGACTCCCAGTTTCAACAAGAAGGTGTCAACTGCTAACGGCGCCAGATATTAGCAATCAACTTGGATCTGCACACAGATACAAATAACTTTGCTCCCAACGAGTACAGAGAGGTTGTCAATCCCTCCGGCCTTGTCGTTTACAAAGGGTCAAACGCAAGAGATAATGGTGATAGGTAAAACTGTAACTAGTATGTAAAAGCAGAAAGTAAATAGCGGATGTGATCAGTGATGGTAATATGGACCGGGGTCCCATGATGTTCACTAGTGATGTCTCTCTCCCAAAAGACGATAAAACAACTATGTGAGGTAAATGAATTACAGCTGGGCAATTGACAGAATTATGTGCGCAAACCAATGCTAACTATGTTGCAAGAAAGGTAGAGGTTCAAAGCATGGGCGGTACGCCAAGGCAAGTAGACCGAAATCCATCTTCATCTACTACTAATCATCCACCTTGAGATATCTATCCAGAACATCTCGTTGGTATTAAGTTGCGAGTCCCACCCATAGTGTAAACTCAAAGCAACAGACAACTGCATTAAAATAACTTTGCGTAAAGTAAACAATCCTTGCACCCGCGGGCACAAGCACCGTTGTTTTCCCCCTTGTGGCAACAGCACATCCCCTAGACTCATGATTCTGTCACTCAAGCTAGTCATCGAGGGGCATGAACCCACAATCAAGCATAGCGTTCCCTCTTGGAGTCACTACCTACTACTTGGCCAAAGAAATAAATAGCAACGGAGAACATGCAAGAATTACTTATGAACATAAATATAAAAGAGGTGAATCAAATATATTACTCAAACACAATCTGAACATAATCTCACAATCCATCGGATCCCAGTAAACTCAACATAGCAACAGCATAAGGATTACATATGTGCCTCCATCATGTAGGGAAGCTCACGAGGTCTAATTAGTGAAGCACAAGAAGGGGAGGAGAACATCACATAGCTACTGGTCATGGACCCATGGTCCAAGGGAGACTACTCACAACTCATCCGGGAGGCGTCCATGGTGGTGGAGAGGTTCCCGGTGGTGATCGTCCCCTCCGGCAGGGTGCCGGGAAGAGTTCTCCTGGTGCTCCTGATCTTGGAAGCGCGGCGGTGGCGGAACAGAGATGAGATCACGAAAAAGGGTTCCGTCCTCGAGGGTTTCGGGACGCGTGTTAAATATATGCCAAAGGGGGGCATCAGCGGAGGCCTGGGGGGCCCAGGCGCCCCCCCCGGCGTGGCCAGGAGGGGGGCCGTGCCACCAGTGCGCCTGGAGCCCTGGTGGCCCCCCTCCGGCCCTACTTCGGTTGTGTGGAAGCTTCCGGAACGCTGATTTTTTATATAATTTTTCTGGAATTTTTCTGGCAGTTTACGTGACGGGAAAACCTGAAATACAAAAACAGCAGAAAACAGAAACTGGCACTGGGGTGCACTGAGTTAATAGGTTAGTCCAAATATGATCAAAAGTGTATGGAAGAGTATAAATATCATAGCAATATCACACAAAAGAGGCATGGAGCAAGCAGAAATTATAGATACGTTTTGGACGTATCAACATGCCCAAGCTTAATTCCTGCTCGTCCTCGAGTAGGTAAATGATAAAAAGTATTATTTCTGTGGTGGCATGCCATTAACCATATAAGGACTTTCTATAGTCACATGACAAAAGCTTACTGAGACAATGAATCTGTAGTAATTAAGTTTCCTTATGAGAAAATCACAAAGAACTGAAAGTTTTACAACATGATACTGAAACATCAAATAGATTTGTAATGAGCATGGTGTGCAAATATGATAAAGTGATATCTCGCTTGCCCCCTTCAGTGAAGCAAAACATAAATGCAGGGGCACCTCCAAGGTTTAAGTGATGACTAGATACAATGATTTCAGAATAAACGATATCACAATCATGCAAAAGACAATGCTACTTTGGGACAATGCACATTACACTCAGAATGACAATCATGCTCTCAGTAGTTGGTGCTTAAAGAAGGCGGAGACTCTCGAACCGTGGCTTTTGTTGGCAAGGTTGAAAACCCGTGGTCGGAAAGAAAGACAAAGCATGTACCAGAGCTCTTGGTTTTAAAAACAGAAGTACTAATTATTTTTTAGATTATGCATGTTTCGTCAACGAATGCTAGCAGATAACTCAATTACTTCTTGAGCTGGACAAGTTTCGAGGAACGGCTCCCGAATGAGGACGATCACATCCTCTTAATCTCCTTTGTTTATCACTGCCAAAGTTTTCTGATTTCTCATGAACAAAGCGTGAAGGAGGGTTTGTTTGTTTATATTATTTTTGAATGAGCCGGGCGCACTCAATGCCAGTTCCTTCTCGTATTATGGGTTTGCACATTAGACATGCAATCCCGGGGTGAAGCTTGTCCAACTTAAAAAGATCATGAATTAACTACTACTTCCTCATGAACTAAAACAAAGGCACAAAAGAGAAATGCTTTTTTGAATAATTTCGAGATGGTACATGAAAGTCTTCGTTAGGAATGGCAGGTAAATACCATGTATAGGAAGGTATGGTGGACTCATATGGCATAACTGTTTTAAAGGATTTTGGATGCACAAGCAATCAGTCCGCTTAGTACAGGTGGAGGTTAGCAAAAGACTGGGAGCGACCAACTAAGAGAGCAATGACGGTCATAATCATGCAGAGCGAGAAAGCAACATTGAATCAGGCATGGAAGTTATATCGCTACTCAGAAATAAAAGATCATCAAGGCTTGACAGACTTTCTTTACAGTCTTTAATATGCGTGAACATACGCCAAGTCAATCAAAATAAATTCTTGAAGGAAGATATTACTAAACCATACCACATCATAGGCAAACAAATCATGTTGGTACTCCAATAACACATTGGGAACCCCCCAGCTATTTGAGACTAACCACAAGAAAACATGAACTACTAAGCGCCATTATGCACGTAGCATTTTTATCATAGACATATCGACCAATGCAACAGAAGCAAACTCTCTTAATAAGATAAGCATGATAACTAAAGAGAGTTCAAGCAACCAACTAAACAAAAGCTCTTTAAAAAGATAAGCATGAAAACTAAGAGCTGAACATGATAGTAGCTATTGAAAGACCAAGAACATACACAGCAAAGATAAACATGAAAATTCTATGTTGTGTTCTAGGTTGAAGTGGAGCGTGTCTCTCTCCCACACAAAGAAAACTGAGTTCCAACTCGTTATGAAAAGCTAAAGAAAACTAAAAAGGAAAACTAAAAGCAAGACGCTCCAAGCATAGCACATAACACATGAAGTGATAAAAATATAGTGGAATGAAAGACGAACTGATAATGTTGATGGAGAAGGGGATGCACGGGGGCATCCCCAAGCTTAGACGCTTGAGTCTTCTTGAATATTTCTTGGGGGTGCATGGGGGCATCCCCAAGCTTGAGCGTTTGACACTCCTGAATCTTTTTATCATCTTCCCTCGCACACTTGAAAACTCCCTTCATACATAACTCATCATAATCTGATTAGCGAGGTTAGTACCCTTAATAAAATAATTGTTCCTTCCTGGAAATAAAGATATTCTTGAAGGTCTACTGTTTCTCAAGATTGCCAAAAGGTTTTTGCAAAGAAAAAGCAAGCTCAAGGTTTGCAAAATGAAGGAAAGGCAAAACAGGACATAATCTGTGAAAAACAGAACAGCAAGTAGTAAATTATTTTTTCGGGGCACCTCTGCAACTCTAATAAAAAAACTCAGAACAGACGCCCGAAAGACAATTGTATAGAGCACGCTGTCGAAAAAATTCAGACCAAAAAGATGATCTGGTGATTTTATACGAATTTTTCTATCCAAGGACAGAACCTGTTTCCTGGACAGCACGTCACAACTTTTGAACTTTCTTGCAATCAGAGGCTACACTTGGCACAAAGTTGAAAAGCAAAGATACAATGATGATGCTACTGTAGTAACAACATCAAGACACAACAAAAGAAAAATATAAATGTATTCATTGTGGGCTGCCTCCCAAAAGCGCTTTCTTTTATGCCTTTAAGCTAGGCATAATGCATAGAGATCAAGTTGTATCAATTGAACCATCATCAAGATCATCAAAAAGCTCTTCAATAGTACAACTAGTCTTAAGAGGACTTTCAAATAAAGGCCTCATAGAGATACTTCTAAGGAGAAGACCAAAAGGATAAAAGTCAAGGGAAGATTCATTTATAAATTCATCAAAGAGAGGTGTTTCTTCCAAAGCCTTTATAGTTTCAACCCCTTTGGCAATAGATGGATTACTTTTAGAGCGGGGAGCCTTTGGAACGTGGACGAACTTAGGATCCTTCTTTGCCGGAGTTTCTACCTTCCTGGTTTTGATTGAGGAGAAAGTGGTTCCTAGAGTATCAAAGATTTCCTCAATTTTGTCTATCCTAGAAGAGTCCAAGTCATGGGATTTGATGGTCTCCACAGTTTTGAAAATTTGATGCATGGAGCTATCAAGCCTATTCAAATTCCCTTGGATCTTACGATCCAACTCGTTTATCTTATTAATGTTTGGCATCTCTAGCTCTATCTTTTCAAGTTTTTTCATAATGTGAGCTAGGGTGATGTCCTCTTGAATGCTAACAACAGGGGGACTTCCAACAAGATTTTCAATAATACTAAGAGACTCCCAAACTGGGGCCTCTAGGAAATTTCCATTGATAGCAGTATCTAGAATAAACCTATTCCAAGAAGTAATTCCAACATAAAAATTTCTAAGCAGGATAGTAGTAGATTGCTTCTTGGTGGCTCTTTTTTGAGAATCATTAATTCTATACCAAGCATCTTTTAGACTTTCCCCACCTCTTTGTTTAAAGGTGAGAACTTCTGCCTCGCCAAAGACAAAAGGACCCGACATAATGACAACTAAAGAACGAGATAACTATTTTGTGATTTTTGATAAAAGATACTAAAGCAAAAACTGAAAGGTAAACTAACAAGACTAAAAGCAAAGGTAAAAGATAGCGTGCAACTCCCCTATCTTGAAGAGTGGAGTCCCCGGCAACGGCGCCAGAAAACTTTGCTTGATGGCTTCTCGCCCCTCGTTGGTTACCCCAAGTGGAAGGTTTGAGATGCAGTGTAGCGGTAGTTTTCCCTTGGCAAAGATACCAAGGATCGATTTCCCCTGAGACTCCCAGTTTCAACAAGAAGGTGTCAACTGCTAACGGCGCCAGATATTAGCAATCAACTTGGATATGCACACAGATACAAATAACTTTGCTCGCAACGAGTACAGAGAGGTTGTCAATCCCTCTGGCCTTGTCGTTTACAAAGGGTCAAACGCAAGAGATAATGGTGATAGGTAAAACTGTAACTAGTATGTAAAAGCAGAAAGTAAATAGCGATGTGATGAGTGATGGTAATATGGACCGGGGTCCCATGATGTTCACTAGTGATGTCTCTCTCCCAAAAGACGATAAAACAGCTATGTGAGGTAAATGAATTACAGCTGGGCAATTGACAGAATTATGTGCGCAAACCAATGCTAACTATGTTGCAAGAAAGGTAGAGGTTCAAAGCATGGGCGATACGCCAAGGCAAGTAGACCGAAATCCATCAGCATCTACTACTAATCATCCACCTTGAGATATCTATCCAGAACATCTCGCTGGTATTAAGTTGCGAGTCCCACCCATAGTGTAAACTCAAAGCAACAGACAACTGCATTAAAAGAACTTTGCGTAAAGTAAACAATCCTACTACTTGGCCAAAGCAATAAATAACAACGGAGAACATGCAAGAATTACTTATGAACATAAATATAAAAGAGGTGAATCAAATATATTACTCAAACACAATCTGAACATAATCTCACAATCCATCGGATCCAAGCAAACTCAACATAGCAACAGCATAAGGATTACATATGTGCCTCGATCATGTAGGGCAGCTCACGAGGTCTAATTAGTGAAGCACAAGAAGGGGAGGAGAACATCACATAGCTACTGGTCATGGACCCATGGTCCAAGGGAGACTACTCACAACTCATCCGGGAGGCGTCCATGGTGGTGGAGAGGCTCCTGGTGGTGATCCTCCCCTCCGGCAGGGTGCCGGGAAGAGTTCTCCTGGTGCTCCCGATCTTGGAAGCGCGGCGGCGGCGGAACAGAGATGAGATCGCGAAAAAGGGTTCCGTCCTCGAGGGTTTCGGGACGCGTGTTAAATATATGCCAAAGGGGGGCATCAGCGGAGGCCTGGGGGGCCCAGGCGCCCCCCCCCGGCGTGGCCAGAAGGGGGGCCGCGCCACCAGGGCGCCTGGAGCCCTGGTGGCCCCCCTCCGGCCCTACTTCGGCCGTGCGGAAGCTTCCGGAACGCTGATTTTTTATATAATTTTTCTGGAATTTTTCTGGCAGTTTACGTGACGGGAAAACCTGAAATACAAAAACAGCTGAAAACAAAAACTGGCACTGGGGTGCACTGAGTTAATAGGTTAGTCCAAATATGATCAAAAGTGTATAGAAGTGTATAAATATCATAGCAATATCACACAAAAGAGGCATGGAGCAAGAAGAAATTATAGATACGTTTTGGATGTATCATGATACAAGTGCAATATGGATAGTAGATATAGGTTTTTGTAATCTGAAAATATAAAAACAGCAAGGTAACTAAAGGTAAAAGTGAGCATAAACGGTGTTGCAATGATAGGAAATAAGGCATAGGGTTCATACTTTCACTAGTGCAAGTTCTCTCAACAATAATAACATAACAAGATCATATAACTATCCCTCAACATGCAAGAAAGAGTCACTCCAAAGTCACTAATAGTGGAGAACAAACGAAGAGATTATGGTAGGGTACGAAACCACTTCAAAGTTATTCTTTTTGATCGATCTATTCAAGAGTCCGTACTAAAATAACACGGAGCTATTCTTTCCGTTCGATCTATCATAGAGTTTGTACTAGAATAACACCTTAAGACACACATCAACCAAAACCCTAATGTCACCTAGATACTCCATTGTCACCTCAAGTATCCGTGGGCATGATTATACGATATGTATCACACAATCTCAGAAACATCTATTCAACCAAGACATAGAACTTCAAAGAGTGCCCCAAAGTTTCTACTGGAAAGTCAAGACGAAAACATGTGCCAACCCCTATGCTTAGATTCCCAAGGTCACGGAACCCGCAAGTTGATCACCAAAACATACATCAAGTATATCACGTGATATCCCATTGTCACCACAGATAAGCATATGCAAGACATACATCAAGTGTTCTCAAATCCTTAAAGACTCAATCCGATAAGATAACTTCAAAGGGAAAACTCAATCCATTACAAGAGAGTAGAGGGGAAGAAACATCATAAGATCCAACTATAATAGCAAAGCTCGCGATACATCAAGATCATGCCATCTCAAGAACACAAGAGAGAGAGAGATCAAACACATAGCTACTGGTACATACCCTCAGCCCCGAGGGTGAACTACTCCTTCCTCGTCATGGAGAGCGCCGGGATGATGAAGATGGCCACCGGAGAGGGATTCCCCCCTCCGACAGGGTGCCAGAACGGGTCTAGATTGGTTTTCGGTGGCAACAGAGGCTTTCGGCGGCGAAACTCCCGATCTAGGTTATTTTCTGGAGGTTTCTGTATTTATAGGATTTTTGGCATAGGGCATAAGTCAAGGGGGTCTCCGGGCTGTCCACGAGATAGGGGGGCGCCACCAGTGGGGGTGGGCGCGCCCCCACCCTCGTGGGTAGCCTGTGACTCTCCTGGCCCAACTCTTTCACTCCGGGGGCTTCTTTTGGTCCATAAAAAATCATCAAAAATTGGCACGTCAATTGGACTCCGGTTGATATTACTTTTCTGTAAATCTCAAAAACAAGGAAAAACAGAAACTGGCACTGGGCTCTAGGTTAATAGGTTAGTCCCAAAAATCATATAAAAGTGTATATAAAATCCCATAAAACATCCTAGAAGGATAATATAATAGCATGGAACAATAAAAAATTATAGATACGTTGGAGACGTATCAAGCATCCCCAAGCTTAATTCCTGCTCGTCCTCGAGTAGGTAAATGATAAAAACAGAATTTTTTATGAGGAATGCTACCCAACATAAAATGTAATTCTCTTTATTGTGGCATGAATGTTCAAATCCAAAAGATTCAAGATAAAAGTCTATATTGACATAAGAATAATAATACTTCAAGCATACTAACAAAGCAATCGTGTCTTCTCAAAATAACATGGCCAAAGAAAGTTATCCCTACAAAATCATATAAGTCTGGCTATGCTCCCTCTTCATCACACAAAATATTCATATCAGGCACAACCCCGGTTTCAGCCAAGTAATTGTTTTCATACTCAATTTTTTTCAAACCATTCAACTTTCACGCAATACATGAGCGTGAGCCATGGATATAGCACTATCGGTGGAATAGAGTGGTGGTTGTGGAGAAGACAAAAGAAGAAGATAGTCTCACATCAACTAGGCGTATCAATGGGCTATGGAGATGCCCATCAGTAGGTATCAATGTGAGTGAGTAGGGATTGCCATGCAACAGATGCACTAGAGCTTATAAGTGTATGAAAACTCACAAAAGAACTAAGTGGGTGTGCATCCAACTTGCTTGCTCATGAAGACCTAGGGCATTTGAGGAAGCCCATCGTTGGAATATACAAGCCAAGTTCTATAATGAAAATTCCCACTAGTATATGAAAGTGTAGCGACCAGACCTCAAGCAGTCTGATCTCTGTGCATCAGTGTCATCCCTGGATCAGTAATGCTGACACGCACAATATTTGAAGGATTTATAAGAGAGTAGCAATCACACACTTATTACATCGATAGTCCAACGATGAATTTAGTACAATAAATATGGCTGAAGGCCATATAACACGATAAGAGCGGAAGGCTTGGAAGATAAGTGAGTCCATCAACTCCAGCGGCATCACTGAGTATAGAACCACGACCTAAAAGGCATCTTACTCGTCGTCTGAAAAGTCTGCAACATGAAACGTTGCAGCCCGAAAACGGGTCAGCACATGGAATATGCTGGCAAGGTAACACAAGAGAATGCAATGAAAGTAAAGCTATACTATATGAAATATGGCTGGTGGAAAGCTCTATGGTTACAGTTTTTGCGTAAAGCCAGTTTTTCCCTACTTCAAAAGGAATACATTTTAATTAACTATCATGGTAGTTGAAACATTGTTGAGAAGATAGACATCCTCTCAACCCCAATTAAAGTTCATCATTAAACCCAACAATATTAAATTAGAGTAACATGATGAGATGCACATGATATCCAAGTACTAGATACTCAAGACGTCCGTAACCGGGGACACGACTAATCATGATCAGTTTGTACACTCTGCAGAGGTTTGTGCACTTTTCCCCACAAGACCCGATCTCCTCCGTTCGATTTCTCGCACTCCATGATGTTTGAGAAACGGATGACCGAGACATAGTCTTTCAGAAGCACTAGCACCTACGACCGGGTGAACCGTGCCAACCTACATCCCCTACATCTGCTAGTTCACCACTGTAGATGTTCGCACGACTTACTCATACTATGCTAGAGCCCATAATAGCATTGTGGCTGCACACGGAAGTTTCTAGTATGAATAATCTCATGATCCCTTTGAGCCTGGGTGGCGGTCCAAAAAAAAACAGGCAATCCCTGGAATAACCAGATGCCTCAATCCACCCAGATGTGTATTAATGTTGCCACCTTAAGTTCAACCATTAATTAACAAACTCACATCTGTCATGGATTTCACTCACCCAATCCGCGTCTACGAGCATAGCATGTCCTAACAGCAAACGTAGAAGTAACTCCCAAAGGTTTGAATGTAATGCAGGTAATAGGTACTACCTCAATCTACTTCCCAGTCCCACAAGTTAATAGATCCTACTCATGCAATGTGTGAGGGTTGGACTAATGCAATGAAAACTGGGTAATTGGAAAGTATGATCAAAGTGTTACTTGCCTTGCTGATTATCCGCAAAACCTAGAGACTCAAAGTAGCAAGCGGCGCACTCTGGGTACTCTATCGCAATCAAACAAGCATACAATAAGTACTTATCTAATGCACGGGTGTCGTGGAAATAGTACGGCAGATGTCCGGTTTAGCGGACTTAGTCGTGAGGCCGCGCATCTATGTAGTAGCTTGAGAGGGGTTGAGCGGAATCGAGAGACGCAAGGCAAGACAAGGGTTTAGACAGGTTCGGGCCCCGGGAAACATCATCCGGTAATAGCCCTACATGTTGTTTGTGGCTAGGTCTCATTATGATCCTCATGGGGTCGCCGGTAAACCGGCTCTTTGTGTCTAGCCCTAGAAACTTGTGAGAACTTGTCCCTCTTTGGGGAGCCATGCCCCTCCTTATATATGTTGAAGGGGCGGGTTACATGACTAGTCCTAGTAGGATTAGGATTGCTTTATTACAAGGAGTCCTAGTCTTGCTTCCTTTGTAAGAGAATATTCCTTATGCTTTTTTCATAAACCGGCCCACCATAACACGAACCGACCTTCTGGGCCTTGGGCCTTGTCATCCGTGATCCGCCCGCCAGGTTACCAGTGAATTGCCAAGTGTAAACCGTCTCTCTAGTAAACCGCCAAGTTCGGCCAGGTCATATTTTCGGCTGGTTCATACCGCGGGGTATATCCCCGACATTAGCCCCCGAGTGCCTGGGGAACTCTAAGAGTCGCGCAGGGACTCCAATCTGTGTTAACTGCTGTAGTGCGTGTCACTTTTATGAGCTGCATGATATCTGTAAGATGTACTTTGTAAGTATGGACTCGAGGCATTGTCGAGTGAGCACTCGAGCCTTCGTCGGGTGAATGGTCTTGTACAAGTAACATGATCGATGCATCATTTGCTGATGAGCAGTCGAAGTTGCCGCGAGTATGCTCCCGATGGGAGTATTTGGATGAAGCATCAAAATTGCAGTCGAGTTCATCTTCTTGTAGGATGTGGGAGCAGCGGTCGTCGGGTGCATGTTAGCGCTCCCGATGGGAGTAGCCCCCGAGGCTATGGTCGACTGCTTGCAATCGAGCATAGGTTCAAGACTTTTTTGTTGTCGAGTAACTGTCATCCGAGGAAGTGCTCGACTCGGGTTTTGCACCGTACGTGTGAGTTGTTGTAGAGACCGGTCGTGGACGAGGATGTTAGCGTCGCCGTGTCACGAGGGCGCCCAGCCCCCATCCATCTGCTGAGAAGGAGAAAAAGGTGCAACTGCATTAAGGTGTGCTTGCGTGATATACAGAACAATTGTAAGGTGCGTGATTTGTAGATGTTGCACTTTTGTTGAGTGGATAATGTAGCAGCATATAAGGTTTATGCGTGTCTTTTCATGAGTAGGTAGACCTTCGGCAGCATACTCTTGCCGGGTAACAGGGACGTGATGCCAGACTTGTCGAACCCGGAGACAAGGTCGGCCTTTTGGTACCCAACCTCACTACTTCGACGAACGCGAATAAACAACATATAAAACGGAGCATGATCCAAAAGATGGTTTTGTAGCCCCGAGAGGGTTGTGTGCGAGTGCATATTCGACTTTGGCGATTGATCGACAATGGATATAGGTTTTGAAATCATAGCATATAAGAGTGTAAAGAAACTTAGCTGTAGAATCGACATGGCAGAGGGAGTCGAAGATGAGCAGTCGAAGACGAGCAGTCGGTGATGAGCAGTCGACGTGGCGAAGCGGAGTCGATGCAGTTGTAGTCGTTGTTGATGTCGAAAACGCCAGCCCCCGAGCGTCAAGTGTGTTTCGAGGCGCTAGCGAATTTTCTGCTGCGTGTGGGATCCGTCGATGTAGAGGCGTGAGTCGATGTAGAAGCCTTTGCATGTAGTAATGGTAGTACTCCGTACTGCCTTTTTGGACCAAAGTAGTACTTGCAGCAGTACTTTGAACATAATCATTGATTGACGTGGATCCAATTTATACGCTCCGTCCTGTACTTTTCTGCAGCCACGATACAACAGTCTTCACACATTTGCAAAGGAACACTTGCGTTGGATCCAATTTAATTGCTGGAAGAAAAAACTCGCATTGCTGGCACTTCTGCTACAATGGACTTCAGGCCGTCACACCTGTGCAGAGTGGAGACGAGGAAATACCAGGGCCGGGCCACGGTGTTTCAAGGTGACTCGATTCGGACGACGACGGCTTGGGACGAAGACGGCACTTGAGGCGGAGGCGGAGGCCTGCCGCAATGGCGGCTGAAGAGGCCCCTGAGCAGCTCAGCGATACGGAGGCAGCTCGGCGAGGCGGCTCACAGGCGCAGGGTGGCTCTACGGCGATGGCGACTCGAGGCATTGAGGGCCACGGTGACTTACCACACAGCCATGGAAATAGGAGGGCCGCCCCCGGCGGCTCACAGATGTGGTGGAAGAGATAGCTAGGTCGGCTCGAGGCAAACTTAGCAGAGCCATGGCAGCGGCGGTGAACCAGGAAGGCAAGACCGGCTCAAACGCGGAGGTCGGGCGGGCACGGCCGCAGAGGTGAGGTGTCGGAGCCGCGGGGCAGCGCGAGGTGCTGATGGAGGAGTAGAGGACGCAACAAGGCGACCACATTAGGGTCGGCGACTCGAGCCCAAGCGACGGCAGCTCCAGGTAGTTCAACGCGTGGGCCGCAGAAGTGACCGACGTAGGCCCGCACGTATCGTTGGTAGTTTAGAGCGGCGATGGCGATTTGAGGTAGCGGCGCAGGGCCGTGCAGGCAAACAAAGGCGGCTCTGCGAAATCTGGGCCGGCATCGACTCGGATGGGAGGCGACTCTGCGGAGGTGATTCAGGAGTAGCGAGACTCGACGGCGGTTCAGACCGGCTGGTGGATTCGAGCGAGAGACGGAGCGAGGCCAGCCATGGGCCCATGTTGGTTTGATTTAGATCAATCTTTTGACCAGCTAGCGTGCCCCTTTGATAGTTGACGACTGTGTCTGCTTCGACGAGTCTTCTCAGGACTTCAAGCAAAAAAGAATTCTAGCAATTCCACCGAATCGCCCACCAGAGGTCTCATCTTGATGCTTGAGAAGCGAGTCGGTAGTTTCATCGGCTGCGCCGTTTGGCAAGTCACTACATGCGGAGATTGGACCAACCGCGCGCGATGGTAGCGCTAAGATCAAGCACCCGCGCTCGGTCATGGTTGCAGATGCCCAGACACATGAGTCGCCTGGACGATGTAGCGATTAAGCCGCTGCCACTATCGATGAACATCGAACTTGCAATTCATGAACAATTTTCCACTCCGGCTCTTCTTCAACCGGAAATTTGCGAACTTCTCGAACCCTAGGAGATATCCCTCCAAGAACTCAACACCACGATGCGCAGCCCCACGGTGGGCGCCAACTGTCGTGGAAATAGTACGGCAGATGTCCGGTTTAGCGGACTTAGTCGTGAGGCCGCGCATCTATGTAGTAGCTTGAGAGGGGTTGAGCGGAATCGAGAGACGCAACGCAACACAAGGGTTTAGACAGCTTTGGGCCCCGGGAAACATCATCCGGTAATAGCCCTACATGCTGTTTGTGGCGAGGTCTCATTATGATCCTCATGGGGTCGTCGGTAAACCGGCTCTTTGTGTCTAGCCCTAGAAACTTGTGAGAACTTGTCCCTCTTTGGGGAGCCCTGCCCCTCCTTATATATGTTGAAGGGGCGGGTTACATGACTAGTCCTAGTAGTGTTAGGATTAGGATTGCTTTATTACAAGGAGTCCTAGTCTTGCTTCCTTTGTAAGAGAATATTCCTTATGCTTTCTTCATAAACCGGCCCACCATAACATGAACCGGCCTTCTAGGCCTTGGGCCTTGTCATCCGTGATCCGCCCGCCGGGTTACCAGTGAATTGCCAAGTGTAAACCGTCTCTCTAGTAAACCGCCAAGTTCGGTCGGGTCATATTTCCGGTTGGTTCATACCGCGGGGTATATCCCCGACAACGGGTAAAACTCAAATAAGAGATCTAACCAGAAAGTTCAACTTAAGAACTCCGGTTTGCAAAAAGAATCAACTCGAAAGAAGGAACGAAACTCAAACTGCGAAAGAAACGAGCTCCGGTTACTAATTGCCTAAATTCAAATTTTACAGTAGCCAAAACTTTGTTCAAGTTGATTAAACGTAAAGAGGGCATCGAGACGAAGATCTGGGATTTTGAATCACCTGATTCTGACTCTCGGGCGAAAAGAAAAACGAAAAACAAGATCAGGACAGAAATCGCGATCGAAATAATCGCGGATAAATACCCCGAAAAAGAAAACGGATGAACAGGCTAACGAACGAACGTTCGCTGTCTGCGGCTAACGGACGAAAACCGTTCGTTAAAACGAACGTACGGACGAACGTCCTCTAAATAACTAAACCAACGAAAAACCGAACCAATCTAATCTAAATAAAAAAAACAGATCTAGGGTTTTCCTAAAAAAACCGATCGGCCTTTTGGAGAAAACCGATGGCGGCGGCGGTTTCTACCTCGGCGGCGGCGGCGGAAGTCCGGCGGCTCTGGCGCGGCAGCGCGGCGGCGGTGGGGCGGCGGGGCGGCGACGGCGCGGCTCGGGGGCGGCGGCGGCGCGGCGCGGGGCGCGGGATGTGGCGGCGGCGGCGGTGCGGGATGCGGCGGAGGCGGCTTAGGGTTTCGGGCGGGGCGGCGGCTGGTGGGCTGGTCGGGCCGACGGCTGGCGCTTATAAAGCCCAGTCTCCCGACCCTATACGAGTCTAAGTCGGTTCACTTTTTTTTTAAATAGAGTCCTGGCGCAGAAAAACTAACGAAAGAAATACTAAACGGACTCCAAAAATCCCGAAATAAATTTTCACTGTCCTCTAATAATATTTAGGACAAAGTGAACCTTTTTCCCGGACCTAAATGCAATTTTGAAAAACACGCATTTTTCCTATGCAAATAAATTCGCAAATAAATCCAGAAAAATACCAAAAGTGATTTTAACATTTTTCTTCCAATATTTCTGTTATTTTGGAGAAGTCATATTATCTCCGCTCATATTTTGTATTTAGAAATATTTTTATGAGAGAAAAATAATTAGAATCACACTGTCCTCGTACCGGTATTCGAGCGAACTCAAATACGAAAACAGTAAAATTCCCAACTCTCTCCGTAGGTCCTTGAGTTGCTTAGAATTTCGAGGAACGCCACAACATAAATGCAAAAAGCATGAAATGCAAATATGATCTATTTATAACATTCCAAATTGAAAATTTGGGATGTTACAGAAAGTGACAAAACAAGATACTCTCTATCATGAAGATCATGGTGCTACTTTGAAACACAAGTGTGGAAAATGATAGTAGCATTGTCCCTTCTCTCTTTTCTCTAAATTTTTTGGAGGTTTTTTTATTTAGCCACTCCCTATTTTTTGGGCCATCTTTTTTTTATTTGGCCTTTCCTCACATGGGACAATGCTCTAATAATGAAGATCACCACACTTTTATTGACTTACAACTCAAAGATTACAACTCGAAGCTAGAAAAAAATATGACTCTATGTGATTGATGATGAAACATGTCATATGAACGGAACGGTGGAAAGTTCCATGGCAATCTATCTCGGAATGGCTATGGAAATGCCATGATATGTAGGTATGGTGGATGTTTTGAGGAAGGTATATGGTGGGTGTATGATACCACCGAGAGTTGTGCGGTACAAGAGAGGCTAGCAATGGTGGAAGGGTGAGAGTGCGTATAATCCATGGACTCAACATTAGTCATAAAGAACTCATATACTTATTGCAAAAATCAAAGAGTCATCAAAACAAAGTATTCAACGCATGCTCCTAGGGGAAGGTTTGGTAGGAGTTAACCATCGCGCGATCCCGACCTCCACACAAAGGATGACAATCAATAAATACCTCATGCTCTAACTTCGTCACATAGCGGTTCACCATACGTGCATGCTATGGGAATCACAAACTTTAACACAAGTATTTCTTGAATTCATAATTACCCCGCTAGCATAACTCTAATATCACCATCCTCATATCTCAAAACAATCATCAAGTATCAAACTTCTCATAATATTCAATGGACTTGTATGAAAGTTTTTACTATACCCAACTTGGATGCCTATCATATTAGGACTAGTTTTATAACCAAAGCCAATTACCATGCTGTTCTACAAGACTCTCAAAATAATATAAGTGAAGCATGAGAGTTCATCTATTTCTTCAAAGTAAAACCACCGCCGTGCTCTAAAAGATATAAGTGAAGCACTAGAGCAAAAGACAAACTACTCCAAACGATATAAGTGAAGATCAATGAGTAGTTGAATAATTATGTAACTATGTGAAGACTCCCTATCATTTAAGAATTTCATATCTTGGGATTTTATTCAAACAGCAAGCAAAGCAAAATAAAATAGATTGACGCGCCAAGCAAAACACATATCATGTGGTGAATAAAAATATAGCCTCAAGTAAAGTGACGGATAGACGAAGACGAAAGAGGGGATGCCTTCCCGGGGCATCCCCAAGATTAGGCTTTTGGTTGTCCTTGAATTTTACCTTGGGGTGCCTTCGGCATCCCCAAGCTTAGGCACTTGCCACTCCTTATTCCATAGTCCATCGAATCTTTACCCAAAACTTGAAAACTTCACAACACAAAACTCAACAGAAAACTCGTAAGCTCCGTTAGTATAAGAAAATAAAACCACCACTTAGGTAATGTTATGAAATCATTCTAAATTCATATTGGTGTTATATCTACTGTATTCCAACTTCTCTATGGTTCATACCCTCCGATACTACTCATAGATTCATCAAAATAAGCAAACAACACAAAGAAAACAGAATCTGTCAAAAAACAGAACAGTCTGTAGCAATCTGTAACTTTCGAATACTTTTGTAACTCTAAAAATTCTGAAATAAATTGGTGGACGTGAGGAATTTTTCTATTAATCATCTTCAAAAAGAATCAACTAAAAAGCACTCTCTAGTAAAAAATGGTAGCTAATCTCGTGAGAGCTAAAGTTTCTGTTTTTTACATCATGTCCGCATAAACTTCACACAAGTCTTCCCAAAGGTTCTACTTGGCACAAACTCTAATTAAAACACAAAACCACATCTAAACAGAAGCTATATGAAATATTTATTTCTAAACAGAAGCAAAAAGCAAAGAACAAAAATAAAGTTTGGTTGCCTCCCAACAAGCGCTATCGTTTAAGGCCCCTAGCTAGGCATGGTGATTTCAATGATGCTCGCATAAAAGATAAGAATTGAAACATAAAGGGAGCATCTTGAAGAATATGACTAGAACATCTAAGTCTAACCCACTTCCTATGCATAGTTATTTTGTGAGCAAACAACTTATGGGAACAATAATCAACTAGCATAGGAAAGCAAAACAAGTGTAGCTTCAAAACTTCACGCACGTAGAGAGGAAACTTGATATTATTGCAATTCCTACAAGCATATGTTCCTCTCTCATAATAATTTTCAGGAGCATCATGAATGAATTAAACAATATAACTATCACATAAAGCATTCTTGTCATGATCTACAAGCATCGAAATTTTACTACTCCCATCATATGCAAAGTTCTTCTCATTCATAGTAGTGGGAGGAGCAAATTCAACAAAATAACTATCATGTGATGCATAATCCAGTTGAAAACTAAAATCATGACGACAAGTTTCATGGTTATCATTATTCTTAATAGCATACAAGTCATCACAATAATCATCATAGATAGCAACTTTGTTCTCATAATCAATTGGAACCTCTTCTGAAATAGTGGATTCATCACTAAATAAAGTCATGACCTCTCCAAATCCACTTTCATAAATATAATCATCATAAATAGGAGGCATGCTTTCATCATAACAAGTTTGCTCATCAAAACTTAGGGGACTAAACATACCATCTTCATCAAACATAGCATCCCCAAGCTTGTGGCTTTGCATATCATTAGCATGATGGGTATTCAAAGAATTCATACTAACAACATTGCAATCATGCTCATCATGCACATATTTTAATCCAAGCATTCTATGTAATTCTTCTTCTTGTACTTGAGAACAATTTTCCTTCCCATCATTTTCACGAAAGATATTAAAATGATGAAGCATATGAGGTAACCTCAATTCCATTTTTTGTAGTTTTATTTTATAAACTAAACTAGTGATAAAACAAGAAACTAAAAGATTCGATTGCAAGATCTAAAGATATACCTTCAAGCACTAACCTCCCCGGCAACGGCGCCAGAAAAGAGCTTGATGTCTACTATGCAACCTTATTCTTGTAGACGTTGTTGGGCCTCCAAGTGCAGAGGTTTGTAGGACAGAAGCAAATTTCCCTCAAGTCGATGACCTAAGGTTTATCAATCCGTGGGAGGCGTTGGATGAAGATGGTCTCTATCAAGCAACCTTGTGATGTCTACACACGCTTCTATTCTTGTAGACTATGTTGGGCCTCCAAGCGCAGAGGTTTGTAGGACAGCAGCAATTTCCCTCAAGTGGATGACCTAAGGTTTATCGAACTCAGGGAAGTAGAGGTTGAAGATGGTCTCTCTCAAGCAACCCTGCAACTAAGATACAAGAAGTCTCTTGTGTCCCCAACACACCTAATACAACTAGGAGTTGTATAGGTGCACTAGTTCGGCGAAGAGATGGTAAAATATGGATGATAGGAGTGGCAAAGCAAAGTAATATAAATCTGTAATAAAAAGTGCAGCAAGCAAACAAGTGGTAAACGTGAGCACAAATGGTATTGCAATGGTGGAAACAAGGCCTAGGCTTCATACTTTCACTAGTGGCAACTCCCAACAACATTAACATAATCGAATCACATGATATTTCCCATAAAACATGCACTCGGAGGTCATTCCTTTGTGGTCAAGAGAGGACGAGAATTATGTAGGGCTACAAAAGCACACCTCTAAGTTCGTAGTTCTCAATCTATGGATTTCCCAATGTCACCGCGGCCATCCAAAGAGAGTACCACAATCACCACAACATATCTCAAGGATATTCAAAGACAAGCACCAAGAGACTCTCAATCTTCAATCAACACACAAAAGAGGAAATCACTCATGAAAATATTCTTCTAATCCATGTCCAATAGACCGCTGTCACCTTGGTCTCGGGGATTATACTAGATAAAGACAAGTGAGTACATCAATCCAATACATAGAGGAAGGGGAAATATCATGGGATCACCCTAGATTAACATAGCCTATGATCACAACGAAGATCACATCATGGGAGAGAGAATTGACCACATAGCTACTGGTAGAAACCTCAGCCCCGAGGAGGAACTACTCCCGCATCATGGAGGGAGGAAGCAATGTCGATGGAGATGAATCCGGGGGCACTTCCCCATCCCGGCAGGATGCCGGCACAGGAATTCTGGTCCCCCGAAACTTGGTGGCGATAGCGGCGGAGATCGGAATAGCTTCTGGAGAAAAGGGCTCTGGAATCAGGGTTTTCGCGACGGGAGAATAAATAGGAGGCCAAGTGGGGCACCAGAGGAGGTGGGAGCAGCCCAGGCGGCCCCCCGGCGCGGCCATGGGTGGGGCCGCGCCATCAGGGCGCCTGGGGCCCCTCTGGCCCCCCTCTGGCCCCCCTTCTGGTGCACGGAAGCTTCTGGAGCGCTGATTTTTTATATATTTTTCCCGGAATTTTTCTGGCAATTTAAGTAATGGGAAAACCTGAAATACAAAAACAGCAGAAAACAGAAGCTGGCACTGGGGTGCATTGAGTTAATAGGTTAGTCCAAATATGATCAAAAGTGTATGAAAGTGTATCAAAAGAATAGCAATATCACCCAAAACATGCATCGAGCAAGCAGAAATTATAGATACGCTTGGGACGTATCAACATCCCCAAGCTTAATTCCTGCTCGTCCTCAAGTAGGTAAATGATAACAAGCACAATTTCTGTGGTGACATGCTACCAAAGAGTCTTTCACAATCATATGACAAATGCTTATTGAGATAATGAATCTTTAGTAATTAAGTTGTCTCATGAGAATATCACAAAGAACTGAAAGTTTACAATATGATACTGAAACACCCAATAGATTTGTAGTGAGCATGGTGTGCAAACATGACAAAGTGATACCTCGCTTGCCCCCTTTAGTGAAGCAAAACATAAATGCAGGAGCACCTCCGAAGTTTAAGTGACGACTTGATACAATGATTTCAAAATAAGCGATATCACAATTATGCAGAAGACAATGGTACTTTGGGACAATGCACATTACACTCAGAATGACAATCATGCTCTCAATAGTTGGTGCTTTGAAGAAAGAAGGTGGAGACTCTCGAACCGTGGATTTTGATGGCAAGGGTGAAAACCCGTGGCTGGAAGCAAAGACTAAACAAGTACCAGAGCTCGTGGTTTTAAAAACAGAGATAAAAGCTTTTGGGAGATGCATAATTCGTCAACGAATGCTAGTAGATAACCCAATTACTTCTTATGTTGGACAAGTTTCGAGGAACGGCTCCCACGCGGGGACGATCACATCCCCGTAATCTCCTTTGTTTATCACTGCCAGAGTTTTCTGATTTCTCATGAACAAAGCGTGAAGGAGGGTTTGTTTGTTGCTATTATCTTTTGTGAGCTGGGCGCACTCATGATTAGGGGTTTGCAGATTAGACATGCAATCCCGGGGAAAATTTTTGTCCAATCATAAGAAGATCATGAATTACCTACTACTTCCTCATGAGCCAAAACAGAGGCACAAAAGAGAAATGCTTTTGAATAATTTTGAGATGATACAAGAAAGTCTTCGTGAGGAATGGCAAGTAAATACCATATATAGGAAGGTATGGTGGACTCATATGGCATAACTGGTTTCAAGGATTTTGGATGCACAAGCAGTCAGTCCGCTTAGTACAGGTGAAGGCTAGCAAAAGACTGGGAGCGGCCAACTAAGAGAGCAATGACGGTCATAATCATGCACAGCGACTAAGCAACATTGAATCGGGCATGGAAGTTATATCACTACTCAGAAATTAAAGATCATCAAGGCTTGATAGACTTTCTTTACAGTCTTAAATATGCGTGAGCATACGCCAAGTCAATCAAAATAAATTCTTGGAGGAAGATATCACTAAACCATACCACATCATAGGCAAACAAATCATGCTGGTACTTCAATAACACATTAAGAACCCCCAGCTATTTGAGACTAACCATAAGAAAACATGAACTACTAAGCACCATTATGCACAAAGCATTTTTATCATAGACATATCAACCAGTGCCATAGAAGCCAACTCTCTTAACAAGATAAGCATGATAACTCAAGAGAGTTCCAGAAGCAACAACCTAAACAAAAGCTCTTAAAAAGATAAGCATGAAAACTAAGAGCTAAGCATGACAGCAGCTATGAAAAGATAAAGAACACACACAAGAAGATATGCATGCAAGCCTATGTTGTGTTCTACAGTGGAGTGGAGCGTGTTTCTCTCCCAAACAATGAAGGCTAGGATCCAACTTGTTTAAGAACAGCAAGTAAAACTAAATAAACTAAAAAGGAAACTAAGAGCAAGACGCTCCAAGCATAGCACATAACGCATGAGGTGATTAAAATATAGTGGAACGAAAGACGAACTGATAATTCTTGATGGAGAAGGGGATGCATGGGGGCATCCCCAAGCTTAGACGCTTGACCCTCCTGAATCTTCTTTTATCATCTTCCCTCGCACACTTGAAAACTCCCTTCATACATAACTCATCATAATCTGATTAGCGAGGTTAGTACCCACAATAAAATAATTTTTCTCTACTGGAAATAAGGATAATCTTGAAGAGCTACTGTTTCTCAAGATTGCCAAAAGGTTTTTGCAAAGAAAAAGCAAGCTCAAGGTTTTTGCAAAATGAAGAAAAGGCAAAACAGGACAGAATCTGTGAAAAACAGACTAGCGAGTAGTAAATAATTTTTTCGGGGCACTTCTGCAACTCAAATCAAAAAACTCAGAACAGACGCTCGAAAGCTAATTGTATAGAGCACGCTGTCAAAAAAATTCAGATCAAAAAGATGATCTGGTCATTTTATTCGAATTTTTCTGTCCAAGGACAGAATCCGTTTTTTGGACAGCACGTCACAACTTTTGAACTTTCTTGCAATCGGAGGCTAAACTTGGCACAAAGCTGAAAAATAAAGATACAATGATGTTGCTACAGTAGTAACAAACATCAAGACCACTAAAAACTGAAAGAACAAACTGAAAGCAAAGATAACAAGGGTTGTCTCCCTAGAGCTCTTTCTTTATAGCCATAAAGATAGGCTTAAGACTTTAATGATGCTCTCGTAGGAATAAGAGTTGAAGAACAAAAGAGAGCATCAAGAAGCAAATACCAAACACATTTACACCTAACATGCTTCCTATGCATAGGAATATTGCAATAGGATAATTCATTGAAGCACAAAGCAATAAGCATAGGAAGACAAAACAAGTGCAGCTTCAAAACCTTCAACATAAAGAGAGGGAACTTGATATTATTGAAATATCTATAAGCATATGTTCCCTTCTCATAATAATTTTCAGTGGGATCACGAATAAACTCAACAATATAAGCATCACATAAATCATTGTTACCATGATCCACATGCAAAAAGGTACTCTTACTCTCCACATAAGCATAATCTTTCTCGTTGGTAATAGTGGGAGTAGGACTATCATAAACAACTTGAACACTATAGATTAATTGTGTATTAGGAAGATGGTGTTCAACAAGGGAGTAATTCCCTCCATGATTATGACAAGTTTCATAAGGATAATTTCTCCTTATGTCATAGGTACCTTTATAATCACTATAGATTGGAGTTATAACATCATCATAGTAGAGAAGAGCATTATCATTGCTAGCAACTATATTTGTAATCATGTTGTCTTTATTCTTACTAGCAAAAGAATTATCAATTATCACATCACTAGTGGGTAAAGGATTTGCAATCCTATCATCCCCAAGCTTAGAGCTTTCCATATCATCACTTTCAGAGTTGGTACCAAAAAGATTTTCAAGATCATAAGTAGCGTTATCATCATTTTCCCAATCACAATAAGTAACATGCATATCATAATCAAAATCATCTTCAATAGTACCTACGGACGTATCATCAAGATGATAATTAAGGCAATAAACTTCACCTTCTTCTTTAAACTTACAACCGTTAGGATAAAAGTTGATGGGAGGAATATGCTCAGGCCAGGTTGATACCCATTCTTCTTCCTTCTTGCTCCTCTTCCTCCTCCTCTTCTTTTTCTTCTTCTTCATCTTAGGAGGGAGTGGTTGCAGATGAAGCTTCTCCACATATCCTGGTTTATCATTAGAAACAATAGGGGAAACTTGGGAGAAACTCTCCTTTTTATTAGCAGAAATATAAGAGACATTTTTATACTTTGGTAAAGTTCCCTCCTTTCTAATCTTACTTATGTAATCATTTTCATGGCAATTAACAACACAATAGAGATGGCAATTTTGCAAAGTGTTTTTTATTCCTATGGCATTAACATCTAGCCAAGAAGTCTTTTCTGATAACTCTTCACACATCAAAAATAACATAAGCTCATCATAAAGATCAGGGGTGATCATGTTATCACACAACTGGTTAACAGTTATGTTTTGAAAGTGCATGCATTGAAAATTAAAGTGACCCTCTATACAGCAAAGTTCACAAGTGAAAGGATAAAGGTCACACAATTATCTAGCAATTTCATTTAAATCTTTGACCCAAGTGATTGTTCTTTCATGCTTATGTTGCTTACAATACTTCTCTTCTTCAATCATAGGCCTTTCACAAGGTCTATCCACTCCACAAAAATTAACATGCTTATATAAAACTTCATTTTTAGGAATTGGATCATGCATGTTGCAATCATCATGAACAATTTCATTTTCTTTGCAAATCTCTTTAAAAGGTTCATGATGCTTGATCCAATCTTCCTTAGGCATATTAAGATGTGAAGCAAAAGATTTGAGGAAATCAACAAGGAGTTGAGAATCAAGCCCAAACTTAGCACTAAACTTATTAAAACTTGTAGTTTCAACAAAGGACTTAATGCAATCATACTCATAAATTATACCTGACTCTTTACCTTTGTCGATCTCCCAATCTTCAGTGTTGCGTTGAATTCTTTCAAGGAGCTCCCATTTAGCATCAATCTTTTCGTTTGTGAAAGAACCCATAGAGGAAGCATCGAGCAAATCTTTATCCTGTCGAGAGAGCCTCGCATAGAAATTAGTAATAATCATATCTTTGGGGAGCCCATGGTTAGGACATTTTAGCATTAACGTTTTCAGTCTCCCCGAAGCTTGAGCTATGCTCTCTCTGTCATGAGGATAGAAATTATAAACATAATTCCTGTTCTCATGGACTTCATGAAGAGGATAAAACTTGGAGTAAAAGAGATACTGTATCTCTTTCCAATCCAGCAGGTGAGAGTCATCTAGTAGCCTATACCATTCCAATGCTTTTCCTTTCAGTGACAAGGCAAATAATTTCCTCATGACTCCATCTCTTGTCAAACCTGAAATCTTAAACTCACAAAGTTCTGTAAGTTTCAACAAATGAATACTAGGATTGACTGTCCCATCATAACAATCATTCCTAATTATTTCAATTATCCCAAGTGGTATTTGGAACGGGATACATTCAGTGGGTGGAGGAGACTTCTCTACCACGGGTGTGGTAAGGCGGCCTTCCCCAAGCAGCGAACTAAGAGTGCGGTTTTCCATAAACATAACTAGTGAAACTAAAAACAAGAAACGAAAAGATTTAATTGCAAGATCTAAAGATATACCTTCAAACACTTACTTCCCCGGCAACGGCGCCAGAAATAGCTTGATGTCTACACACGCTTCTATTCTTGTAGACTATGTTGGGCCTCCAAGCGCAGAGGTTTGTAGGACAGCAGCAATTTCCCTCAAGTGGATGACCTAAGGTTTATCGAACTCAGGGAAGTAGAGGTTGAAGATGGTCTCTCTCAAGCAACCCTGCAACTAAGATACAAGAAGTCTCTTGTGTCCCCAACACACCTAATACAACTAGGAGTTGTATAGGTGCACTAGTTCGGCGAAGAGATGGTAAAATATGGATGATAGGAGTGGCAAAGCAAAGTAATATAAATCTGTAATAAAAAGTGCAGCAAGCAAACAAGTGGTAAACGTGAGCACAAATGGTATTGCAATGGTGGAAACAAGGCCTAGGCTTCATACTTTCACTAGTGGCAACTCCCAACAACATTAACATAATCGAATCACATGATATTTCCCATAAAACATGCACTCGGAGGTCATTCCTTTGTGGTCAATAGAGGACGAGAATTATGTAGGGCTACAAAAGCACACCTCTAAGTTCGTAGTTCTCAATCTATGGATTTCCCAATGTCACCGCGGCCATCCAAAGAGAGTACCACAATCACCACAACATATCTCAAGGATAGTCAAAGACAAGCACCAAGAGACTCTCAATCTTCAATCAACACACAAAAGAGGAAATCACTCATGAAAATATTCTTCTAATCCATGTCCAATAGACCGCTGTCACCTTGGTCTCGAGGATTATACTAGATAAAGACAAGTGAGTACATCAATCCAATACATAGAGGAAGGGGAAATATCATGGGATCACCCTAGATTAACATAGCCTATGATCACAACGAAGATCACATCATGGGAGAGAGAATTGACCACATAGCTACTGGTAGAAACCTCAGCCCCGAGGAGGAACTACTCCCGCATCATGGAGGGAGGAAGCAATGTCGATGGAGATGAATCCGGGGGCACTTCCCCATCCCGGCAGGATGCCGGCACAGGAATTCTGGTCCCCCGAAACTTGGTGGCGATGGCGGCGGAGATCGGAATAGCTTCTGGAGAAAAGGGCTCTGGAATCAGGGTTTTCGCGACGGGAGAATAAATAGGAGGCCAAGTGGGGCACCAGAGGAGGTGGGAGCAGCCCAGGAGGCCCCCCGGCGCGGCCAGGGGTGGGGCCGCGCCATCAGGGCGCCTGGGGCCCCTCTGGCCCCCCTCTGGGCCCCCTTCTGGCGCACGGAAGCTTCTGGAGCGCTGATTATATATATATATATATTTTTCTGGAATTTTTCTGGCAATTTAAGTAATGGGAAAACCTGAAATACAAAATTAGCAGAAAACAGAAGCTGGCACTGGGGTGCACTGAGTTAATAGGTTAGTCCAAATATGATCAAAAGTGTATGAAAGTGTATCAAAAGCATAGCAATATCACCCAAAACATGCATGGAGCAAGCAGAAATTATAGATACGTTTGGGACGTATCACCCTGCAACCAAATAACAAAGAGTCTCTTGTGTCCCCAACACACCCAATACAATGGTAAATTGTATATGCACTAGTTCGGCGAAGAGATGGTGATACAAGTGCAATATGGATAGTAGATATAGGTTTTTGTAATCTGAAAATATAAAAACAGCAAGGTAACTAAAGGTAAAAGTGAGCATAAACGGTGTTGCAATGATAGGAAAAAAGGCATAGGGTTCATACTTTCACTAGTGCAAGTTCTGTCAACAATAATAACATAACTGGATCATATAACTATCCCTCAACATGCAACAAAGAGTCACTCCAAAGTCACTAACAGCTGAGAACAAATGAAGAGATTATGGTAGGGTACGAAACCACCTCAAAGTTATTCTTTCTGATCAATCTATTCAAGAGTCCGTAGTAAAATAACGCAAAGCTATTCTTTCCGTTCGATCTATCATAGAGATCGTACTAGAATAACACCTTAAGACACACATCAACCAAAACCCTAATGTCACCTAGATACTCCATTGTCACCTCAAGTATCCGTGGGCATGATTATACGATATGCATCACACAATCTCATAAACATCTATTCAACCAAGACATAGAACTTCAAAGAGTGCCCCAAAGTTTCTACCGGAAAGTCAAGACGAAAACGTGTGCCAACCCCTATGCATAGATTCCCAAGGTCACGGAACCCGCAAGTTGATCAACAAAACATACATCAAGTAGATCACGTGATATCCCATTGTCACCACAGATAAGCACATGCAAGACATACATCAAGTGTTCTCAAATCCTTAAAGACTCAATCCGATAAGATAACTTCAAAGGGAAAACTCAATCCATTACAAGAGAGTAGAGGGGGAGAAACATTATAAGATCCAACTATAATAGCAAAGCTCGCGGTACATCAAGATCGTGCCATCTCAAGAACATGAGAGAGAGAGAGAGAGAGAGAGAGAGGGAGAGAGAGAGAGATCAAACACATAGCTACTGGTACATACCCTCAGCCCCGAGACTGACTACTCCTCCCTCATCATGGAGAGCGCCGGGATGATGAAGATGGCCATCGGAGAGGGATTCCCCCTCCGACAGGGTGCCAGAACGGGTCTAGATTGGTTTTCGGTGGCAACAGAGGCTTTCGGCGGCGGAATTCCCGAAATAGGTTATTTTCCAGAGGTTTCTGTATTTATAGGATTTTTTGGCGTAGGGCACAATTCAGGGGGGCTTCGGGCTGTCCACGGGATAGGGGGCGCCACCAGTGGGGGTGGGTGCGCCCCCACCCTCTCGGGCAGCCCGTGACTCTCCTGGCCCAACTCTTTTACTCCGGGGGCTTCTTTTGGTCCATAAAAAATCATCAAAAATTGGCACGTCAATTGGACTCCGTTTGATATTACTTTTCTGTAAAACTCAAAAGCATGGAAAAAACAGAAACTGGCACTGGGCTCTGGGTTAATAGGTTAGTCCCAAAAATAATATAAAAGTGTATATAAAAGCCCATAAAACACCCTAGAAGGATAATATAATAGCATGGAACAATAAAAAATTATAGATACGTTGGAGATGTAAATGTCACCCATCCTGAAACTACTCCAAGCTTAGCACGCTTAACTTTGGAGTTCTATCCGAATGGGCTCCCGGAAAAGAAGGAATTCCTTATTGATATGAGTTGTCTATCATCCCTAATAAGCCAGGCTATCACAACATCAAAGCGTGTGTTCCAACTCCGAGATGCTTGCTCTAGTCCATAGAAGGATAGCGGGAGCTTGCATACCTTTTAGCATCCTTAGGATCGACAAAACCTTGTAGTTGTACCACATACAGCCTGGCTGTATCACATACAACCTTTCCTCACGGAAACTGTCAAGTAAAACTTTTGTTTTGACATCCATCTGCCAGATTTCATAAATGAAAATGCAGCAACTGCTAACAAAGTTCTATTAGACTTTAGCATCGCTATGATTGAGAGAGTCTCATCACACTCAACTCCTTGAACTTGTCGGAAACTTCTTTGAGACAAGTCGAGCTTCATAAATGGTGACATTACCATCAGCGTCTATCTTCTCAAAGATCCATTTATTCTCAATGGCTTGCCAATCTTCAGGCAAGTCCACCAAAGTCCATACATTGTTCTCATACATGGATCCTATCTCGGATTTCATGGCTCCTAGCCATTTGTTGGAATCCGGGCCCACCATTGGTTCTCCATAGCTTGTAGGTTCACCATTGTCCAACAACATGACCATTAAGACAGGGTTACCACTTAGAAGTTGTATGCACCCTTATCGTCCTACGAGGTTTGATAGTAGCTTGATCTGAAGCTTCATGATCATCATCATTAACTTTCTCCTCAACTGACGTAGGTACCACATAAATATATTTTTGTGTTGTGCTACTCTTTGGTTGAAGTGAAGGTTCAACAACCTCATCAAGTTCTATCTTCCTCCCACTCAATTCTTTTGAGAGAAACTGTTTCTCGAGAAATAACCTGTTCTTAGTGACAAACACTTTGCCCTCAGATCTGAGATAGAAGGTATGCCAATTGTCTTCTTTGGGTATTCTATGAAGACACAATTGTCCACTTTGGGTTCGAGCTTTTCTGGCTGAAGCCTATCGACATAAGCATCACAGCCCCGAACCTTAAGAAACAACAACTTAGGTTTCTTGCCAAACCATAGTTCCTACGGTATCGTCTCCACGGACTTAGATGGTGCCCTATTTAAAGTGAATGTGGTTGTCTCCAATGCATAACCCCAAAATGATAGCGGTAGATTGGTAAGGGACATCGTAGATTGCACCATATCCAATAGAGTGCGATTACGATGTTCGAACACACCATTACACTATGGTATTCCAGGTGGCGTCAACTGTGAAATGATTCCACTTTGTCTTAAGTGATTGCCAAACTCATAACTTAGATACTCTTCCCTTGATCATATCATAGGAACTTGATCTTCTTATTACGATGATTCTCAATTTCACTTTGAAATTGCTTGAACTTTTCAAACGTTTTAGACTTATGCTTAATTAAGTAAACATGCCCTTATCTACTCAATTGATTGGTGAAGGTGAGAAAATAACGATATCCACCGCACACGTCAACACTCATCGGACCGCATACATCAGCATGTATGATTTCCAACAAGTCACTTGCTCGTTCCATTGTTCCAAAGAACGGGGTTTTAGTCATCTTGTCAATGAGGCATGGTTCGCGTGTGTCAAGTTATTCAAAATCAAGTGACTTCAAAAGTCCATCGACATGGAGGTTCTTCATGCGCTTTACACCAATATGACCTAAGCGGCAGTGCCACAAGAAAGTGGCACTATCATTATCAAATCTACATCTTTTGGCATCAATGTTATGAACATGTGTATCACTATGACCGAGATTCAATAAACCATAAATTGGGTGCATGACCATAGAAGGTGTTATTCATGTAAACAGAATAACCATTATTCTCTGACTTAAATGAATAAACTTATTGCGATAAACATGATCTAATCATGTTCATGCTCAACGGAGACACTAATGCAAACAACATTTATCTAGGTTCAACACTAATCCCGAAGGTAGAGGGAGCGTGCAATGGTGATCACATCAACCTTGGAAACACTTCCAACGCACATCGTCACCTCGCCCCTTAGCTAGTCTCCGTTTATTCTGTAGCTTTTGTTTCGAGTTACCAATATTAGCAACTGAACCGGTATCTAATACCCAGGTGCTACTAGGAGTACTAGTAAGATACACATCAATAACACATATATCAAATATACTTTTGTTGAAGTTGCCAGCCTCCTTATCTACCAAGTATTTGATGTAGTTCCACTACAAGTGACCGTTCCGCTTGCAATATAAGCACTTAGTTTCGGGTTTTGGTTCAACCTTGGGTTTGTTCATTGGAGCGGCAACTGGCTTGCCATTCATGAAGTTTCCCTTCCTGCCCTCGCCCTCCTTGAAACCAGTGGTCTAGTTAACCATCAACACTTGATGATCCTTCTTGATTTCTACTTCCGCGGCCTACCGCGAACTGCTCCGGGATCATCTCCATCCCTTGCATGTTATAGTTCATCACGAAGTTCTAGTAGCTTGGTGATAGTGATTGGAGAACTTTTGTCAATCAATATCTTATCTGGAAGATTAACTCCCACTTGATTCAAGCGATTGAAGTACCCAGACATTCTGAGCACATGCTCACTAGCTGAGCTATTCTCCTCCATCTTGTAGGCAAAGATCTTGTCAGAGGTCTCAAACCTCTCAACACGGGCATGAGCCTGAAATACCAATTTCAGCTCTTGGAACATCTCATATGTTCCATGGCGTTCAAAACGCCTTTGGAGCCCCGATTCTAAGCTGTAAAGCATGCCACACTAAACTATCAAGTAGTCATCAGAACATGTCTGCCAGATGTTCACAACATCCACAGACGATGCTAGAGGGGTTGGCACACCGAGCGGTGCATCAAGGACAAAATCCTTCTATGTAGTAGTGAGGAAAATCCTCAGATTACGGCCCTAGTCCGCACAATTGCTCACAATATCTTTCAACTTAGTCTTTCTCTAGGAACGTATTAAAACATGGAGCTAAAGCGCGAGCTATTGATCTACAACATAATTTGCAAAGACAATTTAGACTATGTTCATGATAATGAGTTCAACTAATCAAATTATTTAAAGAACTCCCACTCAGATAGACATCCCTCTAGTCATCTAAGTGATACATGATCTGAATCGACTAGGCCGTGTCCGATCATCACGTGAGACGGACTAGTCATCAACGGTGAACATCTCCATGTTGATCGTATCTTCTATATGACTCATGTTCGACCTTTCGGTCTTCCGTGTTCCGAGGCCATGTCTGTACATGCTAGGCTCGTTAAGTCAACCTAAGTGTATTGCGTGTGTAAATCTATCTTACACCCTTTGTATGCAAACGTTAGAGCCTATCACACCTGATCAGCACATGGTGCTTCGGAACAACGAACCTTAGCAACGGTGCACAGTTAGGGGGAACACAATTCTTGAAATTTTAGTGAGAGATCATCTTATTTAAGCTACCGTCGTTCAAAGCAAATAAGATGTAAAACATGATAAACATCACATGCAATCAAAAATTGACATGATATGGCCAATATCATTTTGCCCCTTTTGATCTCCATCTTCGGGGCGCCATGATCATCAACGTCGCCGGCATGACACCATGATCTCCATCATCATGATCTCCATCACCGTGTCTTCATGAAGTTGTCTCGCCAACTGTTACTTCTACTACTATGGCTAACAGTTAGCAATAAACTAAAGTAATTACATGGCGTTTACATTGACACGCAGGTCATACAATAAATTAACATAACTCCTATGGCTCCTGTCGATTGTCATACTCATCGACATGCAAGTCGTGATTCCTATTACAAGAACATGATCAATCTCATACATCACATATATCATTCATCACATCCTTTTGGCCATATGCTGCAAGAACAAGTTAGACGTCCTCTAATTGTTGTTGCAAGTTTTTACGTGGCTGCTATAGGTTTCTAGCAAGAACACTTCTTACGTACGCCAAAACCACAACATGATATGCCAATTTCTATTTACCCTTCATAAGGACCCTTTTCATCGAATCCGATCCGACTAAAGTGGGAGAGACAGACACCCGCTAGCCACATTATGCAACTAGTGCATGTCAGTCGGTGGAACCTGTCTCACGTAAGCGTACGTGTAAGGTCGGTCCAGGCCGCTTCATACCACGATGCCGCCGAATCAAGATAAGACTAGTAACGACAAGTAAATTGACAAAATCGACGCCCACAAAAACTTGTATTCTACTCGTGCATAGAAACTACGCATAGACCTAGCTCTGATACCACTGTTGGGGAACGTAGTAGTAATTCAAAAATTTCCTACATGTCAACAAGATCAATCTAGGAGATGCTAGCAACGAGAGAGAGGGGGAGCATCTTCATACCCTTGAAGATCGCTAAGAAAAAGCGTTACAAGAACGCGGTTGATGGTGTCGTACTCGCGACGATTCAAATCACGGAAGATCCGATCTAGCGCCGAACGGACGGCACCTCCATGTTCAACACACGTACAACCCGGGGACGTCTCCTCCTTCTTGATCCAGGAAGAGGGGAGGAGAAGTTGAGGGAGAGCTTCAGCAGCACGACGGCGTGGTGGTGGGGCTTGCGGTTCTCCGACAGGGCTTCGCCAAGCACTACAGAGGAGGAGGAGAAGTTGGAGGAGAGAGGGCTGCACCAGGGGAAGGGGTGCGGTTTCCCTCCCACCCCCTCACTATATAGGTGCAAGGGGACAGGGGTAGGCGCCCTAGGGTTTCCCCTAGGGGGCGACGGCCAAGGCAGATTGGATCTCCCTAGGGAAACCCTAGGGAGACTTGCCCCCCCCCCCAAGCCAAGCCAGGTGGAGGCTTGCCTCCCAAGTCAGGTGGAGGCGCCTCGCCTCCCAAAGAAACGTGGGAAAGGGTGTGGGGGCATACAGCCCCTTAGTGGGCTGGTTTGCTCCCTCCCCTTGGCCCATGAGGCCCTGCAACACTTGCCGGGGCCCCCGAAACACCTTTCGATCATGCTGGCTATAGCCTGGTACCTCCGGAACACTTCCGGACTCCAATACCCTTCATCCAATATATCGATCTTCACCTCCGGATCATTCTGGAACTCCTCGTGATGTCCGGGATCTCATGCGGGACTCCAAACAACCTTCAGTGACCACATACCATTCCCATTACAACTCTAGCGTCTCCGAACCTGAAGTGTGTAGACCCTACGGGTTCGCGAACCATGCAGACATGACCGAGACACCTCTTCGACCAATAACCAATAGCGGGATCTAGATACCCATGTTGCCTCCCACATGTATCACGATGATCTCATCGGATGAACCATGATGTCGGGGATTCAATCAATCCCATATACAATTCCCTTTGTCTAGTGGTCTGTTACTTGCCCGAGATTCGATTGTCGGTATCCATATACCTTGTTCAATCTCATTACCGACAAGTCTCTTTACTCGTTCCATAACGCATGATCCCGCGACTAACTCCTTAGTCACATTGAACTCATTATGATGATGCATTACCGAGTGGGCCCAGAGATACCTCTCCGTCATACGGAGTGATAAATCCCAGTCTCGATTCATGCCAACCCAACAGACACTTTCGGAGATACCTGTAGTGCACCTTTATAGTCACCCAGTTACGTTGTGACGTTTAATACACCCAAAGAATTCCTGCGCATCCGGGAGTTACACAATCTCATGGTCTAAGGAAAAGATACTTGACATTAGAATAGCTCTAGCAAACGAACTACATGATCTTGTGCTATGCTTAGGATTGGGTCTTGTCCATCACATCATTCTCCTAATGATGTGATCTCGTTATCAACGACATCTAATGTCCATGGTCAGGAAACCACAACCATCTATTGATCAACGAGCTAGTCAACTAGAGGCTCACTAGGGACATATTGTGGCCTATGTATTCACACATGTATTACGGTTTTCGATTAATACAATTATAGCAAGAACAATAAACAATTATCATGAACAAGGAAATATAATAATAACCATTTTATTATTGCCTCTAGGGCATATTTCCAACAACCGCCCCCAATTCGAATTGGGCATGGGGGGGCGCGCGCCTCCACCTGGCCGCCTCCTCCTCTCTTCCACTAAGGCCCATTAAACCCCCCGGGGGGTTCCGGTAACCCCCGGTACTCTGGAAAATGCCCGAACCTATCCGAAACCTTTTCGGCGTCCAAACATAACCTTCCAATATATGAATCTTTATGTCTCGACCATTTCGAGACTCCTTGTCATGTCCGTGATCTCATCCGGGACTCCGAACGACCTTCGGTACATCAAATCACATATACTCATAATACCAATCATCATCGAACGTTAAGCGTGCGGACCCTACGGGTTCGACAACTATGTAGACATGACCGAGACTCATCTCCAGTCGATAACCAATAGCGGAACCTGAATGCTCATATTCACTAGTGCTGAACCGGGCAATAGCACCGGTTCGTAAGGCCCTTTAGTGCCGGTTCCATAACCGGCACTAAAGTGTGGTCACTAAAGGCCCCCCGTTAGTACCGGTTCAGCACGAACCGGTTCTCAAGGGCGACCACGTGGCACGAGCCAGCTCCGTGGGTTGGGAGCCCTTTAGTACCGGTTGGTAAAACCAACCGGTACTACAAGGTTTGGTTTTTTTTTGGTTTTGTGATTTCTTTTTCATTTAATTTTGTGTTTTCCATTTAATTTTTTTCGTTTGCTGGTATTTTACGATACTACACATTGTACACGTTATGCATATA
>LR738711.1:885453332-885467655 GCA_902687465.1 Secale cereale | reverse complement strand
ATATATATATATAATTTCTAGTAGAACCAATCATATATATATATATATATCATCAAATGTCTCACACACAAACCACCTTATATATTCACACATACACACATGTATAGCTATATACAAGTTCTCCTACATTTTGCCTTCGGAGCCAGTGGCATTAGCCTAATTGGTGCCTTCGGAGCACAATGAAAATTGGAAGTGGTTCATGGGGGCGGTAGCAGGTAATGGTATTCTCCCTTCGGATCTATGACCTGGTCGAGCAAAAATCCCGCTATTTCCTCTTGAAGTGCTTGTACGCGCTCCGTTTCTAGGAGCTTGTCCCGCACCTCTTTGAACTTTTAAGAAGGAGATCAATATGCATGTTTATTAGTTGTGTGACTCGATATCGATAATAGTGTAAAAATTGTGAATAGTGTTCTGACAAACGTACCCATTCCTGTCTTTCAGATCTGCTCATTTCGAACGTCATCATGCAAATGTTCTCGCAAACGCAGTATGCACACAGATCAGTCCACTACGCCTGCTTCAGGGCCTTTACGAGAATGGAATTTGATCAGATAATAATTAATCAAGCATGATATTTAAAGAGATAATGGCAGCTAGCTAGCTAGCTAGTACTACTTAATTACTTACCTTGGGTCGAAACCATTTCAGGCTTTGTTTCCATTCGCTTAAAGTGACGCTGATGAACCTTGCCCAAGCCCTGCCCGCCGACAAAGAAAATGAATAAATGGGTTATTAAATAGTTCATATCAGGAAATGACAAACTAAATAGGCCGAGATATATAGTTAATAATGATTGAAATTACCTGTTGACTATCCCTTTCAATGTGGTGTAGTCACTTTGTTTTTTAAGTTGTGAGTCTAGTACTTCAACTGTTCCGGCGTCAACTTTAATGATACACAAGATCCAGTAAAATCTGCATGCACACACGTTTGGATGTTTTAATTAAGCGGACATATGTAAGCAAAAACATGTAGCTAGCTAGTAGGCAAAAGCAGAGAATTTGTAGTACAAGAGAGTGTGACTCACTGGAAGTTGTAAGGAAGTAGTATATCATCATTGTATTTGAGGCACTTCAAGAACTCTAGCATGCTGTCCTCTACATGCTTTTTATAATATGCACCTAGGTTCCATGTGTATTCATTAACGGTGTTTGGGTCAATGAACCCAATGCCATAGCGTCCAGCTTTTTTCATTTCATACATCTTCATCCTGCATATTACCACAGAAAAGAATATAGTGAGGATAATTACAGGTAATGATTGATCAAAAGGATCACTACAGCTAGCTTGAGACTTAAATTACAGAAAGAAATCACTTACAGACAATAGCAACTGACGGTAGATTTGTCGAGTGCATCTTGATTGTATAACTGAAACAGTTCAGTATACTCAACGGACACATCGTTCTCATGGTAGTAATGATCTTCCTTGACTTTCACCATGATGGACACTCGATTGGAACTCTTGGTAATGGCCATGTACCATTGATGCAATTCATACATTCTCGTTGGGAGCTTCTTGACCTCGTCTGGCTTGACCAAAGGTTCGCCCCGGACATATTTCCGTTTTATTTCCTCCTCTGTAAGCATAGGCATGGGCTCGATCTCGAGGAGTTGTCCAACAGTGATGTTGAGCATTTCAGCCTGCTTTATATGCTCCTCGGTTATTACCACATTGCCGTCCCCGGGAACGTAAACTCTTTGCCCACAATAATATTGGGCGCGCGTACTCTCACGTATTGTTGGCACAACAAGCGAGGGGATCGATTGCGCCGCCTGTTCTCCCAGCTGGGGAACGGTTTTCCCGCATTTTGTGACAGCTGCTTGTTGTTTGCTCGAGCTCGAGCTCGCCTCCTTCTGTAGACGTGCTCGATTTAACTTCCTGATCTGGCGCTCATTGTCGTTGTCAATAGGCTCGGGAGCTGGTGGTTGAGCCATACGAACGAGGTGGTCAATCTTTTCCTCAGACACTTTCTCCCTTGGCGGCGGTGGCGGTTTCGGTCCAAAATGGTCGTCCTCTTCTGCCCGCACTATGGCATTGGTTTGCTCCTCCGTCCTGTCATAAGCCCTCTGAGGTGGATCAGTGAGGATTGGACCATATTTAGTTCGCTTGCCTCCGCCTATACTTCCTGTACTGCCTCGACCCGTACCGCTACGCACCATAGTTACGGGGTGTCTCTTCTGTGATTGCTGAGGCGGCGGAGACGACTGACGGGGCTGAGTTGGACGAGGAGGAGTGGCCTGAAGCTCTGTCGGACTTGGAGGAAGAGTGGCCTGAAGTTGTGCCGGACTTGGAGGAGGAGTGGACGTCTGACGCTGTGTCGGACTTGGAGGAGGAGTGGCCTGACGCTTTGCCGGACTTGGAGGAGGAGGTGTGGCCTGACGCGTTGGTGGACTTGCAGGAGCGGGAGTCTGCTTACTCGGTGGCGGACTTCGACGAGGAGTTGGCTGACGCGGTGTCGGTGGCCTTCGAAAGATGATGCAATCCTTTCTCCATAGGATGATACGATGTTTGGCCTCTCCGAGTGTGTGCTTGTCGTCACCTCCAGGAATGTCAAGCTCTAGCCCCCAATATTGGTCCACCACCTCATCAACCATGACACGAGCATAGCCTACTGGAATCGGGTTGCAATGGAAGGTTGCCTCGGGGGGATTTGTAAAATCTTGGGCGTCCGCCACCTTCATGGATATGTTCTTCATTTTGAAGTGTAGCTCGCAGTTAGTGTTCTCAATGATGTCATCCACGGGGTATCTATCCAGCATTTGATGGGCCTCGAACCCCTCATTGGTTACCCCAAGTGGAAGGTGTAAGATGCAATAAGTAGAAGTGTTTTCCCCTAGCAAAGATGCCAAGGATCGATTCCCCAGAGACTACTAGGTTCAACAAGTAGGTGTCAATTGCTACGGCTCCAGATTAGTAGCAATCAACGTGGACCTGCACACAGATACAAATAACTTTGCTCCCAACGAGTACAGAGAGGTTGTCAATCTCTCCGGCCTTGTAGTTCACAAAGGGTTAAAAGCAATGACAGTAGTGATAGATAGTTTTTGCAATAGTAAATAATAACGAAAGTAAATAGCGGATGTGATCAATGATGGTAATATGGACCGGAGTCTCATGATGTTCACTAGTGATGTCTCTCTCCCAAAAGACGATAAAACAACTATGTGAGGTAAACAAATTACAGCTGGGCAATTGACAGGACCACGAACGCAAAACAATGCTGACTACATTGCAAGAAAGGTTGAGGTTCAAAGCATGGGCGGTACGCCAAAGTAAGTAGACCGAAATCCATCAATATCTACTACTAATCATCCACCTTGAGATATCTATCCAGAACATCTCGCTGGTATTAAGTTGCGAGTCCCACCCATAGTGTAAACTCAATGCAACAGACAACTGCATTAAAAGAACTTTGCGTAAAGTAAACAATCCTTGCACCCGCGGGCACAAGCACCGTTGTTTTTCCCCCTTGTGGCAACAGCACATCCCCTAGACTCATGTTTCTGTCACTCAAGCTAGTCATCGAGGGGCATGAACCCACAATCGAGCATAACGTTCCCTCTTGGAGTCACTACCTATTACTCGGCCAAAGCAATAGATAACAACGGAGAACATGCAAGAATTACTTATGAACTAAAACATAAAAGAGGTGAATCAAATATATTACTCAAGATCAATCTGAACATAATCTCATAATCCATCGGATCCCAGCAAACTCAACATAGCACCAGCATAAGGATTACATAGGTGCCTCGATCATGTAGGGCAGCTCACGAGGACTAATTAGTGAAGCACAAGAACGGGAGGAGAACATCACATAGCTACTGGTCATGGACTCACGGTCCAAGGGAGACTACTCACGAGTCATCCGGGAGGCGTCCATGGTGGTGGAGAAGCTCCCGGTGGTGGTCCTCCCCTCCGGCAGGGTGCCGGGAAGAGTTCTTCTGGTGCTCCCGATCTTGGAAGCGGTGGCGGCGGCGGAACAGAGATGGGATTGCGAAAAGAAGTCCTTTTTTGAGGGTTTCGGAGGTCCCTCTAAATATATGCCAAAGGGGGGCACCGGACGGGCTTCGGGGGGCCCAGGCGCCCCCCCGGCGCGGCCCAGGGGGGGCGCGCCCACAGGGCGCCTGGAGCCCCTGTGCCCCCCCTAGGCTGCCCTTCGGAGGCAGTGTCGTTCCCGGATCGCTGATTTTTTATATAATTTTTCTGGATTTTTCTGGGCAGTTCTCGAAACGTGAAAACCTGAAATACAAAAACAGCCGAAAATAGAAACTGGCACTGGGGTGCACTGGATTAGTAAGTTAGTCCAAATATGATCAAAAGTGTATGGAAGTGTATGAATATCATAGCAATATCACCCAAAAGTGGCATGGAGCAAGCAGAAATTATAGATACGTTTTGGACGTATCAACCTCCCCAAGCTTAATTCCTGCTCGTCCTCGAGTAGGTAAATGATAACAAGAATAATTTCTGTGGTGACATGCTATTAACCATATAGGACTTTCTCATAGTCATATGACAAAAGCTTACCGAGACAATGATTCTAAAGTAATTAAGTTGCCTCAAGAGAAAATCACAAATGACTGAAAGTTTTACAACATGAAACTGAAACATCAAAAAGATTTGCAATGAACATGATGTGCAAATATGATAATGTGATATCTAGCTTGCCCCCTTTAGTGATGCAAAACATAAGTGCAGGGGCACCTTCAAGGTTTAAGTGATGACTAGATACAATCATTTCAGAATAAACGATATCACAATCATGCAAAAGACAATGCTACTTTGGGACAATGCACATTACACTTAGAATGACAATCATGCGCTCAGTAGTTGGTGCTTCAACATAAAGGTAAAAGAAAGGTTAAGTGCTAAAGCTTTTTATTTGAAAACATGGAAGCAATTTTGTCAACGGTAGTAGTACTTCATATATGTCATGCATAAAACATCCTATAAGTTGCAAGCCTCATGCATCGAATACCAATAGTGCTCGCTCCTTGTCCTAATTAGCTTGGATCCCCATGGGTTATCATTGCATTACATATGTTTTAACCGAGTGTCACAAAGGGGTACCTCTATGCCACCTGTACAAAGGTCCAAGGAGATAGGTCGCATTTGATTTCTCGTTTTTGATAGATCTCAACTTGAGGACATCCATACCGGGACAACATAGAAAATAGATGATGGACTCCTCTTTAATGCATAAGCATATTCTCATGAGAGATTGAGGATTAAGGTCCAAGCTAAAACTTCCACCATGATGCATGGCTTTGGTTGGCGGCCCAATGTTCTTCTCTAACAATATGCATAGTTATTCAACCCACGGTAAATCACCCTTACTTCAGACAAGACGAACATGCATAGCAACTCACATGATATTCAACAAAAGTGTGACAGTTGATGGCGTCCCCAGAAACATGGTTACCGCTCAGCAAGCAACTTATAAGAAATAAGATACATAAGCAACATATTCTTTACCACAATAGTTTTTAGGCTACTTTCCCATGAGCTATGTATTGCATGGTTAGTTTGCTTAGTACAGGTGGAGGTTAGCAAAAGACTGGGAGCGACCAACTAAGAGAGCAATGACGGTCATAATCATGCAGAGCGACAAAGCAATATTGAATCAGGCATGGTAGTTATATCGCTACTTAGAAATAAAAGATCATCAAGGCTTGACAGACTTTCTTTAAAGTCTTGAATATGCGTGAGCATACGCCAAGTCAATCAAAATAAATTCTCGAAGGAAGATATTACTAAACCATACCACATCATAGGCAAACAAGCCAAGTTGGTACTCCAATAACACATTGGGAACCCCCCAGCTATTTGAGATTAACCATAAGAAAACCTGAACTTCTAAGCACTATCATGAAAGTAGCATCTTTATCATAGACACATTAACCCATGCAACGGAAGCAAACTCTCTTAATAAGGTGAGCATGATAATGAAAGAGAGTTCAAGCAACCAACTAAATAAAAGCTCTTGAAGAGATAAGCATGAATACTAAGAGCAGAGTATGATAGTAGCTATTAAAAGACAAAGAACACACACAGCATAGATAGACATGAAAACTCTATGTAATGTTCTAGGTAGAAGTGGAGCGTGTTTCTCTCCCACATAAAGGAATGCTGAGTTCCGGCTCGTTATGAAAAACTAAAAATAAAACTAAAAGCAAGACGCTCCAAGCATAGCACATAACACATGAAGTGATAAAAATATAGCGAAACGAAAGACGAACTGATAATGTTGATGGAGAAGGGGATGCACGGGGGCATCCCCAAGCTTAGACGCTTGAGTCTCCTTGAATATTTCTTGGGGGTGCACGGGGGCATCCCCAAGCTTGAGCGCTTGACACTCCTGAATCTTTTTATCATCTTCCCTCGCACACTTGAAAACTCCCTTCATACATAACTCATCATAATCTGATTAGCGAGGTTAGTACCCTTAATAAAATAATTATACCTTGCTGGAAATAGGGATATTCTTGAAGTTCTACTGTTTCTCAAGATTGCCAAAAGGTTTTTTCAAAGAAAAAGCAAGTTCTTAATTTGCAAAGTGAAGGTAAGGCAAAACAGGACAGAATCTGTGAAAAACAGAACAGCAGGCAGTAATTGACCTGTTCGGGATACTTCTGCAACTCAAATCAAAAAACTCAGAACTGACGCACGAAAGACAATTATATAGAGAACGTTGTCGAAACAATTCAGACCAAAAAGATGATCTAGTGATTTTATACGAATTTTTCTATCCAAGGACAGAATCTGTTTCCTGGACAGCACCTCACAACTTTTGAACTTTCTAGCAATCAGAGGCTATACTTGGCACAAATATGAAAAGCAAAGATACAATGATGATGCTGCAGCAGTAAACAACATCAAGACTCAACAAAAGCAAAAAATTTATTCATGTGGGCTGCCTCCCAAAAGTGCTTTCTTTTATGCCTTTAAGCTAGGCATAATGCATAGATCAAGTTTTATCAAGAGTAAAAGAATAGCTAGCCCGTACAACGGACTCAAAAGGTAACATGACCTTCTTTCGAGGGAAGTGTTCCATCCCTTTCTTGAGAGGAAACTGAAATTTTATATTACCCTCTTTCATGTCAATGACAGCACCAACGGTGCGCAAAAAGGGACGTCCCAAAATAATTGGACATGAAGGATCACATTCAATATCCATAATAGTGAAATCAACGGGCACATAATTATCATTGACAACAATAAGCACATCATTGATCCTCCCCAAAGGTTTCTTTATGGAAGAATCAACGAGAACATCTCCAAAAGAACAAGAATCAAAGGATTTCAATTTAAGCATATCATATAGTCTTTTGGGCATAATAGAAGTACTAGCTACAATATCACATAAAGCAAAGCATGAGAAGTTATTTATCTTAATTTTAATCATAGAATCCCAACCATCTCCTAGCTTTCTAGGTATGGAGGCTTCTACCCTGAGTTTCTCCTCCCTAGCTTTGATGAGAGCATTAGTGATATGCTCTGTGAAGGCAAGATTAAGCGTGCTAGTGTTGGGATCCTTAGCCATTCCTTGTAGAAAGGCGACAACTTCTGAAATACTACAATTATCAAAATCAATTTTATCATTAGTGGGCAGAATTGTAGTGTCATCCTCTTTGTTTAATTCGCTCTCTATTATAAGAGTTTGAACATCTTCCCAAGTTTGGGGAAGCTCAGGAGCAATTTTAAGCTGAGGCTCATACTTTTTTCCTAGAAGACCATGCCATGGGCATAACTCTCCGTCATAACTAGTGTAATCACAAGGTTTATTTTTTTTGTAAATCCCGTCAGAGATAAGTGGGGCAATGGAAGTAGGGGTGTACCCCTCCCATTTAGTGTTTTTGGTAGAACCCATGGTAGCAAGCAAGCAAGATAACTATTTTTGTGATTTTCGATAAAAGGAACTAAAGCAAAAATGAAAGGTAAACTAACAAGACTAAAAAGCAAAGGTAAAAGATAGCATGCAACTCCCCTATCCTGAAGAGTGGAGTCCCCGGCAACGGCGCCAGAAAATACTCCTTGGTGGGCCTCGAACCCCTCGTTGGTTACCCCAAGTGGAAGGTGTAAGATGCAGTAAGTAGAAGTGTTTTCCCCTAGCAAAGATGCCAAGGATCGATTCCCCAGAGACTCCTAGGTTCAACAAGTAGGTGTCAATTGCTACGGCGCCAGATTAGTAGCAATCAACGTGGACCTGCACACAGATACAAATAACTTTTCTCCCAACGAGTATAGAGAGGTTGTCAATCTCTCCGGCCTTGTAGTTCACAAAGAGTTAAAAGCAATGATAGTAGTGATAGATAGTTTTTGCAATAGTAAATAATAACGAAAGTAAATAGCGGATGTGATCAATGATGGTAATATGGACCGGAGTCTCATGATGTTCACTAGTGATGTCTCTCTCCCAAAAGACGATAAAACAGCTATGTGAGGTAAACAAATTACAGTTGGGCAATTGACAGGACCACGAATGCAAACCAATGCTGACTACATTGCAAGAAAGGTTGAGGTTCAAAGCATGGGCGGTACGCCAAAGTAAGTAGACCGAAATCCATCAATATCTACTACTAATCATCCACCTTGAGATATCTATCCAGAACATCTCGTTGGTATTAAGTTGCGAGTCCCACCCATAGTGTAAACTCAATGCAACAGACAACTGCATTAAAAGAACTTTGCGTAAAGTAAACAATCCTTGCACCCGTGGGCACAAGCACCGTTGTTTTCCCCCTTGTGGCAACAGCACATCCCCTAGACTCATGTTTCTGTCACTCAAGCTAGTCATCGAGGGGCATGAACCCACAATCGAGCATAACGTTCCCTCTTGGAGTCACTACCTATTACTCGGCCAAAGCAATAAATAACAACGGAGAACATGCAAGAATTACTTATGAACTAAAACATAAAAGAGGTGAATCAAATATATTACTCAAGATCAATCTGAACATAATCTCATAATCCATCGGATCCCAGCAAACTCAACATAGCAACAGCATAAGCATTACATAGGTGCCTCGATCATGTAGGGCAGCTCACGAGGACTAATTAGTGAAGCACAAGAACGGGAGGAGAACATCACATAGATACTGGTCATGGACTCATGGTCCAAGGGAGACTACTCACGAGTCATCCGGGAGGCGTCCATGGTGGTGGAGAAGCTCCCGGTGGTGGTCCTCCCCTCCGGCAGGGTGCCGGGAAGAGTTCTTCTGGTGCTCCCGATCTTGGAAGCGGCGGCGGCGGCGGAACAGAGATGGGATCGCGAAAAGAAGTCCTTTTTTGAGGGTTTCGGAGGTCCCTCTAAATATATGCCAAAGGGGGGCATCGGACGGGCTTCGGGGGGCCCAGGCGCCCACCGGCGCGGCCCAGGGGGGGGCGCGCCCACAGGGCGCCTGGAGCCCGTGTGGCCCCTCCCAGGCTGCCCTTCGCTGGCAGTGTCGTTCCGGGATCGCTGATTTTTTATATATTTTTTCTGGATTTTTCTGGGCAGTTCTCGAAACGTGAAAACCTGAAATACAAAAACAGCCGAAAACAGAAACTGGCACTGGGGTGCACTGGATTAGTAAGTTAGTCTAAATATGATCAAAAGTGTATGGAAGTGTATGAATATCATAGCAATATCACCCAAAAGTGGCATGGAGCAAGCAGAAATTATTGATACGTTTTGGACGTATCAGCATTGCATCGCCCGGGGCGGAACCCACACTGCTTCTCGGCATGGATGGGCCGGTGGTATGCAATGCTAGATCATCCGCTAGCTATTGCAGCTGCGGAGACTCCCTTTGCTGGCTAAGTGAGTCGATCTGCTCCTGCTGCCGCTGGAATTTGTCTTTCAAGTCTGCGTGCTTTGATTCTAGGCCTTTAAGGTGTTCAATGTCCAGCTTCCTCTGCTTCTCCTCTGCAATCTTCCTTCTCGCACGGGTTCTGTAGTCGGCGTTCCAGTCCGAAAACCCCTCATACCACGGCATAGCGCCCATGCCTCGTGTTCTTCCCGGGTGTTCAGGATTTCCCAGGGCACGCGTAAGCTCGTCGTTCTCTCTGTTGGGCTAGAACACCCCCGTTCGAGCCTCTTCTATTGCAAGAAGTAGCTCCTCGTCCTTCAACGAAACTTTGCCTGTCTTCGGGTCCAACTCCCCCCCCCCCATGCGCATAGAACCAAGTCCTGCACCTGGGGGGCCAGCTTCTAGTAACCGGAGTGACACCTGCATCCTCCATCCCTTTCTCAAACTTATCCCACTTAGGCATTGCCACCGTGTAGCCACCAGCTTATGGAACTTATCCTTTTTTCCGGCATTCTGCTTGTTTATTTTCGACCATTCCTTAGCTAACTCTGAATCCTTGAATTTCACGAAATCGTCCCAATGAGCACTTTGCTTCTCTAGATTTCCCTCAAATACTGGAGTCTTCCTTCCTCCCTTGACGTACTTGGCCCATTCACGATTCTTGTGGTTCTTGAATGCAACCGCCATCTTCCTAAGAGCAGCGTCCTTGACTTTCTGCTCATCTTTTTTTGTGAAATGATCTGGTAGGGTGAAATGTTCCATGAGAGTATTCCAAAGCAGATTTTTTTGTCTGTCGTCGACAAAAGTAACATTTGCACTTGGCTTTGCTGGCTTTCTCCATTCTTGAAGGGAGATCGGGAGTTGGTCCTTCACAAGAACTCCGCACTGACGAATGAACTTGTCGGCAATCTTCTTAGGCGCTAATGGTTCGCCATTAGGTCTGATTGCCTCGATATTGTACTTTACGCCCTCCTTCAACAATTTGTTCGGGCCTCGTTTCATCCTCTTGCCTGAAGATTTGCTCGATACGGATGGCTGAAAGAAGAAAGATCGATTCGTTAATATATCTTCAACTCATTTAAAACATGTGAGATCACCAGATGTGCCTGCTTATATAAATATATATACCTCGCCGGTCTGTGTTGTTTCAAGATCAACATTTTCTTCGTCATCATCGTAGTTCATGACTTCATAAATTCGGTCGTCGCGATCGAATATCATATCACCCTCTCCGGTGTTGTTCAGAAATTCGGAGCCGTAATAATCTTCTTCATTCTGATCATCATCTGGCCCGCGAGGATGGCGTATCATATCGAACAGGGTCTGTTCTCCCTCTCTGTCGGTATTGTCCGCCATAGCTTTTATTTAACTAATCTAAAAGAAATATAAAACAATTAAGTATTCAAATTACATCGTCTCAGATAATAGATATAATCTCGAATACATCGTCTCGAATAATATACAATCCCGCATACATTGTCTCGAATAATATATAATATCAAATACATCACTCGCTAGGTAGCTAATAAAGATCGAATACTACAGAAGAATCTAGGACACTCGCGGTTCCAGCGGCGCGGGCGGTGGACACCCAAAGAGAAGGAACCCTCACAGGATCATAGCTGAAGTGAGATCACTGAAGAAACTTCCAGGTATTGGAGAACCTGCCATCCTCTAACGCAACCATGTAGCGATGGACGTGCTCGTCCTCCTCCCTGACACGGCGACGTACCACCTCCGGCGGGGCCGGCTCCCTCCGCACCGAAACTGGCCCACGCGAACGCCACCAAACGAGATCAGGGTCGAAGACGGGACCCGGGGCCGGGTTCCTCATCAAGAGGCGCGACCCTCCAGGCAGCACCTCCCAGTGCCAGCCCGGCGGAGCCCAGTCCCGGACATGGGTCAGCCAGACATCGTCACGGACGGGTCGACGACGAGGATGCGGGCCGGGCATCGTCGAGAACAAATACTAGCTATATGCCCGCAAAAAGTAACATTTTTTTAATGATTGGATTTTGATAACTAAAATTTCTAACATTTCTATAACATTTCTAACAATGCTATATAACTAACATTTCTAAAACATTTCTAATATTTCTATAACTAAAAAACAGAAAACAAATTATAACATTTCTATATATATATAACTAACATTTGTATAACATTTCTAATATTTCTAGAACTAAAAAAAGAAAAATTTCTAACCTTTTTATAACTATTTCTATAACTAAAAAACAGAAAAATTTCTAACAATTCTAACTTTTTTATAACTATTTCTATAACTAAAAAACAGAAAAATTTCTAACAATTCTAACATTTCTATAACATTTCTAACAATTCTAACATTTCTAACATTTCTAACATTTCCATAACATTTCTAACAATTCTAACATTTCTAACATTTCTATAACATTTCTAATATTTCTATAACTAAAAAACAGAAAAAACAATTATCGAAATGTGTGTGTGTGTGGCCATGGCGGGGCAGGAGCTCACCGGCGAGGCGAGGCGCGACGGGGGCGGTGACGGGGAAGGCGATGGGCATCGACGACGGGATGGAGACGGGGGCGACAGGGACGGCGATAGCAGCGACGACGGGGATGGCGACGGGGACGACGCGGCTACGGGCGGCGACGGGGAGGGTGACGGGCGGTGACGAGGGCGGCGGCGATGGGGGCGACGACGAGGGGCGGCGACGACGAGGCAGAGGAGAAGAAGCAGAGAGGGAGAACGAAACTGTCGATTTTTTTTGAAGTGTTTTCTTATATAGAACAGACCTTTAGTACCGGTTGGTGGCACCAACCGGTACTAAAGGCCTGTTTTGGCCAGGCCAAGCGGCGGGAAGGGCACCCCCTTTAGTACCGGTTGGAGGCTCCAACCGGTACTAAAGACCCCTCCTTTAGTACCGGTTGCAGCCACGACCCGGTACTAAAGGATGTGCGCTGCCAGGCGAGGGGCGCAGAAGTTTAGTCCCACCTCGCTAGCCGAGGGGGGCTCGCACATGCTTATAAGCCCCGCCGCCGCTGCTGTATCGAGCTCCTCTCTACTGCAGGCTTGTGGGCCTAACTTTGCCACACTGCCCTGTGAGTCTGCTGGGCCTTTATGGGCCTGCAATTACAGGCCCAGGGCCTTGCAGGCCCATAGGGCAGCGCGCAACAATTTTTTATATGGTATTTCATTTTATATCTAACTAAAATTTCTATATCTAAAATATATCTAACAAACATTTTATCAATCTAACATTGCTGCAAATATATCTAAAATTTCTATCTAACATTTCTATATCTAAAATTTTAAATCTAACTAACATTTCTATATCTAAAATTATCTAACAAACATTTTATATCTTATTTAACTCTCTAAAAACAAATCAGTAAATGAATGAAAAATACCAAATGAATTCAGAAAGGGTTGATAATTGATTCTGTGGATTTGAATGGTGCATTTTGAACACACAACAAGTCTGGGGTTCAAAAAAATGCAATGCCTTTGTATCATACGAGTTTTCGTCCTAAACCGTGATACTTCGAAAGAGATTGTCCATTTTGTACACGAAGTGCATCCAGTTTTTGCCGTGACCCTCTCTACTTTTTTGCACATGCCATGTGGGTGAAATGATGATACCATGCCAAGTTTCAACCTTTTCAGAGTTCAATTTGTGCTGCTTTTCAATTTCACGGTCATTTAGCTCTCTCAAAACAAATCAGTAAATGAATGAAAAATACTAGAATTCAGAAAGGGCTGATAATTGATGATGTGGATTTGAATGGTGTATTTTGAACACACAAAAACTCTGGAGTACAAAAAAATGCAATGCCTTTGTATCATATGAGTTTTCGTCCTAGAGCCAGATACCTCGAAAGAGATTGTCCATTTTGTACACGAAGTGCATCCAGTTTTTGCCGTGACCCTCTCTACTTTTTTGCACATGCCATGTGGGTGAAATTATGATACCATGTCAAGTTTCAACCTTTTCAAACTTCAATTTGTAGTGCTTTTCAATTTCACGGTCATTTAGCTCTCTCAAAACAAATCAGTAAATGAATGAAAAATACCAAATGAATTCAGAAAGGGTTGATAATTGATTCTGTGGATTTGAATGGTGCATTTTGAACACACAAAAAGTCTGGGGTTCAAAAAAGTTCAAAAAAATGCAATGCCTTTGTAACATATGAGTTTTCGTCCTAAACCGTGATAACTCGAAAGAGATTGTCCATTTTGTACACGAAGTGCATCCAGTTTTTGCCGTGACCCTCTCTACTTTTTTGCACATGCCATGTGGGTGAAATTGTGATACCATGCCAAGTTTCAACCTTTTCAGAGTTCAATTTGTACTGCTTTTCAATTTCACAGTCATTTAGCTCTCTAAAAACAAATCATCAGTAAATGAATTTAAAATACCAAATGAATTCAGAAAGGGCTGATAATTGATGATGTGGATTTGAATGGTGCATTTTGAACACACAAAAACTCTGGAGTTCAAAAAAATGCAATGCCTTTGTAACATATGAGTTTTCGTCCTAAAC
>LR738711.1:885410333-885452895 GCA_902687465.1 Secale cereale | reverse complement strand
ATGATGTGGATTTGAATGGTGCATTTTGAAAACACAAAAACTTTGGAGTTCAAAAAAATGCAATGCCTTTGTATCATATGAGTTTTCGTCCTAAACCCTGATACTTCGAAAGAGATTGTCCATTTTGTACAGGAAATGCATCCAGTTTTTGCCATGACCCTCTCTACTTTTTTGCACATGCCATGTGGGTGAAATGATGATACCATGCCAAGTTTCAACCTTGTCAGAGTTCAATTTGTAGGGCTTTTCAATTTCACGGTCATTTAGCTCTCTCAAAACAAATCAGTAAGTGAATGAAAAATACCAAATGAATTCAGAAAGGGCTGATAATTGATGATGTGGATTTGAATGGTGCCTTTTGAACACACAAAAAGTCTGGAGTGCAAAAAGAGGCGCAATGCTCGTTAATTAGCTTCAAGCCTTTCGGAGAAGTGTACAAAGCACTGCACATATATAGCTCCGTGCAGTCTACACTATTCCTCAAGTTTTGAAGCTAAGCAACGTGTAGGTGAACATTGCGCCTCTCCCACATTGTCTGTGCACTCAAGGCTTATAAACCAGTCCTAGTGCCTCTCTCTTGGTGAGGTGGGACTAAAAATCAGCTTACTAAGATACTTTAGTACCTGCTCATGCCACGAACCGGTACTAAAGGTGCCTAGCATAAATGATGTTAAAAATGATGTTAAAAAATGCATTGACCATCATTGATCTTTTTGTGTACAATTTAAATTGTCAATAGGAGTCCTCACCGGTTTAGGAACTGGTGATGACTCCTATTGCAGCCACAAATCCTACACATAGAGTTCAATGAAGACCAAGTGGTTGTGATAGTTTGAGAAATAACATATTTAAGGTGGTAAAATCTCTGTTAGACGAGCGAGGTGGGACTAAAAAAGCGTTGTAGATCGAAGTGAGTAGAAACCTTTTGTACCAGTTCGTGGCATGAACCGGTACTAAATGTTCTGGTGGGCCCCCAGCCTAACCACAACCTGCAACAACCTCTTTAGTACCGGTTCGTGCCAAGAACCGGTACTAAATGTTCACCACAAACCGGTACTAATGATCGCCGCCGGCCAAGCCTCTGGAACCGGCACTAATGGTCCCATTAGTGCCGGTTCATTTGCAAACCGGGACTAATTAGCTCTACATTTGACCCTTTTTCTACTAGTGATTGGTTCCTACATATTCTAAGATTTTTATCGGTCAAACCGCATAACAACATACATTGTTCCCTTTGTCATCGGTATGTTACTTGTCCGAGATTCGATCGTTGGTATCATCATACCTAGTTCAATCTCGTTACCGGCAAGTCTCTTTACTCGTTCCATAATACATCATCTCGTGACTAACTCATTGGTCTTTTGCTTGTAAGGCTTATTATGATGAGTATTACCGAGAGGGCATAGAGATATCTCTCCGACACTCGGAGTGACAAATCCTAATCTTGATCTATGCCAACACCACAAACACTTTCAGAAACACGTGTAGACCGAAAGCGGAAGTGTTTAGTAATGCAGTTGATGTAGTCTAACGTCTTCGCGATCCAACAGATCCAAGCACCGAACGTACGGCACCTCCGTGTTCAGCACACGTTCAGCTCGATGACATCCCACAAACTCTTGATCCAGTTGAGGTCGCGGGAGAGTTCCGTCAGCACGACGTGATGGTGAAGGTGATGATGAAGTTACCGGCGCAGGGCTTTGCCTAAGCACTGCAACGATATGACTGAGGTGTGTAACTGTGGAGAGGGGCACCACACACGGCAAAGAAATCAACTTATGTATCTATGGGTGCCCCTTGGCCACGTATATAAAGGAGGAGAGGAGGAAAGAGCCGGCCCTCCTATGGCGCGCCCAAGGGTGGAGTCCTACTCCCACTAGGAGTAGGATTCCACCTTTCCTAGTAGGAGTAGGAGAAGAGGGAAAGGAGGAAGAGAAGAGAAGGAAGGAGGGGGCGCCGCCCCTCCCCCCTAGTCCAATTCGGAATAGGCTTGGGGGGCGGCCTGCCCTATGCAGCCCCTCTCTCTCTCCCCTAAAGCCCAATAAGGCCCATTTACTCCTCGGGGGTTCCGGTAACCTCTCGGTACTCCTGTAATTATCCGGTGAACCCGGAACCATTCCGGTGTACGAATATAACCTTCCAATATATCAATCTTTATGTCTCGACAATTCCGAGACTCCTCGTCATGTACGTGATCACATCCGGGACTCCGAACTACCTTCGGTACATCAAAACGCATAAACTCAAAATACTGATCGTCATCGAACTTTAAGCGTGCGGACCCTATAGGTTCGAGAACTATGTAGACATGACTGAGACTCATCTCTGGTCAATAACCAATAGCGGAACCTAGATGCTCATATTGGTTCCTACATATTCTATGAAGATCTTATCAGTCAAACCGCATAACAACATACGTTGTTCCCTTTGTCATCGGTATGTTACTTGCCCGAGATTCGATCGTCGGTATCATCATACCTTGTTCAATCTCGTCACCGGCAAGTCTCTTTACTCGTTCTGTAATACATCATCTCGTGACTAACTCATTAGTCATTTGCTTGCAAGGCTTCTTACGATGTGTATCACCGAGATGGCCCAGAGATACCTCTCTGACACTCGGAGTGACAAATCCTGTTCTCGATCTATGCCAACACCACAAACACCTTCGGAGACACCTGTAGTGCATCTTTATAATCACCTAGTTACGTTGTGGCGTTTGATAGCACACAAGGTGTTCCTCCGGTATTCAAGAGTTGCATAATCTCATAGTTAGAGGAACATGTATAAGTCATGAAGAAAGTTGTAGCAGTAAAACTAAATGATCATAGTGCTAAACTAACGGATGGGTCTTCTCCATCACATCATTCTCCTAATGATGTGATCCCGTTGATCAAATGACAACACATGTCTATGGTTAGGAAACATAACCATCTTTGATTAACGAGCTAGTCTAGTAGAGGCATACTAGGGACACTCTGTTTTGTCTATGTATTCACACATGTATCAAGTTTCCGGTTAATAAAATTCTAGCATGAATAAAAAACATTTATCATGATATATAAGGAAATATAAATAACAACTTTATTATTGCCTCTAGGGCATATTTCCTTCATACTTACCCCATGAAAGCCTTTCAAACCAAGTCTCTAGCGCATCTTCTCCACTTTTGCAAATTATTGCCTAGTCTCACAAAGGAAGACTACTTTGGGGTTATTGGCTTTTGAGAGGGACAAAGCCTCACGAATTGTCCGGCGGTTCCCCCAGTAGTTCCAAGATAAGATATTCATTGTGTCCGGCGGTCCTCCCTGAGGGAGGCCGCCGATATCTCCTTACTGTTACTTCCCTTTGAGAGTTTTACCCGCTTGATGCTTAAGTTGCTGCTGGTTGGCAAGGTAGTCTCTCTCATATTCTTACCACTGCCATCAGCGATTGAAAGTAATGCATTCGGATTTCTAGAAGTGTTCAAAGTTTCATCCCCATCATCCATGTTCAGCCTCTTCCTTGCGGCTCTGTCCACCTCCATCCTTGCACCCAGATTCTTCAGCGGACTAGTGGCCGTATCTAAAGTCTCAGGGTCAGTGTTACTATGCCCTGGATTCAGCAGCGTAGCGGAGTTCACATTCTTCCCTGCCTGAGGCCTAGAAGACCTGGTAGGGTTTTGTTCAGTCCGTGATCTGTTAGGCCCGTCAGCATACAGCCATTCCCCAAATTTCAGCTTCTTCTCATCATGAACACCCAAACCACACTCCTTGTGCTCATGGCCAACTAGGCCGCAATACTTACAGAAGCAGGGCAACTTTTCGTAATGAACCAGATAAATCTGTCGTTCTCCAGCACGAACAATACTCACAAACTTTGTGAGGGGCTGTAGGATGTCATGATTCACCCTCACCGTGACATAATCACCACGGATGTTGCCGTTTATACGCATCTCCATAATATCCCCAGCACTCTTTAAGAGTTTCTCAACAATTTCCTTCTTACAATAAGGGTCCGGTAGCTTGTGTATCTGGAGCCAAATAGGCAAAAGATTGAACACGACCTCATCTGCACTAGTGAAGCCATCATACGGACACAACAAAACCGCCAGGTTATGGAACAACCATGGCCCTTGCATCATAATGCGTTCCCAACCACCCAGGCATGAAGCCTGGATAGCAAATCAGTTGGGGCCAACATGATGGAATCTCACCCTTTGTCTTGGGTTCCATGCCGCCCTCATGTCCTTGTAGAAGGCCGCCTAAGAGAACTTCTTATCAGTATGAACCCTAGCTAGGGATAACCACCTCACACTTCCCTTGATTCCTGGGTCCTCTTTGTCAATCTCCACATCATTGAACTCCTCATCATTGAGATCCAGTTGATCGAAGAAATTCTCCAGATCTGGATTCGCGACCGCCGTGGCATGATTTAACAAACATAAACTAGATAAAGTTTATAATTTTCGAACTTAAACACGGAGAAAACTAAAACTCTGCAGTAAGACTGATGGTGTTAGACACATCTATTTTTTCATCCCTCTAGGACCACCAAGCTGTCCACACCGATCCATCCTTCTGCTTCTTTCTTCAGGGAGTATTGCATCCATAGTTCCCTCTTTCTCAACCTCGCTCTGGCCAGAGCAATAGAGGTGGTTTTGAGGAAACCTCCCACAAAGATGTTATGAGTCTCTCCACGTGTTCTCTTGCGTGTCGCCTTTGCATAGGATTTTCCATAGATTGTAGAAGCCCGCTATCCTCTTCAGAATCACCTGCACTCCCATTCGGGTGGCATTGTTAAAACACATATCATTTCTACACCCCCAGATAGCCAGAGGGTGGCTGAGGTAATCAAATTCTCAGCCTGCAACGATTTGTGTTTCCCCCACATTTCTGACACATTGTGAAAAGTGGGCAAGTGCATACACCCAACAATGGAATGGATATTTCTCCAAACCTCGGCAACAATGTCAAATTCAAAGAAAGGTGAGTAGTTGTTTCATATTCACAGCAGAATAGACAGGTAAGATCATTTAGTTGCTGTCTTTTAATAAAATTCCTCCTAACCAACAATTTATTGTGAGCCAACAGCCACAAAAAAAATATGAATGTTGAGGGGAACCCGGACCTGCCAAATATCTGGAATAGGAAGAAGGCTAATGCCCTTAAAATTAATCATAACATACATAGATCTAACATAATATTTACCATTAGATTCTAATTTCCAAATTAAAGCATCGTCCTCATCAGTCAAGTTAATCGATTGTGCAATACTAAGTAAATCAAACCATAGATGTAGTAGTCTACTATCTACACACCTCCTAAATGTGATCTTAAGGTCAACCCCATCCCAGAGATCAACAATAGGTAGATTATGTTCATTAGCAATACTACACAATTCCCAGAATTGAATAGCCAAGCTGCAAGACCCAAACCAATGATCTTCCCAAAATTTTACCCTCCTCCCATTTCCCACCTTCCATTGGTATCCCATCTTGGCTGCTTTAGCAGCCCAGAGAACACCTTTCCAGAAAGGAGAGGAGTTATTGTCAGGGCACGAGAAAATGTTGGGATTATTGGTTCTATATTTAGCATAAATAATCTTTTTCCACATCTTCTGGCCCCCACATGGTACTTATAAATCCAAGAAGTGAGAAGGCTTAGATTCATATCAGCAATGTTAGGTCCCAGGCCTCCATATTTTTTTTCTGGGTCAGCATGCCCCAACTAGCTAGGTGGCACTTGTGATGGCCCTCATAATTATCCCAGAAACAGTGTGCCATCTGTGAGCTGATCAAGTTAATAGCCCATTTGGGAAATTTGATCATACATGAGGTACGTGGGAATACTAGCTAAACAATATTGTACAAAAATTAGTTTCTTCTCATATCCTAATAGTCTTCCTCTCCACCCGGCTACTCTCTTCAGAACTTTATCAACCACATGTGGCAAGTCTTCTCTCGTGAGCTAGGAGTGGTGAAGAGGAAAACCAAGATACTTTAGGGGAAAAGTTCCTAAGGCACAAGATAGAGTTTTTTCTACACACTTGGCCTCTTTCTCCTCGATATTAATGGACTAAATCGCATTTACAAAAATTGATCCTTAAACCAGGCATTTGCTCAAAACAGGAGAATAACCATTTTAAGTTCTTAGCAGACTCCAGGTTATTTTTCAAAAATAGTAAAGTATCATCTGCATATTGCAGACTAATGATCCCTTGAGGGAAAATATTAGGCATCAAGCTAGTCAACATTTTGTTTTTGGCAGCTTTATTTAGCATTCCGCTAGACACATTTGCTACTAGGCTGAACAACAGAGGGGAAGCAGAATCATCATTGTCTCACCCCTTTAAAAGTCTCAAAAAATCACTATTGCAATCATTAATTCCAACACCTACAAACCCTTTATATAAAATAGATTTAATTTTTTCATCCATTTGGGGCTAAATCCCCTCTGGTACATAACTTCCATCAGAAATTCTTTACTAATTCTGTCATACGCTTTATCATAATCAAGCTTAAAGACAAAACCTTCCTTCTTATTAATCAAATAATTTCATGAGCAGTTACCACACTCTCCACTATAAACCTGCCTTTCTCATCCTCATTCCCTCCTAACTGATTAGCAACACATTTAGCAAAAATCTCAAAGCTACAATTGGACAAAGCAATAGGTCAGGGTGTACAAGACCGAACCAAAAACCAAAAACCAAACCGAAAAAATAAGCCGAACTAAATTTTTGTTTTTTTTCAGGTTTTGGTTTCAGTTTCAGTTTCCAATTCACGAAACCATTTAGCCTTCGGATTTTTTGGTTAGAAACCGAAAACCGTTTGGTTAAACCGAAACAACCGAAAGCAGTTCACTTCGAAGATATGAGTTGAATCCATTCACCCGCCCCTCCTTTTATAGCTCTGCACTCACTGCGCCGCTGCTCGTTCGGCGATGTGGTACTAAACTGGCTGCAGTTTAAAGCAACTTGGCGCAAGCGGTGCTTGTTGGGCCTCAAATTATCTAGCCCATACTGATCCATGCGCCGAGTGCTCCATCGACCCACCGCACCATGGTCCCAGGCAGCCGATCAATTTTGCTCTACCGCTCTTAAAAAACATCAACGCTTGATTGACTCTTTCCTTTTTCCCTAAAAAAGGTCCTTTCCCAGTTAAAAAAATGTTCTTTCCTTTTTTTCTGCTTGGCCGCTTACTCCCTCGCGTAATCACACACCATCCCTGATTTGAAGGGTGGACACTTGAAACATGCCTAATCCATTATCCATAAGATCTGCTACCATCCAATGCATAGGACAAAGTTACGTACATAGTTCTCACATGAAAAGGCTAAACTACATACACATACCAAATCATGTGAGCAAATAATTATTTGTTGTTCAAAAATTCACGGCAACTTTGGTTATTTTGGTTATTACCGAAACCGAACCGTATCTATGTATAAAACCGTATAAACCGAAGTATAAAAACCGTATAAACCGAACCGATTGAAACCGAAAAACCCGAATGCACACCCTGAGCAATAGGCCTAATTTTTTTAATAGTGTTTCCATTAGGTTATTTTGGGATTAAAGTTAATAGAGAAAAGTTCAACCTATATAAATCTAAAGAACCATTGTTCCAAGCATCAACCATCAACATAAGGTCACTTTTAATAGTGGACCAGAAATGATGATAGAATAGGAAGGGGAGCCATCAGGGCTAGGGGCCCCTTCATCATATGAACCAAACACTGCTTTCTTAGCATCTTCCTCTATAATATTGGCTTCTAGTTTCATATTATGCTCATTGGAAATTCTTTTAGAAAGGTCCCAAAAATTATCATCTAAGGAAATATCTAAAGTCTCTTCTTTACCAAACAATTGCTTGTAATAGTCTACAACAATTTTGATAATCTCTTTAGTATCTTCAACAGGGCCCTCTGGTCCATTTAGCATAGCAATATGCTTTTTTCTCCTTTTCTGATTAGCCAAAGCATGGAAGTAAGCATTATTTCTCCCTCCCTCCAATAATTTCTCTCTCTGGATCTTTGTCTAGACTTAATCTCCTCTAGCCTCCAGATATTTTGGAGATCTAAAGCTATCTTATCCATATGAGCTTTAGAAGGCGGGAAGAGCACCTTAGTTTCAGAATCAATGTCAAGTAAGTCATACTCAGGAACCAACTGCTGCTTACTTCTATTTTGGGAGCCTCATAATTGACATTCCACCATTAAAAACCCTCCTAAGCAATCTAATCTTGAATTGCCATCTATCTACTCGTTCCATAATGGAACAAGGAGCATTCCAAGTTTTCTTAACCATATGCTCGAAGCCCTCTACCTCCAACCACCATTTCTCAAATCTGAAATGCTTATTTTTTGGAGGTTGGATAGCTCCAGTATATAAAATTAGTGGGTATGCTCACTACCCGCCCTAGGAAGGGCTTTGAGTTGGACAACAGGGAATAAATTTTCCCAACAGGTGGAGATAAAAAATGTACCTATATTAGCCATCACCGGATTATCCTGGTTGTTGGCCCAAGTAAACTTCCTACAAGAGTTCAATTCTATTAGGCCATATTTGTTCACCCAATCATTGAAAAGAGCTACCCAATGAAAGTTAACAATGCCTGTATTCTTCTCGTCAGTGCTCCTAACCAAATTGAAGTCCCCTCCAATAATGGTAGGGCCCAACCATGCATCCATGGTGTTGTGAAGCTCATTAAAATAATCAAGCTTGAAGTTATCATCTCTTGAGCCATAGACAACAATAAACCTCAATATCCCTATTTTTCTTGACAAGCAACGGAAAACTTTAATGTATCTACAGAAATAATCTCAAAATCACCATGCTTGATCCCTACCAAAATACCACCTGTTGCACCAATAGCTGGCAGGCAATTTCAGGTGAAACCATTTTGAGGATCAATAGAATTAATTTGAATGTTAGTAAAGGAATTTTTCTTAGACTCGGAAAAACCAATCAAGTCAGCATGGGTATCTCTAATGAGTTTACCCACTTCATTAAGTTTCTTAGGCTTATTAAGCCCTCTAACATTCCAGAATAGTCCAACTACCATTATTAAAATCCAGTTTTCTACAACTACCCTTTTTTCCTGACACTACATCAGCCCATGTAGGAATACCAACAGGGTGATCACTATTATGACCACACATTGGATCTACACTGTCTAAGAGAGCAATGTTATACTCCTCAACACTGGTATCTAAATCAGCAAGGAGAAAACATTCTAGATGAGAATCCTTAAAAGTAGATATCCTACAATCTTCCACCAGCCTAATGGCCTGGATATTATGAGAAACAACATCATCATCATTACCTAAATTTAAACCAGCTTTCCTAGCTTTCATTAATAGTGCATCATTATTATATGCAGAAAAGGAGTTAGTGTTTCTATTACCTTTAGGTACTTCCAGGTCTTTGAGCCTTCTAATCTCTACAACTTTCTGTATTGCAGTTCTCCCATCTCTCCTAATTCTAGCACTCACCCTGGGCGCCACCACAGGGTCCCAATTCTTACTTTTCACCTGTTGTAGACTCTGTTGGGTTGGAGCTTCTAAAGTTGTGCCTTCACCATTAGATCCCTCATCAAACTACTCAAGTAGCCGAATACCAATATTTTCGACATGCTATTTGTTTTCTAGATATCCTTTTTAACACTGCCATCACCATTCTTACCTAAGATAACACTTTGCACCTTCTTTTCTAGAGAGTTCATCAGCTCCATAGGAGTTTTGGAGCATGAACGAGATTTTTGTGAGTTCTGAGTAGGACACCTAGCAGTTTTGTTCCTGTTTTTGTCTTTATTTGTCTCCATATCTTTAGGCCCCTACATATGTAGATCTTTCTCGGGATCACCTTCTAACCGACCATCATCAGTTTATTGTCCTTCATAAGGATCAGGATTAGCAGCCTCCAAGACTAGTTCTGTGTCAACCAGGAAAGATATAAGGAATAGCTCCTTGTCAATCTCCACTAGTATTTCAGATGGTATCTTTGAGACATCTCTCACAGCAAGCTGGACTTTAACTTTTTCATAAAATCTTCTGAAAATCTCATGCCAGTCCACATTCACTAGGATGCCCAAGATACAAGTAATTTGTTAAATAACTTTCCAAGTGAGCTTGTTGACAGGAATCCCCACCATAGTCACCCAAACCTCCTGTAGTTCAGCATAAACTACCTCCTCCCCTTCCCATTTGTCAAATGATACAGTCACACCCTTTTTCCCGAGATTGATGGAGGGGAGCACAACTAAATCCTTGAATTTTTTATGAGGTGGGAACCTGACTAGGAAACGTTTTTCACTCAATTATCTCACTTGCCATGTCCAAATAGCCTTCCAAATCTCACAAAAATTGTGTTTCAACTCTTGAGTGGTGACAGAACCTTCCTAAATCAAAGTGACACACACATTGGCCAAGTTAAGCCAGTTAACAACATCTTTTGCCTTCAGACTCTATGTGGAAGAAACCCAATCTCGCATTGGCACTACCAAAATATTGGGCAGTGGCCTGGGGTCTGTACCATTCCAAGCAGGTATCCATATGATGCCCAGCTTCGTGGCAGACAAAGCAATTTTTTGGCACTGGACATGTCCCAACAAAGTGAGCTGGCTCTCCACAATTATAAAAGATCACATCTTTTATTTTGGGATTATAAATGATAACAACCTCATCTTTCCTGCTCTAATTATTGTCTGCCTTATCACCACTGCTTGACTTCCCCTGTTGCTCTTTGTGAGAATTGAAGTTCTTGTTCTTCTTTTTCGGTTGAAGGTTCGTCTGAGGGTTCTGTTGATGCGTGCTTGACTACCCTTCTCCATAGCCTTGGAATTGAGGTCCAGACTGATACTAAGCAGGAGGAGGGCCATACTGCAGCTGTTGTTGTTGGTGGTGCAAAACATGCATAGTAGGCATAGTAGGGAGGAATTGTTGAGGCCACTGATTACACTAAGGAAACGGCATCCCCTGCCATGGTGGTTGCATTCCTTGTAACCCCCTGACCATTAAACAGTTGGATTGGAAGGAAGTTACCTTGTGGTTGGCCTTGCATCCTAGCCGTCCCTTGGGGAGGAAATCCTCCAATATGCGGTGGCATCTGGGCTTGAATCGATGGGCGGCCTTGGTGACTCACTGGGCGAGCAGCATCTCCGCCACCAGAACCTCCACCTCCTCCACGGTGCCCACCACCACGATTGCCAGCCATCCCATTTACTGCTTCTGTGTAAGTTGCTCGGCCCGAGTCGTCTCTCCACAGATCCTTCGAGAAGCTGATCACCTTTGGGTGTGCAAGCTTATCAGACTCTCCCACTGGATAACAATCTGCTGTGGTCAATCGCTTACTCACGACCAGATCCTTGCGGATCCAACTAGCCTTACTCTCGCAGCAGGAACCCTATGTTTCACTGGGGACGGAACTGATCAAAGCCGACCATATATCTCAACTACCTCCTTCCCATCGAGCTGCGAAGCCGGTTATTGAGAATGCGCTTTATCAAACTGAAAGCGGCTTCCAACATCAGCTCTGGTTCCATTCGCCCACGCCGGTTGACATGTGGGGTCCCTTGAAAAATCTTACCCCAACGGTCCTTACCACCATGGCTGTCGGTCGCCGACGAGTCAGAGCTCTCACCGGAGTTGCCCGGAAAGGAGAGGGACGGCAAGGGGATCCATACCTGGTCTCCTCTCTCTGAACCAAAGGGATGTGGAAACTGACAACGACCACATCCCCTTGATCCCCTGCCCCCATCTTCAATCTCACCATGGATCCCGGCGAAATGGCCGCCATCTCTCTCTCTCTCTGCACTCGCGATGTGGACGACGCTTCCCTGCAGCCCAGTCCAGCACTTGTTCCAGCTCTAGTTGCGCTCCCAATTGAAACAGACGGTCGACCTCTTCCTCCGCCGCCCTCGCCATGATGCGTTCTATGAGGGCCAGCTTGGTTGGTCTCCCCCGCCTTCTCTGCCTCGCGCGCCGCCGCCTAGCAGTGCCTCCAGATCCTCGGTTGACGACTTCCTCTCGCTCAAACCCCTGTTCATCCCGAACTGGATCTGCGAAGACGGCTTTTGAGAATGCGCTTTATCAAACTGAAAGCGTCTTCCAACATCAGCTTTCTTTGTTGCCCTTAGCAGCGCCTCGAGATCCTCGGTCGACGACGAACCCCCGTTCATCCCGAACTGGATCTGGCGTGTGATCGAGCGAGCGGAGTCATGTGCTCCGCACTGCGTAGGATGACTTGTCGCCGGTGTGGATCAAGGGGAGGTGGAGGTTGGTGGTGGTCGGCGTAGGTGGGGTCGCCAGGGGAGACGCGGTCATGGAGCTTCTCTCATCTCCCTGCCCGTATATATATCCAGAAAAATAGGGATGCTTTCTTGTAGCGCGATCATATACGTACCATACAATGTTCATTAGACCTCAACAAGGTAGAAGTAGTTTCAGCTGACCACATGACAACTTTTGTTTCTGAAATCCTGACAAAACTCGATCGCCACATAGCTTTCCCGGTATCGAACTGCGGTGCAATACACACTGAATAACCAGAAGACGCAGTTTACTTCTGCTGTCCAGATAACAGCTTTTATTCCCTACTGCTGACACTACTCGATCGTGCATATGGTGCTTACCCTCCGGTTCACAATCCACGTATCTTTCCCGGTATGAGCTAAAACTGTGATACAAAATGGCATAAAATCTGCGTGGAGTCCGCGGCATGCAGTATGTAATGCTACTAGTATTATCAAGTATCTGTCGTATCCCTATCGAATCTAGCCTTTCCTTATTAGCACCTCAATCTACTCCTGGATGTTGGTAGACGCCGCCGAGCTCTGATCCGTCTCGGTCACGGCGGAGGAAACTTCCTCCCCGGCCGCCGCAGGTGCCGCCACCACGATGTTGACGCCGAAAATCCTCAAGACGCCCGGCGAGACAGGCGCCGGCTCGGATCCTCCCGACAATGCCGGCGAGATAACGCCAGGCTGCGCTACTTCCGTGGCGGCGGGCGCGGGCGGGGACAGGGACAGGGACAGCGCGAGCTCATCGGGCGCGTCCGCGTCCGCGTCCAGGGAGAGCGCGAGCTCATCGGGCCCGTCCGCGGGCGGGGACAGGGAGAGCGCGAGCTCATCGGGCCCGTCCGCGGGCGGGGACAGGGAGAGCGCGAGCTCATCGGGCCCGTCCGCTGGCGGGGACAGGGACAGCGCGAGCTCGTCGGGCGGGGACGCGCTGGTCGACGTCTCGGGGGACGCCTGGGCGGAGAAGAGCGCCGCCGCGAGCTCTCGCGCCGACACGGGAGCGTTGACGCGGCGCCTCCTCGCTATCACCTTGCCATCGTAGTGCATCCTCATGTGCCCGCCGAGCTGCACGCCCGAGTTGAACACCTTGGAGCAGTGCTTGCACGGGTGCAACTTCGCCGGCCTGGCGATCGTCAGGCACGGGTCCAACCCCGCGGCCACTGCCGCCGCGGCGGCCTCGTTGTTCTTTCTCATCTTGTGGGCGGCCATGTGGCCGCCGAGCCCCTGGTGCGAGTCGAACCGCTGGTAGCACCCTTCCTCCTTGCAGACCCACCGGCCTTGCTCGTCCCGTGAAGTCGGCGACGTCGCCGCGCGCCGAACGTGACGTGCGACGGCCTGAGGGGGCGCGGCGAAGAGTTGCGGAGGCGTCGCCGCTGCGAACTGGCCTTGGGCGACGGCTGGCTGAGGTTGGGCGACGGCTGGCTGAGGTTGGGCGACGACGGCCTGAGGCGCGGCGGGCTGGTGCCCGGCGCCGCATTGCGGTGAACAGGATGGGCGCACGGCAACCTGGTTGGGAGGAGTGTCCGCTGCAAGAACGATGGCCGTGGATGGAGGATTCGGCTCGGCGCTGCTGGTCCTGCTCGCGAACGCGATGGGCGCGGCGTCGATCACGGGCTCCGCGACCGCAGTAGACATGGACGTGGAGTCGCCCACCCCCTCCTCCTCCTGCTGGGGGGGAGCGGACCTGCCGCCGACGTAGCCCCGCTTGCCGGTGACGGCCCATCCAGCGCTGACGACGATTCCCTGGCGGCCGCCGCCGTGCGGGTGGTGGACGCGCATGTGGCCGTGCACGGCCCTGCCGCTGGCGAACTCCCTCCGGCAGATGGGGCAGGGGAAGCCCGGCTCCCGCGCGCGGCCCTCGTCGTCGGCGTGCGTGTCGCTGACGGTGCCATCCGAGTCGCACTCGCGCGAGGGCGTGGGCGACGGCAGGGCGTCCCCGTCGACGATGTCCTCGAGGCGGCGCACCTTGATCTCCGGGCGGCCGCCGTCGTCGTCGTCCGCGACGAACTCGCCCTCCTCGAGGTCGGGGCGGGGGCGGGGGCGGGGGCGGCGGCCGGAGCGGGCTTGATCGGCCGGATGGGTCCCCATCGATCGAGCGCCGGCGAGCCTCAGCGTCAGCGCAGGCGCGCTCGCTGCTAGGGTTTGGTTGCGGCGGCCGGTGTGGGCGAGGGGGATGGGGAGAGGCGGGGACCGATCGATTGATCTGATCTCGCTCCGAGTCGAGTCGGCTGGCGTTGCGTTTGCTTGTGTTGTGGGTGGGCAGAGCGGCAGTGGGCTGTGCCGATCTCTTTATATGGCGCGGGACGGGAGCGGGCGACGCCGTGCGCGCGCTGGAGTGGGCCCACAACGATGCGAACAGGGGTCCTCCGACGACTGCGGAAACAGCATCCGGGCGTCGGTTGGGATTTTCGCCGTACCTCAGGTTTCTTTCTGTTTCTGCGCGCGGCGATTGCTTGGGAAAGGAGGCACAGGTGGCGCCGGTGGTTTCCCAACGATCCCGTACGCGCACGGGTAGGAAATCTCCGGTGGTGATCCTTTGACATTCTATCTCTAGCGGATCATACTCCTCTGTCATCATCACTGCGTTTTTTTTCTTTCTTTCTTTCCTTTTGCTTGAAATTCAAGGGGTGACACTGAAGATTTTTCTTTAGAAAGTCGTCCCGGCTTTAAACCAAGATTTGTTTTTTGTTTTTGGTTTGGCGAAAAGGCGTAAGGCCGCATCCACCCTTGTCAAAAAAAAATAGAAATAGAAATACATTCATTGGGGTGTCAAAGTAGGAATGCATTCATGGACGACGCGCTTTGAGGATGGCTCGATGCCGCTTTTGCCCCCCCTCTGGCATCATCGCCGCGCTCTTTTTTCTTTCTTTCATTTTTGCATGAAATTCAAGGGGTGACACTGAAGATTTTTCTTTAGAAAGTCGCCCCCGGCTTTAAACCGAGATTTGTTTTATTTTTGTTTGGCAAAAAGGCGTAAGGCCATATCCACCCTTGTCAAAAATAGAAATATATTCATTGGGGGTGTCGAAGTAGGAATGCATTCATCGATGACGCGCTGTGACAGCATAGCCCGATGCCGCTTCTGGGCCCACGCCTCAGCGGAGCAAACTTTTAGAAACACACAAGCTTGTAGAAGGAGCGGCGGGGAAGTCGTCGATGTAGGCCAGGAGACCACAACATCAGCGATCTCAAAGCATATCATTGGAAATGATCATCCCTTATTCAAAAGATATATTGATAGCTCAACCTTATTGCAAATAAAACTTATAACATAATCTTTGTTGGGTTCTATGCTAGGTGCATCGGCTGCAATATCAAAATGTCTTACGCGTAGATCAACCAGGAACATGCTATGGGAGATGGATCACGGATCGTTACTACTAAACGTGCAGTGTCGTGCAACGAAAGTAGAGTTGGGCAGCGCGTCTCCGGAGTCGTCTTCTCCTCGCCAATCTCCCATGTAGCCGATTGGATCCCACGAACAGGTTCGCCAGAGCGGCGCAAGTGCACTGCCTCTAACGATATCCAGACGTGCAAGAGGAACGTCGTGCGACAGACTGCTAGGTCCTATCACACAACCGGCGGCGAGTGGAGGTGGCTACTTACAACACATGCAAAGCCCTAGTGACGACGCAAAAGCAATTAATCAAATGAGTGTGCCACACCTCCACTATATATAGGCATCTGTTGTGGGATCAACTCTTGTGCCTCGTGTTGGAAATATGCCCTAGAGGCAATAATAAATTGGTTATTATTATATTTCCTTGTTCATGATAATCGTTTATTATCCATGCTAGAATTGTATTGATAGGAAACTAAGATACATGTGTGGATACATAGACAACACCGTGTCCCTAGTGAGCCTCTACTAGACTAGCTCGTTGATCAAAGATGGCTACGGTTTCCTAGCCATAGACATGAGTTGTCAATTGATAACGGGATCACATCATTAGGAGAATGATGTGATGGACAAGACCCAAACGATAAACGTAGCATATGATCGTGTCAGTTTATTGCTATTGTTTTCTGCATGTCAAGTATATGTTCCTACGACCATGAGATCATGCAACTCACTGACACCGGAAGAGTACCTTGTGTGTACCCAACATCACAACGTAACTGGGTGACTATAAAGGTGCTCTACAGGTATCTCCGAGGGTGTCTGTTTAGTTGGCATGGATCAAGACTGGGATTTGTCACTCCGTATGACGGAGAGGTATCTCAGGGCCCACTCGGTAATACAACATCACAATGAGCTTGCAAGCAATGTGACCAATGAGTTGATCACGGGATCTTGTATTACGGAACGAGTAAAGATACTTGCCGGTAACGAGATTGAACTAGGTATAGAGATACCGACGATCGAATCTCGGGCAAGTAACATACCGACAGACAAAGGGAACTATATACGGGATTGTCTGAATCCTTGACATCGAGGTTCAATCGATAAGATCTTCGTAGAATATGTGGGAACCAATATGGGCATCCAGGTCCCGCTATTGGTTATTGACCGTAGAGGTGTCTCGGTCATGTCTACATAGTTCTCGAACCCGCAGGGTCTACACACTTAACGTTTGGTGATGATATAAGTATAGTCGAGTCATTATGTTGGTAACCGAAGGTTGTTCGGAGTCCCGGATGAGATCCCGGACGTGACGAGGAACTCCGGAATGGTCCGGGGATGAAGATTGATATATTGGATGATGGGAATCGGAGTCCGGAAGTGTTCCGGGGAGCACCGGGGAGTCGTCGGATGACCGAAAGGAGTTTCGGGGGGTCCCGGCAAGTGTTGCGGGCCTCATGGGCCAAAAAGGGGGAGGCACATCAGCCCACACAGGGGTTGTGCGCCCCCCCACAGGCCTCCCACGCAGCTAGGAGGGTGGGGGCGCCCCTAGGGCAGCCGGCCCCCTCTGGCTTGGGGGGCAAGGCGCCTAGGGGGGGCCACCCAAACCCTAGCCGCCCCCCCCTCTCCCTTGTGGCCGCCACCCCCTAGGGGAAACCCTAGGGGCGCCTCCACTTCTCCCCTCCCCCTATATATAGAGAGGGAGAGAGAGGGCAGCCACACCCCTACGTGCCTTGGCGCTGCCGCTCCTCTCCCTCGTAGCATATCTTCTTCTCCGCAGTGCTTGGCGAAGCCCTGCTGAGTTTTCTCCACCACCACCTCCACCACGCCGTCGTGCTGCCGGAGGACTCAAGTTGCTACTTCACCATCGCTCGCTGGATCGAGGAGGTGAAGACGTCATCAAGCCGTACGTGTGTTGAACGCGGAGGCACCGTCCGTTCGGCGCTAGATCGGATCTTCCGCGATTTGAATCGCCGCGAGTACGACTCCATCAACCGCGTTCTAGCAACGCTTCCGCTTAGCGATCTACAAGGGTATGTGGATCCAATTCTCCTCTCGTAGATGTGCATCTCCTAGATTGATCTTGGTGAGCGTAGGAAAATTTTTGTTTCCCATGCAACGTTCCCCAACAGTGGTATCAGAGCTAGGTCTTTGCGTAGATGCAATCACGAGTAGAACACAAAGGAGTTTGTGGGCGTTGATGTTTAGATTGCTTCCCTCCTTGGTCTTTTCTTGATTCAGCGGTATTGTGGGATGAAGCGGCTCGGACCAACCTTACATGTCCTCGTACATGAGACCGGTTCCATCGACAGACATGTGACTTTTGTTGCATAAGATGGCTAGCGGGTGTCTGTCTCTCCCACCTTAGTTGAATCGGATTCGACAAAGGCGGTCCTTGTAGAAGGTTAAATAGCAACTTAAATATCACCGTTGTGGCTTTGCGTAGGTAAGAAGCGTTCTTGCTAGATACCCATAGCAGCCACGTAAAACATGCAACAATAAATTAGAGGACGTCTAACTTGTTTTTGCAGGGTATGTTTGTGATATGATATGGACAATGACATGATGAGATATATTTGATGTATGAGATGATCATGTTGTAATAGTTAATATCGACTTGCATGTCGATGAACACGGCAACCGGCAGGAGCCATAGGGTTGCATTTAAGTTTTGTATGACCTGCGTGTCAATCATTAAGCGCTATGTAATGCTTTACTTTATCGCTAAACGGTAGCAATAGTAGTAGAAGCATGGTGGGCGCGACAACCCCGATGGCGACACGATGATGGAGATCATGATGATGGGGATCATGGTGTTATGCCGGTGACGATGGAGATCATGCCGATGCTTTGAAGATGGAGATCAAAAGCACGAGTTGATGGCCATATCATGTCACTTATGATTTGCATGTGATGTTAATCCTTTTATGCATCTTATTTTGCTTAGGACGGCGGTAGCATCATAAGATGATCCCTCACTAAAATTTCAAGATGAAATTGTGTTCCCCCCGAGTGTGCGCCGTTGCGAAGGTTCGTCGTTTCGAAGCACCACGTGATGATCGGGTGTGATAGACTCTACGTTCGCATACAACGGGTGCAAGCCAGTTTTGCACATGCAGAACACTCGGGTTTGACTTGACGAGCCTAGCATGTACAGACATGGCCTCGGAACACGGAAGACCGAAAGGTCGAGAATGAGTCATATAGTAGATATGATCAACATGAAGATGTTCACCATTGACACCACCTCATCTCACGTGATGATCGGACTTGGGTTGGTGGATTTGGATCATGTCACGCTCGGATGACCAGAGGGATGTCAATTTGAGTGGGAGTTATAAGTAATTTGATTAGTTAAACTCACTTATCATGAACAATAGTCTAAGTTGCCTTTGCAAATTATGTTGTAGATCAATAGCTTGCACTGTAGCTCCCTGTTTAATACATTCCTAGAGAAAGAATAAGTTGAAAGTTATTGTAAGCAATTTTGCGGACTAGGTCCGTAATCTGAGGAATGTCCTCACTGCTGCACAGAAGGCTTACGTCCTCAATGCACCGCTCGGTGTACCAACCCCTCGAGCATCGTCTATGGATGTTGTGAACATCTGGCAGACACATTCTGATGACTACTTAATAGTTTAGTGTGCCATGCTTTACGACTTAGAATCGGGATTCCTATGACGTTTTGAACGCCATGGAACATATGAGATGTTCCAAGAGCTGAAATTGGTGTTTCAAGCTCATACCCGTGTTGAGAGGTATGACCTCTGACAAGTTCTTTGCCTTACAAAGATGGAGGAGAATTGCTCAGACAGTGAGCATGTACTCAGAATATCTGGGTGCTTCAATCGCTTGAATCGAGTGGGAGTTTATCTTCCAGATAAGATAGTGATTGACAGAGTTCTCTAGTCACTATCACCAAGCTACTAGAACTTCGTGATGAACTATGACATGCAAGGGATAGAGATGATCCCGGGTTTGTTCGCGGTGCCTAAGACCGCAAAGGTAGAAGTCAAGAAGGAGCATCAAATGTTGATGGTTTAACAAGACCACTGGTTTCAAGAAGGGCAAGGGCTAGAAGGGAAACTTCATGAATGGCAAACAAGTTGCCGCTCTAGTGAAGAGACCCAAGGTTGAACCCAAACCCGAGACTAAGTGCTTCTATTATAAGGGGAACGGTCACTGGTAGCGGAACTACCCTAAATACATGGTAGATAAGAAGGCTGGCAACTTCAACAAAGTATATCTGATATACGTGTCATTGATGTGTACCTTACTAGCACTCCTAGTAGCACCTGGGTATTGGATACCGGTTCAGTTGCTATTATTGGTGACTTGAAGCAAAAGCTACAGACTAAACGGAGACTGGCTGGGCGAGGTGACGATGTGTGTTGGAAGTGTTTCCAAGGTTGATGTGATCACCATCGCACGCTCCCTCTACCTTCGGGATTAGTGTTGAATCTAGATAAAAGTTATCGGGTGTCTACGTTGAGCATGAATATGATTGGATCATGTTCATTGTGATACGGTTGTTCATTTAAGTTAGAGAATAATGGTTATTCTGCTTAGATGAATAATACCTTTCATGGTCATGCACCCTATGTGAATGGTTCATTGAATCTCGGTCGTAGTAATACACATGTTCATAATATTGACGCCAAAAGATGTAGAGTTAATAATGATAGTACCACTTTCTTGTGGCACTGCCGCGTAGGTCATATTGGTGTAAAGTGCATGAAGAAACTCCATGCTGATGGATGTTTGGAGTCATTTGATTTTGAATCGCTTGACACATGCGAGCCATGGGCAGGATGACTGAGACCCGTTTTCATGTTCAATGAGACGGGCAAGTGACTTGTTGGAAATCGCACATGTTGATGTGTGTGATCCAATGAGGATTGAGGCGAGCAGGGGATATCGTTGTTTTCTCATCTTCACTGACGACTTGAGTAGATATGGGGATATATACTTAATGAAGCACAAGTCTGAAACGTTTGAAAAGTTCAAGCAATTTCAGAGTGAAGTTAAGAATCATCATAACAAGAAGATCAAATTCCTACGATCTGATCAAGGGAGAATATCTGAGTTATGAGTTTGGCAATCACTTAAGACATGTGGAATTGTTTCACAGTTGAAGCCATCTGGAACACCACAGTGTAATGGTGTGTCCGAACGTCGTAATCGAACCTTATGAGATATGGTGCGATTTATGATGTCTCTTGCCAATCTGCCACTATCATTTTGGGGTTATTCATTAGAGACAGCTGCATTCGCTTTAGATAGGGCACCATCTAAAGTCCGTTGAGACGACATCGAATGGACATTGGTTTGGCAAGAAACCAAAGTTGTCGTTTCTTAAATGTTTGGGGCTGCGATGCTTGTGGCTTCAGCCGGAAAAGCTCGAGCCCAAAGCGGACAAATGCGTCTTCATAGGATACCCAAAGGTTACAGTTGGGTATACCTTCTATCTCAGATCCGAGGGCAAAGTGTTTGTCGCTAAGAACGGGTCCTTTCTTGAGAAGGAGTTTTTCTCGAAAGAATTGAGTGGGAGGAAGATAGAACTTGATGAGGTTGTTGAACCTCTACTTCGAACGGAGAGTGGTGCAACACAGAAAGATGTTTCTGTGGAACCCACATCTGTTGAAGAGGAAGCTAATGATAGTGATCATGAAACTTCGGATCAAGTTACTGTCGAACATCGTAGGTCGACAAGGATATGTACTACTCCTGAGTGGTACGGTAATCCTGTCGTAGATGTCATGTTGTTAGACAACGATGAAACCTACGAGCAATGGAGAAGCGATGGTGGGCCCGTGTTCCGACAAATGGTTAGATGCCATGAAATCCGAGATAGGATCCATGTATCATAACAAAGTATGGACTTTGGTGGACTTGCCCGATGATCGGCAAGCCATTGAAAATAAATGGATCTTTGAGAAGAAGACGGACGTGGACGGTAATGTCACCGTCTATGAAGCTCGACTTGTGGCAAAGAGTTTTTCACAAGTTCAAGGAGTTGACTACGATGAGATTTTCTCACCCGTAGCGATGCTTAAGTCCGTCGGAATCATGTTAGCATTGGCTGCATTTTTCGATAAGGAAATCTGGCAGATGGATGTCAAAACAAGTTTCCTTACCGGTTTTCGTAAGGAAAGGTTGTATGTGATGCAATCAGAAGGTTTTGCCGATCCTAAGGATGCTAAAAGGTATGCTAGCTCCAGCGATCCTACTATGGACTAGAGCAAGCATCTCGGAGTCAGAACATACGCTTTGATGGAGTGATCAAAGTTTTTGGGTTTATACAAAGTTTACAAGAAACTTGTATTTACAAGAAAGTGAGTGGGAGCGCTACAACATTTCTGATAAGTATATGTGGATGACATATTGTCGATCCGAAATGATGTAGAATTTCTGGAAAGCATAAAGGGTTGTTTGAAAGGAGTTTTTCAAAGGAAGACCTGGGTAAAACCGCTTACATATTAGGCATCAAGATCTATAGAGATAGATCAAGACGCCTGATTAGACTTTCAAAGAGCACACACCTTATCATATATTTGAAGGAGTTCAAAATGGATCGGTCAAGGAAGAAGTCCTTGCCTGAATTGTAAGGTGTGAAGTTGAGTAAGACTCAAAGCTCGACCACAGCAGAAGAAAGAGAAAGGACGAAAGTCGTCCCCTATGCTTTAGCCATAGGCTCTATACGGTATGCCATGCTGTGTGCCGCACCTGATGTGTGCCTTGCCACGAGTCTGGCAAGGGGGTACAAGTGTGATCCAGGAGTGGATCACTGGACAGCGGTCAAAATTATCCTTAGAGGAATAAGGAAATGTTTCTCGGTTATGGAGGTTATAAAGAGTTCAACGTAAAGAGTTACGTCGATGCAAGCTTTAACACCTATCCGGATAACTCTGAGTAGAAAAACCGGATACGTATAGTGGAGCAACCATTTGGAATAGCACCAAGTGGAGCGAAGTAGCAGCGTCTACAATATGACATAGATTTTTGCGAAGTACGTGTGGATCTGCATGTTGCAGACCCATTGACTACAACCTCTCTCACAAGCATAACATGATAAAACCCCAGAACTCATTGAGTGTTGATCACATGGTGATGTGGACTAGATTATTGACTCTAGTAAACTCTTTGGGTATTAGTCATATGGCGATGTGAACTATGAGTGTTAATCACATAGCGATGTGGACTAGATTATTGACTCTAGTAAACTCTTTGGGTATTAGTCACATGGCGATGTGAACTATGAGTGTTAATCACATAGCGATGTGAACTAGATTATTGACTCTAGTGCAAGTGGGAGACTGTTGGAAATATGCCCTAGAGGCAATAATAAATTGGTTATTATTATATTTCCTTGTTCATGATAATCGTTTATTATCCATGCTAGAATTGTATTGATAGGAAACTAAGATACATGTGTGGATACATAGACAACACCGTGTCCCTAGTGAGCCTCTACTAGACTAGCTCGTTGATCAAAGATGGCTACGGTTTCCTAGCCATAGACATGAGTTGTCATTTGATAATGGGATCACATCATTAGGAGAATGATGTGATGGACAAGACTCAAACGATAAACGTAGCATATGATCGTGTCAGTTTATTGCTATTGTTTTCTGCATGTCAAGTATAAGTTCCTACGACCATGAGATCATGCAACTCACTGACACCGGAAGAGTACCTTGTGTGTACCCAACATCACAACGTAACTGGGTGACTATAAAGGTGCTCTACAGGTATCTCCGAGGGTGTCTGTTTAGTTGGCATGGATCAAGACTGGGATTTGTCACTCCGTATGACGGAGAGGTATCTCAGGGCCCACTCGGTAATACAACATCACAATGAGCTTGCAAGCAATGTGACCAATGAGTTGATCACGGGATCTTGTATTACGGAACGAGTAAAGATACTTGCCGGTAACGAGATTGAACTAGGTATAGAGATACCGACGATCGAATCTCGGGCAAGTAACATACCGACAGACAAAGGGAACTATATACGGGATTGTCTGAATCCTTGACATCGAGGTTCAATCGATAAGATCTTCGTAGAATATGTGGGAACCAATATGGGCATCCAGGTCCCGCTATTGGTTATTGACCGTAGAGGTGTCTCGGTCATGTCTGCATAGTTCTCGAACCCGCAGGGTCTACACAATTAACGTTTGGTGATGATATAAGTATAGTCGAGTCATTATGTTGGTAACCGAAGGTTGTTCGGAGTCCCGGATGAGATCCCGGACGTGACGAGGAACTCCGGAATGGTCCGGGGATGAAGATTGATATATTGGATGATGGGAATCGGAGTCCGGAAGTGTTCCGGGGAGCACCGGGGAGTCGTCGGATGACCGAAAGGAGTTTCGGGGGGTCCCGGCAAGTGTTGCGGGCCTCATGGGCCAAAAAGGGGGAGGCACATCAGCCCACACAGGGGCTGTGCGCCCCCCCACAGGCCTCCCACGCAGCTAGGAGGGTGGGGGCGCCCCTAGGGCAGCCGGCCCCCTCTGGCTTGGGGGGCAAGGCGCCTAGGGGGGGCCACCCAAACCCTAGCCGCCCCCTCTCCCTTGTGGCCGCCACCCCCTAGGGGAAACCCTAGGGGCGCCTCCACTTCTCCCCTCCCCCTATATATAGAGAGGGAGAGAGAGGGCAGCCACACCCCTACGTGCCTTGGCGCTGCCTCTCCTCTCCCTCGTAGCATATCTTCTTCTCCGCAGTGCTTGGCGAAGCCCTGCTGAGTTTTCTCCACCACCACCTCCACCACGCCGTCGTGCTGCCGGAGGACTCAAGTTGCTACTTCACCATCGCTCGCTGGATCGAGGAGGTGAAGGCGTCATCAAGCAGTACGTGTGTTGAACGCGGAGGCGCCGTCCGTTCGGCGCTAGATCGGATCTTCCGCGATTTGAATCGCCGCGAGTACGACTCCATCAACCGCGTTCTAGCAACGCTTCCGCTTAGCGATCTACAAGGGTATGTGGATCCAATTCTCCTCTCGTAGATGTGCATCTCCTAGATTGATCTTGGTGAGCGTAGGAAAATTTTTGTTTCCCATGCAACGTTCCCCAACACCTCGCACTGATCCTAAAGCCCAAAGTCTGTTCGGCCTAGATCCTAGCCTGAGTAGTATTACATCTGAGTCATGGAGTCGGATCCGGCCTCACATGTTCCTTCTCTTAAAGCGCACGACCCCTTAGGTCCATGTCGGCTTGATCATCGGTCAGATCACCTCAGACCTACTCGGCTGGTAGCGGCCTCTAGCAAGGCGTGCCAACCACCAAGTAGACAATGAAGCTGGTTGGCGAACCTGTACAACATGTCACACTTATGTTCCCTTTGACAAACAATATATGTTATCGGGCTCAAGGCGAGTCTGCCTTCATTGTGCTAGCCTGACCTCTTTCTCGTTCCAGTGATGTCGACTACAAACCGGATTATCTCACAATCCTTGTCGCATGGCCATGCTTATCTTGGTCGGATCACACAAGGGGCCTAGAGTATATCTCTCCTGACCGGAGGGGCAAATCCCATCTTGCTTGACCATGTCTCGCAACATGGGTCTGGTCAAATCCGAAACCTATCTTTATAACTACCCAGTTAGGAAGTAGCGTCTGGCCGGCCCAAAGCAGGCATGTCACCATCCTGAGTACATGCGCCAGCTTAGGTCTTAGGACATAGAACGTATGTCATAATAGGAACTCACAGGTGACCTATCGCTGCAAATCATAGTTGGGTTTGTCCGACTCAGACCTTATCTCGGCTCAGATCCGACTTCCTGTTCATCGGGAGGGGTGTGGCATACCGCACAATGGAGGGAACAGACTTCTCTCCAACCACCTAAGGTTGAAACAGGGTCCTGTTGATCAAGAGGGGCCTGGTGTACGTGTACCGCAAAATGGAGGAAACAGACTTCTGTTCGAGCGCTTACGGTAGAAACAGGGTCCTATTCAGCGGGAGGGTGTGGCGTACCGCAAAACGGGATCCCTCGGGCTACTGTTCATCCACCATCTACTGCCTCGCTCCAGCCTCCACATGCTACTGTTCATCCATGGCTGACTTCCTCCAGCCTCCACCAGCTACTGTTTATCCAGCCTCCACGTGGTCCTGTTCATCCACGCCTAACCAGCTATGGGGTGTGGCAGCCTCCTCGGGTTCCTGTTCATCCAGTGGGAATCGTCTACTACTACGGGGTCCTATTCATCCAACCCCCACCGGCTGGGGTGGGGCATACATACGAGCGAGCGACAGCAACGATATCTGCTTCTTTCCTAGGGTTTCGGTTCAACATCTGCTTCCTGAGGACATCGCATAGCGTTTGATGCCCTTTGAGGCTTTTGTGCATGCCTGTTTCAAGTAATGTCTTCAACCTAGCATTTTCATCAGCAATAGTACTGGTTTCCTCAAAAGAGGGGTTAGTTACCACATCAGCAGTTGAAGACATAGTAGACTCAGAACCATTTGAACATTGAACAGTAGAAGTAGCATTGTCATGCTCCAGACATTTCAAGCAAGGTGGAACGAATTCTTCCTGAGCGGAACTGATCTGTTGAGCAAGTAATGAATCATTTTCCTTCCGAAGATCATCATGAGACGCTCTTAGTTTTTCTAGATCTTGCTTCCTTTGAAGATAATCATAGGAAAGCTTCTCATGATCAGCTGAGAGGGTTTCATGATGACTTTCAAGCTCTTTATACTTGACGTGAAGATTTTTTATATCTTCAATTAAGGACTGAGTTCGATTCATTTCCTCGTCCAACAGATCATCGCTTTTGTCTAACAGTTTTTGAATCTTTTCCATAGCAGTTTGTTATTCAGTAGCAATTTTAGCAAGTGTTTTATAACTGGGTTTGGTTTCACACTCAGAGTCATCTTCACTAGAGGTTTGGAAGTAGGCATCACATGAGTTTACCTTGGCACCTCTAGCCATGAAGCAGTAGGTGGGAGAAGAGTCGTCATCATCATTGGCATCAACATCGGCGGCTTGATCATTGTCTTCATTACTGAAGATGGACTTGGTGATGAACGCCGAAGCTAGAGCCAGACTTGCGATGCCAGAATCAGATTCCTCTGACTCCACCTTTGCCTCCTCAGAATCAGACTCCTCCTCACAATCCACTTCCTTGCCAATGAAAGCCCGTGCCTTGCCAGAAGAGCTTTTCTTGTGGGATGAAGACTTTGAAGAAGACCTTGAAGATTTCTTCTTCTTATTCTCGTCAAATCATAATCCTTGCTCTTTTTCTTCTTCTTGGATTCCTTTTCCCACCGAGGACATTCAAATATGTAATGGCCCGGTTTCTTGTGTGGGAGAATGTTGCATGGAAACAAAAAAATTCTATGCACACGCAAGATCTATCCATGGAGATGCATAGCTACGAGAGGGAAGAGCATCTTCATACCTTTGAAGATCGCTAAGCAGAAGCGTTTATCAACGCGGTTGATGTAGTCGTACACCTTCATGACCCGTCCCGATCAAGTACCGAACATATGTCACCTCCGCATTCAGCACACGTTCAGCTCGATGACGTCGTCACCTTCTTGATCCATCAAGAGGGGCAAAGTAGTAGATGAGTTCTCGTAGCACGACGGCGTGGTGACAGTGGTGGTGAAGAACAATCTCTGTAGGGCTTCGCCAAGCACTAGAGAAACTATGACGGAGGATAAACTAGAGGGTCGGACATGCTTTGTGAGTAGTTATGTTTGTTCCTAAGGACATGGGAGAAGTCTTGCTGTAAGTAATCATGTGAATTTGGTATTCGTTCGATATTTTGATGAGATGTATGTTGTCTTTCCTCTAGTGGTGTTATGTGAACGTCGACTACATGACACTTCACCATTATTTGGGCCTAGGGGAAGGCATTATGAAGTAATAAGTAGATGATGGGTTGCTAGAGTGACATAAGCTTAAACCCTAGTTTATGTGTTGCTTCGTAAGGGGCTGATTTGGATCCCTATGTTTCATGATATGGTTAGATTTATCTTAATACTTGTTTCGTAGTTGCGGATGCTTGCGAGAGTGGTTAATCATAAGTGGGAGGCTTGTCCAGGAAGGACAACACCCAAGCACCGGTCCACCCACATATCAAATTATCAAAGTACAGAATGTGAATCATATGAACATGATGAAAACTAGCTTGACAGTAATTCCCATGTGTCCTCGGGAGCACCTTGCTTTATATAAGAGAAAGTCCAGGCTTGTCCTTTGCTACAAAAAGGATTGGGCCACCTTGCCGCACCTTGTTTACTTTTGTTACTTGTTACCCGTTATGAATTATACTATCACACAACTATCTGTTACCGATAATTTCAGTGCTTGCACGGAAAACCTTGCTGAAAACCGCTTGTCATTTCCTTATGCTCCTCGTTGGGTTCGACACTCTTACTTATTGAAAGGACTACGATAGATCCCCTACACTTGTGGGTCATCAAGACTCTTTTTTTGCGCCGTTGCCGGGGAGTGAAGTGCCTTTGGTAAGTCGAATTTTTTAAGGAAACATTTATATAGTGTGCTCAAATTTACTATCACTTGTTACTATGGAAATAATCCGTTGAGAGGATTGTTCGGGGTATCTTCACCCCGAGCGGAGGAGCAAAGAGTTTCCCCTCAACCCACTGAACCCTCTGAAAATATTTCTTTGAAATTCCTTTGGGTATGGTAGATAAACTGCTAGCTAATCCATATGCAAGAGATGGAACATTGCATCCCGATTTACACCTAATCTATGTGGATGAAGTTTGTGTATTATTTAAGCTTGCAGGTATACCCGAGGATTTTGTCAAGAAGAAGGTCTTCCCTTTATATTTGAAGGGAGAGGCATTTACATGGTATAGGCTATGTGATGATATTAGATCATGGAACTACAACCGATTGAAATTGGAATTTCATCAGAAGTTTTATCCTATGCATCTAGTTCACCGTGATCGGAATTATATATATAACTTTTGGCCTCGTGAAGGAGAAAGTATCGTTCAAGCTTGGGGGAGGCTTGAGTCAATGTTATATTCATGCCCCAATCATGAGCTCCTGAGAGAAATTAGTATTCAGAGTTTTTATGCTCGGCTTTCTCATAATAAATGAACCATGCTCGATACTTCTTGTGTTGGCTCTTATATGAATAAGACTATTGAATTCAAATGGGATTTATTGGAAATGATTACATGCAACTCTGAAGAATGGGATCTCGACAAAGGTAATGAGTCAGTTATAAGCCTTAAGTTTGATTGTGTTAAATCTTCTATGGATACCGATGTTTTTCATGAATTTAGCACTAAATATGGACTTGACTCTGAGATTGTAGCTTCTTTCTGTGAATCATTTGCTACTCATGTCGATCTCCCTAAGGAGAAGTGGTTTAAATATTATCCTCCTATTGAAGTTAAAGTAGTAGAACCAATTAAAGTTGAAGAAGAAACTATCACTTATAATGTTGATCCCATTATTCCTACTTCTTATATTAAGAAACCACCTTTTCCTGTTAGAATAAAAGATCATGTTAAAGCTTCAACCGTGGTTAATAAAAGTAATATTAGAACACCCAGACCCCCTGAACAAATCAAAGTTGAACCTAATATTGCTATGGTTAAAGATCTCTTGGCTGATAATGTTGATGGGCATGTTATTTATTTCTGTAATGAAGCTGCTAGAATTGCCAAACCTAATACTAAAGATAACATAGACCTATTCTTGGCATGCCTGTTGTTTCTGTTAAAATAGGAGATCATTGTTATCATGGTTTATGTGATGTGGGTGCTAGTGTGAGTGGAATTCCTTTTACCTTATATGAAGAAATTATGAATGAAATTGCACCTCTTGAGTTAGAAGAAATTGATGTTACTATTAAGCTTGCTAATAGAGATTCTATATCACCAATTGAGATTGTTAGAGATGTTGAAGTCTTGTGTGGGAAAATAAAATATCCTACATATTTTCTTGTTCTTGGATCCCCACAAGATGACTTTTGTCCCATTATATTAGGTAGACCCTTCTTGAATACTGTTAATGCTAGAATAGATTGCGAGAAAGACATTATTACTGTTTGTTTAGGGGATATGTCTCATGATTTTAATTTCTTTAAATTTCGTAGACAACCTCGTGATAAAGAATTGCCTAGTAAGGATGAAATTATTGGTCTTTCTTCATTTGTTGTGCCTCCTACTAAACCTCTAGAGCAATATTTGCTAGAACATGAGAATGATATGTTTACGAATAAAAGAAGGGAAATAGATGAAATATTCTTTAAACAAGGACCTATTCTGCAAAACAATTTGCCTATTGAAATCCTAGGGGATCCTCCTCCACCTAAGGGTGACCCCGTTTTTGAGCTTAAACCTTTGCCTGATACTTTGATATATGCTTACCTAGATGAAAATAAGAGATATGTTGTTATTATTAGTGTTACCCTTTGAGAGCATGAAGAAAAGAGACTATTGAAAACTCTGAAGAAGCACCGTTCTGCTATTGGATATACTCTTGATGATCTTAAGGGCATTAGTCCCACTTTATGCCAACACAAAATTAAGTTGGAACAAGATACTAAACCAGTTGTTGACCACCAACGCCGATTAAACCCTAGGATGAAGGAAGTGGTAAGAAATGAAATACTAAAGCTTCTGGAGGCAGGTATTATTTATCCTATTGCTGATAGTTAGTGGATAAGTCCTGTTCATTGTGTCCCCAAGAAGGGAGGCATTACTGTTGTTCCTAATGATAAAGATGAATTGATCCCACAAAGAATTGTTACATGTTATAGAATGGTAATAGATTTTCGTAAATTAAATAAAGCTACTACGAAAGACCATTACCCTCTACCTTTTATTGATCAAATGCTAGAAAGACTATCCAAACATACACATTGTTTCTTTCTAGATGGTTATTCTGGTTTCTCTCAAATACCCGTGTCAAAAGAGGATCAAGAAAAGACCACGTTTACTTGCCCTTTCGGTACTTTTGCTTATAGACATATGCCTTTTGGTTTATCCACTGCACCTGCTACCATTTAAAGATGTATGATGGTTATATTCTCTGACTTTTATGAAAATATTGTTGAGTTTTTCATGGATGATTTCTCCGTTTACGTAACTTCTTTTGATGATTGCTTAAGCAACATTGATTGAGTTTTGCAGAGATGCGAAGAAACTAATCTTGTCTTGAATTGGGAGAAGTGCCACTTTATGGTTAATGAAGGCATTATTTTGGGGCATAGGATTTCCGAAAGAGGCATTGAAGTTGATAAAGCTAAAGTGGATGCCATTGAAAAAATGTCGTGTCCTAAAGATATCAAAGGTATTAGAAGTTTTCTTGGTCATGCTGGTTTCTATAGGAGATTTATTAAAGACTTCTCTAAAATTTCTAGGCCTCTCACTAATCTCTTTCAAAAATAAGTTCCTTTTGTTTTTGATGATGATTGTATAGAAGCATTTAAAATACTTAAGAAGGCCTTGATTTCTGCACCTATTGTTCAACCACCTGATTGGAATTTACCCTATGAAATTATGTGTGATGCGAGTGATTATGTTGTTGGTGTTGTTCTAGGACAAAGAGTTGATAAGAAATTGAATGTTATTCATTATGCTAGTAAAACTCTAGACAGTGCCTAGAGAAATTATGCTACTACTGATAAAGAATTTTTAGCAGTTGTTTTTGCATGTGATAAGTTCCGATCTTATATTGTTGATTCCAAAGTAACTGTTCACACCGATCATGCTGCTATTAAATATCTTATGAAAAAGAAAGATGCTAAACCTAGTCTTATTAGATGGGTTCTCTAGCTACAAGAATTTGATTTGCATATTATTGATAGAAAGGGAGCTGAGAACCCTGTTGCAGATAACTTGTCTAGGCTAGAAAAAATTCTTGATGACCCACTACCTATTGATGATAGCTTTCCTGATGAACAATTAGCTGTCATAAATACTTCTCATACTGCTCCATGGTATGCTGATTATTCTAATTGTATTTTTGCTAAATTTATACCACCTAGCTTAACATACCAGCAAAAGAAAAAAAAATCTATGACTTAAGACATTACTTTTGGGATGACCCACACCTTTATAAAGAAGGAGTAGATGGTGTTATTAGACGTTGTGTACCTAAGCATGAACATGACCATATCCTACGCAAGTGTCACTCCGAGGCCTATGGAGGACACCATGCTGGAGATAGAACTGCACACAAGGTATTGCAATCTGGTTTTTATTAGCCTACTCTCTTCAAAGATGCCCATAAGTTTGTCTTGTCTTGTGATGAATGTCAGAGAATTGGTAATATTAGTAGACGTCAGGAAATGCCTATGAATTATTTGAAGGAAATATGCCCTAGAGGCAATAATAAAGTTATTATTTATTTCCTTATATCATGATAAATGTTTATTATTCATGCTAGAATTGTATTAACCGGAAACTTAATACATGTGTGAATACATAGACAAAACAGAGTGTCCCTAGTATGCCTCTACTAGACTAGCTCATTGATCAAAGATGGTTATGTTTCCTAGCCATAGACATGAGTTGTCATTTGATCAACGGGATCACATCATTAGGAGAATGATGTGATGGACAAGACCCATCCGTTAGCTTAGCACTATGATCGTTTAAGTTTTACTGCTATTGCTTTCTTCATGACTTATACATGTTCCTATGACTATGAGATTATGCAACTCCCGAATACCGGAAGATCACTTTGTGTGCTACCAAACGTCACAACGTAACTGGGTGATTATAAAGGTACTCTACAGGTGTCTCCGAAGGTACTTGTTGGGTTGGCGTATTTCGAGATTAGGATTTGTCACTCCGATTGTCGGAGAGGTATCTCTGGGCCCACTCGGTAATGCACATCACTATAAGCCTTGCAAGCATTGCAGCTAGTGAGTTAGTTGCGTGATGATGTATTACGGAACGAGTAAAGAGACTTGCCGTTACGAGATTGAACTAGGTATTGAGATACCGACGATCGAATCTCGGGCAAGTAACATACCGATGACAAAGGGAACAACGTATGTTGTTATGCGGTTTGACCGATAAAGATCTTCGTAGAATATGTGGGAGCCAATATGAGCATCCAGGTTCCTCTATTGGTTATTGACCGGAGACGTGTCTCGGTCATGTCTACATAGTTCTCGAACCCGTAGGGTCCGCACGCTTAAGGTTTCGATGACAGTTTTATTATGAGTTTATGAGTTTTGATGTACCGAAGGTGTTCGGAGTCCCGGATGAGATCGGGGACATGACGAGGAGTCTCGAAATGGTTGAGACGTAAAAATCGATATAGTGGACGACTATATTCGTACATCGGAAAGGTTCCGAGTGATTCGGGTTTTTTTGGAGTATCGGGGAGTTACGGGAATAGAGGAGAGAGGCCAAAAGGAAGGAGGCGCGCACCCCCCTTCTGGTCCGAATTGGACAAGGGGTGCAGCCCCCTTTTCCTTCTCCCTCTCCCCCTCTTTCCTTCTCTCCTACTCCGGAAAGGAAAGGGGAATCCTACTAGGACTTGGGAGTCCTAGTAGGACTCCCCACACTTGGCGCGCCCCCTCTAGGGCCGGCCTCTCCCTCCCTCCTTTATATACGGGGGCAGGGGGGCACCTCTAGACACAACAATTGATCTCTTGATCTCTTAGCCGTGTGCGGTGCTCCCCTCCACCATAGTTCTCCTCGATAATATTGTAGCGGTGCTTAGGCGAAGCCCTGCGACAGTAGAACATCAAGATCGTCACCACGCCGTCGTGCTGACGGAACTCTCCCTCGACACTCAGCTGGATCGGAGTTCGAGGGACGTCATCGAGCTGAACGTGTGCTAGAACTCGGAGGTGCCGTAGTTTCGGTGCTTGATCGGTCGGGCCGTGAAGACGTACGACTACATCAACCGCGTTGTTCTAACGCTTCCGCTTTCGGTCTACGAGGGTACGTAGACTCACTCTCCCCTCTCATTGCTATGCATCTGGTAGATAGATCTTGCGTGATCGTAGGAAAATTTTAAAATACTACGTTCCCCAACAGTGGCATCATGAGCCAGGTCTATGCGTAGATGATATGCACGAGTAGAACACAAGTGAGTTGTGGACGATACAAGTCATACTGCTTACCAGCATGTCATACTTTGCTTCGGCGGTATTGTGAGATGAAGCGGCCCGGACCGACATTACGCGTATGCTTACGCGAGACTGGTTTCACCGTTTTGAGCACTCGTTGCTTAAAGGTGACTGGCGGGTGTCTGTCTCTCTCACTTTAGCTGAATCAAGTGTGACTACGCCCGGTCCTTGTGAAGGTTAAAACAGTACATACTTGACGAAACATCATTGTGGTTTTTTGTATGCGTAGGTAAGAACGGTTCTTGCTAAGCCCGTAGCAGCCACGTAAAACTTGCAACAACAAAGTAGAGGACGTCTAACTTGTTTTTGCAGGGCATGTTGTGATGTGATATGGTCAAGACATGATCAGTTATATGGTTTTGTATGAGATGATCATGTTTTGTAAAGTAATCGGCAACTGGCAGGAGCCATATGGTTGTCGCTTTATTGTATGAAATGCAATCGCCATGTAATTGCTTTACTTTATCACTAAGCGGTAGCGATAGTTGTAGAAGCAATAGTTGGCGAGACGACAACGATGCTACGATGAAGATCAAGGTGTCGCGCCGGTGACGAAGGTGATCATGACGGTGCTTTGGAGATGGAGATCAAAAGCACAAGATGATGATGGCCATATCATGTCACATATTTTGATTGCATGTGATGTTTATCTTATTATGCTTCTTATTTTGCTTAGTACGACGGTAGCATTATAAGATGATCCCTTACAAAATTTCAAGGTATAAGTGTTCTCCCTGAGTATGGACCGTTGCGAAAGTTCGTCGTGCCGAGACACCACGTGATGATCGGGTGTGATAAGCTCTACGTTCAAATACAACGGGTGTAAGCCAGTTTTGCACACGCAGAATACTCGGGTTAAACTTGACGAGCCTAGCATATGCAGATATGGCCTCGGAACACTGGAGACCGAAAGGTCGAGCGTGAATCATATAGTAGATATGACCAACATAAGATGTTCACCATTGAAAACTACTCCATCTCACGTGATGATCGGACATGGTTTAGTTGATTTGGATCACGTGATCATTTAGATGACCAGAGGGATGTCTATCTAAGTGGGAGTTCTTCAAGTAATATGATTAATTGAACTTTAATTTATCATGAACTTAGTCCTGGTAGTGTTAGCATATCTTGTTGTAGATCAATAGCTCGTAAGATAGCTCCCCGTTTATTTTATATGTTCCTAGAGAAATATAAGTTGAAAGATGTTAGTAGCAATGATGCGGACTAGGTCCGTGATCTGAGGATTATCCTCATTGCTGCACAGAAGTATTATGTCCTTGATGCACCGCTAGGTGACGAACCTATTGCAGGAGCAGATACAGACGTTATGAATGTTTGACAAGCTCGGTTTGATGACTACTTGATAGTTTAGTGCGCCATGCTTTACGGCTTATAACCGGGACTTCAAAAATGTTTTGAACGCCACGGAGCATATGAGATGTTCCACGAGTTGAAATTAGTATTTCATACTCATGCCCGTGTCGAGAGGTATAAGACCTCTGACAGTACTTTGCCTACAAGATGGAGGAGAATAGCTCAACCAGTGAGCATGTGCTCAGATTGTCTGGGTACTACAATTACTTGAATCAAGTGGGAGTTATTCTTTCAGATAAGATAGTAATTGACAAAAGTTCTCTAGTCACTATCACCAAGTTAGTAGAACTTCGTGATGAACTATATTATGCAAGGGATGACGAAGGTAATTCCCGAGCTCTTCGCGATCCTGAAATCGGCGAAGGTAGAAATCAAGAAAGAGCATCAAGTGTTGATGATTAATAAGACCACTTGTTTCAAGTAAAGGGCAAAGGGATAGAAGGGGAACTTCAAAAAAAAAAAGAATGACAAGCAAGTTGTCACTCCCGTGAAGAAACCCAAAGCTAAACTCAAGCCTGAAACTAAGTGCTTCTACTGCAAAGGAAAAGGTCACTAGAAGTGGAACTACCCTAGATATTTGGTGGATAAGAAGGATGGCAAAGTGAACAAAGGTATATTTGATATACAGATTATTGATGTGTATTTTACTAGTGTTCATAGCAACCCCTCGGTATTTGATACTGGTTCAGTTGCTAAAGAGTAGTAACTCGAAATGGGAGTTGCATAATGAACAGAAACTAGTTAAAGGTGAAAGTGTGTTGGAAGTGGTTCCAGGATTGATATGATCATCATCGCACACTCCCTATACTTTCGGGATTAGTGTTGAACCTAAATAAGTGTTATTTGGTGTTTGTGTTGAGCATGAATATGATTTGATCATGTTTATTGCAATACGGTTATTCATGTAAGTTAGAGAATAATTGTTGTTCTGTTTACATGAATAAAACCTTCTATGGTCAAACACCCAAAGAAAATGGTTTGTTGGATCTCGATCGTGTGATACACATATTCATAATATTGAAGCCAAAAGATGCAAGGTTAATAATGATAGTGCAACTTATTTGTGGCACTGCCGTTTAGGTCATATTGGTGTAAAGCGCATGAAGAAACTCCATAGTGATGGACTTTTGGAATCACTTGATTATGAATCACTTGGTGCTTGCGAACCATGCCTCATGGGCAAGATGACTAAAACTCCGTTCTCCGAAACTGTGGAGCGAGCAACAGAGTTGTTGGAAATCATACATACTGATGTATGCAGACCAATGAGTGTTGAAGCTCACGGCAGGTATCGTTATTTTCTGACCTTCACTGATGATTTGAGAAGATATGGGTATATCTACTTAATGAAGCACAAGTCTGAAACATTTGAAAAGTTCAAAGAATTTTAGAGTGAAGTGGAGAATCATCGTAACAAGAAAATAAGAGTTTCTACGTTATGATCGTAGAGGTAAAATATTTGAGTTAGCGAGTTTGGCCTTCAGTAAAAACAATGTGAAATAGTTTCACTACTCACGCCACCTGGAACACCACGGTGTAATGGTGTGTCCGAACGTCATAACCGTACTTTATTAGATATGGTGCGATCAATGATGTCTCTTACCGATCTACCACTATCGCTTTTGGGGTTATGCATTAGAGACAGCTACATTCATGTTAAATAGGGCACCATCTAAATCCGTGGAGATGACACCGTATGAACTGTGGTTTGATGAGAAACCTAAGTTGTCATTTCTTTAAGTCTGGGACTACGATGCTTATGTGAAAAAGTTTCAACATGGTAAGCTCGAACCCAAATCGGAGAAATAAATTTTCATAGGATACCCAAAAGAAACTGTTGGGTACACCTTCTATCACAGATCCGAAGGCAAGGTCTTTGTTGCTAAGAGTGAATCCTTTCTAGAGAAGGAGTTTCTCTCGAAAGAAGTGAGTGGGAGGAAAGTGGAACTTGATGAGGTAATTGTACCTTCTCCCGAATTGGATAGTAGTACATCACAGAAACTGGTTCCAGTGATTCCTACACCAATTAGTGAGGAAGCTAATGATGATGATCATGAAACTTCGGATCAAGTTACTGCTGAACTTCGTAGATCAACCAGAGTACGTTCCGCACCAGAGTGGTACGGCAACCCGGTTCTGGAAGTCATGTTACTGGACCATGATGAACCTACGAACTATGAGGAAGCGATGATGAGCCCAGATTCCGCAAAATGGCTTGAGACCATGAAATCTGAGATGGGATCCATGTATGAGAACAAAGTGTGGACTTTGGTTGACTTGCCCGATGGTCGGCAAGCCATCGAAAATAAATGGATCTTCAAGAGGAAGACTGACGCTGACAGTAATGTTACTGTTTACAAAGCTCGACTTGTTGCGAAAGGTTTTCGACAAGTTCAAGGAGTTGACTACGATGAGACTTTCTCACCCGTAGCGATGCTTAAGTCTGTCCGAATCATGTTAGCAATTGCCGCAATTTATGAAATCTGGCAAATGGACAATAAAACTGCATTCTTTAATGGATTTATTAAAGAAGAATTGTATATGATGCAACCAGAAGGTTTTGTCAATCCTAAAGGTGCTAACAAAATGTGCAAGCTCCAGCGATCCATCTATGGACTGGTGCAAGGATCTCGGAGTTGGAATATACACTTTGATAAGTTGATCAAAGCATATAGATTTATACAGACTTGTGGTGAAGCCTGTATTTACAAGAAAGTGAGTGGGAGCACTACAACATTTCTGATAAGTATATGTGAATGACATATTGTTGATCAGAAATAATGTAGAATATTCTGGAAAGCATAAAGGAGTGTTTGAAAGGAGTTTTTCAAAGAAAGACCTCGGTGAAGCTGCTTACATATTGGGCATCAAGATCTATAGAGATAGATCAAGACGCTTGATAAGACTTTCGATGAGTACATACCTTGATAAGATTTTGAAGTAGTTCAAAATGGATCAGTCAAAGAAGGAGTTCTTGCCTGACTTATAAGGTGTGAAGTTGAGTAAGACTCAAAGCCAGACCACGGCAGAAAAATATAGAGAGAATGAAAGTCATTCCCTATGCCTCAGCCATAGGTTCTATAAAGTATGCCATGTTGTATACCAAACATGTTGTGTACCTTGCCATGAGTTTGACAAGGAGGTACAATAGTGATCCAGGAGTAGATCACTGTACAGCGGTCAAAATTATCCTTAGTAACTGGATGACTAAGGAAATGTTTCTCGATTATGGAGGTGATAAAGAGTTCGTCGTAAAGGGTTACGCCGATGCAAGCTTTGACACTAAATCCAGCTGACTCGAAGTATCAATCTGGATGCGTATTGAAAGTGGGAGCAATTAGCTAGAGTAGCTCCATGCAGAGCATTGTAGACACATAGACATTTGCGAAATACATATGGATCTGAATGTGACAGACCCGTTGACTAAACTTCTCTCACGAAGCAAAACATGATCACACCTCAGTACTCTTTGGGTGTTAATCACATAACGATGTGAACTAGATTATTGACTCTAGTAAACCCTTTGGGTGTTAATCACATGACGATGTGAACTATCGGTGTTAAATCACATGGTGATGTGAACTAGATTATTGACTCTAGTGCAAGTGGGAGACTGAAGGAAATATGCCCTAGAGGCAATAATAAAGTTATTATTTATTTCCTTATATCATGATAAATGTTTATTATTCATGCTAGAATTGTATTAACCGGAAACTTAATACATGTGTGAATACATAGACAAAACAGAGTGTCCCTAGTATGCCTCTACTAGACTAGCTCATTGATCAAAGATGGTTATGTTTCCTAGCCATAGACATGAGTTGTCATTTGATCAACGGGATCACATCATTAGGAGAATGATGTGATGGACAAGACCCATCCGTTAGCTTAGCACTATGATCGTTTAAGTTTTACTGCTATTGCTTTCTTCATGACTTATACATGTTCCTATGACTATGAGATTATGCAACTCCCGAATACCGGAAGAACACTTTGTGTGCTACCAAACGTCACAACGTAACTGGGTGATTATAAAGGTACTCTACAGGTGTCTCCGAAGGTACTTGTTGGGTTGGCGTATTTCGAGATTAGGATTTGTCACTCCGATTGTCGGAGAGGTATCTCTGGGCCCACTCGGTAATGCACATCACTATAAGCCTTGCAAGCATTGCAGCTAGTGAGTTAGTTGCGGGATGATGTATTACGGAACAAGTAAAGAGACTTGCCGGTAACGAGATTGAACTAGGTATTGAGATACCGACGATCGAATCTCGGGCAAGTAACATACCGATGACAAAGGGAACAACGTATGTTGTTATGCGGTTTGACCGATAAAGATCTTCGTAGAATATGTGGGAGCCAATATGAGCATCCAGGTTCCTCTATTGGTTATTGATCGGAGACGTGTCTCGGTCATGTCTACATAGTTCTCGAACCCGTAGGGTCCGCACGCTTAAGGTTTCGATGATAGTTTTATTATGAGTTTATGAGTTTTGATGTACCGAAGGTGTTCGGAGTCCCGGATGAGATCGGGGACATGACGAGGAGTCTCGAAATGGTCGAGACGTAAAAATCGATATATTGGACGACTATATTCGGACATCGGAAAGGTTCCGAGTGATTCGGGTTTTTTCGGAGTATCGGGGAGTTACGGGAATAGAGGAGAGAGGCCAAAAGGAAGGAGGCGCGCACCCCCCTTCTGGTCCGAATTGGACAAGGGGTGCAGCCCCCTTTTCCTTCTCCCTCTCCCCCTCTTTCCTTCTCTCCTACTCCGGAAAGGAAAGGGGAATCCTACTAGGACTTGGGAGTCCTAGTAGGACTCCCCACACTTGGCGCGCCCCCTCTAGGGCCGGCCTCTCCCTCCCTCCTTTATATACGGGGGCAGGGGGGCACCTCTAGACACAACAATTGATCTCTTGATCTCTTAGCCGTGTGCGGTGCTCCCCTCCACCATAGTTCTCCTCGATAATATTGTAGCGGTGCTTAGGCGAAGCCCTGCGACAGTAGAACATCAAGATCGTCACCACGCCGTCGTGCTGACGGAACTCTCCCTCGACACTCAGCTGGATCGGAGTTCGAGGGACGTCATCGAGCTGAACGTGTGCTAGAACTCGGAGGTGCCGTAGTTTCGGTGCTTGATCGGTCGGGCCGTGAAGACGTACGACTACATCAACCGCGTTGTTCTAACGCTTCCGCTTTCGGTCTACGAGGGTACGTAGACTCACTCTCCCCTCTCATTGCTATGCATCTGGTAGATAGATCTTGCGTGATCGTAGGAAAATTTTAAAATACTACGTTCCCCAACATTATTCACTTGTTATGGAACCATTTGATGTTTGGGGCTTTGATTATATGGGACCTTTTCCTTCCTCTAACAAATATACAAATATTTTAGTTTATGTTGATTACGTTACTAAGTGGGTAGAAGCTATTCCAACTAGTAGTGCTGATCATAACACTTCTATTAAGATGCTTAAAGAAGTTATTTTTCCAAGGTTTGGAGTCCCTAGATATTTAATGACTGGTGGTGGTTCACATTGTATTCATGGTGCTTTCCGTAAGTTGCTTGCTAAATATGATGTTAACCATAGAATTGCATCTCCATTCATCCCCAGTCTAGTGGTCAAGTAGAATTAAGCAATAGAGAAATTAAATTGATTTTGCAAAAGACTGTTAATAGATCTAGAAAGAATTGGTCTAAGAAACTTGCTGATGCATTATGGGCTTATAGAACTGCTTATAAAAATCCTATGGGTATGTCTCCGTATAAAATGGTTTATGGAAAAGCATGTCACTTACCTCTCGAATTAGAACATAAGGCATATTGGGCTATTAAAGAACTCAATTATGACTTTAAACTTTCTAGTGAGAAAAGTTTATTTGACATTAGCTCACTTGATGAATGGAGAACCCAAGCATATGAGAATGCCAAGCTGTTTAAAGAAAAAGTTAAAAGATGACATGATAAGAGGATAGAAAAGCGTGAGTTTAACGTAGGTGATCATGTTTTGCTATACAACTCTCGTTTAAGATTTTTTTGCAGGAAAAGTTCTCTCTAAATGGGAAGGACCTTACATTATTGAGTAGGTCCATCGTTCCGGTGCCATCAAAATCAACAACGCCGAAGGTACAAATTCAAAGGTGGTAAATGGTCAAAGAATCAAACACTATATCTCAGGTACTCCCATAAATGTTGAGACCAATATAATTGACACCGTGACATCGGAGGAGTACATAAGGGACACTTTCCAGAATGTTTCAGACTCCGAAAAGGAATAGGTATGTGGTACGGTAAGTAAACTGACTCCAAAACGTTCAAGTAGCAATTTTCTCCATTTTGGAATATTTAATTTTTTGGGAAATTAAAACTAGTCCAGAAGAGACACAGGGCAACCACAAGGGTAGGGGCGCGCCCTACCCCCCTGGGGCACCCCCCTACCTTGTGGACACCCCGTGTGCCTCCCAGACTCTGTTTTCTTGCACGTTACGTATTTCTGTCGGTAAAAATTCATTATATAATCTCCCGAAGGTTTTGACTCCAGTACCTCGACAAAATCCTCTGTTTTTGTTTTTTTAGTTGTTCCAGCAATAGATTTAGAGCAAGATGTCATCCCAAGATTTGGAGGGAGAAAGTTATATATGTAGCTGATTATATCGCAGACCTCAAGGTATATGGGGATTTGGAGCAATATGGTTGGACCACGGAGGAAGAAGAAGACTATGATCCAAAGGGAAGGGAAGAGACCAGTTCCGATGAAGAGGAGGTTCCACTACCCCAACCTGGGGACAGGCATGTGGAATTCAAAAAGTCAAGTCTTCCTAATAAAGCAAAGAAACCAAAGATCGAGTTTATCCCTTTTAGTCTTTTGCAGGAAAACAAGCAAGAATTATGCAGGAGGGTCCTAACACCGGAACAAGAGATCGGTGAGTTGAAGGAGGAAAATTCTATCCTCAAACGTAACATGAGGGGAAAGAGCAAACCTACTACATCAACAACTCCTTCATCACCACCTCTGAAGAAAGAATCATAAATACATGGGTATGGGCACTCCCCTTGGCAACTCCCAAGCTTGGGGGAGGTGCCCCGGTAACGTATCACCATCAAACCTTTAACTTTACTGTTTTTCTTAGTTCGATCCATTTGGTTATATCTCGATCTAGTGGAATAAAGTTTTTAGTATGATTTAGCTTTGAGATTTTCTTTGATCTCTATCTATGTAATCGAGTCCTTGGGTTATATAATAAAGAATAGTTTTGAGTGAGGGCTTTGCTATGTTGCCATGTTCTTAAGGGAATAAAGAAAACAAAGGAATAAAAAAAATTAAATAAAGATCATATGTTAATCTCATGTGAAGTAATGACCTCACATATAAAAAGTATGATGAATAAAAGTTGTTGAGTGTTGACAAACATAATTTTGGTCATCGTTGCAATTAATAGGAAGTAATAAAGAAAGAGAGGCTTCACACACACACACACACAC
>LR738711.1:885321553-885401324 GCA_902687465.1 Secale cereale | reverse complement strand
CACCAGGCGCCCTGGCGGCGCGCCCCCCCGGGCCGCGCCGGGGGGGGCGCCTGGCCCCCCCGAGCCCCGTCTGGTGCCCCCCTTTGGCATATATTTAGAGCGTCCTTCAAAACCCTCGGGACGGAAACTCTTTTTCGCGATCTCATCTCTGTTCTGCCGCCGCCGCCGCTTCCAAGATCGGGAGCACCAGGAGAACTCTTCCCGGCACCCTGCCGGAGGGGAGGATCATCATCGGGAGCCTCTCCACCACCATGGACGCCTCCCGGATGAGTTGTGAGTAGTCTCCCTTGGACCATGAGTCCATGACCAGTAGCTATGTGATGTTCTCCTCCCATTCTTGTGCTTCACTAATTAGTCCTCGTGAGCTGCCCTACATGATCGAGGCACATATGTAATCCTTATGCTGTTGCGATGATGAGTTTGCTGGGATCCGATGGATTATGAGATTATGTTCAGATTGTGATTGAGTAATATATTTGATCTACCTCTTTTATATTTATGTTCATAAGTAATTCTTGCATGTTCTCCGTTGTTATTTATTGCTTTGGACAAGTAATAGGTAGTGACTCCAAGAGGGAACATTATGCTCGATTGTGGGTTCATGCCCCTCGATGACTAGTTTGAGTGACAGAAACATGAGTCTAGGGGATGTGCTGTTGCCACAAGGGGGAAAACAACGGTGCTTGTGCCCGCGGGTGCAAGTATTGTTTACTTTACGCAAAGTTCTTTTAATGCAGTTGTCTGTTGCTTTGAGTTTACACTATGGGTGGGGCTCGCAACTTAATACCAGCGAGATGTTCTGGATAGATATCTCAAGGTGGATGATTAGTAGTAGATATTGATGGATTTCGATCTACTTACTTTGGCGTACCGCCCATGCTTTGAACCTCAACCTTTCTTGCAATGTAGTCAGCATTGGTTTGCGTTCGTGGTCCTGTCAATTGCCAAGCTGTAATTCGTTTACCTCACATAGCTGTTTTATCGTCTTTTGGGAGATAGACATCACTAGTGAACATCATGAGACTCCGGTCCATATTACCATCATTGATCACATCCGCTATTTACTTTTCGCTTTTACTTACTATTGCAAACATTATCTATCACTACTATCATTTGCGTTTAATCCTTTGTGAACTACAAGGCCGGAGGGTTTGACAACCTCTCTGTACTCGTTGGGAGCAAAGTTATTTGTATCTGTGTGCAGGTCCATGTTGATTGCTAATATCTGGCGCCGTTAGCAGTTGACACCTACTTGTTGAACCTAGGAGTCTCTGGGGATTCGATCCTTGGCATCTTTGCTAAGGGAAAAACTTCCACAACACTGCATCTCACACCTTCCACTTGGGGTAACCAACGAGGGGTTAGAGGCCCATCAAGGAGTTTTTCTGGCGCCGTTGCCGGGGACTCCACTCTTCAGGATAGGGGAGTTGCACGCTATCTTTTACCTTTGCTTTTTAGTCTTGTTAGTTTACCTTTCATTCTTGCTTGCTTGCTACTATGGGTTCCACCGAGAACACCAAGTTGTGTGACTTCACTAGTCACAACAACGATGACTTTATCAGCACACCTATCACTACACCTGCCACTTCAGCACCTTCGTATGAAATTAAACCTGCTTTACTGAACTTAGTCATGAAAGATCAATTCTCCGGTGCTGGAGATGATGCTGCTTTACACTTGAACAGCTTTGTTGAACTTTGTGATATGCAAAAGTACCAAGAAATAGATGGTAATATTGTTAAGCTTAAGCTTTTTTCCTTTCTCCTTGAGAGGAGGAGCTAAAATTTGGTTTCAGTCTTTGCCTAGAAATAGCATAGATTCATGGGACAAGTGCAAAGATGCTTTTATCGGAAAATACTATCCACCTGCTAAAATTATCCAACTTAGAAGTAACATAATGAATTTTAAACAATTGGATAATGAACACGTTGCCCAAGCTTGGGAACGTATGAAATCTCTTATCAAGAACTGCCCTACTCATGGTTTGACTACTTGGATGGTTATCCAAACTTTTTATGCAGGCTTGAACTTTACCTCGCGGAACTTGTTAGATTCGGCCACGGGAGGAACTTTTATGTCAACTACACTTGGTGCTGCCACGAAGCTTCTCGATGAGATGATGACCAATTATTCCCAATGGCACACCGAACGCGCTCCAACAGGTAGGAAGGTAAACTCTGTCGAGGAGATTTCCTCTTTAAATGAAAAAGTTGACTTGATCATGTCTCTACTTTCGAAGCAATCTTCTGTTGATCCTCGCAATGTTCCTTTAAATTCTTTGATTGCTCAAGAACAAGTAGATGTGAATTTTATCTCTAGAAACAATTTTAACAACAATGCTTATAGGAGTAATTTTGGTAGCAATCCTAGACCGTTCCCCTCTAATTCTTATGGGATCAACAATGCTTATCCTATCACCAAGAACTCCACTACTGAACTAGAGACTATGCTTAAAGATTTCATCACTACCCAAAAAGCCTTTAATAAGAGTGTAGAAGAAAAACTACATAAACTAGATGATCTTTCTTTTAAGGTAGACCATTTAGCCAATGAGGTAAAATTGCTAAAAATTAAAACTCCTCCTCTTGAGGAGAGGGAAGTCACTCCTATAAATGCTATTCAAGTGCAAATTAATGAAAACATTAGGATGATGGCTAAACTTAAAGAGAGATGGGCTAGAGAAAGGGAGGAAGAAGATAGAATTAAGAGCCTTCCTACCCACCACAATGTTGCTACTATCCAAGTTGTTGAGGATGTTCAAACTCTTAGCACCCAATGTACTCCTGGTCCCATTGGACCTATTAATGGTGATGCTATGACTATAGAAACTACCAAACAAGTGAACCTAAAGGACACCACTACCACCTTACTTGATGCTAATGACCTTGATTTTGATAATTGCACTCTTACCGAAGTTATTGATTTCCTTCACAAGATGTCTAGAGACCCCCGCACTAGCACGCTTAATCTTGCCTTCACAGAGCATATCACTAATGCTCTCATCAAAGCTAGGGAGGAGAAACTTAGAGTAGAAGCCTCCATACCTAGAAAGCTAGAAGATGGTTGGGATCCTATGATAAAAATTAAATTGAATGACTTCTCTTGTTATGCATTATGTGATGTTGGTGCTAGTACCTCTGTTATGCCCAAAAGAATATATGATATGCTTAAACTGAAACCTTATGATTCTTGTTCTTTTGGTGTTCGTCTCGTTGATTCTTCCATAAAGAAACCTTTGGGGAGGATCGACGATGTTCTTATCATTTTCAATGATAATTATGTTCCCGTTGATTTCACTATTATGGATATTGAATATGATCCTTCATGTCCAATTATTTTGGGACGTCCCTTTTTACGCACCGTTGGTGCTATCATTGACATGAAAGAGGGTAATATAAAATTTCAGTTTCCTCTCAAGAAAGGAATGGAACACTTCCCTCGTAAGAAGATCAAGTTACCTTTTGAGTCCGTTGTACGGGCTAGCTATTCTTTTACTCTTGATAAAACTTGATCTCTATGCATTATGCCTAGCTTAAAGGCATAAAAGAAAGCGCTTTTGGGAGGCAGCCCACATGAATAAATTTTTATATTTTGCTTTTGTTGTGTCTTGATGTTGTTTACTACAGTAGCATCATCATTGTGTCTTTGCTTTTCATATTTGTGCCAAGTATAGCCTCTGATTGCTAGAAAGTTCAAAAGTTGTGAGGTGCTGTCCAGGAAACAGATTCTGTCCTTGGATAGAAAAATTCGTATAAAATCACCACATCATCTTTTTGGTCTGAATTGTTTCGACAGCGTTCTCTATATAATTGTCTTTCGTGCGTCTGTTCTGAGTTTTTTGATTTGAGTTGCAGAAGTACCCCGAACAAATCATTTACTACCTGCTGTTCTGTTTTTCACAGATTCTGTCCTGTTTTGCCTTTCCTTCATTTTGCAAATCAAGAGCTTGCTTTTTCTTTGCAAAAACCTTTTGGCAATCTTGAGTAACAGTAGAACTTCAAGAATATCTTTATTTCCAGCAAGGAACAATTATTTTATTAAGGGTACTAACCTCGCTAATCAGATTATGATGAGTTATGTATGAAGGGAGTTTTCAAGTGTGCGAGGGAAGATGATAAAAAGATTCAGGAGTGTCAAGCGCTCAAGCTTGGGGATGCCCCCGTGCACCCCCAAGAAATATTCAAGGAGACTCAAGCGTCTAAGCTTGGGGATGCCCCCGTGCATCCCCTTCTCCATCAACATTATCAGTTCGTCTTTCGTTCCGCTATATTTTTATCACTTCATGTGTTTTGTGCTATGCTTGGAGCGTCTTGCTTTTAGTTTTCTTTTTAGTTTTTCATAACGAGTCGGAACTCAGCGTTCTTTATGTGGGAGAGAAACACGCTCCACTTCTACCTAGAACATAACATAGAATTTTCATGTCTATCTTTGCTGTGTGTGTTCTTTGTCTTTTAATAGCTACTATCATGTTCAGCTCTTAGTATTCATGCTTATCTTTTCAAAGAGCTTTTGTTTAGTTGGTTGCTTGAACTCTCTTTAATTATCATGCTTATCATATTAAGAGAGTTTGCTTCCGTTGCATTGGTTGATATGTCTATGATAAAGATGCTACGTGCATAATGGCGCTTAGTAGTTCAGGTTTTCTTATGGTTAGTCTCAAATAGCTGGGGGATTCCAAATGTGTTATTGGAATACCAACTTGATTTGTTTGCCTATGATGTGGTATGGTTTAGTAATATCTTCCTTCGAGAATTTATTTTGATTGACTTGGCGTATGCTCACGCATATTTAAGACTGTAAAGAAAGTCTGTCAAGCCTTGATGATCTTTTATTTCTGAGTAGCGATATAACTACCATGCCTGATTCAATGTTGCTTTATCGCTCTGCATGATTATGACCGTCATTGCTCTCTTAGTTGGTCGCTCCCAGTCTTTTGCTAACCTCCACCTGTACTAAGCAGACTAACTTTGCAATACATAGCTCATGGGAAAGTAGCTTAAAAACTATTGTGGTAAAGAATATGTTGCCTATGTATCTTATTTCTTATAAGTTGCTTGCTGAGCGGTAACCATGTTTCTGGGGACGCCATCAACTGTCACACTTTTGTTGAATATCATGTGAGTTGCTATGCATGTTCGTCTTGTCTGAAGTAAGGATGATTTGCCGTGGGTTGAATGAGTATGCATATTGTTAGAGAAGAACATTGGGCCGCCAACCAAAGCCATGTATCATGGTGGAAGTTTTAGCTTGGACATTAATCCTCAATCTCTTATGAGAATATGCTTATGCATTAAATAGGAGTCCATCATCTATTTTCTATGTTGTCCCGGTATGGATGTCCTCAAGTTGAGATCTATCAAAAATGAGAAATCAAATGCGATTTATCTCCTTGGACCTTTGTACAGGTGGCATAGAGGTACCCCTTTGTGACACTTGGTTGAAACATATGTAATGCAATGATAACCCATGGAAATCCGAGCTACTTAGGACAAGGTGCGAGCACTATTGGTATTCGATGCATGAGGTTTGCAACTTATAGGATGTCTTATGCATGACACATATGAAGTACTACTACCGTTGACAAAATTGCTTCTATGTTTTCAAAATAAAAAAAGCTCTAGCACATAACCATTCTTTTACTTTTATGAGTCTCCACCTTCTTTCTTCAAGCACCAACTACTGAGAGCATGATTGTCATTCTAAGTGTAATGTGCATTGTTCCAAAGTAGCATTGTCTTTTGCATGATTGTGATATCGTTTATTTTGAAATCATTGTATCTAGTCATCACTTAAACCTTGAAGGTGCCCCTGCATTTAGGTTTTGCTTCACTAAAGGGGGCAAGCTAGATATCACTTTATCATATTTGCACACCATGTTCATTGCAAATCTTTTTGATGTTTCAGTTTCATATTGTAAAACTTTTAGTCATTTGTGATTTTCTCATGAGGCAACTTAATTACTACAGATTCATTGTCTCAGTAAGCTTTTGTCATATGACTATAAAAAGTCCTATATGGTTAATAGCATGTCACCACAGAAATTATTCTTGTTATGATTTACCTACTCGAGGACGAGCAGGAATTAAGCTTGGGGATGTTGATACGTCCAAAACGTATCTATAATTTCTGCTTGCTCCATGCCACTTTTGGGTGATATTGCTATGATATTTATACACTTCCATACACTTTTGATCATATTTGGACTAACCTACTAATCCAGTGCACCCCAGTGCCAGTTTATGTTTTCGGCTGTTTTTGTATTTCAGGTTTTCACATTACGAGAACTGTCAGGAAAAATCCAGAAAAATTATATAAAAAATCAGCGTTCCAGAACCTACCTTGCGCCCGAAGTACAGCCGGGGGGGGGGGTGCCTGGCCCCCCCGAGCCCCGTCTGGTGCCCCCCTTTGGCATATATTTAGAGCGTCCTTCGAAACCCTCGGGACGGAAACTCTTTTTCGCGATCTCATCTCTGTTCCGCCGCCGCCGCCGCTTCCAAGATCGGGAGCACCAGGAGAACTCTTCCCGGCACCCTGCCGGAGGGGAGGATCATCATCGGGAGCCTCTCCACCACCATGGACGCCTCCCGGATGAGTTGTGAGTAGTCTCCCTTGGACCATGAGTCCATGACCAGTAGCTATGTGATGTTCTCCTCCCGTTCTTGTGCTTCACTAATTAGTCCTCGTGAGCTGCCCTACATGATCGAGGCACATATGTAATCCTTATGCTGTTGCTATGATGAGTTTGCTGGGATCCGATGGATTATGAGATTATGTTCAGATTGTGATTGAGTAATATATTTGATCTACCTCTTTTATATTTATGTTCATAAGTAATTCTTGCATGTTCTCCGTTGTTATTTATTGCTTTGGCCAAGTAATAGGTAGTGACTCCAAGAGGGAACGTTATGCTCGATTGTGGGTTCATGCCCCTCGATGACTAGTTTGAGTGACAGAAACATGAGTCTAGGGGATGTGCTGTTTCCACAAGGGGGAAAACAACGGTGCTTGTGCCCGCGGGTGCAAGGATTGTTTACTTTACGCAAAGTTCTTTTAATGCAGTTGTCTGTTGCGTTGAGTTTACACTATGGGTGGGGCTCGCAACTTAATACCAGCGAGATGTTCTGGATAGATATCTCAAGGTGGATGATTAGTAGTAGATATTGATGGATTTCGGTCTACTTACTTTGGCGTACCGCCCATGCTTTGAACCTCAACCTTTCTTGCAATGTAGTCAGCATTGGTTTGCGTTCGTGGTCCTGTTAATTGCCCAGCTGTAATTCGTTTACCTCACATAGCTGTTTTATCGTCTTTTGGGAGAGAGACATCAAAAGTGAACATCATGAGACGCCGGTCCATATTACCATCATTGATCACATCCGCTATTTACTTTTCGCTTTTACTTACTATTGCAAACATTATCTATCACTACTATCATTTGCGTTTAATCCTTTGTGAACTACAAGGCCGGAGGGATTGACAACCTCTCTGTACTCGTTGGGAGCAAAGTTATTTGTATCTGTGTGCAGGTCCACGTTGATTGCTAATATCTGGCGCCGTTAGCAGTTGACACCTACTTGTTGAACCTAGGAGTCTCTGGGGATTCGATCCTTGGCATCTTTGCTAAGGGAAAAACTTCCACAACACTGCATCTCACACCTTCCACTTGGGGTAACCAACGAGGGGTTAGAGGCCCATCAGCTAGGTCTATTCACCGGCCGCGTACGCAACATGCAGGAGTTCCCGGGGCGATGGCCCATGACCCCTGGAGGCATAGGTTTTGTCCGGCGTGCATGACCTCTCTATTAAGCCTAGGTCGGGTTGCGGCGTATTGTTCGGCCGAGGCCGGGCATGACCTGATGGTGTGTCCGGCCGGAGTTAAGTGAGCGTGGTGGGTAAGTTGGTGCACCCCTGCAGGGAAGAAAACATCTATCGATAGCTTGTCCTACGGTAACGGACACTTGGAGTTGTATCCTGATCGCTACAACTAGAACTGGATGCTGAGGCATGATTTGGATATGTTTCTTCGGGAGTCGAGAAATGATCCCGGAGCGTTGAAACAACAACATAAATATGACTTATGTTATACTAGTCTACTTCCCCTTCTTCCTGGAAGATGGTGGTTTCCAGAAGATGCTAGTCTTCGATAGGACTAGCTTCTCCCCCTCTTATTCTGGCATTCTGCAGCTTAGTCCATAGATACTACCCCTTTTCATTGATACCGATGCATATGTAGTGTAGATCCTTGCTTGCGAGTACTTTGGATGAGTACTCACGGTTGCTTTGCTCCCCCCTTTCCCCCTTCTTTCTTCTTTCTGGTTGATGTAACCAGATGGTGGAGTCCAGGAGCCAGAAGCCACCTTTGACGACTGCTACTACCCTCGATGGAGGCTACTACTACGTGCAGACCGCCAATGACCAGGAGTAGTAAGGAGGTCCCAGGCACGAGGCCTTGCCTTTTCGATCGTTGATGTTTTGTGCTAGCCTTCTGAAGGCAAACAAGTTTATCTTATGTCTGTACTCAGATATTATTGCTTCCGCTGACTCTTGTGTATTCGAGCCCTCAAGGCCACTGGCTTGTAATATAAAGCTTGTATTATTTTATTTGTGTCTAGAGTTGTGTTGTGATATCTTCTACTGAGTCCCTGATCTTGGTCGTACACGTTTGCGTGCATGATTAGTGTACGGTCAAATCGGGGGCGTCACAAGTTGGTATCAGAGCCGACTGCCCGTAGGAACCCCCTTTCCAAGTCCTTGGCCGAAGTTGAGTCTAGTCTTTGAAAAACAATTACTAACATTGTTGTGTGGCTTACGGGCCCAAATCACAAAATGGGTGGTATTAGGATCTTTTACTCCTCGTCTATACTCTGGGATTCTGATCTCTCTTCTATTCGGGTTAAATGGTTTTGCTAACTTTAACTCTAGGTTCTCGTAAATACTTTCTCCCGGAGAGCCCTTCATTCTAGATAATGGCCTCCTGCACTAGAAGATTCCGAAGATACTCTACGACGTTCTCTCGAGACTTTGTGCCCTTCACCGTTACAATTCCATATCACCGATAAATCTCTAAGGATAGCTGCATACACTTGTCGTCTATACCTGCATTTCAATTGTTCTTGTTATTACAAGATACCCTAAAATACTTCGGATATTCTGAGAATCCTTGGTGCCTGCTACCTTGCAGCTCCTTTTCCGCATGAATACATGTATGAATAATTCCTCACACTTACTAGGGATTCGTTCATCCCCAGTTGTTCATGCGTTTCACAAAGGTCTTCGGTACGCTATTCAATTTTCCGAAATCCTCAGCAACCAATTGCTCTAGGAAGTTTTACTTGTTTGCATTATGATTAATTCCATATGTATATCAATATTCATTAAAATCCTTTGTGATTGACTTTCTGATCTTATTGATTCAATAGGTTGCAAATACTCGCAATCGTCAGTCAAACTAGAATTCGTTTTTCTAGCTCAGACGTCATTCCGAATATGAGTTGGTTCTCGACCAATCGAATTGCCGTCGATAGTACCACTAAGTCATTTCAACTTACCCATCCTTAATCAGAGACGTTGCTTCTGATCCCTAGATTTGGAAATCATAATTCCTTTGCATTTGAGTTTTGAATTTGTTAGTTGTTTCTATAATCTGATATCCTTGCATTCTTTCTTCTTCTGGTTGAGTACCCATACTCACATCAGATCCCTTGTGAACCACCAGCTCCTTCGTTGGATTGTATCGGACAACGTCCTTCATATTCAAACACCTTATGAGTTCTGCCATGATATATAATGCCTTGGGTAAATTATATCATCTGCTTTCCCAACCATGCTCTGCTTTCGAGCTGGTATATTTTGCTCCTGAAGTTTGCGTAGTATGAGTGTAAGATGCCCCGATGGGTTGCACTTATGCCTTCCTTAATCTGTGCGAACCCGAAAATTTTCCAAGGTTCATACTCCTCTGGTAATTCACCAGGCAAGTCTTCGCAATCAATTCATTTTTAATAGAGTAGTGAATGAAAGCTTATGCATTGAAGAAGTGGGAGTCAACCTTGAACTTTCTATTCATGCCCATGGACACGATGTAGATCTTATCATTAAAGCCTCTCTTAAATTAATTATCCCCTTGATATAAGTGCATCTTATATCTGGGATCTGGCCTTTTGCAATCGTGGTTCCGACCATGCTCTCCTTTAAATACCATATCTTGGACAAGTTAAACCACTTGTCCTCTGCAGGTCAATGTAACTGTCCAAACTCTATTATGATCACCTTCGAGTATGACCCCATGGTATCTGTGACATTTTGAGACGAACAAAACTTTTTCTGTCATACTTATGACACTTCTATGACAATAATTGTGACAATACACAGTATCATCATAGATGTGGTGGGGTCCTACTTCTATGACAAAAAATCATGACAGAAAATGGGCTTTTTGTCCTGGGCGGGCCGGAGACGCAGCTGCATGACATTCTTTGGGCCGTCCATGATGGAAAAAACCATGGTAGAAGCGAGGGCAAGGAAAATATCGGGGTGTTCCCGATTACGGTGGGTAGTCGGGGCCGAGCGATGCATGTTTCTCTCGTACACTCACACGCGTGGGTGCAAGGCGTTGGGCTCTAAATGAACCCGAGCGAGGCGTTGGGTTCTAACTGAACCCGAGCGATTGCACTGCAGGCTACGCGTTACTGAACCCGAGCGATCGATCGATGGCTGTTAACTGAACCCGATCGAGCGATTCCTTCGCTACTGTTGCTAACTGAAGCCGATCGATGCTGCCTCTACATGAACAGTGAGCGTTGCTGGGGGTGGATGAATAGTTCCCGGTGGGGGTGGATGAACAGGACCCCGTGGTGTTGCCTCTGGATGAACAGGACCCCGATCGATCGAGCTGGTTGGGGCTGCATGAACAAGACCCCGTGGAAGGCTGGATGAACAGGACCACCCCATGGAGGGCTGGATGAACAGTAGACGGTGGAGGGCTGGATGAACAGTAGCCCGTGGAGGGGTGGTTGAACAGGAGCCCGTGGAGAGGGCTGGTTGAACAATAGCCGGTGGAGTAGCGCGTGGTGGAGGTTGAACAGTCGCAGGTGGAGGTAGGAGGAGGTCGACGGTGGATGAACAGTAGCCCGTGCAGGCTGCAGGGGGTCGACGATGGAGATGAACAGTATCACGTGGAGTCCCGTTTTGCGGTACGCCACACCCCTCCTGATGAACATGACCCCCGTTTTGACCGTAGCGCTCCAACACAAGTATGTTTCCTCCGTTTTGCGGTACGCTACATCCCTCTCGATCAATAGGACCCCCGTTTCGACAGTTTTGCGGCACGCCAGACCCCTCCCGATGAACAAGATCTCGTTTCGAATGTGCTCGGTCAAACAGAAGGCCGTTTCCTCCGTTTTGCGTTACGCCAGAACCATCCTGATGAACATGATCCCGTTTCGAACGTGGACGGTCGAACACAAGGCCGTTTCCTCCGTTCTACGGTACGCCAGGCCTCGTTTCCATCGGCTATTCCGTCCAAGCCCTCCCGATGAACACAATGATGCATTCCGTTCCGACCCAGCCGGTTGGCTCCCCATGAACACGACGACGACGATGTTTCTCTGTTTCGACCCAGCCATGTACACGAGCCCTGGTCGTACGTACGCACGAGTAAGCGTTCGAGACCCCGCCCGTATGTACGTACGTGCCCGTATTTACTTTCTTGCACCCTAGCCGTTGTACGTACGTGTACATGCTACGACACGTGCGCGCCTCTACATCGACCAGTATGTACGTACACGTTCGCGACCGGAATGACAATGCTACGTACGGTTCGACCATGTGGGTCTCGACTGTCAGGCACTTCCTTGCGTGCGAAGATGTAGCTGGTGGGTCCAAGCAGTCAGGGGCGAATCGTTTTTTTGCCCGGACACACTTCCTTGCATGCAAAGATGTAGCTGATGGGTCCCAGCAGTCATTGGGAAATGTTTTTTCGTGAAATACGGTGGCCCATCCGATGGGTCCCGATGTCAGGTGGAGGAATAATTATTTTGCGCGTAATAAGGAGGCACTTCCTTGATGCGGCCGTGGACCCAGCTGTCAGCCTCTCCACGTACAATACTCTTCCGATGGAAGTTGTTCCTTGACCATGTTGACCACGCCGCGCCGAGAGCACCAGGGCGGTGGACGACGGCATGGCCTAGGAAGGGGACAACGCGGAGCCGGGGAAGACGCGACAGTGGAAGCCCGCGCGGAGAGGAGTACGAGGGTTCACTGGTCCGGCTGCGATGTGAGGCTGCCGTCGCTGCAGCGCCTGGACAGCGGTGGGAATAGTAGGGGGCGGTGAGGCCTCCACGGCAACACAGCCGGCCACGGGAGGCAGGAGCACGCGGCACGACCAGCGCTGCTTTGGGCGGCTGGAGCAAGAAGACCAGAGGTTGAAGAAGCACTACGATCGTTGGATGGACATCGTACAATCACTGGAGCTAGAATCATTCACATTGACTAAGTTGACAAAGCACTTCGTCCCCGTCAACTTAGTAGGCCCACAAGTCATCCACCCACCAAGGTGGGTCCCAACTAGCAGGGGGAGTATTCATTTTTGTGTGCGTAATAAGGTGGCACTTCCGGTGGGTCCGAGCTAACAGCGAGGGGAACGTCTTTTTCACGAAATACGGTGGCCCGTCCGGTGGGTCCCAGCAGTCAGGGAGAAACGTTTTTTTCCGCAAAATACGGTGGCCCGTCCGGTGGGTCCCCGCTGTCAGGTGGAGGAATAATTATTTTGCGCGTAATAAGGAGGCACTTCCTTGCTGCGGCCATGGACCCAGCTGTCAGCCTCTCCACGTACAATCCATGTCTGATGGAAGCCTTTCCTTGACCATGTTGACCACGCCGCGCCGAGAGCACCAGGGCGGTGGACGACGGCGAGGCCTAGGAAGGGGACGACGCGGAGCCGGGGAAGACGCGGTAGTGGATGCCCACGCGTAGAGTAGTATGAGGGTTCACTTGTTCGTTGCGGTGTGAGGCTGCCGTCGCCGCAGAATAACAGGGGGTGTGGGTGAGTAGAGGGATGGCCTGGCTAGCAGTGGGAGTAGTAGGGGGCGGTGAGGCCTCCGCAGCATCGCAGCCGGCCATGGGAGGCAGGAGCACGAGGCACGACCGGCGCTGGTTTGGGCGGCTGGATCAAGAAGACCAGAGGTTTAAGAAGCACTACGATCGTTGGATGGACATCGTACTATCAACGGAGCTCGAATCGTGCATATTGACTAAGTTGACAAAGCCCTCCGTCCCCATCAACTTAGTAGGCCCACAAGTCAGCCTCCCACTATACTGGGTCCCAGCTAGCAGGGGGAGTATTCATTTTTTTGTGCGTAATAAGGATGCACTTCCGGTGGGTCCGAGCTGACAGCGGGGGGAACGTTTTTTTCGCGAAATACGGTGGCCCGTCCGGTGGGTCCCAGCAGTCAGGGGGGAAACGTTTTTTCGCCAAATACGGTGGCCCGTCCGATGGGTCCCTGCTGTCAGGTCGAGGAATAATTATTTTCCATGTAATAAGGAGGCACTTCCTGGCGGCTGCCGTGGACCCAGCTGTCAGCCTTTCCACGACAGTACTCTTCCGATGGAAGTCGTTCCTTGACCACGTTGACCATGCCGCGCCGAGAGCACCAGGGCGGTGGATGACGGCGAGGCCTATGAAGGGGGCGACGCAGAGCCGAGGAAGACGCGGTAGTGGATGCCCACGCGGAGAGGAGTACGAGGGTTCACTGGTTCAGCTGCAGCGTGAGGTTGCCGTTGCCGTAGAATAACAGGTGGTGTGGGTGAGTAGAGGGATGGCCTGGCCAGCGGTGGGAGTAGTAGGGGGCGGTGAGGCCTCCGCCGCATTGCAGCCGGCCACGGGAGGCAGGAGCCCGCGGCACGACCGGCGCTGGTTTGGGTGGCCGGAGCAAGAAGACCAGAGGTTGAAGAAGCACTACGTACGGCCGTTGGATGGACATCGTACGGTCACTGGAGCTAGAATCGTGCATATTGACTAAGTTGACAAAGCCCTCTGTCCCTATCAACTTAGTAGGCCCACAAGTCAGCCTGCCACTATACTGGGTCCCAACTAGCAGGGGGGGGGTATTCATTTTTTTGCGTAATAAGGACGCACTTCCTTGCGTGCGAAGATATAGCTGGTGGGTTCGAGTTGTCAGCGGCGGTAACGTTTTTTTCGCGAAATACGAGGTCCTTTCGGTGTGTCCCAGATGTCAGGTGGAGGAATCATTATTTTGCATGTAATAAGGAGGCATTTCCTGGCGTGCGGCCGTGGACCCAGCTGTCAGCCTCTCCACGTACAGTCCACTTCAAATGCATGTCGATTGTTGACCACGTTGACTAGGCCGCGCCGAGAGCACCAGGGCGGTGGACGACGACGAGGCCTAGGAAGGGAACGACACGAAGGCAGGGAAGACTCGGCAGTTGTTTCCCATGCGGAGGGGAGTACGACTGTACGAGGGTTTACTGGTTCGTCTGCCGTCGCTGGAGAATAACAACAGGTGTGGGTGAGTAGAGGGATGGCTAGGACATCAATGGGAGTACGGTGGGGCGGTGAGGCCTGCGCGGCAGCATAGCCGGCCGCGGGGAGGAGAGAGCAGGCAGTTTCGCTGGCGCTTGTTTGAGCGGCTGGAGCAGGAAGAGCAGAGATTGAAGAGGCACGACGGCCGTTGGATGAACATCCAACAATCACTTCTTGTGCGTCAACCTTTTTTTAGGAAAGCCTCAAATCTGTGGAAAACATCATAGAACCTATCTGCCATTATTTCTAATAATTTACAACCCATTTGCTAATTCTTAAGGGTTTTTTGGAGCCCATATTCTTTTTGTTAGCATTACAGCCCATATTGTGGCCACGGTTAAAAAATTATGCGAAATTTTGCATATTTCGGTGCGGTCTGAACTGTTTTTAATCCCAAAATTTCGAGTCACATTCAAACTGATTTTAAAAATAAATGTATATGAATATAAAATCCAATAAATTGTCCACGCATAAAAATTAATGCAATTTAAAATCTCGAAATGAAAAAAATAAATTTGAAACTAATTGCCAGTTCGATGTGTTTTAAAAATGTACAGCCCATTTCTCATTACTGATAGGCCATTTTCTCGTTCAGCCGAATGAAGGTCTCCTCGTCTTGAAAGATTTGCAGCCCAACAGGCCTCACAAAGCGACTTACTTGGCAAATCACAAAAAAAACTGGGCTAGCCATTTTCAGAAAGAAAAAAAAATACTGGGCTGGTCTGTGGTAAACATAAAAGAGAAGGCTATCTAGACAGGCCAGAGTGCCCCGCACAACCCAGTTGACACCCTGCTGCCGTCTCAAAAACAAATTAGATAAATGCCACTCCAGTTATGACGATTCATAAAAATGCCACTGCAATTTCCAAACTTTGAAAAATGACACTGCAATTTTTGCAAACTTTGGAAAACACCACTGCAATTTGCAACTTGAAAAACTCCACTCCAGACTTCGAAAAATGCCATTGGAAATGGCATGAAATGGCATTTTTCAAAGTTTGGAAATTACAGTGGCATTTCTCAGAAACACCAGATTTGGAGTGGCATTTATCAAATTAACCCAAAATAAAAATAACTGGGCGAGCTGCTGGGTCCCTGGTGTCAGCCGCTCGTTATTCAATTCTCTCGTTTATTGACTACGTTGACAATGGCATGGGACCCAGATGTCAGAAATTCATAAGGAGGAGCCATTTTTTTATTGGCTTGAAATAAGGAGGCACTTGCTTGCGTACTGCCATGACCTTGGCGGGTCCTTGCTGTCATCCTCTCCACGTACAATCATCTCCTGATTGTGCCGCGTCAACTTGGTAGGCCCACAAGTCAGCCTCTAAACCCGTGGAGGACAAATACAACCCATTTAAAAAATAACAGCCCATTCCATACGTTCAATCGGAAAGTTCAACATTCAGAGCAAAGTAATAGGATTGATCCACATATAGAGTACTGAACTTCCACGTTGACAACCATCATAGCCAACTTAACTATCTACTCCCACTAATACTCTAGTAGCGTACAAGTACTAACTTACTCTTAGCTAACTAGACGATGCCGACCGCCATCTACTGTAGCGACCACGATCCGAATGGACCGAAGTCTCTGTGTTCTGTGTCATCCCTGGATCGGTATGCTGACACACACAGTACAAACAGGATTTATAACAGAGGTAAATCACATGTATTAAGTAACGTAAGTACTATTACCTCAGTCGATCATAGCGGAAGCAACAAGGTCGTGGATTTCCATCAACACCAACGGCAAAGCTGAGTGTAGAAACCGTAACCCTAACGTATCACTTACTCGTCGTAAGATAATCCTGCAACATAAAATGTTGCAGCGCGAAAACGGGTAAGCACATGCAATATTCTGGCAAATTCACACTGTAATGATAATGATAAGCAAGCCTACAACTACATGCATATTTGGCTGGTGGAGGCTGTATGGTTAAAGTTTTTGCGTAAAGCCAATTTTTCCCTACTTCAAAGGAATGCATTTTAATTAACTAACATGGTAGTTGAAACATTGTTGAGAAGATAGACATCCTCTTAACCCCAGTTAAAGTTCATCATTACACCCAACAAAATTAAATTAAAGTAACATGTTGAGATGCACATGAAAATCCAAGTACTAGATACTCAAAACGTCCATAACCGGGGACACGGCTAATCATGATCAGTTTGTACACTCTGCAGAGGTTTGTGCACTTTTCCCACAAGACTTGATCGCCTTCGTTTGGTTTCTCGCACTACATGTTGTTTGAGAAACGGATGACCGAGACATAGTCTTTCAGAAGCGCTAGCACCTTACGATCGGGCGGACCGTACCAACCTACATCCCCTACATCTGCTAGTCCACCACTGTAAGAGTTCGCACGACTTACTCATACTATGCTAGAGCCCATAATAGCATTGTGGTTGCACACGGAAGTTTCTAGTATGAATAATCTCATGATCCCTTTGAGCCTGGGTGGCGGTCCAAAAGAAAAACAGGCAATCCTGAAATACCCAGATGCCTCAATCCACCCAGATGTGTATTAATGTTGCCACCATAAGTTGAATCCTTAATTAACAACTCACATCTGTCATGGATTTCACTCAAACCCAAACCACGTCTACGAGCATAGCATGTCCTAACAGCAAACATAGAAGTAACTCCCAGGGGTTTGAAAATAATGCAGGTAATAGGTTCTACATCAATCTACTTCCCAATCCCACAAGTTAATTTATCCTACTGATGCAATGTGTTTGAGGATATAACTAATGCAATGAAAACTGGGTATTGGAAAATATGATCAAAGTGTGAACTTGCCTGCAATGTTGATGAAGATGATTCACACTCAAAACTGTGGATAGATCTACTCGTCACACTCCGGTCAATCTATCGTAAGTAAGCAATGGTAAGCACACATAAGCAATCACTCAGAAAGATCAGACAGATCGAATAAACACTTCGGAAAACTTCGAAAACAAACGAATGACTCTTGAAAAATAAAACAATTTCCAACAGTACCAAAATTATGTGAATTTGGCCTTATCAGAAAGTTTAGGTCAAGTGCTTCGATTTGCAAAAAGAATCAACTAAAACGGAGTTACGAAACTCAAGTTATGATCAAAACAAGTTTGAATCTAAAACTAGTTGTATTCAAATTTTAAAATTTTCAAAAACATGTTTGAGTTGTATTACTGGAAAGAGGGCTTCGTAACGAAGACGTGGGCGTTGGTTTCGTTGAATTTGGACCAACAGGTAAAAAGTTATGGCCGTTTGAAGTGTAGGGACTATTCTGTAAATAAATTATTCACATCTAAGTCCCTGGCCGAAACTAAACAGAAAAAGAAAAAGTAAACGAACGAACGTTCACTTCTGAGACTAACCTAATGCATTCGTTCGCTACTACTGCCAAACGAACGAACGTTCGTTAACTAACCTAGCTACCGAAAAAAAAACGGTTTTTAGAAAGAACCGAAGAAAACCGAAACGGTTTTTACCTATGGGTTTTTCTGACGAAAAACCGCCGGTTCGGCGGGGAAAACCGGGCAGGTGGTTCGGATCGGACCGGATCGGAACTCCGGCGAGGGGAGGTTGAACGGCGGCGGCTCCAGGGCGAGGGGCGGGGCACGGCAGCGGCGGGGAGGCGATGGTTGCGGGCGGCGGCGCAGGTGGAGCGGCGCGGTGGTGGCGAGCAAAAGCGGCGGCGGCGGCGGCGGTTGTTGGCAGCGGCGGTGGCGCAATGCGAAGGACGAGGAGAGATAGGAGAGAGGGGCGGCGGCGGCGGCGGATTAAATAGGCAGAGGGGGAGCGATATGGCGTGGAGGAGGGGGCAAGGGAGAGAGAGTCCGGCGGTGGCACGGGAGTCCGGCGGCGGCGGTTTCCATCGCTCGCATGGGGTCGGGGACGGTGCCGAGCTGGGCTGGGCCCGGCTGGAGCTGGGCCGGCCCAGTCGGCGAGGGAGCATTTTTTTTTCTAAACATTTTTTTCTTTTTCTAACAGACAGAAAAATAAATAAAATAAAATAAAACTAAAATATTATATAGGCATATAATATATCAAAATTTGCAGAAAAATAAGCCCTATAACGTGAACATTTTACTACTGTCAAATAAAATGTCCACAAAATCTAATAAATAAAAAGGTCCTACTGTTGCAATAAAAACCAATAAAAACCATTGTTAAAATACCAAAAAGAATTCAAATTCATTTATCTCCAATTTTATGCTGTAGGGAATCATGTTACCCTATTTTCCATGTAATATATTTTTGGAGAAAAATAATTTGAATAAAACCAAATAACTCAATATTTGAAATTGAGTTGCAAAAAGTTTCAGAAAAAGTGCCAACTCATATTTCCTATAATTTGAAGAAATCATTTTATCTTCTCTCGGGAAAATCATTGAGTCGCGTAAAGTTTCTGAATTTAAAACATTTCGAGGGTGAAATTTCAAAATCCTTTCAAAGCCCTTTATCATTTAAAATAAATGGAAGAAGTCATATTATCTTCACTCTAGGGTTTTGTGTTGAAAAGAATTTGAATTCCCTCGGAGATCAAAAGCAAAGTGAAAGTTTTGGGAAAGTCATTTTATCCCTCTCATTTATCTTTCAAAAGTTTCAAATTTCACTCAATTTCACTCAGCACATCAAACAGCAATCAAATCTATCTATTTATTATAACATTCCAAAATTTAGAATTTTGGGATGTTACAAACCTACCACACTTAAAATGAATTTCGTCCTCGAGATTCGGAGAGGCTAGCAAGAAATAGGTTAGGGTTTGGGGGTCTGCTAACAAATCCAAGATTGGTGTGGCCTAGTGTGCTACCACACTTAGAATGATGGTTACGGTTCTATCAAAACTCAGGTGTTCCATCCTTTGGGTTGATGGCGTTGGTCTTCTCAAATCTTCAGGGTAAATCCTTCTCTGGCTCTTTCGGTAGTGGCAAAACCTTTATCCTCAATCCTTGTATCCTTTCATCCTGATACGATCCTTTCGAGACAGGTTCTTAGCTGACAGGTCTGGCGCCAATACTAAACAAATATCGATATCTCATGGGGTCATCAAACAATTTGTTGGGTCCCTGCAGAAATCGGGTCTGGGCTTCATCCTCACCGTATATCCTACGGTTGGCAACAACATGCCGTGTACAAGGAAAAATTTCTATACCGTTCTAAGGTTTAAACAAAGTTTTGACATCGCCGTCTCTCTACTATAGGTAAGTCACTCAGATTTACCATCCCGTATAACAGATGCGAATAAAAAGAGTAAGTCGGTATGGTGATCAATCCATCCCGCACCCAAATCATTACCTTGTATATGGTTTAGTGAATCTCGCATTCTAACACTCGGTCATCCTCACAAGTATTGCAGAATCTTCTCTTGTTGACGAACTGATTTCGAACATATCCATTGATTCTGCAAGCCAAACAATCATCTATCGTGTTCACAACCCTCGGGTTAACGTAACCACCTATAAGATCGTCTGTTGGTAGAGTCGTAACTTCTTCCAAGGGTTTTCCTTCAGCAAGAATGTGCTTGCATTCTTGACAGGTCCTGGGCCCGTGGGTTATGGCCCATCTCACCACTAGCAACACTTGGTCTCATCATTGGTTTGCAAGTAGTCATTCTTCCGACATCCAACTTCATTGGCTCTCTTAAATCCATCCAATTTGTTCGGTATCCCTTTTTCTCTGGGTACCAAACTAAGCGTATTTACTCACACTCATCCTTGGGTAGTCCTTTCCAAGTCGGACGTATCTAATCACTAGCTAGTGTATTCGGGTAAGGGTGTTGGATTCTACCACACTTAAAATGAATAACACTAGTTTTCTTCAAAATCTTCTTCCATGCATCATGTCTTCACTCATCGCTATAGAGTAACAACTCATAAAATCCAAAATCAATACCAGGCTGCTAACTTCACCGATTCTCAACTTACTACGGTCTACTGCATTTCCATTGCAGGCTTCAACTCCAATACTTAGCACAAAACTCCTTCTTCTTGGTACAATCTACAACAAAATGCACTGCTTTACCACAGCAGAAACATATTACTACTGACAAGTCTCGTGGTTCCCCTTATAACTACGTAGCCTCCTTTAGGTCCTCGGCTTGTGGGTCCAATTCAAGACTTGTGTATCCTTAACTCAATCCTTGGGGTCACTATAGTTCCATACTCCAGCATTACCCCCTTTAAAATTCCAATTGTACTTCTTTTCTTCATACTCTTGGGGTAAGCTTCAGATCAAAATAAACTCCAACTTATTTGTGCAACTCTACTCCTTGGAGCTACACTTTCCTTTCTATTGGTCCAGGGTTCACTCCGTAAGGCTCAACTAAACAAAATGCACTGGTTCATCCAAAATCCATATTCTCCTCATATCAAATCTTGTATTACTACTTGAACCAGTATTCAACACTCTAGTTTCCAAGGGTGCATCACTACAATTTCTACTATCCAGATAGTCTGGTATGGTCAAGAATTTCTTCCATCTTTATTCCTTTGTCCTAGCTAAGGACGCTTCAGTCCCACTGAAATTATGCAACGTGATTCTTAAAATCATCAATCTTTTGCTTCATCCTATTGGTCGTGTGCTTCATCTCCACCATCTCTGCATGCATCATACTCAGGCATCCCTGGGTAAAACGAAGTCTTGCTTCGAGTATTTCTCCAATCTGACGTATGGCCTCCATAGCAGCTTCACGAACAGAATCAAAGAATGCTGTTCGCGGTACTCGGGAGATGAAAAAGTATTGACCCATAGTCTTTGGGAAAACTCCTTTCACACAGTGGAGGTGTACCTCCACATACCATAGTTCAACTCCATTCTCCATGAAGGGGTAACCCTTGTAAACTGCATCTCCTTCCAGGTGAATATGTTTCATCATGTCCTTCAGGATCTTTGGATAATCTTGATCGCTGGTCAGGGTCATGATGGTTTCCGGGCCTTTGAGAAAAGACTCGTAAAGGGTTGTCATCTGTAGGCATAAGACAGAAGGGGTTCTTAGGACAACATACAGACATCCTTGGGTAAAATGGGGTCGTTTGTCCGAGAAAGGTTTGGGGTCAACTACTCCATGGGTTCTAGGTTTTGGTCGGGGTGAGGGGCACTCACAATCATCCAACAACTCATAATATCTCCTTCTTAGATTTCCAAAAATATCAACTTCTATTGCTTCACGGACTATTACAATGTTTTTTCCATACTCAACTCAACATTGTAATAAAGGTGTATTCCATATTAATCTACATGCTTCATTCCAATATGAAAAATCTCAACTACTCAGATCAATCTTCCTCCGGTCTAGACCTTCTCTTGGCAACATGCTCTACTTCCTTGAGGTGTAAACTAATGGCATAATACCAATCTAAAGACTTCATGGTGGCTATCCTGGTTCACTGGGTTCTTCGCTTCCTGGTTGGGCATTTGATAGCATAATGACCTAAATCCTTGCACCTATAACATGTGATGTCACTCAGGTCCTTTTCCGCAGAGAATGGGTTCTTCTGGGGACACATGCTCTTTCTCTTCCTCGACTTCTTCTTTCCTATCAATTCTTCTATCTTTTGTGGATCAAACTCCACTCCTTCTGTTGGGAAGTCTCCCAGATACTCTTGGCTTTCCTTCGTGCAATTCTATGAAAGATGTCCTTTTTCTCCACATGAATAGCAAGCACGAGAGTAATATCTGTCTAGTCCTTCTCCATTAGGGTCGTCAATAACTTCCTCCATTGTGGATTCCTTTAAGGTTTCCTTGATGACTTCTTTCATTGCTTCTTTCTTTTGCTGGACAGTTCGTTGCACCATGGGGTAAATGTGACACTGAGCAGGGTAGTGGGTAGTCCCTTCACACAAGAAACAAGTAATCTGACTAGTTGGGCATTCTTCAGCTAGGTGTCTTCCTTCACATGTTGTTTGAGAAACGGATGACCGAGACATAGTATTTCAGATGCACTAGCACCTTACGATCGGGCGGACCGTACCAACCTACATCCCCTACATCTGCTAGTCCACCACTGTAAGAGTTCGCACGACTTACTCATACTATGCTAGAGCCCATAATAGCATTGTGGTTGCACACGGAAGTTTCTAGTATGAATAATCTCATGATCCCTTTGAGCCTGGGTGGCGGTCCAAAAGAAAAACAGGCAATCCTGAAATACCCAGATGCCTCAATCCACCCAGATGTGTATTAATGTTGCCACCTTAAGTTGAATCCTTAATTAACAACTCACATCTGTCATGGATTTCACTCAAACCCAAACCACGTCAACGAGCATAGCATGTCCTAACAGCAAACGTAGAAGTAACTCCCAGGGGTTTGAAAATAATACAGGTAATAGGTTCTACCTCAATCTACTTCCCAATCCCACAAGTTAATTTATCCTACTGATGCAATGTGTTTGAGGATATAACTAATGCAATGAAAACTGGGTATTGGAAAATATGATCAAAGTGTGAACTTGCCTGCAATGTTGATGAAGATAATTCGCACTCAAAACTCTGGATAGATCTACTCGTCACACTCCGGTCAATCTATCGTAAGCAAGCAATGGTAACCACACATAAGCAATCACTCAGAAAGATCAGACAGATCGAATAAACACTTCAGAAAACTTCGAAAACAAACGAATGACTCTTGAAACATAAAACAATTTCCAACAGTACCAAAATTATGTGAATTTGGCCTTATCAGAAAGTTTAGGTCAAGAGCTTCGATTTGCAAAAAGAATCAACTAAAACGGAGTTACGAAACTCAAGTTATGATCAAAACAAGTTTGAATCTAAAACAAGTTGAATTCAAATTTCAAAATTTTCAAAAACATGTTTGAGTTGTATTACTGGAAAGAGGGCTTCGTAACGAAGACGTGGGCGTTGGTTTCATTGAATTTGGACCAACAGGTAAAAAGTTATGGCCGTTTGAAGTGTAGGGACTATTCTGTAAATAAATTATTCACATCTAAGTCCCTGGCCGAAACTAAACAGAAAAAGAAAAAGTAAACGAACGAACGTTCACTTCTGAGACTAACATAATGCATTCGTTCGCTACTACTGCCAAACGAACGAACGTTCGTTAACTAACCTAGCTACCGAAAAAAAAACGGTTTTTAGAAAGAACCGAAGAAAACCGAAACGATTTTTACCTATGGGTTTTTCCGACGAAAAACCGCCGGTTCGGCGGGGAAAATTGGGCGGGTGGTTCGGATCGGACCGGATCGGAACTCCGGCGAGGGGAGGTTGAACGGCGGCGGCTCCGGGGCGAGGGGCGGGGCGCGACAGCGGCGGGGAGGCGATGGCTGCGGGCGGCGGCGCAGGTGGAGCGGCGCGGCGGTGGCGAGCAAAAGCGGCGGCGGCGCGGAAGCTGCGGCGGCGGCGGCGGTTGTTGGCAGTGGCGGCGGCGCGATGCGAAGGATGAGGAGAGAGAGGAGAGAGGGGCGGCGGCGGCGGATTAAATAGGCAGCGGGGGAGCGATATGGCGTGGAGGAGGGGGCAAGGGAGAGAGACTCCGGCGGCGGCACGGGAGTCCAGTGGCGGCGGTTTCCATCGCTCGCACGGGGTCGGGGATGGTGGCGAGCTGGGCTGGGACCGGCTGCAGCTGGGCCGGCCCAGTCGGCGAGGGAGCATTTTTTTTCTAAACATTTTTTCTTTTTCTAACAGACAGAAAAACGAATAAAATAAAATAAAACTAAAATATTATATAGGCATATAATATATCAAAATTTGCAGAAAAATAAGCCCTACAACGTGAACATTTTACTACTGTCAAATAAAATGCCCTCAAATTCTAATAAATAAAAAGGTCCTACTGTTGCAATAAAAACCAATAAAAACCATTGTTAAAATACCAAAAAGAATTCAAATTCATTTATCTCCAATTTTCTGCTGTAGGGAATCATGTTACCCTATTTTCCATGTAATATATTTTTGGAGAAAATAATTTGAATAAAACCAAATAACTCAATATTTGAAATTGAGTTGCAAAAAGTTTCAGAAATACTTCCAACTCATATTTCCTATAATTTGAAGAAGTCATTTTATCTTCTCTCGGGAAAATCATTGAGTCGCGTAAAGTTTCTGAATTTAAAACATTTCGAGGATGAAATTTCAAAATCCTTTCAAAGCCCTTTATCAATTAAAATAAATGGAAGAAGTCATATTATCTTCACTCTAGGGTTTTGTGTTGAAAAGAATTTGAATTCCCTCGGAGATCAAAAGCAAAGTGAAAGTTTTTGGAAAGTCATTTTATTCCCTCTCATTTATCTTTCAAAAGTTTCAAATTTCACTCAATTTCACTCAGCACATCAAACAACAATCAAATCTATCTATTTATTATAACATTCCAAAATTTAGAATTTTGGGATGTTACATCTACGGTACACGCTAAACGCCGGCACCGGCGTCCTCCGCCTCGCCTCCGACTTTCCAGAGGTGCGATAGGGCGCGTTGCTCGCGCGCGTTGGCCCTTTCCATGCCGACGTGGTCCACCGAAGCTTCGGCTTCGAAGCAGGAAACCCACTTGACGAGCTGGTACTAAAAATCGGCGTCGCAAACGCGTGCGTGCCCGACAGCCTCCAGGGCTATTTGCCGGGCGTCGGCCTCCACATAGTCGGCCCAGTTGCGGGCGCTCTACTCGCGACTCAGAGCGTATGTGCGTTGCTGCTCCATGTCCCGCTGGCGGCGCAAATCGGCAATACGCTGCTCCTCCGCTAAGCGGTCGCGCTCCAACCACTCCTGCTCCTCCGCTAGGCGGTCGCGCTCCAACAAGTCCTCAATCTCCGCATTGCCATCTAAAGCCGAGAGAATGCCTCCTCCCTCCGTCTGCCTTCCGGTGAAAAACCGAACACTAGTTCCGGCGGTGACCGCCTCCGGCCTCGCCTATCGCGGACGGGCGGGGGCATGGCGGACGTGGCGAGAGCGAGGATAAGTGGCGAGCGACGTCGGGCCGGTGGGGGCTTATGAGGATAGGGCGAGTTGGGTCACGGTGCCACCGTAGAAGGCCGGGAAAGAAGTACTTAGAGGCGGAAGGTAGCGCGACGGTCATCGAAATTCAATGCATAATTAAGCAGGCATGGCTTAGCGCGCCAGCTTGTCGTGGAAAACTAGAGAAACTGAAATTCATACTATGCCGTCCCGTCCCGTCCGTGCTGGGTCGCACGCCGGCATGACGGTCAAACGAGTGCACTCGAATAATCTCCCTCCTTGTCAATAATGATTCCACGGATTTAAAATGCCCGCAATAATTAAAGCGCATCTTTTTTCACATCAGTTAGATGCCTTAATTACGGTCGGCTGCATGTAGGCACTTAAAATCGCTCGCGGCCAGTACGCGGAGCAGCATGCAACGAGTCGCAGCCGAGGGCATTAGTTGATGAACTTTAGTTGGGAGATAAGGCATTTAGCTGGGAGATAAGGCATTTGTGAACTCGAATCATCCAGATGAGGTACTCCCTCCTTCTCAAAAATCATTCCACCACTCATCATCTACCTCGGTTGGTGAGATTTTTGAATTAATCCCTGCAAACCGAAAAGGAGGTAGAATGTGCGTGATCCACTATTTATTTGTGTAGGATCGAGTAGGTCATTTTTTAAATTGAGCCCTGCAAACCAGAAAGAAGGTAGTACGTGCATGATCCGCTATTTATCCGTGTAGGATCAAGTAGGTCGGATGTGTGTACGATCGAATTAACTGATGAACATTCACTGGGAGATAAGGCATTTGCGAACGTTTTTGCTGGCAGTTTCTTCAGATTCGCATGGCATTTTGTTCAGAGCAGCTTGTCAGTTTCTTCAGAGGTAGGCATTTTTATTCAAAAAACTGCCACTCCGGATCTTTCATCGCAACTAAAACTGCCAGGAGCGCATTAGTACGCTAGCTAGTGATCGATCAGTAACTTGTAAACACTGAGCGAACAGATATAAGGAACTGTTAATGCATCTCAATGATTCACAGATCATATACAAATATGTAGCTCCATAAGCAAAGATCAGCCACAACTAAAGCCAACTAGTACGATTCCCATACATAAGATCAACATGTTAATGCATCTCAATGATTCACAGATCATATACAAATATGTAGCTCCAAAAGCAAAGATCTAGAAAAAACATATGTTCTTCCTACTAACATGGATGCTTCTCTTGGCCAACATTCAGTACAGACTAAAAGACAAATTTGTTTGTGAAGTCTACAATTCCTCTTGCAAACGTAAGTGGTTTCACCAACAGCTGGAACCATTAGAATGAACCACACATGATGGAGGAACATCCACTGCAATATGATTTGGTCTTCTCTCGATCATATGGCGAGACTATTTTCGGAATACAAACTTTAACTTAGGCAAAATGATGCCCATTGTATAATCAGACCAAAGCAATGAAGCACCTAGCGTTGGCCAATAAATAGTACAATACTACTTTTCTGCAGTCCATGAAGTGACTATCCAATCTTTCTGTGTCTATTTTCAAATGGCACTGCATGTAGTTACTATACTATTCTCTTGTGCAGTTCAAGCAAAATTGCGGTCACTTTGTGTGTTTGCCAAATAGCAACGAGGAGACATCTTTGTCTGCACAAATATCAAGCAGCTAGTAAACATATACCCCATATTGTATTTTTGGTTTAAACATGTCTCTTCCGCTTAGCATATGTCATGTTTTGCACTGGACAATTTGATACAATCATGTTTTGCCCTGTACAATTTCATACTGAATTGATTTGCTTGTTCAGAGCAGAAATATAGCATCTATTCTTCATCAGACCAAGGATATCCATGTTCACAGTGATGGAAGAGGTGAAATCGATACAACCGAAATTGAGCATCCAATCATTGAATCATGTCATGCACCTCCAATGTAGGTCCACCCTGCCAATAAATTCACATGCAAACTACTAGTATTACTATCTAATGACAGTACAAAAAGAGTAGCAAGATAGTAGCAAACCATGTACCTTCTTAATGAACATCTCATAGTGCCACCAATTGGATATAAAGATTTGGAAGAAAACATGCTCCTAATGTTGAACCAGTTGGACTTTTTGTGCAGTTCCACTAAAATCGAGCATCCAAGTTTGCATAGATATTGAAAGTGTGATTACTATAAAAGTTGCACTAGTTGAAGCATAGACTCACAAATATAAGCATTCCAATTTCTTAATGGGAAAAGGTTTCTATAAGCTCTAGCACTGGAAGATTTCCATAAGCTCTAGCACTGGAAGATTTCTATAAGAATTAACAATACAAAATGTAAAGGTAACAAGTTTCAACATTGGTATACTAGTTGTGCAAGAGCATTAAACCAAATACAAAAGTGTGAAGGTAACTAGCATTATTAACTAATGACAGTATTAAATTTTTTGCAAACCATGTACCTTCAAGGTAAATATCATTTCGAACTTGGGTGAACATGAAAAATTGCTATCCTAATCTTAACAAAGGTGCGGCTAGCTTTACTGGCAGTATTTGAGTGAACTCTACACCCTCTGTACCAATGATGAAACTTGTTGCACAGCTAGTATACCAATGCTGAAACTTGTTGCTCTGGGAAAGCTTGCCACACCTTATATATGTCGATACGCTAATGCAACACCATTCAAATAGTACAAATATACAGTAATCCACTGGCTAGTGGAACAATGGAGTAATTTTTTTATTACGGGGTAGAGTATAATGGTTTTACTGAACTGATCTCCAGAAGCTAGCACTTGAAGATTTCTATAAGCATTAACAATACAAAATGTAAAGGTAACAAGTTTCAACATTGGTATACTAGCTGGCAAAAACATTAAACAAAATACAAAAGTCTGAAGGTAACTAGCATTATGAACTAATGATAGTATATTTTTTTTGCAAACCATGTACCTTGAAGGTATATATCATTTCAAACTTGAGAGGACCTCAAAATTGCTATCCCAATCTTGATAGTCGATTAAACATAAAACTTGACCAACCGAATCAAAGAAAACAGCTGGATAAGGAGGTGCCCACTCTTGACCTTTCCTCTTGTCTTCATAATTTTTTGTGCAGTTTAACCAAAATAAAATGACATCGGCGCCTTGGCATTTTGGTGACGCTGTACAAAAAAAAAGACTTATCTCATGAAAGTGAGGTATGTAATCTATAAGCATTAATAGTGCAAAAATCTGAAGGTAGTAACTAGTTTCATCGTTGGTATACTAGCTGTGCAACAACATTAGAATGCCTTAGCTGAAAAATCTTTAATACATCCACAATCAACAGCTAACCCTAAAATAATCCAGAGACATTAAATGACATTGCCTAAATTTATCAGTGGCATTAGACTGAGTGCGGCATTAGTTAAATGTGGCATCACTTTAGCAGTAGCATTGCCTAACTTTACCGCTGACGCTATACTAACAGCAAAAAAGTGGCAATAAGAGCATGGGAGACCCATTCAGACAGTGGGTGCACCAGTACGATGTACCTCCATGGACGCATAGAGTGGTGAGGGAGGTATGGTTGCCCAGAGCAATAAATATCCAGGCAACATATGTGGATTACGTCCCATTTTTGTTATGTCCAGCCACCTTTTTCCTATGTGAGGACAACAAACCATCGACCTGGTCATTCTCTATTGCGTTGTCATGCCTTTCTACCCTTCTTCAACCAAGAGACAAGAGACTCGTTCCTTAGCTACTGATTTCCCCTTTTCAACCTAGATGCGGGTTCGATGCCTACTCTCTTGGACAGTATAGTCTCCTTTCCTTTCCTTATTCAACCCAGACATGGATTAGTTTGCATGAAGTAGGGTTTCCTTTAATAGTGCAAATTAAGGTTTTTGTCTGCGTGACCAGCAGAGCAGAGGATAGCAAATTGGGAAGATGATGGAGTGGAAAAACATCCACATGCAGCGATGTGGCCGATGGGGCAATAAAACAAGGGTATGGTTCGAAAAGAGGTAGCATACCAGAGGGTCGACGGGAAGTGGCTTTGCTCGTGGTCGTCGTCCTCCGCACACACTACGACAGCGAGCTTGGGGACGGAGGCCATCCCGTGCGGGCGCTAGGTCTGAGAGGACGGCCTTGTCGTCAGTGCGTGACCTTGCTCGCCGCCGACGAGTGCGTCAACACTATACGTCCTTTTCTCCTCCGGCGGATCTGTGACCACCGGTGAGGAGGGAGAGAGAGGACGTCTTTTTTAGATCTAGAGAGAGGGTGATAGTGTGAGAAGCAAGTGGGCAGCCCTTAGCAAGAAAGCTCTGAACCTCCAGCCTATATATCTTTTTTATACTACTAGTACTAGAGGTGGAGTAGTGGTAGAGTAGTTTATATTTTCTCTGCAAATAGTACCAGTTAGTCGTGCTTCAAAACTGAACGGCACGCCATTAAAAAAATAAATGTCGATAACTAATGCGGTACCTCGGGTCAATGCGGCTAGATCGCATTTTTCACGAGAAATTACACACCATGTTTCGTTGACATGTGGTCCCGTGTACCAGATGAATGACTCCAAGTTCGACCACCGTGATGCTAGGTGCGAGCCGAGGAACACTGTTGGACATACCCCCCTCATAATTTTCCTACATTGGTCGTTTGATTCATAGGATAGAATGCTATAGGATTTTTTCCCTATGTAATCATGTTTTAATTGGCAATCTAGCATCCACTCCAACTTTTGTTTCACTTCCTTTGATTCTACGAAGAGAGTACTTGCTCTAAATGATGTGCCGTTGCAAGAGCCGCCTATATTAATTAACCATGCTCTAAAAAGGTGGACCAGCTTTGGCTATAGTAGTACTGTAGGTTAGTATGTGACCTTACGCTTGGCTCTTCTCCTCTTCCGGAAGTTCAACAATAATGATGGTACTACTTCTGGCAATCTGACACCAAATGAACTGCTGCACGTCCACCGCTTGTAAGCAAAAGTTTCTCCTCGTGTTGCGAGCCACCGCGCACGCGTTGGCGAGGGAGAAGGCGTAGTAAGCAAGCTTCTCATAATTCTATGAGTTGACGGGACACATGAAAGTTACGTATTTATTAGTACTATCTTTAAAAAGGGCCGACCATGTCCATGGCTACCATCCCGTCCTCTGTCATTGAGTACATGCACTATTCATGTGCCATCGAGGAGAAAAAATATTTTGTAGTACTAGGTGCCATCGAAGTGCACGACTCACTTACACATTGCATATCTCCATTTTGTTGCATGACACGCCACCTTGATGCTAGATGTCCCGCGTGTCATGGAGGCATATAGTATGATTTTGTAAAATGGAGGCATATAGATGGCCCGCATGCCGACAACAGGATGAACAAAGCTCATGTCTTAAATGAAAGAGTGGAAGAACATAGATTCCCGATGACCGAGAAGGAGATACAAAACTCGGGGTGGAGCGTATCCACTCATAATATTTTATATTATTCAGCGATAACTAATGCGGCACCTCAGGCCAACGCGGCCAGATCGCATTTTGCACGAGAAATTACACACCATGTTTCATTGACATGTGGTCCCGTTCCAACATGTCAGTGAGACGACGGCGAGTCCTTTTGTACAATTTCTGAAAGGACATTTAGGCCGGGGCGCCTCTTCGTGTACCGTGGCAAACTGGCAACCATCCACCGACTCTTTGCCTTTCCCTCTCGATTTGGAACTGCTGTTGCACGCTCTTCCTCCCTCCTCCATTTGCCTTCACCCTTTCTTCTGCCATTGTTTGATCGTCTTCTCCATGGAGGGAACAAGCCGGAAACGACCCCGTTATTCTTGCCCCGACCTGAATGATGACGTGGTGGGGGAACTCATTGATCGGTGCGACGTCATCACCTCGGCTAGCATGGTAGGTTCGTTCAAGAACATTCTCGACTCAACTAATAACATCATTACAAGGAACCCAAGGGTCCAGGAGCGGTTTGATCTCCCTATCTTCTTCGCCGTGACCCTGCTGACCGGCGTGGGGACGAGGGAAGCCTCGCCTTGTGCAAGTTGATGCCGCTTGATAATGATACGCATGATGTTAAGATGTCATCACTTGAGGGCAAGCATTGGGCAGGCGCAAATGGAGATTGGGTTGTTTATATTGGGTACAATTGTGAGTGGGAACTTGTGAATGTGTACACTCGTCAGCGGATTCCACTTCCAAAAATCTCCGAGTGCCCTGAGGTGGAGCACATAGATGATCGACGTACGTTCAAATATGATCATGGTGACTGTCGTCTACAGAAGATAGCAATTTCCCGAGTTCCGAACCGCTCTTGGAATTACAAGAACTATAAAGTTGTTGCTATCTTCGACAAGTTTGTTGCCGTCCATCGTGGTTCGAATGGATGGATATTGCTCAAAAATCAGTTTCTATACACGGATGTATACTGTGATGCAATTGAATACGAGGGTCTTGTGTTTGCTGCCACCACTCGTGGCACTGTTTTTGTATGGGATCCTTATTGTTTCGGTACGTTTGTCTTCCACCGTAATTATAATTGTTTCATCCACATGCATGCGAGTTAGCAAGTTTCCCTTCTCTACTAATAAACCTTCTTCTTGTGTTTCCAAGGTCCTGTGAACATTCCACCACCTATACTTGAAAAAATTTATAACCAAGGGGGAGATGACAGTGGTGATGATCACGAGCATGAGGACGAGCAAGGCCCGTATGCTCACTGGCGGCTGGCAGCTAATTCCAATGGATCACCACTTTTTGTCTGTATATAGCCCACTTCTGATGTTACTACTGAGGGAGCAGGTGTTGTCTCCCATGGTCGCACTCTCCGGACCTATTCCAACACCTGTTACATGGTATTCGAGATGGATACTAGTGTGCTAGCGCCAACACCTTCTCCCTGGTACAGTATTGATAGTCTTGGAGCAAACTCGCTCTTCCTTGGACAAAACTATCCAATGATGGTGAAAGGCGATCCAACTGTTGTTGACACAACGTTGCTACCATGTATCAGAAGCAACTGTATCTATACGTCAGACATTGCAGTGGCTCCCTACCCTGGTCGTGGTATAGTAGGCCGCTTCAGCCTGGATGATCAGTCATGCGTTTGTCTCGAGATTGACACTAGCTGGCCCTTCCTAGAGAATCACTGATAACCCACAAGTGTAGGGGATCAGTTGTAGCCTCTTTCGATAAGTAAGAGTGTCGAACCCAACGAGGAGCTAAAGGTAGAACAAATATTCCCTCAAGTTCTATCGACCACCGATACAACTCTACGCACGCTTGACGTTTACTTTACCTAGAACAAGTATGAAACTAGAAGTACTTCGTCGTTTTTGTGGGATAGGTTTGCAAGAATATAAAGAGCACGTAAATATAAACTAGGGGCTGTTAAGATAAAGAAGCAATAAAGTTAGTGATAGCGAGTGTGGAAAAGTGGTGGTAGGAGTTGCGAAATTTCCCCTAAGCATTTGACTACGTTACTAGACCGATATCAAGTTTTATGTGGAGAGGCCACTGCTAGCATGTCATCCCTTACTTGGAATTCTATGCACTTATGATTGGAACTATTATCAAGCGTCCACAACTAATAACGTTCATTAAGGCAAAACCCAACCATAGCATTAAGATATATTGGTCCCCCTTCAATCCCGTATGCATCAATTTCTACACTAGGTTGAAGCTTCTGTCACTCTTGCCCTCCAATACGCAGTCCTATCAACATACAACTAACCCTATGGTGTGATCCACGCGCGCGCTCATATGATGGGCACCAAAGGACATCAACATAACCACAAGCAATTTAAATCAATCATAGCAATTCACCAATCACCGATAGGACAACGATAATCTACTCAGACATCATAGGATGGCAACACATCATTGGATAATAATATGAAGTATAAAGCACCATGTTCAAGTAGAGGGTGCGGCGGGTTGCGGGAGATTGGACCACTTTAGATAGATAGGGGAAGGTGATGGAGATGTTGGTGAAGATGACGGAGGTGTTGGTGTAGATCGCCATCACACATTGATGGCCCCGGCGGCATTCCGGCGCCACCGGAAGCGAGGGGGAGGGAGCCCCCTCCTTCTTCTTCTTCCTTGACCTTCTCCCTAGATGGGAGAAGGGTTTCCCCTCTGGTCCATGGCCTCCATGGCATGGGAGGGGCAAGAGCCCCTCCGAGATTGGATATGTCTCAATGTCTCTCTCTGTTTTTGCGTTCCCAGATTCTGGCCCTTCACCGTTTCTTATATTCCCGGAGATTCATAACTCCGATTGGGCTGATTTTTTGACACGATTTTTATCCGGATATTAGCTTTCTTGTGGCGAAAGAAGGGCATCAACCGCTTTACGGTGTGGCCACGAGGGCCCAGGGCGCGCCCCTTGCCTCGTGGCCCACTCGGGCATCATCTCATGTTGGTTCCGCTTCCCAAAATTCACATATATTCCAGAAAAATCTCCGTCCGTTTTTATTCCGTTTGGACTCCGTTTGATATGGATATTCTGCAAAAAAAACATGCAACAAACATGAACTGGCATTGGCACTGGGTCAATATGTTAGCCCCAAAAAATAGTTTAAAAAGTTGCCAAAAGTATACGAAAGTTGTATAATATTGGCATGGAACAATCAAAAATTATAGATACGATGGAGACGTATCAGCATCCCCAAGCTTAATTCCTGCTCGTCCTCGAGTAGGTAAATAATAAAAAAGATAATTTTTGATGTGGAATGCTACCTAGCATAATCTTGATTATGTAATCTAATCATGGCATGAATATTAAGAGAGGAGTGATTTAAAGCAATAGTCTATCATTTGACATAAAATAATTTAATACTCGGGCATCCCAACAAACAATCAAGTCTTCCAAAATATCAATGCTAAAGAACGTTATCCCTACAAAATCATATAGTCTTTTATGCTCCGTTTTCTTAACACAAGGTACCCCTCATGCCCATCCTAGTGTCAGCCATGCAATTGTTTTCATACTTTACTTTTCAAACTTTTTCAACTCTTCATGCAATACATGAGCGTGAGCCATGGATATAACACTATGGGTGGAATAGAAGGTGGTAGTTGACAAAAGTAGGGAGAAAGTCTCACATCGACTAGGCGTATCAATGGGCTATGGAGATGCCCATCAATAGATAATGTGAGTGAGTAGGGATTGACATGTAACGGATGCACTAGAGCTATAAGTGTATGAAAGCTCAAAAGAAAACTAGTGGGTGTGCATCAACTTGCTTGCTCATGAAGTCCTAGGGCATTTGAGGAAGCCCATCGTTGGAATATACAAGCCAAGTTCTATAATGAAAATTCACACTAGTATATGGAAGTGACAACATAGGAGACTCTCTATCATGAAGATCATGGTGCCACTTTGAAGCACAAGTGTGGAAAAAAGATAGTAGCGTTATCCCTTTTTTTCGTTTTCTTTCTTTTTTTTTCTTTTTTTTGCCTTCCTTTTTTTTGCCTTTTTTTGGCCTTTCTTTTTTTCTTTACTTTTGGCCTTTCCTTTTTTTTATTTTTTTCAAGGGACAATGCTCTAATAATGATGATCATCACACTTCTATTTACTTACAACTCGATATTACAACTCGATACTAGAACAAAAATATGACTCTATATGAATGCCTCTGGCGGTGTACCGGGATGTGCAATGATCTAGCATAGCAATGACATCAAAAAACGGACAAGCCATGGAAACATCATGCTAGCTATCTTATGATCATGCAAGGCAATATGACGATGATGGTGCATGTCATAATAAACGGAACGGTGCAGTTACATGGCAATATATCTCGGAATGGCTATGGAAATGCCATGATAAGTAGGTATGGTGGCTGTTTAGAGGAAGGTATATGGTGGGTGTATGGTACCGGCGAAAGTTGCGTGGTACAATAGAGGCTAGCAATGGTGGAAGGGTGAGAGTGCGTATAATCCATGGACTCAACATTAGTCATAAAGAACTCACATACTTATTGCGAAAAATCTATTAGCCCTCGAAGCAAAAATACTACGACGCATGCTCCTAGGGGGGGAGGTTGGTAGGAGTTAACCATCGCGCACCCTCGACCTTCACGCAAAGATAAACAATTAAAATACAATGCGTGCCAATTTGGTTACATAGTTATGAGACCATACGTGCATGCTTCGGGAATCACAATCCTTAACACCAATATTTTTACTAGAACACAATCATTCAATAGTACCTCCCACATATTAGCATCTCTATATCGCATTACTATTGCAAGGAATCAAACATATCATATTCAGCGATCTACAAGTTTATGTAGGATTTTATGACTAACCATGTGAATGACCAATTCCTGTCAACTCTCTAAATAGATATAAGTGAAGCAAGAGAGTTTTAATTCTTTCTACAAAAGTTATGCCCACGCTCTAACAAATATAAGTGAAGCGAAAGAGCATTCTACAAATGGCGGTTTTCTATGTGAGGAGAAACAGGCAATCCAAACTTCAAATGATATAAGTGAAGCACATGAAACATTCTATAAAGCCATACTCAAAAGATATAAGTGAAGTGCAAAGAGCATTCTATAAATCAACCAAGGACTATCTCATACCAGCATGCTGCATTTATTAAAAGAAAAAGGAAAGGCACACGACGCTCCAAGAATTTACGCATATCATGTGAACGAAACGAATCCGAAAACATACCGATACTTGTTGAAGAAAGATGGGATGCCTTCCGGGGCATCCCCAAGCTTAGATGCTTGAGTCTCCTTGAATATTTACTTGGGGTGCCTCGGGCATCCCCAAGCTTGAGCCCTTGCCTCTCCTCCTTCTTGTCAACTCGAGACCTCCTCGATCCTAGAATACTTCATCCACACTAAACTAAACCGAACTTTTAGTGGCGGGGTTAGTGCATATGATCAATAAAATCCTATCATGTACTCCTCTAACATTATTGTATAATTATGAACAAACATTACCTATTGTATGCTATCACAATTCTATGGCCCCAAGTCAAGGAGGCATCAATAAGAAATCAAACATATGCAAATAATGAAGCTATAACATCAATCTGTGAAAATAGGAGAGTCTGTAGTAATCTGAACATTAACCATACTTCTGTAACTCTTAAAATTTTAGAACAATTAGGAAAAATCAACAATTTGTATATCAAGACTTTTCAAAAAGTTTCAGATCCTTTCAACATTCCAGTAAAAAATGTAAAATCACGCACTACAGCCAAAGTTTCTGTTTTTGCACCGCACAAACCAGTGCTACTTCTCGAGCTTGCGTTGTATTCCCTCGAAGTGGAAAGGGAGATGTAGCATAGTAGCGTAAGTATTTTCCTCGGTTTTTGAGAACCAAGGTATAAATCCATTAGGAGACCACGCGCGAGTCCCTCGCACCTGCACAAACAAATAAGGACTTCGCCGCCAACGCGATAAGGGGTTGTCAATCCCTTTACGGTCACTTACGAAAGTGAGATCTGATAGAGATGATAGTCTATATTTTTGGTATTTTTGTTTATAAGAACAGAAAGTAAAAGTGGAAAAAGTAAAGTAAATGTAGATTGATATGTTGAGAATAGACCCGGGGGCCATAGTGTTCTCTAGTGGCTTCTCTCATGATAGCGATATTCTACGGCGGGTAAACAAAGTACTATCGATCAATTGATAGGAAAGCGAATAATTATGAGACTATCTAGGCATGATCATTGTATATAGGCATCACGTCCGAGACAAGTAGACCGACTCCTGCCTGCATCTACTACTATTACTCCACACATCGACCACTATCCAGCATGCATCTAGTGTATTGAGTTCATAAGAATAGAGTAACGCCTTAAGCAAGATGACATGATGTAGAGGGATAAACTCAAGCAATATGATATAAACCCCAAGCTTAGGCTTTTAGTTGTCCTTGAATTTTACCTTGGGGTGCCTCAAGCATCCCCAAGCTTAGGCTCTTGCCACTTTTTGGTCCGTAGTCCAACAAAGCAATACTCAAAACTTGAAAACTTCACAACACAAAACTTAGACAAAAATTCTCGTGAGCTCCGTTAGTATAAGAAAGCAAACCACTACTCAAAGGTACTGCGATGAATTCATTCTTTGTTTATATTGGTGTTAAACCTACTGTATTCCAACTTCTCTATGGTTCATACCTCCCAATATTGCTCATAGATGCATTGAAATAAGCAAACAACACACGAAATACAGAATCTGTCAAAAACAGAACAGTCTGTAGTAATCTGCAGGTTTCGCATACTTATGTAACTCCAAAAAATTCAAACTTAATTGGTAAACGTGAGGAATTTGTCTATTAATCATCTTCAAAAAGAATCAACTAAATAGCAGACTCCAGTAAAATCTGATGACCATTCTAGCGAGCGCTAACGATTCTGTTTTTCATAGCAAGATCACATAAACTTCACACAAGTCTTCCCAAAGGTTCTACTTGGCACAAACACTAATCAAAACACAAAACCACATCTAAACAGAAGTTAGATGCAATATTTATTCCCTAGCAGCAGCAAAAACAAAAAATATAAAATTGGGTTGCCTCCCAACAAGCGCTATCGTTTTACGCCACTAGCTAGGCACGATACATGAAAGATCTAGGTATTGCCATCTTTGGAAGGCAATCAGTAAGTGGCTCTCATAATAGATGCATATGGTAATTTGATTTTATTTCTAGGAAAGTGTTCCATACCTTTCCTTAACGGAAATTGGATTCTAATATTTCCTTCCTTCATATCAATAATTGCACCAATCATTCTAAGGAAAGGTCTACCAAGAATAGTAGGACATGAAGGATTGCAATCTATATCAAGAACAATGAAATATACGGGCACATAATTCCTATTGGCAACAATAAGACCATCGTTAATCCTTCCCATAGGTTTCTTAATAGTGGAATCCGCAAGATGCAAATTTAAAGAACAATCATCAAGCTCATGGAAACCTAGCAAATCACACAAAGTTTTTGGGATAGTGGAGACACTTGCACCCAAATCACACAAAGCATAGCATTCATGATCTTTAATTTTTATTTTTATAGTATGTTCCCACTCATCATAAAGCATTCTAGGGATAGAAACTTCTAACTCAAGTTTTTCTTCATAAGATTGCATCAAAGCATCAACTATGTGTTTGGTGAAAGCTTTATTTTGACTATAAGCATGCGGAGAGTTTAGTACGGATTGCAACAAGGAAATACAATCAATCAAAGAGAAATCGTCATAATTGAATCCGTTGAAATCCAAAGTACTGGGTTCATCACTATGCAAAGTTTTAATTTCTTCACTCCCACTTTTTGTAATTTTACCATCAAGATCTAAAAACTCTGAATCATTGGGACACCTTAAAGCAGAATCATCTCCAATCCTATCTTCATCAAGATTTATGCTAGAAAACAAGGATCTAATAGGAGACACATCAATAACTATTAGATCTTCATTTTTATTTTCATTATAACTAGAAGAACACGCTTTTATATAATTCTCTCTTTTAGCACGCATCCTAGCGGTTCTCTCTTTGCATTCATCAATGGAAATTCTCATGGCTTTGAGAGACTCATTGATATCATGCTTAGGTGGGATAGATCTAAGTTTCAAAGAATCAACATCAAGAGTAATTATATCCACACTTCTAGCCAATTCATCAACCTTAAGCAATTTTTCTTCAAGCATAGCATTAAAATTCTTTTGCGAAATCATAAACTCCTTAACACTAGTTTCAAATTCAGAAGGCATCTTTCCATAAGAGTTATTGTAGGAATTACCATAATTATTAGCGGAATTACTAGGAAAAGGCCTAGGATTGAAGTTCCCTCTATAAGCATTGTTACCAAAATTATTCCTACCAACAAAATTCACATCCAAAGATTCATTGTTATTTTAGGATCAGAAGAAGCACTCTTAGCAGCAAATAATTTCGTAAGTTCATCCATCTTTCCACTCAAAACACTAATTTCTTCAATAGCATGCACTTTTTAACTAGTGGATCTTTCGATGTGCCATTGAGAATAATTAACCATAATATTATCTAGGAGTTTGGCAGCTTCTCCTGAGGTAGTTTCCATGAAAGTGCCTCCTGCGGCCGAATCTAAAAGATTTCTAGAAGCAAAATTCAAGCCAGCATAAAAGTTCCGAATAATCATCCATAGATTCAAACCATGTGTAGGGCAATTACGTATCATTAATTTCATTCTCTCCCAAGCTTGTGCAGCATGCTCATGATCTAGTTGCTTAAAGTTCATAATATCGTTTCTAAGAGAGATGATCTTAGCAGGAGGGAAATACTTAGAGATAAAAGCATCTTTGCACTTATTCCACGAATCAATATTATTTCTAGGCAAAGAAGAAAACCAAGTTTTAGCACGATCCCTAAGTGAAAATGGAAATAACTTCAATTTAACAATATCAATATATGTATCCCTTTTCTTTTGCATATCACACAAATCAACAAAGTTGTTTAGATGGGTAGCGGCATCTTCACTAGGAAGGCCGGAGAATTGATCTTTCATGACAAGATTCAACAAAGCAGCATTGATCTCACAAGATTCAGCATCGGTAATAGGAGGAGCAATCGGAGTGCTAACAAAATCATTATTGTTCGTATTGGAGAAGTCACACAATTTGGTATTGTTCTGAGCCATAGTGACAAGCAAGCAATCCAACTCACACAAGCAAACAAGAAGCAAGTGAATGATAAACACACGGCAGAAGAAGGGCAAGTAAAACGGCAAGGGCGAAGTGGGGGAGAGGAAAACGAGAGGCAAAAAATGTAATGCGAAGGATAAGGGTTTGTGATAGGTACTTGGTATATGAATTTTGCGTAAGCCTCCCCGGCAACGGCGCCAGAAATTCTTCTTGCTACTTCTCGAGCTTGCGTTGTATTCCCTCGAAGAGGAAAGGGAGATGCGGCACAGTAGCATAAGTATTTCCCTCGGTTTTTGATAACCAAGGTATCAATCCAGTAGGAGACCACGCGCGAGTCCCTCGCATCTGCACAAACAAATAAGAACTTCGCAGCCAACGCGATACGGGGTTGTCAATCCCTTTACGGTCACTTACGAAAGTGAGATCTAATAGAGATGATACTTTATATTTTTGGTATTTTTGTTTATAAGAACAGAAAGTAAAAGCGGAAAAAGTAAAGTAGATGTAGATTGATATGTTGAGAATGGACCCAGGGGCCATAGTGTTCTCTAGTGGCTTCTCTCATGATAGCGATATTCTACGACGGGTAAACAAATTACTGTCGAGCAATTGATAGAAAAGAGAATAATTATGAGACTATCTAGGCATGGTCATTGTATATAGGCATCACGTCCGAGACAAGTAGACCGACTCCTGCCTGCATCTACTACTATTACTCCACACATCGACCGCTATCCAGTATGCATCTAGTGTATTGATTTCATAAGAACAGAGTAACGCCTTAAGCAAGATGACATGATGTAGAGGGATAAACAAAAAGCAATATGATATAAACCCCATCTTTTTATCCTCGATGGCAACAATACAATACGTGCCTTGCTGCCCCTACTGTCACTGGGAAAGGACACCGCAAGATTGAACCCAAAGCAAGCACTTCTCCCATTGCAAGAACTATAGATCTAGTAGGCCAAACCAAACCAATAATTCGAAGAGACTTGCAAGGATATTATGAGCACACATAAAGAGTTCAGAAAAGAACAAAATATTTCTCATAGATAATCTTGATTATAAACTCACAATTCATTGGATCTCGACAAACCCATCGCAAAAAGAGATTACATCGAATAGATCTCCTCGAAGACAGAGGAGAACTTTGTATTGAGATCCAAAGAGAGAGAAGAAGCCATCTAGATACTAGCTATGGACCCGAAGGTGTGTGGTAAACTACTCACAACTCATGGTGAGGCGATGATGATGATGTAGAAGCACTCCGTGGTAGATCCCCCCCTTCGGCGGAGCTCCGGGACAGGCCCCAAGATGGGATGTCACGGGAACAGAAGGTTACGACGGTGAAACTAGGGTTTTCTTTGTTCTTCTGATGGTTTCGGGGTACGTAGGCTTATATAGGAGGAAGGAGGGCACCGAGGGCCTCACGAGGGGTCCACGAGGCAGGGGGCGCGCCCTGGGCAGGGTGGCGTGCCCCCCACCCTCGTGGGCACCTCGTGGCCCCTACTCCGTGGTTCTCAAGTCTCCCGTGCGTGATTTTCTCCAAAAATATCTCTCCCGAAGGTTTCATTCCGTTTGGACTCCGTTTGATATTCCTTTTCTGCAAAACCCTGGAACTGGCAAAAAACGGCAATCTGGACTAGGCCTTTGGGTTAGTAGGTTCGTCCCAAAAATAATATAAAAGTGTATGACAAAGCCCATTAATCATCCAAAACGTCATAAATAATAGCATGGAACAATAAAAATTATAGATACGTTGGAGACGTATCAACCAGCAAGCAGTTCAATCATCCTAAAGGAAACTCTTGGCACATTATTTTTATAATACAATGGAATTATACAAGGGGATAATTATTTTTGTTGAAAAGTTTCTGTAATTAAGATTTGCAAAATTTCCGTGGGCATGAACAAAGTTCAAGGAGCTCCCCCATTTCAACGGTGCTGATCCTTCTTACTTTCACTCTTCTTTTTGAAAAAGTTTTAGGTTCCCCTCTTTACTTTTTTGTTTTTAAACTTTATAAAAGCACACAACAGAAATAAATGACTCTCTAAAACTTTCGAGTTGTCTCCTTGGCAGCGCTTTCTTTAAAGCCATTAAGCTAGGCATATAGTGCTCAAGTAATGGATCCACCCGGATCCCAAGGTATATCAAAGCCAATTTTAATTAGCAATGATTTGGCATTTACTACTAAGCACAAAGTGATATGTGTCATGCAAAAACTAAGTCTAACTCTCTTCCTATGCATAGGCATGTCATACAAGAACAATTCATGCACATCAAGTAAAGGCCAATGCATAGTATAAGCAGTTTCTTGCAATTTTATCGTGTTGGAAACATAGAGAGGCGGAGATGTAGTTCCTCTCTCATAATAATTGCAAGTAGAAGCAACAAGCACATGCATATTATATTCATCAAAAACATCATGTGCAATGGAAAAAGGCAACCCATCAATATAATCCTTAATAAACGCAAACTTCTCTGATATAGTGTAGTTTGGAGAATTCAAAAAGATAATAGGACTATCATGTGTGGGTGCAATAGCAACTATATCATGTTTAACATAAGGAACTATATCAAGTTCATCTCCATAAGCTTAATTCATATTGGCATCATGGCCACAAGCATAGCAAGCATCATCAAAAAGGGATATTTCAAAAGAATCAACGGGATCATAGCAATCATCATAGCATTCATCCTTCGGTAAGCACGAAGGGAATTTAAACAATGTATGAGTTGAAGAGTTACTCTCATTAGAAGGTGGGCACGAGTAGCTAATCTGCTCTTCCTCCTTTTGTTCTTTGCTCTCCTCGTCATCTTTTTGATCCAATGAACTCACAATGTCATTAATTTCTTCTTCCATAGACTCCTGCAAAATATTAGTCTCTTCTTGGACAGCGGAGAGCTTCTCAATAAACGCATCAATATCGGAGTTATATTCATAATTCAAATAGCAATATTTCAATATAGCAAGATTTTCAGGCCTAGAAATATCATCATCAAAAGCATCATTCTTTCTAAACAAAGATTCAATTTCATAAGCACCCTTAAAAGCAACGAATTCTTCTATTTGTTCCACATCATAATAATCATATATACCATTAGCATAAGAAGCTAAGGTTTATTATCATTAAATTTGCAAGAAAAGGGAAGGTGGGGAGCCTTCATCCTAGAGCAACAAGTATAATCATATCTCAAGCATAGTTGCCGAGCATAACAATGCAACATATGAATTTGATCCCATAACAGTTTCCCTTTTTGTGTCAAGCGATAATCCCTAAAGTATTCACGTTGATCCAACGTTACTCCCATTACATAGTTGAATGGGGTTTTCTCAGGATTATCAAAGTAGTACATAATATCTTTCACATAATGTGCATCAAGGGTTTTAGGATGTTCCCCATCTCCATGAGTAGCAAGTACACCTAAGTTTTTTGGTATTTCGTGTTCCATATCCATAACTAAAGATAGAGAACAACTTAGAATAGCAAATAAAATCTACTTAGTGATAAAGCAAACAAGCACACACGAGAATATTCACCCCATGCTATTGCTCCCCAACAACGGCGCCAGAAAAAGGTCTTGATAACCCACAAGTGTAGGGGATCAGTTGTAGCCTCTTTCGATAAGTAAGAGTGTCGAACCCAACGAGGAGCTAAAGGTAGAACAAATATTCCCTCAAGTTCTATCGACCACCGATACAACTCTGCGCACGCTTGACGTTTACTTTACCTAGAAGAAGTATGAAACTAGAAGTACTTTGTAGTTTTTGTGGGATAGGTTTGCAAGAATATAAAGAGCACGCAAATATAAACTAGGGGCTGTTAAGATAAAGAACCAATAAAGTTAGTGATAGCGAGTGTGGAAAAGTGGTGGTAGGAGTTGCGAAATTGCCCCTAAGCAATTGACCACTTTACTAGACCGATAGCAAGTTTTATGTGGGAGAGGCCACTACTAGCATGTCATCCCTTACTTGGAATTCTATGCACTTATGGTTGGAACTATTAGCAAGCATCTGCAACTACTAACGTTCATTAAGGTAAAACCCAACCATAGCATTAACATATATTGGTCCCCCTTCAATCCCGTATGCATCAATTTCTACGCTAGGTTGAAGCTTCTGTCACTCTTGCCCTCCAATACGTAGTCCTATCAACATAGAACTAACCCTATGGTGTGATCCACGCGCGCGCTCATATGATGGGCACCAAAGGACAGCAACATAACCACAAGCAATTTAAATCAATCATAGCAATTCACCAATCACCGATATGACAACGATAATCTACTGAGACATCATAGGATGGCAACACATCATTGGATAATAATATGAAGCATAAAGCACCATGTTCAAGTAGAGGGTGCAGCGGGTTGCGGGAGAGTGGACCGCTGTAGATAGATGGAGGAAGGTGATGGAGATGTTGGTGAAGATGACAGAGGTGTTGGTGTAGATCACCGTCACACGATGATGGCCCGGGAGGCGTTCCAGCGCCACCGGAAGCGAGGGGGAGAGAGCCCCCCCTCCTTCTTATTCATCCTTGACCTTCTCCCTAGATGGGAGAAGGGTGTCCCCTCTGGTCCATGGCCTCCATGGCATGGGAGGGGCGAGAGCCCCTCCGAGATTGGATCTGTCTCTCTGTCTCTCTCTGTTTCTGCGTTCCCAGATTCTGGCCCTTCACCGTTTCTTATGTTCCCGGAGATCCGTAAATCTGATTGGGCTGATTTTTTGATAAGATTTTTATCCGGATATTAGCTTTCTTGCGGCGAAAGAAGGGAATCAACCGCCTTACGGTGTGGCCACGAGGGCCCTGGGCGCGCCTGCCCCTGGTGTGCGCGCCCCCTGCCTCGTGGCCCACTCGGGCATCATCTCATGTCGGTTCCGCTTCCCAAAATTCACATATATTCCAAAAAAAATCTCTGTCCATTTTTATTCCGTTTGGACTCCGTTTGATATGGATATTCTACGAAAAAAACATGCAACAAAGAGGAAATGGTACTGGGCACTGGATCAATATGTTAGTCCCAAAAAATAGTATAAAAAGTTGCCAAAAGTATATGAAAGTTGTAGAATATTGGCATGGAATAATAAAAAATTATAGATACGACGAAGACGTATCAATCACTTGTGGTTCAAAGCAAGCATTTCCAACATTGAGGATTGGTTGAGTTGAAGTTCATTTCATTGCTTGTTATTTGTTGTGTGATGAAAATTTTAGTATTTATAATGTATCCTCGTTGTCGTTGTGGGTTGATGACCTGTTGTAGGTAATAAAATGATACGCTTGTGATAAACTTACTAAATTTATGAATGGCTTTCGAGTCGCTTCTCTGAGTGGGTGTTGCGACGAGGAAAATATATATTTTCCGAATACATAATTGAACGTGCATTGCAACAGGTTATCGGATGAGTCCAATCAACAATAGTACACTATTTGTACTAGCTTCACATGCTATACTATCTCTACGTCTACGTACGTAATACAACAAGTTTTAAACTTGAGACGAGGCACCCATCCTCACAAAGAACACTTTTTAACCTAGCACAGACTCCAGGAAATTTGGCCACAGTGTGAGGTGGGCCATATGTTAATGTGTTAGCTGTACGTAACCAGCACCTCGAATCCTCGATACTACTACTATAATTAGTAGGAGTAGTAGGGTGGCATGGGCCAGAACAAGCATTCACGTCCAGGAATACGGCACACGCCACCAGCACAACTTCCATCTGACACCATATTTGTTGGAGTCCATGCTACAGCAATCTCTTCAACCTCGTCATTTCTCTAACTCAGCCATCGCGCGGCGGGCGAGGTGGGGGTTTGCCGATAGTCGGTTTCCTCAACTGCGGTCCCACTTGTAAGGCCCACTCCAACGCACGACCCCAAACGGACCTTCGTTTTGCCCGGATTCTGTCCGTTTGGGTAGGGCAATGGGGTCGTGTCCGGGCCATTTCTCGGATGCGGTGGCCGTGCGCCGAACGCGCGGACACATCCCTGCCGCGTACATTTTTCTTGGCAAACACATATCTTTTTTTCATCATTGATTTTTTGGTACATGGAAATACATCACAAAAATTTTGACTAGAAAAACAAGAACCACAAGAATACATTTTAGAAGATATCCAACTTCCATAACTGCACATGTAAGTTGGATTAGTGCCTTCTCGATACATTCATTGTTGATCTGCGGAGGCTCGATCCTGCGTGCTTCTTTCTTCTTCGAGTGTAAAGAAATAGATGTGTCTAGCCTCTATTCTATCAAAAAGTGCACTAGTCTCATATCTAGCCTCTATGCTAGCTAAAATTGCTAGAACATTTACTAAATTGCGCTCTATCAATATATCATTGTACTCTTCTTCCCAATACCAAAACTTGCATCCATTCTACACACTAAAATTTTAAGTTATCACAAATAGTCTAATCCGAGAGCACAACCAAAGATTTGGTCGAATTCTTCCTTCTTTTGCCGACACATGGGACATCCAGCATCCAGGTCGTGTCATGCAAGAAAATAGAGTGGTAGTTGAAGCCACGTGATGTGCATCTTGGGTTAAACTGTAAATATAATCTTACTACTCTTGAGTAACTCCAAAAGCAGCCACCGAAGATCTTTATTGGATTTGTTTTTCATCATCAACACGTCGAGGTGAAAGATGTGCAGGTTCAGTTGGTCCTCTTGCGTTTTCACTAACATGTGGGACCGCATATGAGCAAACAGATGATGGGCTCCGCGCGTCTGCTGGCTGGCTGAGGAGAGAGATAGAGGAGGGCTGAGCAAGGACTCCAGTAAATTTGTTCTACGTAACCAACACCTCGATATAGTGGGGTGGCATGGGCCATAACTAGCATTCATGTCTAGCCGTACGGCACACGCCACCCACACGAGTCCCATCCGACACCAATTTTCTTGGAGTCCATGCTACAACCATCCCTTCTCACTCCTGTTTTCTCAGTCATCGCGCGGTGGGTGGGGTGGGGGTTTGCCGATAGTCGGTTTGCTCAATTGTGGTCCCACTTGTAAGTGAAAATGCAACACAACACGCATTCCCCCTTGAGCGGCGTGCCGGACCAACCGTGTGGCGGTGCGACGCGAACACGGCAGGCTTTTCCTTTTGAACTTGTAACTTGTAAAATTTGGTTCTGGTCCATGGCGCGACCGATAGAAATAAGGATTTTCCCTAGAGTAATGAGAAGTTTGGTTCTGGCGCGGTGCATGCATGGAGTACGTAGGAAAATTATGAAGGTGATGCAAAAGGTAAGGTAATTACTAGTAGTACCATATACTACTACATGGATTTGACGGAAAGATAAAGATACATACAGATCCATCAACGACATCCTCACGCCCTAGTGCACCGTGTCACCAACCGACGTGTGAGGAGCAGTGGCGTTGGTGGCAAGCTCAACGCGCTTTTGAACAATGTCGTCCAAGGTTGCCCTACGGTCCAAGAAGGCCAGCGTCCTATCGTCCTCCTCTTGCATGTAGTAGTCCTTGTGGACGATTTGCGTGTAGACATGGGTGATTATGTCGATGGTGTCTTGCTGTGCCAGGCACTACACGGCGAGCGCGACCTCAAGGTGGACATTCTCCGGCGCGACGGCGGGCAGTCGCAGGGCCACTAGTGCGTCGAAGAGGTTGTCACCATAGAGGCCATTGAGGGTGGCAGGCATCACAGAGCTTGGGCGCGTGGGCTGGAGCCATACGTCAAGGTCGTCCGCGAGCTTCTTGACGATGGTGAACTTGTCGAGGAAGCCGGTGAGGACCTCGTCGAACAAGGAGACGAAGCTGTCGTCCAAGCAGCCCCTCGCCCTAGCGGCATCAATCACTACCTGGAGACGTTCCTCGGTGCCGGGCCGCAGGCCGGCGACATGGACCATCTGGCACAGCCGGCTGATGCTCGCGCTCATCACCACCATGGGTCTAGCTTCTAGTCAACTGATCTTGTGATTGGAGTGATCACTCTTGCCCTTGGGTTCGTAGGTGCGTAGGATTTCGTAGATTGGACTGGCGGGAGCCTTTATATGAGAAGTGCAGACTGCGTTGAATTCACATGCGTGTTGGCCATCTACTCCTCGTCCCTCTACTGCTCCTACCTTTGGTTGTATGACAGGTTGGCCAGCCACCCGTTGGGCCCACGTGTCATACACCCATAGACATGTGCAGTAAGTCAATGAAGCTGTGTCCCCCTCCATGCCCATGCATGCTTTCAATGACTTGAGACTACCAAACATCACATGCAGTGGTTAGTTAATTGCATGTAATCCTATTAAGTAGCAAAAAGATATTAAGTTATATCGCCGATAGGAATAAAACAATACACCATGTATTTATTTACAGAGGGAGTAGTACATTTTTTGTGACATGCATTACTAGATATTGCTAGTCAAATACTAAATCCAGATGGACGTGGTAGTACTACTAAATCCAAACAGTGGTGCTAGTACTAGTAGTAGTAGTACTACCAATGTAGTAGCACTGTACTACCCGTTGGTCAAATTATTACGTGCTACTCCTCACAGTGAAGTGACAAGACCCTACGCCGGAGATGACACCTGAGTATAGGCGATGTGTTCGGCATACCATAGTCAGCCTCACCATCTGCAGTCACTATCATCATGGCTGACCTAGCCTGTTTACAACTAGCCATGTTTGACATAATTTCCCGTGCGTAGATGCCCGTGCATTGCACGGAACACCAAGATTGGGGGGTGGACGGCGCCGGCAGCGGCCATCGCGCCAGATTTTTCCATGGCCTTCTAGATGTGGTGGGGAGGAGATAAGGCTGATCGTGAGAGACAAGGAGTTGTTTGTAAATAGGGAACAAGTGCGGGCATCTTTTTGCAAAACTGGAGAAGTTTGGTTTGTATGCGTCAGATCTAGATCCGACGGCTATTGGTAAAAGATGGTAGGCACAACATCATCACCAACTCAGGACATGTTTGATTCGCAGGATTTTGAAAACAGGAATAGGAGACGGCAATATAACAAGTTTCAAACTGATATTACAAATGTTAGGAGTAATGCTGCACCTACGAAGAGGGAATCACTAGGAAGTTTACGTAAGAACTTTCATTACTTTAGGTGGATGCAACATTATCATACAAACTAAAATCCACCGCCATGACAAGTCACTAATGGGCAAATAAGTTTTTGAGTCTCTGGCCACTTGATGTTTCAAAAACAAATCCAGCTTCTGCGGAGACTTTGTCATTTAGGCTTAGACGCTTGCGGTGATCAGCACTGTTGGCGATATAACTATTAGGTATAAACCGCCCAGGAGGGTCCAGGTTATACCTGTACTGAATTACCCCTATTGAAGCCCATGAAGACAAGGAGTATGGCGTGTTACTATAGAGAACCAAAAGGTCCAGGGCCCAAAGGCGGATTAGGGCCCGTAGGCGTAAACCGCCATATGGTGTGTAACTTGTGTTGTAAGATAGGAAAGGTAGAAACCGAGCCGGACACATTTATGAGCCGGCCTCGGGATTCTGTAAACCGGCCGGGCATCATCATGTGTTTATAAAGGGATGACCCGGCGGCGGTTCAGGGACAACGATCAACAACTCGAGAGCCAGGCAAAGCGGATTCGCTCCCTGGTCATCGAAACCATAGCAATACCAGAACAACTAGAGTAGGCCTTTACCTTTACCGCAAGGGGCCGAACTAGTATAAAATTCCATGTGTCCTTTGTCCACTTTAACCCCTTTAAGCTAACCCGTCGCGATGGCTCCACGACTAAGTCCTTGCGCTAGGACATCTGTCGTGACAAAACCACGACAGTTGGTGCCCACCGTGGGGCTATCGCACGATGGTTTCGAGTTCTTAGAGGGTAGCTTCGAAGGACTCAAGGGATACGCAGTGGGCCGGAAGACCAAGAGTCGTCGCGGCAAGATCTACATCGACGATGCAGGCTGGGGCCCCGACGCCAGCTCAATTGAGTACAGGTACTGGGTCCCCTTCGGCGGCATTCACGTTTTCATTGGCAAGATTGGCGAACCGGGCCCTGAGCCGGACATCTGCACCGACATCATCGAGACGGCTCAGCGTGCGAGACCTGCCCGGGTTCGGCCTGCCATGAAGCATGCCTTTGCGGGAGTCATCCACGGAGCGGAATCTGAGGATAGATCGGAATCTGGTGCCGAGACCGTCGTTTACTCTGGTGACGAGTCATCTACCGAGAGACCGAGTCATTGTACCAACTGAGTGATGGCCGGTTTGGGGGCTGTTCCGATGGCGACAGTATTCTGGACCCCTTCAATCTGCCGAGCCGAGTTGCAGTCTTCATGGCCGGATCACAGTCCGTGCAACACTCTTCGACCGCAGCAGCGTTGACCTCCAGTTTGGCGGCGGCAGCGGCAGCCGGGGCAGGAGGCCTTGCGCAATCACCGGCTCAGGTTTTCTCCGGTTTATTCGACACTTTGACAACACTATTGACCGCTGAAGTTAGCCCGACGGATCAGGAGCGCCATGACGCAAAAATTGCTAAGGTGAAGGATCAGATAACTCAAGCCAAGATAGATCTGGCAGCTGAAAACACCAAGATGGCCGCAGAGCGGGCCGAGTTGGATGCAAAGGCTTATTGGATCATGTTGGATCAGAACGCATCAGATGAGGTAATGAGGAGAAGATACCGCTCTTGCCTGCCTCCGGTTTACGAGGAAAGGAATCTCTTTAGCACGCCAGGAGCAATAACCAGCAACCAACCAGTGGTAAACCGGGCAGAAGTGCCCGGAACGGGGGCATCGGTCCAGCCGCACCCAATGGATCTGCCTCGTCAGATCATCCCGTCACAACATGTACCGACGCCTCCGGGTCATTACTCCAACCCCTTAGATAACATAGTCGCTGCCGCTTCACGATTGGCGGCCCTCCCTGTCGAAGGTGAGTCCCCCGTAGCGGTGGAGACGCGACGGGCTAGGGAGCTCCTTCAGACAACTTTGACTCAGCAGCAGGATTATTCGTACAGCCGCGAGAGGATTCATTCCGCCCCCCACCCAAGCCGGAGTTACAGTAGGCATATAGATAAACCGGTTGTGTCAAGTAGTGCACGGAACCGTAACCCACCTCGGAGGCATAACCCGGCAGGTGGTGGCGCCAATGCTCAGGATGTGGTAGATCAGGGTAGACAACGTCAAGAAGCCGAGGTAGCAGCGCATTACACGACCCATCAACTTACCCCGGTTCGTCCAACCACCTCGGTGGAACCAGGAGTTACTTCTAGCTCTTTGGGAGTGCCGTGCCTCACACCGGCCTTACGTAATGTGCGTCTGCCCAAAGATTTCAAAGGCCCTCGAAAGGTGCCCAATTACACTGCCGATTTATCCCTCGAGTCATGGGTTGAAATCTATGCGATGGCGATGGAGATGCTGGACATGGATGATGCGGCGTGTGCCAAATACTTCACCATGATGTTGGAAGGAACATCTCGTACTTGGCTAAAGGGTTAGCCGGCTAACTCCATTGGGTCATGGGCCGAGTTAAGGGCCCGGTTTATCCAGAATTGCAAAGACACATGCAAGCAGCCCATGTCAATTGTGGACTTAGCTGCCTGTGTCCAAGGAGAAAATGAATCAACAAGCCATTGGCTACGCCGGGTTTTAGAGATCTTGCATTCATCGGACCACATCATGCCGATACAACAGTTTTAACATTGGAAGGTAATTGTCGGTTTATGCCTCTGAAGTTCAAGTTGGGACAGCTCAAGCGTCACTGTGATGACATGGGAACGCTCATGGCAGCTCTGGTTAAGTACGCCAATTCTGATAGTGCCAAGGACCCTGAATCTGACGATGACAAGTCGGGAAAGGGAAAGAAGAACCGCAAATGGCAACACCATAATCCGGCGGGCCATGGAAATAGCGGTAAGCGTAAAGCGGATAACAATTCAGATTTTGTGGCTAACACCAACACGTAGAATGATGGTCATAGTCATAAAGGTAGGCCGCCCCCGCGGAGCGGAGGAGCAGGTATGAATCTTGACTGCCTGATGAATGAGCCTTGCCCGAGGAACGTGACGAAAGAAACACCAGCTATGCACCTCTGGAAGGATTGCTTTATTATGCGGGAGTTCAAAAGTTCAGATCATTTCCAATATGATCACGGACCGTCAGGCGGTTCAGGGCCCGGTTTTCATGGGCCGGGTTATGGTGGAGGCAACTCCGGTTCAGGACGTGAAGGCAATCAGAGCGGGAATGGCAATCAAGGCAATCAAGGCAGCCAGGGTGGTCATAATCATCAGGGGAATTAGCAGCAGCAACAGTCGGGTTACCAGAGCAACCCGAAGCAGTTGAATAGTGGCAAGTATCATGTCTTCACCACTAGCCTGTGTAAGCGCGATTAGAAGGTTTATAAAAGGGTAGTGAACTCCGTTGAACCAGCGGTGCCTCGTTACTTACGTTGGTCGGAATAACCCATTGTGTGGAGTCGAGAGGATCATCCGCCCTGGACTGATAATCCGGTTCAACTAGCATTGGTGGTGGCACCTCAGGTTGGGGGGGTATAAATTCACCAAGGTACTCATGGACGGAGGGAGCAGCATCAACTTCCTCTATTATAAAACCTTCCGTCGCATGGGGTTAACAGATAAAAAGCTTAGACCATCAAACACTGTCTTCCATGGTGTAGTGCCTGGTAAATCAGCGTATCCAGTTGGTAAGATAGATCTGGAGGTTACCTTTGGGGATGAACATAACTCAAGATCAGAGACTTTGATCATTGAAGTGGTAAAAATCAAGAGCCCGTATCATGCCCTGTTTGGACGGCCGGTTAATGCTAAATTCATGGCAAGGTCCTGTTATGTTTATCTACAGCTCAAAATGCCAGGTCATAAAGGGACCATCACAGTACATGGGAGCCATAAGATTGCTTTGGAATGTGAAGAAGGTGATGCGGCCTACGCTGAGTCGGTTTGTGCAACACAGGAATTAAAGTTTTACAAGGACAATGTTGATCTAGCAAATATGACTCTTTTGAAAAAGCCTACTACTGAGCATGATCCGGCCTTGAAATTTAAATCGGCCGATGAGACTAAGCTGGTTGATTTTGTTCATGGCGATTCATCCAAGCAGTTTAGCATCAGCGCTAACTTGGATCCAAAATAGGAAAGCACGCTCATCGAGTTCATCCGTGAGAATCGGGACATCTTTGCATGGAAACCTTCTGACATGCCAGGTGTACCAAGAGGACTCGCTGAGCACATTCTTAATGTTGATCCCAAATTTAGACCGGTCAAGCAGTTTCTCCGCCGCTTCAATGAAGAAAGACGCAAGGCCATTGGTGAGGAGGTAGCCAGACTCTTGGTGGCTGGGTTTATCGTTGAAGTATTTCATCCATAATGGTTGGCTAATCTGGTGCTGGTACTCAAGAAGAAAGGTACTTGGCGTATGTGTGTGGATTACACAGATTTGAACAAGGCTTGTCCAGCTGATCCTTTTGCTCTTCCTCGTATTGATCAAATTATTGATGATATGGCGGGTTGTGAGCGTTTGAGTTTTCTGGATGCTTATTCTGGTTATCATCATATCAAGATGGTAGTTAAGGACCAGGAGAAGACAACTTTTATAACTCCCTTTGGAGCCTTCTGCTATGTATCTATGCCCGTTGGGCTCAAGAGTGCCCAGGCGACTTATCAACTTTGTGTGCAGAATTGTCTTCATAAACAGACTCGGCGTAATGTTCATGCATATGTGGATGATATTGTGGTGAAATCCAGAAAGTAGGAGACATTAATAGATGACTTGAAGGAATCTTTTGATAATCTCTGGCTCTATAAGATGATGCTTAATCTGGCCAAGTGTGTTTTTGGTGTACCGACAGGCAAGCTCTTGGGGTTTCTAGTGTCTAACAGGGGCATTGAAGCTAATCCGGAGAAAATCAAAGCTATTACGTCCCTGGCTAAACTGGCATGTATCAATGACGTTCAACGTCTGGCGGGCCGTGTTGCAGCGCTGAGCCGGTTTATCAGCCTATTGGGAGAAAAGGCTATCCCTCTCTACCAGATGATGAAAAAGACAGACATTTTTGTCTGGAGTGATGCTGCTAATGCGGCGTTTGAGGACTTGAAGAAACAATTGGTAGAGCCACCTGTCCTTGCTACTCCAGTCGATAAAGAGCCGATGTTGTTGTACATGGCTGATAATGCCCGGGCCGTCAGTGTGGCCATTGTAGTGGAGCACAAGGAGGCTGGGAAGGAATATCTGGTTCAACGACCGGTTTACTACATCAGCGAGGTGCTTATTGAGTCCAAGCAGAGGTACCCACATTGGCAGAAGCTGGTGTATGGAGTCTTCATGGCAAGCCAGAAACTTAAGCAATATTTTCAGGGTCATCCCATCACTGTGGTCAGTTCTACCCCTTTGGGAGATATAATCCAAAACATAGAAGCAACTAGCCGGGTTGCCAAGTGGGCCATTGAGCTTGGGCCTCACGGGTTAAAATATGTGTCTCGTACGGCAATCAAATCTCAAGCACTTGTGGATTTCATCAATGATTGGACGGAGCTACAAGCGCCGGAAGAAAAGCCGGATCATACTTATTGGACTATTCACTTCGATGGATCCAGGCAATTGGAGGGCTCGGGGGCTGGAGTCGTGTTAACTTCCCCACGAGGTGATAAATTTTGTTATGTTCTCCGTTTAATGTTCCCTTGCACTAACAATGCAGCTGAATATGAAGCTTTGCTCCACGGCCTTCAAATGGCTAAGGAGATGAATTTAAGCCGGGTTAAGTGCTTTGGTGACTCGGACCTGGTGGCTCAACAAGTATCTGGTACTTGGGATTCGAAGGACCCGCTCATGGAAGCATATTGTCGAGAGGTAGATATTTTTGCTGGACACTTCAAGGGTTATCAGGTTGACCACGTGGACCGGTGAAAGAATGAAGCGGCGGATGCATTAAGCCGTTTGGGTTCCCAACGTAAACCGGTTCCACCCAATATTTTTCTGGACGTCTTGCATAACCCGTCGGTCAAGTTACCTACAGAGGAGGATTTGGCTGTTCCTGATCCGGAGGCTCAGTTGGTGGTGGCTCTTCATCCTATCCCTGATTGGACGGTTCCATATTTGGCGTATATGAACCAAGGCGAGTTACCAGAGGATGAAATTTTGGCCAGGCAGATAATCCGGCGATCCAAATCAATGACTATCGTCAATGGAGAATTGCATCATTGTAGTGTAACAGGGGCGTTCCAGCGTTGCATATTTCTTGAAAAAGGGCGTGAGATTTTGTGAGAGATCCACGAAGGAGATTGTGATCACCATGTCGGTTCAAATTCCTTGGTAGCTAAAGCTTTTCGTCATGGTTTCTATTGGCTGGCGGCTCATGGTGATGCTGAAGACTTGGTCAAAAAGTGTGATGGTTGCCAAAAATTCTCACGACGTGCCCATGTACTGGGTCAAGAATTGAGGATGATTCCAATTACTTGGTCATTTGCAACTTGGGGGATGGATATGGTTGGGCCCTTCAAGAGATCCCAGGATAAGAAAACCCACCTTTTGGTGGCGGTTGATAAGTTCACCAAGTGGGTGGAAGCAGAGCCAGTCAATAAGTGTGATGCAGCCACGGCGGTCAGTTCATCAAAAAGGTGATTTTCCAGTTTGGCTTTCCACACAGCATTATAATTGATAATGGCACTAATTTGTCCAAGGGTGCTATGAAAGAATTTTGTCAACGTGAGGACATCCGGCTTGACGTATCATCAGTGGCTCATCCTCAATCTAATGGTCAAGCTGAGAGAGGCAATCAAGAGATCCTGAGAGGCATCAAACTCCGGCTTATGGTTCCCCTACAAAGGACGCCGGGTTGTTGGGTGGAGGAGTTACCTTCCGTATTATGGAGCATCAATACCACGCCCAACAGATCTACGGGTTACACACCTTTTTTCATGGTTTACGGAGCATAGGCAGTTCCCCCTAGTGATATCCGTCATGACTCGCCTCGTGTGGCGGCTTATGTTGAAGCTGACAATGAGAAGGTACGACAGGAAACACTAGACCTGTTAGATGAGGAACGTGACATGGCAGCAACTCGGTCGGCGATTTACCAGGAAGATCTGCGTCGTTATCACAGCCGTCGGGTTAGAACCAGAACTTTTCAAGAAGGCGATCTGGTGCTCCGTCTCATCCAGGATCAGACTGATATGCACAAGTTATCCCCGCCTTGGGAAGGACCCTTTGTGATTAGCAAGAATATACATAACAGGTCATACTACCTTATCGACGTTCGAGAACACAAGGACTCATGCACATCGGAGGAGGAGACCCACCGGCCGTGGAACATTGCTCATCTTCGGCTTTACTACACCTGAGCCATAGGCTCCTCTTATGTACATATTTTTGACAATGTATATATTATGATCAATATAATAAACCGGCATCCCTGCTAAAGCGGGGCCTCTGTTGTTTTCCCTTAATAGTTTTTCGTAACATGGGGGCTTCTGTCTATAAAGCGGAGTTCTGTCTACCTTCTTGATCCGGCTATCGAGCCAATATTATCATAAGAGCACAACTCTGGTTACTTCGGTAATCTTGCTATCAAGCCAATATTATCATAAGGGGCGAAATAGAGTTTGTTGCACAGCACAACTCACACATAGGCACCCGCTGAGCATAGCTCCAAATGTTACCTGGGGGCTCTTGTTGCATAGCAACAAAGAGTTTTTAAGACCCTTGTAATAGGCTATCAAGCCAGGCTTGGAAGCCAGGTGTATTCACCTAAAACCACGGGTTAACCTGCCTTCATCAAGTAAGTCACTCCATCTAGGTAATCCTAGTATGACCCGCCGAACGTTTGACAAGTCAATCCTATACAGACCCTGAACTTGTCAAAGTTAAAATGACGATTGGTTAATGTGAGGTCCATCTTAAAAGGCTTTGTAAAATGGTTTAACTCAGTGGCCTGGCAGCCCATGAAAAGCCTCGATTTTAGGCCTGGCAGCCCATGAGAGACCTCGCATGATTTTATTTGACAAAGTTTTCTCTTTTTTTTTAGGTTTACAACACTTTTTATGATAAACCGATGTTTATTGACTCGGCCTTGTTGTTGACTATAAGTCACCACTAACAAATAATCCGGTGTTTATTAACCCGGTCTGGTTTTGATTACAAATCGCCAGCATCATATAAGGATAATCCGATGTTTATTACAACCCGGTATGGTTTTATCATAAACCAGCAAAATATTGCAGGAGTCATCAATACTCAAGATTGGGGTTATCGCCCTTATTACAAAAGTTGGTAAAACCAACGGTGTGATTCAATATCACAGGTATGATATATTTCATATTTAATTATTTCAAAATGCAGCCTTGGTTACAAACCCAGGTCATGTGTTGGGCGTTCTGAGCCGTTCGACGAAAAACCGCCAGGACACTTCAAACTTGTTTTATGCAGAAATAGGTTGAATAAAGCTGCTCAAAAGGATAAGCAGACATACTATAATGATGGTGGATTAACAATGTCAAGCAAAATGAATATGCACGATGGCATAGCAGACCAAGTGTTCCAACTAGCCTATTACAAGGCGTTTCGAGGCCCAAAAGAATAACTGTTTTCAGCAAAGTATTTTGGTATGCAGAAGGCTAAACCGGCTCCCGGTTCATGATTCCTTGTCGGGCCGGCTTGACGGCTGTGGGTCACCCTGCGCCATCTCCTCCTCTTCTCCACCCAGTGGCTGGAAGTCAATGGTTGCCCAATCGATCCCTGTTAGGGCTTGGAATACAGCTTCATCGCTTATAAGCACGGAGGGATCAACATCATGGGCATAAGTATGCTTACGAACGGGCGGGATGAGATTTTCCACATCATGAGTTGGCGTGCTAACCCGCTTGTTCTCAGCATCATAAACCGACTGGTAGTGGGAAAGATCGGCTTCTTCAGCCAGCTTGCTAGCCAAGGGGCGTATTTCCTTTGTCAAAGCTCGGAGATCATCATTATTAAAATCTGATCCGTCTTTCTTTAAGCTTGGTGATACGTCTCAAACGTATCTACTTTTCCAAACACTTTTGCTATTGTTTTGACCTCATTCTTGCATGATTTGAACTAAACTAACCCGGACTGACGCTGTTTTCAGCAGAGCTGCCTGTATGGTTTTATTGTGTGCAGGAAAACGGATTTTTAGGTGTCTCGGAAAATCCCAAGAAAAATCACAGAAAATCCACGCACCCGAAGGGCCCTTGTGCCAGAAGAGGGGCCAGAGGGGAGCCAGGGGGGCCCAGGCGCCCTGGTGGCGCGGCCCCACCCCTGGCCGCGCCGGGAGGCCGTTTGGGCGGGTCCTTCCCCCTCTGGTGCCCTACTTTGACCCGTATTTATCCCCGTGACGAGAAAACCCCAGAACAGAAGTCGTTTTCCCAGTTTCCGTCGCGGAGCCGCCGCCACCCTCTGTTCTTCTTCGGGAGGGCTAATCTGGAGGCTGATTTGGCCTCCGGAGAGGGGAGATCGTCGCCATCGTCATCATCATCACCACTCCATCCTCCCTCCATGACTTCTCCTTCCATGTGTGAGTAATTCCCTACTGTAGGCAAAGGGGATGGTAGGGATTGGATGAGTTAGATCATGTAATAGTTTATCAGATTGTTGCGGGCATGTTGCCTATCATCTACTATGGTGTTTATCATCTTTGCTTCAACTTGTTGCTCTTAATGCTTGTCACTTAGGGCCCGAGTGCCATGATTTCAGATCTGAACCATATGTGTTTGCATGAATATATTTGTGTTCTTGATCCTATCTATAAGTTGTTTGCACCTATTACGGTCCGGAACCGGCGATCCCAAAGGTGACAGCTTGGGACACCAAAGGGGATGGTCCATAATTTGAGGATTCCATGTATCCATTGAGTTTATTGCTTTGTTCCGGTGCTCTTTGACAGGAGCACCTTAATCTCCATAAGTTCCTTTTGGCCCCGTTCGTAGCGGGATGGTAGGACAAAAGATGTTGTGCAAGTTCTTATTGCAAGCACGTATAACTACCTGTGGGATACATGCCTAATGTTTGATATTTGCCTAGATGATCATTACTTTTCTGTGTGCCTTGCCCCAAGTTAGATTCATGATGTATCTCATCCATGCAGCGCCCAACCATCCATCTCTCTAGCCTACAGTGTTTTAAATCCTGCTGGTTATTAGTTGTTACTTTTGCTGTTTACTTTTACTATTACAACCATCACTATCATATCACCGTTACCACTTATCTTTTGTTGCAAGTAAGTATATTTCAGGTGCGGTTGAATTGACAACTCAACTGTCAAAGCTTATAAATACTCTTTGGCTCCCCGTGTGTCGAATCTATAAATTGGGTTATTCTTACCCGCGAAGACTATCTCCATCCCTTACGGTTGAGGGTTATCACTTTGATAGCCATTTCCCACATCCGCCGGATCAAGGTCAGGTACCCATGCTTTCGCCCGGGTTAGTGCAGTTAGTGCACCTGCCCTTGCAGCCGATCTCTTTAATTCTTCAAACCGGGCAGGCATCATTGACAACTTCTCTAAAGTTTCCTTGATCATAGTTGGGCTGGCTTATTATGAGAGGCAGTACAAATGATCGGCTGCACGCCGGTATAAAGTTGCTCTATAAGAGTATAGGCAGCCTTCAGCTTCTTCTGCATGTTAGAGCCCAAATGGGCAATGCATTTTCCTTCATCATTGCAAACATTGATAAACCAGCAGTCTATGGGATAACACGTATTGAGAATTTATAATAAGGAGACTTACCAAACACAGCAGTGGTCATGGCGTTTATCTGCCGCTTCAAGCTAGTTAGCTCTTCTGCCCTCGGTTTAAGGGCTGCCTCGGCATCGTCAGCTCTTTTCTACAAAGGGGTTTTTTCTATATTCCAATCCGCTCGTTCCTTCTTAAAATTCTCCTTCAATTTTTCCATAGCCACTAAGGCACTAGTCAGCTCATCCTTCGCTTTGGAGGTTTCTGCTTGCTGGAGCTTGAGATTTTCTTGAAGGTCAGCGGTTTGGGATTTATTGTTGCTCAGATCAGCCTGTAAGAGACATACATATCATGAGTTGGCAGACCATATTTGAAGTCCCAAGCACATAACAAGTTATACACTTGGCATATGGGGGCTAATGCATATTTGCTTGTTATCAGAAGTTTTTACAAGTCCCAAGCTCAATACAAGTATTATTCCTGGCACTTGGGGGCTAATGCATATTTGCTCAAAATAAAATTACAAGACAAAAGTCCCGGTTCATCTTGAAAAGATAAACCGGCCCTTGGGGGCTACACAGGAGAAAGTTGCAAGTTTGATATTCTAAAAGTCCCGGTTCATCTTGAAAAGATAAACTGACCCTTGGGGGCTACACTGGAGTTGATATAAGAAATTTGACAAAGGGAGAAGCAGTATTGCAGAAGTTAAGCAACAGTTACCTGCTATCGCTCTTTCATCAGTCTCACTAAACCGGCTTCATAGTCACGGCTTGTGTACAGACGGTTCAAAAATCCAGAGTGAAGGTCCTGGGCGCTGAGGTGGGCATAGCTCGATAAATCAGCATTCCATTTGCCTTTTTCCATAGCAGAAATTTCCTCCTTGGCACTATGCTTTGATAAAGTGACAGGATCGCCAGGAGTGGTGCGGCCAAAACCGGTGATCATAACATCTTCTATTGTATCATCAACAGCCTTGACTGGGCTTGCCGGTTTGTCATTAGCTCGGACTGGGCTGGTTGGTTTATCAACATGGCTTGTTGGATCAGCTTCTTGTTCAACGAAATGATCATGATCCGGTGGTGGCGGATCATCAAGCACGACGTCAACATTTGCTTCGGCCGGTTCTGGAGTTCTTTCCAGTTCAGGGACCACATTACCGTCAGCCGGTTTACTTAGCTTGGCCTTTTTACCGGGTCTAGGCCTATTGAGAAGGATAAAGTGAAATGTCAGTACATGGAGTAAAAATAAAGAGTTAACAGTAAACTAAAACTCACCCAGGAACCGCCTTGAGGGGTGGAAGCTGTGTGGCCGTCCACTCGCCAGACGATGAATGAGACGTTTCCTGATAGTTCGAATCAGACGGATTAATAGGCTATCGGAAATGACCCGCTTTGGGATAAGAAACATCAGGATTATATGAGACCTCTGATCGACGTTTTCGGATCGGAGTATTCGATAAACCGGTTGAAGTAATTGCTTGGCCGCTGTGCCAGGTTGTGCGGCGAGCTTCATGTTGCTGCTTCTTCAAAAGAAAGTTAGGGTCCAAGTGAGCTAAGGGGTGAGAAAATCTTACTTTCCGGTTTGCTTGACGGATTTTTTGTGTTGGCAGAGGATCTGAACTGGAGGAAAGGATAATTACCTCTACGTCATCAGCTTGGCTGCCTTCAGCGTTATCCTGATAATAATCATTGTCAATGAGATGTATGAAAAGGGAGCCAAGAGAGTCAAGTTCTACCTTTGATTCCGGCTTATCTAGATCATCATCAACGTTTAACTCGGAGGACTCAGTGGTTTTCTTTTTGGTAGTTTTCTTGACAACCTTAGTTTTGGGGCGAGACACCATTGCCGATTTATCTTGCGCTTTCTTCTTCCAGAACAGATCATCACACTGTCAGAGATTGATGAATTTTAGAAAGGATACATAAAGGGTTGAAATAAAACAACAAGTTATAGGATCCTTACAGCTGGCGGTTTATTGGATACACAGAAGGGATTCAGCCCTGCTTTGCTGCAGACAGCCACCGATTCATCCAGTATCTTCTTAACAGACTCAGTAACTTCATTTTATGTTAGCCGAGCCTCAGAATGTCGTTGAGGATCTTTCAAGTCCCCAGTATATCCGGACATTAAACTGGTGCGTTGGCTTAGAGGCAGAATGCTCCAAGAAATCCAGCAATGAACAAAATCGACGCCTGTTGAACCGTTTGCAGCAAAGGCCCGGAGCTTTGAAAGTTGTTGTGCATATTTGGATCGTTCCTTGGCACTAAGCCGTTGAGGAAATGGATGGGTATTGGTAAGCCGGTGAGGGCGATAACCCGGCAAAGGATTCTCATCAGCTGGAGACGTATCTTGGCAGTAAAACCAAGTCTGATTCCAGTCCTTGGGATGACTATGATGCTTGGCATGAGGGAAGCTAACATCTTTTCTTTTCTGAATTGACATCCCGCCAAGCTCGGTATTGGGTCCGTCCATAAATTCTGTACGGCGGTTCAAGTGGAAGAAATCCCTAAACAGTTCAACTGTGGGCTCCTCTTGCAGATAAGCCTCGCAAAATACTTGGAAGTTGCAAATATTGGACACAGAGTTTGGTCCAATATCTTGAGGATGGAGTTGGAAGCTAGCAAGCAAATCACGAAAGAATTTTGATCCGGGAGGGCTAAACCCTCGGGCCAGGTGATCAATGAACACAATTACCTCTCCATCTTTGGGTTCAGGAGGAATTTCTGGACAAGGGACTCTCCAGTGGATGATATCGTTTTTTGCTAAAGCGCCAATCTCGACTAACCCGTTCAGTTCTACCTCGGTAACCCAGGACGGAACCCAGTTACAGGAATAAAATTGCTTGGACATTTCAAATGAAAAGCTGAAATTACAGATAAAAGGCCGGGTTGTGATTCATGTTTAACAAGTATAAAGTGTCGAAAGGTCAGCCGGGGAAGATGTTGATGTATATACACATTATTAAACCGGAGTCAGATATTGGAAGCATTTTGAAAATAACCGAAACGGCGGTTTAAGTGGGGACTAATGCTACCTACCGGATTATCATTTTCTAAGGTTAAACCACCTATGTGGGTATGAAAGGTACATATCTGAAATAACTAGGCGATGGAAAAACAAGTTTCACAGATTGGCATGATAATTTCAGATCTACAGCGTATGAATAAACCCAGTGATATTCAGACCTAAGATAATAGGTACTAAAGCAGTTCATCAGACCTAGATGGGATTACTCTAAAGAAAGGGTGTGCTAATGACAAGAAAGGGGATTATAGTTACAACCGCACAGGAAAACATCAGATCTACACTCGCCATTTAAGTCACGGTTAAGAATAGGGAAGAACAGCATGAGAGCTTCGATGACTCTCAAAAAGCCCTAATGGGATCTACGGAGGAGGAAAGAAAAGACTTACCAGGGCTGTTGAACGCGGAGGCGCGCCAGCGGAACTCTGGTCAAAACAGGTTGATGCAGCGGCCATTGTTGGAGCAGACGCGAAGGTCGAACGGCGGCGGTGGTGCTCGGGCACTAAGGAGGCACAAGGTAGAAGAAAGGAGAAGAGGCAAGGGGAGAAAAAGAAAGGAACCCTTGGCCCTATTTATAAGCCGAAGGGATAAGCAACAGGCGCGGGAATCAAGGAACCCAAAAAATGGATATGGGACAGAGCTATCGCCTCGGTCTTCGGAGGCTCATTAATAAAAGTTAAATATATACGGGTTTTTAATGAACAGGTGATGTCATGGCGGTTTATTATGATCCTGGAAGATGACGTCATGGCAGTTTACAAGATCATTCGAAGGCGCTGAAGAAGAAATTTTCCTAAGTGTTGAAGATTGACATGAACAGGTTCAAATCAATATGGGGCCTAATGTTGGGGATATAACTATTAGGTATAAACCGCCCAGGAGGGGTCGGGTTATACCTGTACTAAATTACCCTTATTGAAGCCCATGAAGACAAGGAGTATGGCGTGTAACTATAGAGAACCAAAAGGCCCAGGGCCCAAAGGCGGATTAGGGCTCGTAGGGGTAAACCGACATATGGTGTGTAACTTGTGTTGTAAGATAGGAATGGTAGAAACTGAGCCGGACACGTTTATGAGCCGGCCTCGGGATTCTGTAAACCGACAGGGCGTCATCCTGTGCATATAAACGGACGACCCGACGGCGGTTCAGGTACAACGATCAACAACTCGAGAGCCAGGCAAAGCGGATTCGCTCCCTGGTCATCGAAAGCCTAGCAATACCACAACAACTAGAGTAGGCCTTTACCTTCACCGCAATGGGCCGAACTAGTATAAAATTTCGTGTGTCCCTTGTCCGCTTTAACCCCTTTAAGCTAACCCGTCGCGATGGCTCCACGACTAAGTCCTTACACTAGGACATCTGCCGTGACAAAACCACGACAAGCACGCCATTCATTGTTGCGCCACAGAACACCAAACCTCATTACCTTGAGCACACTTGCCTCTAGAACAAAGAACCTAGCCAATTGTTGAGAGTGAAATAGAAAGAGTGAGCGAAAAAAGTGTGTGTGGGTGTGTGAAAGAGACATGGACAACTGTCGGGGTTTTTGGACGACATATGCCAAAGGATGGCTTATCATGCATGGGGTCAAAAGAACGTCGCCGGGCTCGGGAAGCGGGATAAGGCGATGCTTAGGACGCCTATGAATCTTACCCAGGTTCGGGGCTCTCCGGGGAGATAACACCCCTAGTCCTGCTCTACGGGGACTCCGCGTCATCACTGATAGCACTAGAGTAGCTACAGGATTGCTCCTTGAGCTGTGATGTCTAAAGGAAGAAGATGAACAAGGCTAGCTCACCTCCTCTCTCTCCTATCTAGGGTTCCTGTCTTATGAACTTCTAATAGCCAACCTTCCAGCCCTCAACATGGAGGACCCTGGGGGGTTTATATAGGCCTACCCCCAGGAGTACAATGGTAATCTCGACGGAGTGGTCCCCGGCCATTAGTGTCTTCTGGCGCCGGCCTCGCCGCCTGTCTGCTGGGGCCCGCCGCCTGCGGGCCCCTCGTGATTGTCTTTCACTGTGGGGGTGCTTTTGCTGACGACAGCCTCGTCGTGAAGGAGATGGCTACAGTGCCATCTTCCCTCGCCGTACACTACCGCCTCGCCCCGTCTCGTCATCTTGATGAGGCTCGGACTTCTAGGGCGGGGTGTGCCGTCTGCTACGAGACGGACGTCTCCCCCGGCCGCCTGGCAGAGGCGGTTTGTTCTTGAGCTTGCTCGCTGACCGGTGGGGCCAGCCGCCTGCTGGCCCCGCCGTTTGTGGGTAGTGGGATCGTGGCTTCCTCTGACCGATGCTTGGTCACGAGCCTCATGGCTACAGCGACCCGCCGCTTAGGAGATATTCCCAAAGTACATGGTCACTACAGCCACGTCCATATAGATCTTCTAAGGACATGTTCTCCGGTAGCCATGCCCCCGTCACGTCGGGACCCACCTTAGCGTGTTCCCTGAGGGTGGATTGCGGGGCCGTCTGCTGGCTGGTGGCGCTTGGTGTCGCCGCCTGTTGGGTCCCTGCCGCCTGCTGGCGGCCGGCTCCTAGGGCAGGCTACCCTAGGAGGCGGCTCGAGGAGCAGACGGCCGCGGTACACCAAGCGGCTGTTATTTGTCTTAAAATACCAAGGGTAGGCGCTGAGGGTACCCATGGTCAATATCTCCGACAGTAGTCCCCGAAGCTGGTGGAACTCCGATGCGGACGCTGGAGATGCTGAGGGGTTCCAGCAGCTTCTCCCCTCAGGCTTGCTTATCGTCTATCTCTCGTCTGCTTAAAGAATCCGTCTGCCGCCAGCCGGCTCTGCGCTGCAGGAGCCGGCCTCTGGCAGCCGTATCACCGTCTCAGAATCTTCGGCGGGAAGGCGCCGCCTGGTCAGCGGTCAGTCGAACAGACCCGCAGACCGTTGGCAGCGTCCATGCGTCACCGACCTGTCGCGTCGGCCTGCCAGCCCACGCGCGTGACAGGACATAACAGTGGGCCGGGGCCCGCCACTAAGGGCCTCGGACCCCGTGCGGATCCACAGTGGTTGGGGTAATCGATTACCCTCCCACGCGCATTTAATGCGCGCGGATTAGGCGCGAGAAAATCGGGGGTCGTGTGGGACATGGGGTGGTTAAGCCACGCCCGCCCCCTCGCCTTCGTCGCCGGGGCCTATATATAGGCCGGGGGAGAGGGCTGACGCTGCTCTCGCGCTCACTCTCCCCTGTCCTTCATCTTCTTCCTCGCTTCTCCTTGTCGCAGTCACAGCGAACCACTGCCTGAGCCATGGCTGCTCCAGCACCTACCCGACACCACGGCCAATGTGACGGCAGTGAGGTCGTGCAAGAGCAAGTGGATGTTCTTCGACGGTCGCGGAAGCTGCCGCCGGCCGACAGGGTCGCCGTGCGCCTGGCGCCGGCGGCGGAAATCAGATCGGCCCCGCAGCAAGGCGAGCGGGTCGTCTTCCGCTCGCACTTTCCGTGCGGGTTTGGCCTGCCGGCGAGCGGCTTCTTCCGCTCGTTCCTCGACTTCTTCCACATCCAGCCGCACCACCTCAAGCCGAACACGATAACCACCATTTCTTCCTTCGTCGTCCTCTGCGAGGCCTATCTTGGCATCCTCCCCACCGTCGAGCTCTGGACGGAGCTCTTCTATTTGAAGTTGGGCACTGCCGTCCAGAGCGTGGCCGCTCAGTGCGGAGGATGCATCGCCGTGAAGCGCACCGGGGCGAGAAACTTCTTCCCGATGCCGAAACTCGTTGGGTCGGTGAAGCAGTGGCAGAAGACGTATTTTTACGTCTCCAATGTCGACCCCGAGGAAGATTTCAACTGCCTGCCGGAGTGGGCGCCGGGGCCGCCTGCTAAGCCTCGGGACTCCTGGAGGACCCGGCCCGTCGCCCTGACGGAAGGCGCCTCTGTCGCCGTGCGCCGTCTCCGGGATCTGAGAGACGACGAAGGCCTCGAGTTCGCGGATCTGCTTCTGATGTTCGCCGAGCGCCGCGTGCTGCCGCTGCAGCGCCGGCCCCACCTCATCTGTGATATGAGCGGGCGCCGGGACCCCAGCCGGACCTGCACCAAGCCCCTGCCGCACGGGGAAGTGGCCCGGCTGGTGAACCACATCTCCAGCTACGAGGTCTCCGACGCCGGCTGGGCCTTCAGCAAGGCTCCGTACAGCCGCAACAACCAGCCGCCCGCAGTAAGTTTTCGTCCTTCTATTTTCTTTCTTCTTTGTCCGGCTGCTGTAGCCGTCTGGTGCTGACACCCGGCTCAGATCTTCCCAGGCCAGCCGGCGCCGGGCTTCAACCAACTGGGCCGCCCGCTCGAGCCGGCTCGCTCCCAGAGCGATATGAGCGACCCCAATCTTGGGGCCGCCGCCGCCATGGAGGAGGAGGAGGTGACAGGCGGCGGGGACCAGCCGTCGGGTGCCCAGCCAGAAAGCGGCCTCGAGAACTGGCCGGACGACGACGAGGAGATGGAGGAGGCACCCGTCCGCGCCAGCCAGCAGGCGGGGCCGTCTGGCACAGCCGGCGGCGGGAAACGGCAGTCCACGTCAGGGCCGACTGGTGCCCCGCCCAAGAAGCTTCGGCTGTCGACTGCCGCCACGAGGCGTCAGGAGGCAGCCGCCAGGGCAAACATGCCGAAGAAGCCCAAGGCCAGGCTAGTCGTGTCTGGGTAAGTATTCTTCATTCTTTCTTTGCGTCTTGTTCTTCTTTCACGGCTGATTCTTTCTTGATTCTTTGTTTCTTCTGGACGTCCATACAGCGCGCCGCTCTCCCTCTCGCGGGTGCCAGCGGGCTCTGTGGTAGGAGGCCCAGATGCCCCTCCTGTGCCTCCTCGCGTGGATCCTGCCGCCGCGCTCCGGGAGGCGACAGAGAGGAACACCCACGAGGCATGCGCGGAGCGCGAGGTCACGGAGCATGAGCGGGCGACAGCCGATGCCGCCGCCCAGGCGGAGGCCGAAGCCGCCAAGAAGGCCGAGGCAGATGCCGCCCGCGTCCGAGAGCGGGGGATGGGCCCCCAGCAGCCAGCGGGCCACGTCATCCGCCCGGCGTCAGGGGCTCAGGAGCCGTCCACCCAGGCGCCGGCTGCTGAGGAGCAGCCGGCTCCAGGCGATGGAGGTGACGAGTGCGTCATCTTGGAGACGCCACCACCACCCCCGCGCCGCCTGCTGTGGAGCCAGGTAGCCGGCCGGCGGGAACGGAGGTGCCGCCGGTTGGCGGCGCGCTGGTGATTGGCCAGCAACCGGCCCCCCGAGGCCCAGCCCGCCGGCGCCTTGCGAGGGCGGTTTCCATGCCCCAACAGGTGGAGGTCGGCAGGGCCAGCTCGTCCGCTCCGGAGAACAAGGCGACCAACGTGGCGCCATCGAGCTGGAGATCCGGAGGAGGCGGCGCGTGGCTCGTCGCGTCGCGGGACGCCTTGGACCGCATGAACTCCCTGGGCAGCGTCGTGCAGACGGCGATGCAGAAGTTCATTGCCACGCGGTCCTCCATTCGGGTAAGTGTGTTTTTATCTTCCTCTGTTTTCTATTCCTTCAATTTTTTCCATGGGAGCGCGTCAGCGCACCCACTGGGTGTAGTCCCGAGTTCCGAGCCGGCTGCTGAGCAGGCGGCTTGGAACTCCAAAGCGTTCACCCAGATCTGATCTTGCTTCTTGTTGCAGGAGTACCACAATCTTCGCGTGGCCTCCTACAACGCGCATCGCCAGGAGCTGGTGCAGCTGCAGACTGCCCTGGCACATAGCCGAGGTTAGTGTCTCTTCTTCTCCTTGCGGGGGCGCGTCAGCGCACCCGCTGGGTGTAGTCCCAGAGTTTCGAGCCGGCTGCTGAGCAGGCGGCTTGGAACTCCAAGGTTATGTCTTCTGCTACTGACCCTTGCTCTTTTTCTTTCTCCCCTGCCAACGGCCGCAGCCAGCTTCCGCAGCCAGCTGGGCGAGGCCCAGACGGAGCTGGCCGCAAATGAGCAGGAGCGTGCCCTCGCTGCCCAAGACCGCGATCGCCTGGCCAAGGAGCTGGCGGACCAGGCGGCGGCCCACAAGGCCGAGCTTGGAAAAATGTCTGACGCCGAGTCCCTTCTGCGGGCCGAATTCGAGACTGAGCGCTCGAATTGGGCCGAGAAGGAGGCGGCTCTCCAAGACGGCTACGTAGCCATTGGAGACATGGTCGACGGTGAGACATCTGCCTTCTCATTCTGTTTTCATTGTTTGCAGCAGCCGTCTTGCTTTTCTTCTGATACTTGTTCTAGTCTTGGCAGAATTCTTCCCGGGCTACTCTGTGGCCGCCACCCAGGCCATCGAGGCCGAGCGCGTTGCGAGGCACCAGGCGGGCCGAGAAATCGCACCCAACGCGCCCAGGACCCCGGCCGAGGAGCTTCTCGCCATACGGGTGCGTCTTCTACTAGTCCGCCGTCTTCTTCGCCGTCTGCAGCGTGTTGGCGCACAAGTCCTGGCCGCCCTCTGGCCAGGTGTGCCAATGCTTCGCACCCCCAGCCGGACGGCCGCCTGGCTGGAGGCGGCCGGCCAGCGCTTCGAGGATTGGAAGGGCTCCGCGGCAAGGGCTGGCGCATGGACCGCCTTGGAATTCGCCAAGAGTTGGTACTCAGGCCTGAGCCTTGAGCAGCTGGAGACGTTCCGTGCGGAGGCCCAGCCGGAGCTGGCTGCGGAGCAGAGGGAACTCGTCCAGCGAGCCGCCGCCCTTGCCGAATACGCCGACACCTCCCTCTTCATCCCGGAGCTGGATGATAGGGGCCACGTAGTGCCGCCTGGTAACTTCGGGCTGGACTTGGCGGCGTTGGAAGAGCCGGACGAGGATATCGCCTCCAGCGAAGGCGATGAGGATGAGGAAGGCAGCGATGAGGAGACCAGCTCCTAGGAGGCGGACCCAACAGGCAGTCGCCAGCCTGACCAGTCCTCAACAAGCGGGCCAGGAGTAACGGCCCCGCCTGCTGCAGGAGACGGCCAGACCGAGCCCCGCCAGGCGGCCTCCCCAGAAGCCGGCTCTGTCGTGCCACCTGCCCAGCCTGCTGCTCCTTAGGATTTTCATTTGTATTGCCTGCCTTTCTGTAAGACTCGCAAGGTTAATTCAAACAATTCCACCCGCTGGGTGTATTTAGTAAGTTATTGCTACGAGGCGGCTCTTAAGGCCTTTTGGATGTAAATATTCTTTTTAATGCAGCATCGTTTTTATGCAATTGTGCCGAGTCCTAGGATTAGCCTTGCCCTAGTTCCTTGTGGCGATTTTCTCCTTGCCAACCCTTTGTACTGCCGCCCTGCCAGCCAGACGGCCACTCCGTGGTTCTGTGGCTGGGTCAGGGACTTGGCTGTTTTCAGGGTGGGCAAGTATCTCGCCCTCTGGAAGACAGTCTGGCCAAGCCTAGAACCGGCTGGCCGGCTGCATGGCAGCCGGCTGTTAGCTTTAAGGGCCGGCTGGTCCTATGTCTTTTATCCTTAGCCATTTTTCATGTGGGCATTGCATCTTGCCTTTGGCTCCTGCCAGCCGGACAGCCGCGTTCTGCGAGTCTGTGACTGGATACAGGAGAGGGCTCGGATGCCATCACATTACTTGTCTAACTTTTTAAGGAGAATTCTCTAGACATAGGGCCAGGCGGCCAATCCTCGGGCCGTCTGGTAGGCTCCGGTGTCGGACGAAGGAGTGAACAATCAATCATTCACAGGCATAATTCTTATCATATAGATGAAGGCTTGGGCAGTCCCCGAGAATCTCTCAGGGCTCCCACTGATTCTCAAAATAACTTAGATAGCATGACACATACTGTCTTTCAGCTATAAAAGCGACGAAGAAGGTTTGCGTTCCATGGGCGCTCTGACTCCTTGCCTGAGTCGTCTCTCTTGCGCGCTCTTGGCTTCTGGGCGTCGATGAGGTAGTAGGCGCTGTTGCCCAGTACCTTGCTGACGATGAACGGTCCTTCCCAAGGAGCCGAGAGCTTGTGCTGGCCGTCTGTTCGCTGGATCAGCCGGAGCACAAGGTCTTCCTCGCGGAAGGAGCGTGGCTTCACCCGCCGGCTGTGATAGCGGCGGAGACCCTGCTGGTTGATGGCGGAGCGGCTGAGTGCTACCAGCCGGGCCTCCTCCAGCAAGTCCACGCCGTCTTGGCGTGCTTCTTTGGCTTCAGCTTCCGTGTACATGGTGACGCGAGGCGAGTCAAACTCAACGTCTGTTGGGATGACTGCCTCGGCCCCATAGACGAGGAAGAAAGGGGTGAAGCCGGTGGATTTGTTAGGAGTGGTTCTGAGGCTCCATAGGACAGACGACAATTCTTCGATCCAGCAGCCGGCCGACCGCTCCAAAGGTTCGACCAGCCGGGGCTTGATGCCAGATAGGATAAGGCCGTTGGCGTGCTCGACTTGGCCGTTAGACTGTGGATGGGCAACGGACGCTAGGTCCAGCCGGATGCCCTGAGTTGCACAGAAACGGGCAAGTGCGCCTTTGGCAAAATTTGTGCCATTGTCAGTGATGATGCTGTGCGGTATACCATACCGGACTGTGATGTCTGCAATGAATGTCACAGCAGTTGGGCCATTGAGTTTCTTGATTGGCTTGGCTTCGATCCACTTGGTGAATTTATCTATTTCCACAAGTAAGTGTGTCAGGCCTCCTCTGGCAGTTTTGAAAGATCCTACCATATCCAGACCCCAGACGGCAAATGGCCAAGTGATCGGAATAGTCTTGAGTGCAGAAGCAGGCAAATGTTGCTTGGAGCTGAAGCGTTGGCAGCCGTTGCACTTCTTCACCAAATCTTTGGCATCGTCCAAAGCAGTCGGCCAGAAGAAACCGTGGCGGAAAGCTTTGGCTACGAGAGACCTTGAGGCCGCGTGGTGGCCACACTCCCCTTGGTGAATGTCCTTCAGGATGGCCAGCCCTTTTGTTGCTTCTACACAGCGCTGGAAGACGCCCGTGGCACTCCTTCTGACGAGCTCTTTGTTGACAATGGTATAAGCTGAGGCTCGACGTTGAACTTGTCGTGCCAAGGTTTCTTCTACTGGCAGCTCTCCTTTGAGCAGGAATGTGAGGATTGGATGTGCCCAAGACGGTGCTGAGACTCCAGTTGCTTCGGCCAGAGAGACCAGGGTGGTTGGGCTGGGAGGTGGAGGGCTGGGCTGAGCCGCCTGCTGGGTCTCTGAAGTCCCCGAGCCGTCTGCTGGAGCCGGCGCCTCCTGGCCGTCTGTTGGAGCAGTCCCCGGGCCAGGAGCTGGCGCGGCTGTGGGTGACCCGTCTATTAGAGTTGGAGTGTCGTGGCCGCCTGCCGGGGCAGTCTTTTGGCCAGCAGCCGAAACCGCGGGGCCTCCTGCCCCGGGGTCGGCTGGTATGAAGATTGACTCCGACTCTGGTGAAGGCTTGATAGACGGTTTGCGCAGGCATTGGAGATATACGCCGGCTGGTATTGCTTGGCGGGTGGAACCGATTCGTGCCAAGGTGTCCGCTTGCATGTTATCAGCTCGTGGCACATGGAGGAACTCGCAGCCATCAAAGTGTCCGCTGATCTGCTGGACGAGGAAGCGGTAGCTTGCCATATTTGCATCCTTGGCGTCCCAGTCCCAGACGACTGCTGGACAACCAAGTCCGAGTCACCGTAGCACAGCCCTCGGCGGATGCCAATCTCCTTGGTCATCCGGAGCCCGTGGATAAGTGCCTCATATTCTGCCACGTTGTTGGAGGCGGCAAAGTGGATCTGCAGGGTATACTTGAGCTTATCGCCTTTGGGGGAGGTGAGGACGACGTCGGCTCCCAGGCCGGTGCACATCTTTGAACCGTCAAAGTGCATCCGCCAATGGGTTGAGTCTGGCACAGGCGGCAGGTACTGGGTTTCGGCCCAATCGACGAGGAAGTCAGCCAATGCTTGCAACTTGATGGTGGTGCGCGGCTGGTAGAAGATGGTGAAGGGGGCCAGCTCGATGGCCCACTTGGCCACTCTTCCTGAGGCATCTATGTTCCCCATGATTTCAGCAAGCGGGGCCGTGCAGACGACCGTGACAGAATGCTCTTGGAAGTACTGCTTGAGTTTCTTGGCGGTGAAGTACACGCCATAGCAAATCTTCTGGTAATGGGGGTAATTCTCTTGGACGCTGATAGCACTTCACTCAAGTAGTAGACGGGCCGCTGGACGGGCAAGGCTCTGCCGTCTTCTGGGCGCTCGACCACGATGACAGTGCTGACCACCCGGCTGGTGGCGGCTATGTAAAGGAACATGGGTTCCTTGTCTGCTGGCGCCGCCAGGACATGCGGGGTGGACAACAGTCGCTTGAGCTGCTGGAAGGCTTCATCCGCCTGGTCATTCCACTCGAAGCAAGTGGTTTTCTTCATCAATTGGTACAGGGGGAGTGCTTTTTCTCCCAGCCGGCTGATGAAGCGGCTGAGAGATGCCAGGCACCCCGTGAATCTCTGGACATCTCGCACACGGGTTGGTCGTTCCATCCTCTCGATGGCCTTGATCTTTGCAGGGTTGCACTCAATGCTGCGTTCGGGCACGAGGAAGCCAAGGAGTAGGCCTGCTGGTACCCCAAAGACGCATTTCTCCGGGTTTAGCTTAATCCGAAAGCGGTGCAGATTCTCAAATGTTTCTTGGAGATCTCCCAACAGGGTTCCTCTCTTCTCCGTCTTCACCACAATATCATCCACGTAAACATGGGCATTCCTGCCAAGCTGCTTGAGGAGACACTTCTGCATGCAACGCTGAAAGGTGGCGCCGGCATTTCTCAAGCCGAACGTCATGGTCAGGTAGCAGAAGGTTTCAAACGGCGTGAGGAAGGCAGTCTTCAGACGGTCGGCTGGGTCAAGCTTGATTTGGTGGTATCCTGAATAAGCATCAAGGAAAGACATCAGCTCGCATCCGGCCGTGGATTTAATCACTTGATCTATTCGAGGCAGAGCGAACGGATCTTTGGGGCAAGCTTTGTTCAGGCTGGTGTAATCGATGCACATGCGCCATTTATTGTTCTTCTTCAGCACCAAGACTGGATTTGCTAGCCACTCGGGAAAAAAAATTCCATGATGAAGCCGGCTGCTAGCAGGTGGGCGACCTCCTCCCCAACGACTCTTCTCTTTTCTTCTGACAGGCGGCGCAACGGCTGCCTGATAGGCTTTGCGTCTTCTCTCACGTGCAGCTTGTGCTCGGCGAATTCCGTCGGGACACCAGGCATGTCCTTGGGGGACCATGCAAAGATGTCCCAATTCTCACGGAGGAAATCGACGAGCTCGCTTTCCTATTTGATGTCTAGGCTTGACCCTATGACAGCAAATCGCTCCGGGTGAGATGGGTCCAAGGAAATCTTCTTTGTGTCCTTGGAGGGCTGGAACGAGCCTTGCGGCTCCGCCTCCTTGGGATCGGCTGGTATGGCCGGCTGCTCGCTAGCCATTGCCACCAGCCGCTCCAGACGGCGCTTTTCCTCAGCCACAACAAGGGTTTCTGCCAGGCGACTGCTGGCTGTTGCACATGCGATGAACTTCTCGTAGTCCCCGGTTATGGTGATTATTCCCTTGGGACCAGGCATCTTCATCTTGAGGTAGGCATAATGGGGGGCTGCCATGAACTTTGCAAGAGCGGGCCGGCCCAAGATCACGTGATAGGGGCTTTTTAGGTTCACCACTTCAAACCAGACCGGCTCCCTCCGGAAATGCGTCTTGTCGCCAAATAGGACATCGACCCTGGCCTTGCCGATTGGCGAACAACAGAGACCTGGCACAATGCCATGGAACACGGTCCTCGTGGGCTGAAGCTGCTTCTCTTTGATGCCCAATTTCTCCATGGTGTCTCGGTACATGATGTTGATGCTGCTGCCGCCGTCTACCAGAGCCCGGGAGAAATGGCAGGCCCGCCTGTCAGTGGAGAGAGTAGCGTCCAAGATCAAGGCATAGGCCCCTGGAGATGGCATGACAGCCGGGTGATCCTCTCAGCTCCAGCTGACAGGTCTTTCAGACCAGTGCATGAACTCCGGGCTTTTGACGGCAACAGTGTTGACTTCTCTGCGCTGCTGGCGCCGGCTGTGCCTATCATCCGTCTGGCTGGTGAAGACAACGTAAGCTCCATTTTCTTCTGGGAACTCATCCTGGACCTGGCCGCTAGGACGAGCAGCCGGCGGATTAGGAGGCGGAGCCGACGGTCCAGCAGGCGGCGGAGGCAGAGCTTCTCCCCTCGCAATCCTTGTGAGCCAGTGACACTTTCGTGTGGTGTGGTTGGAGGGCTTCGCGCCGCTGTGGAACTTGCAGGGGGCGTCCAAGGCTTGATCAAAGGAGAAGGCCGGCTACCACATCGGTTTGCCTCCCCTCTGGCGCTTGGGCCCTGCTTGAGCTTCTGGCTGCTGTCCGTCGACCGCTACCACCAGCCGGCTGTTGGCAGCCGGCGCCTGGGCCTTGCGCTTCTGGTCGTTGGTCTGCTGGGGCTGGCTGGATTATCCTGGCGGCGTCTTGGGAGTTGAAGGGGTCATCTTGCCAGAAGCATCTACTTGCAGCTCGGTCTTCATGGAGGAGGAGTCAGCGGTGGCGTACTTGTCCGCTATGCTTAGCAGCTCATCCAACGTGGCCGGCTCGTCGCACAGGAGCCGGAGTTTGAGCAGGGTGCCTTCTCTGCACCCGGCCGTAAAATACTCAATGGCTTGTACCTCATGCACTCCCTCACAGGAGTTTCGCAGCTCCGCCCAACGCGTCAGATAGTCACGAGCCGACTCGTCCGGGCTTTGGACACACAGGGAGAGCTGACGCGGCTTGGGAGGGCGCTTGTAGGTGCTGGTGAAGTTGCGAGTGAAGGCGTCGGTGAAGTCTAGCCAGCCGTTGATGCTGTTGGGCTTGAGGCTGTTCAGCCATGTCCGAGCCGTGCCCTGGAGCATGAGGGGTACGTACTTCACCGCAACACGTCTGTTGCCTGTGGCGATGCTGACAGCCGTGGAGTAGTCCACCAGCCAGTCCTCCGGTTTCACTGATCCGTTGTACTTGGGGGTGTCTCTGGGGAGCGAGAAGCCCTTGGGAAAAGGCTTGTTGCGGATGCGAGGACCGAAGCAGGCCGGACCGAGGTCATCTTCTTCTTCAACCGTCTGGGAGCGAGCCAGACGGTCTAGGCGGTGGCGGGCGTCATTTTCCCCGACCCCCTCGTGGCGGCCTAAGCGGCCTGCCAGAGAGGGGTGGTCAACAGGCGGAGGAGACACGCGCCTCTCCCGCCTGGGAGGAGGCGGCTGCTCCCCTCGTCGTTCTACGGCCCTCGGGCGGCCGTCTTCGTCGCGCTCGATGGTGAAGCGAGTCTGCCGGCTGTGGCATGCAGCGGCCTCTGAGTCTCGCCCATTGATGGCGCCGACTATTGGAGAGCGGGACGTGGCTCCCTGCTCCCACCGAAGAGGGCGGTTGTCAGCGTGCGCAGCCACCTCTGATACCCGGCGACGGGCCTCCTGCTGCGTAGCAGCAGCGTCGAGGAGCTGGCGGGCACGCTGGGTCATGCAGCGGAGTTCGTCTCCCTCCAAGTGGCCCATCTCATCGACTGCCGCCTGGGCAGCCCTTAGGTTCTCCGATGGAGTGAGGTACACAGGCCGCGGGGCTCCCAGCATGTCCGCTAGCAGCCCGCCGCGATCACGGACAGCGCCGGCTCGGCTAGGTCGCCAGCAGCCGGTGTGCCACAGATGGCGCGGTCCATTTCGCGACGGTAAGCTTCAGTGAGGCGTCGGGAGGCAACCAGTTTGTTGGCGCTGTCGAGGAGCGAGACGCGGAGTGCCTCCAACTCCGCGTCGTCTGCCCCCGCCGCGACAGGGGCGGCGAGGTGCTGCAGAGCGGCCTCGAGCGGGTCTGGACCCGTCCGGCATGATGGTTCGCCGTGATCGGTGACGAGCACCTACGTGACGATGCCGACGGTGCCGCAGATCGGAAGAACGGGAAGACGGTCGTTGACGATCTCCACGTGCTCGGGGAAGGAGTCGTCGGGGTCGACGATCATGTCTATTGGTGGGTCAGAAGAGCCCACTTACTCCACGTCAGAGGCGCGCTCGTCGACGAGGTGGATCTTGTCGAGGAGCTCGACGAGGAAGCTCTCCGGCGCCACTGGCTCGGCCGCCGGGGAAGGTTCGTCGTGGATGCGGGCGGGCCGAGCAGATCGGCGAGCCCGCTCACGGCGCATGCAGCCTCAGCGATGCGAAGCATCCCGGTCTCCACGCCAGCTGGCGTGCCGGGCTGGCTACTCTCGCCAGGAAGGAACAAGGTTCCCGTCCAGAACATGTCTCCGGACGACGGTGCACCTAGCCCCACGGTGGGCGCCAAATGTCGGGATTTTGGGACGACATATGCAAAAGGATGGCTTATCATGCATGGGGTCAAAAGAATGTCGCCGGGCTCGGGAAGCGGGATAAGGCGATACTTAGGACGCCTACAAATCTTACCCAGGTTCGGGGCTCTCCGGGGAGATAACACCCCTAGTCCTGCTCTGCGGGGACTCCGCGTCATCACTGATAGCACTAGAGTAGGTACAGGATTGCTCCTTGAGCTGTGATGTCTAAAGGAAGAAGATGAACAAGGCTAGCTCACCTCCTCTCTCTCCTATCTAGGGTTCTTGTCTTATGAACTTCTAATAGCCAACCCTCCAGCCCTCAACATGGAGGACCCTAGGGGTTTATATAGGCCTACCCCCAGGGGTACAATGGTAATCTCGACGGCGTGGTCCCCAGCCGTCAGTGTCTTCTGGCGCCGGCCTCGCCGCCTGTCTGGCGGCCCCCTCGTGATTGTCTTTCACTGTGGGGGTGCTTTTGCTGACGACAGCCTCGTCGTGAAGGAGATGGCTACAGTGCCATCGTCCGTCGCCGTACGTTGCCTCCTCGCCCCACCTCGTCGTCTTGATGAGGCTCGGACTTCTAGGGCGGGGTGTACCGTCTGCTACCAGACAGCCGTCTCCCCCGGCCGCCTGCCAGAGGCGGTTTGTTCTTGAGCTTGCTCGCTGACCGGTGGGGCCAGCCGCCTGCTGGCCCCGCCGTTTGTGGGTAGTGGGATCGTGGCTTCCTCTGACCGCTGCTTGGTCACGAGCCTTGTGGCTACAGCGACCCGCCGCTTAGGAGATATTCCCAAAGTACATGGTCACTGCAGCCACGTCCATATAGATCTTCTAAGGACATGTTCTCCTCTAGCCATGCCCCCGCCACGCCACCTTAGCGTGTTCCCTGAGGGTGGAATGCGGGGCCGTCTGCTGGCTGGTGCTGCTTGGTGTCGCCGCCTGTTGGGTCCCTGCCGCCTGCTGGCAGCCGGCTCCAAGGGCAGGCCACCCTAGGAGGCGGCTCGAGGAGCAGACGGCCGCGGTAGACCAAGCATCTGTTATTTGTCTTAAAATACCAAGGGTAGGCGCTGAGGGTACCCATGGTCAATATCTCCGACAACAACACTCGATTAAAGTCGAGAAAAAACATGTGTGTCTTATGCAAACATATCACACATGCATCTTCGACAACGGAAGCAAGGTGAGGAGATAGTGTCTGGTTGTTTGCAACCGAGAGAGCAAGACCCCTAGCACGTGGCCTAGAGGGGTCTGACAAACAAGGGAGAGAGGTCGAGAGAGACGTATGGAGAAAATTTAGACATGGGGAGGAGAGAGTGTATGTTTTTCATAAAGAGATCCCCTGGAGATCGTGATGGGACTACATGGGTGCGAGATCGAGTGACAAGGTGTGTGCACGATAGAAGATACCCCAAGAGATATCGAGATGGACGTATGGATGGAAGGAGACAATACGTATGTGTGCTCCTGATGGCTAGTGAGAGATAATCATACTTAGGGGGGAGTGTTTGCGCCTATGATGGAGTGAGGGATTATGGTACTTACTAGGGGGGGTGTGTGTCACATAGAGAGAGAACAAGGGAGAGAGTGTTGGATGGGTCTATATGTTTAGCGCGAGCAAGACATGTGTATGTTTGAACCAGGGAGATATAAAGTTTGAGAGAGATTGAGGAGCCCGATAAGGCTGAGTGGTGCGTCAGATAGCTGAGAGGGGGAAAGAGATATTCCATCCGCTCGATAATGCAGTGCATGTAATTTTTTTAGAAGTCAAACTTTGGAAACTTTGATCAGGTTTACACAAATGTTATTTATATCTTCAATACCAAAGATACATCATACGAAACTACATCTCATGGTGAATCTAATCATATATGTTTGCCGTTCCAGGTGTAATTGTTTTTCTCCACGTACATGGTCAAACTTTGTGATGTTTGACTTTTCAATAAATCAATACGCTATGGACCGAGGAGGGTGCCTAATTCGAGAGCGATCAAGTACGTGTGAAGGAGAATGAGTAAGTATGCAAAAAGAGTATGTGTGTGAAAGAGAAAGTGACAACAAACGATAAATTAGAGAGTGAGTGTGTTTTTTCGTTTCTTAGGCGAACATATCACACATGCATCTCCGAGATAGAAAAGAGAGGCGAGGAGATACACGAAGATAGCTAGTGTGTGATTGTTTGGAACGGAGAGAGACACCCCTATAGCACATGTCCAATAGAGGTCTGGCCAACAAGGTACAAAGGTCGAGAGGGACACATGGAGAACATGGACGCATGGGGAGGGCGAGAGGGTGTGTTTACGATAGAGAGACCCCCTCGAGATCGTGAGGGGGCTATATGGGTGGGAGATCGAGGGAGGTGTGTGCGCGATAGAAAGATGCCCCGAGAGAAATCGAGATAGACCATGCACATGTTTGTGATGGAGACTAAGATTAGCTAGTGATATACATATAGGGGGGACTGCGTGTGCATACAATTGAGTGAGAGACCATCATATTTGGCTAGCTAGGCATGAGATTGTGTGTGTGTGCGTGTGAGATGGAGAGAGAACGAGGCAGCGAGATAGAGTTTTAGATGGGCCTATCGAGTGCGAGTGAGATATGCATGTGTATGTGTGACCCAGGTAGATGGAGAGTTTGAGAGAGAGGGAAGAGCTCCGAGATGACAGAGTGGTGCGTGAGAGAGTTACGGGCAACGAGCCAAGGAATTTGTGTGCGTACGATGAGTGCACCCAAGATATCTAGCTTGGACTAGAGAATCATACATAGTGTGCGAGAGATACCTGTAGATGGAGTATATATGCATGCAAACTAGAAAGA
>LR738711.1:885258282-885320148 GCA_902687465.1 Secale cereale | reverse complement strand
CCATTCCCCCCCCCCCCCATTCATACCTCGTGGGTGTCAAATCACCTTCTCCCCGGAAGCTCCCTTCTCCTGAGCCGCGAAACCTCAGCCCCTCCTCCATGGCGCCCCCACCGCACCAATTTCACAGCCGCCCTCCTCCCTAATGCCGGAGACGCTGTCCATTTGCCGTCGTCCACTGGGCTGTGTGCCTCTTACTCCGTGCTGCTGGAGCTGCCTCGACGACGGTCGCGTGAACCGTACCGTAGCCGATTCACCCCCGCTGTTGTTCACGATGCCGGAGTGGCCCCAACTTCGGATCCGTCCAGAGTCCCGGCGCTGCTTCCCCGTAGCCGTCGACCGTCACGACATCGTTGTTTTCCCTGCCGCCGGTGGCCACCGCAACCACGTCGGCCTTACCGACTCGGCAGCTGGACCTGCCGACTTCACCATGCCGCCAGATAGGTCACACCCTCATATCAAATCACTTTATTTAGGCGTCAGTTCTCTGAATTTTTATTCTAGGCCAATCGATTCCTAATGGGAAGCAGCACCCATCGAGGCGGCGGAGCTCCTAGGCTGCCGGTTGGCTGCTATCTAACGTAAGGGTGCGGGGCCGCAAGTTCGCTGCGGAAGCAGTGCTTAGATGGCTATCTTAGAGTTGCGTGGGTTCAAGGTACTGCCGCCGCCAGATCTGTATGACGGGGAGTCTTTGTGGATTGGCCCTGGGCGGCACAACCACGCCAGTGCGGTGGGGCAGGGAGTGGGGTTTTGGCCGGGGCCACGGACGACGGAGGCAAGCTGCTCTGCCGTTGGTCGCCGGCTCTTCGGGGAAGATTCCTAAAAGTGTCAGCCGGGAGGCACAAGACGCCCAGCAAGCCATCCGGCGTAGATCAGACAGTACCAAAATAAAATAAAATTGTGTGACCCCAATTTAGTCTTAGTCAACAGACGTGTGACCACTCTCGTACCTTGTTGTTGATCTCTTAGTGTATTTCTTCAGATCAAAGAGATGTGTCGTTCTTAACATTATGTGTTATCTACATCTTCAGCCACATCGTCTTCCGACTCATTGCAGCTGCTCCAACAAGGGAAGCATACACCAGAATGGAGCTATAGTCCCCACTCAACAGTTCCCTGCATCGAATGCGCGTGCCCGACATGGACAGCTGCTACTTCTCGAACTTGCGTTGTATTCCCTTGAAGAGGAAAGGGTGATGCAGCACAGTAGCGTAAGTATTTCCCTCAGTTTTTGAGAACCAAGGTATCAATCCAGTAGGAGACCACGCGCAAGTCCCTCGCACCTGCACAAACAAATAAGAACTTCGCAGCCAACGTGATAAGGGGTTGTCAATCCCTTTACGGTCACTTACGAAAGTGAGATCTGATAGAGATGATAGTTTGATATTTTTGGTATTTTTTTATATAAGAACGGAAAGTAAAAGCGGAAAAGTAAAGTAGATCGTAGATTGATATGTTGAGAATATACCCGGGGGCCATAGTTTTCTCTAGTGGATTCTCTCATGATAGCGATATTCTACGTCAGGTAAACAAATTACTGACGAGCAATTGATAGAAAAGCGAATAATTATGAGGCTATCTAGGCAGGATCACTATATATAGGCATCACGTCCGAGACAAGTAGACCGAAATGATTCTGCATCTACTACTACTACTCCACACATCGACCGCTATCCAGCATGCATCTAGAGTATTAAGTTCATAAGAACATAGTAACGCCTTAAGCACGATGACATGATGTAGAGTGATAAACTCAAACATAGTGATATAAAACCCATCTTTTTTATCCTCGATGGCAACAACACAATACGTGCCTTGCTGCCCCTACTGTCACTTGGAAAGGACACCACAAGATTGAACCCAAAGCCAAGCACTTCTCCCATTGCAAGAACTATAGATCTAGTAGGCCAAACCAAACCAATAATTCGAAGAGACTTGCAAGTATGTTATAATCATACATAAAGAGTTCAGAAAAGAACCAAATTTTCTCAAAGATAATCTTGATCATAAACCCACAATTCATCAGATCTCGACAAACACACCGCAAAAAGAGATTACATCGAATAGATCTCCTCGAAGACCGAGGAGAACTTGGTATTGAGATCCAGAGAGAGAGAAGAAGCCATCTAGATACTAGCTATGGACCCGAAGGTCTGTGGTCAACTACTCACAACTCATGGTGAGGCGATGATGATGATGTAGAAGCACTCCGTGATGGATCCCCCCTCCGGCGGAGCTCCGGAACAGGCCCCAAGATGGGATCTCATGAGAACATAAGCTTGCGGCAGTGGAACTAGGGTTTTCTCTGTTGTTCTGATGGTTTCGGGGTACATAGATATATATAGGAAGAAGGAGGGCACCGGGGGCCAGACGTGGGGCCTACGAGGCAGGGGGCGCGCGCCCCACCCTCGAGGACGCCACGTGTTCCCTAATCCGTGGTTCTCAAGTCTCCCGTGCATATTTCGCTCCAAAAATATCTCTCCCGAAGTTTCATTCCGTTTGGACTCCGTTTGATATTCCTTTTCTGTAAAACCCCGAAACAGGAAAAAAAGAGCAATCTGGACTGGGATTTTGGGTTAATAGGTTAGTCCCAAAAATAATATAAAAGTGTATAACAAAGCCCATTAAACATCCAAAACATCATAAATAATAGCATGGAACAATCAAAAATTATAGATACGTTGGAAACGTATCAAGCATCCCCAAGCTTAATTCCTGCTCGTCCTCGAGTAGGTAAATGATAAAAACAGAATTTTTGATGTGGAATGCTAACCAAGATAATTTTCAATGTAGTTCTCTTAATTGTGGCATTAATGTTCAGATCTGAATGATTCAAGACAAAAGTCTATATTGACATAAGAAATAATAATACTTCAAGCATACTAACAAAGCAATCATGTCTTCTCAAAATACTATGGCTGAAGAAAGTTGTCCCTACAAAATCATATAGTCTGGCTATGCTCCCTCATGATCACACAAAATACTCATATCATGCACAACCCCGGTTTCAGCCAAGCACTTGTTTTCATACTCTATTCTTTCAAACCTTTCAACTTTCACGCAATACATGAGCATGAGCCATGGACATAGCACTATGGGTGGAATAGAGTGGTGGTTGCGGAGAAGCCAAAAAGGAGGGCGATAGTCTCACATGGACTAGGCGTATTAACGGGCTATGGAGATGCCCATCAATAGATATCAATGTGAGTGAGTAGGGATTGCCATGCAACGGATGCACTAGAGCTAAAAATGTATGAAAGCTCAAAAGAAACTAAGTGGGTGTGCATCCAACTTGCTTGCTCATGAAGACCTAGGGCATTTGAGGAAGCCCATCGTTGGAATATACAAGCCAAGTTATATAATGAAAATTCCCACTAGTATTTGAAAGTGACTAAACGTGAGACTCTATCATGAACAACATGGTGCTACTTTGAAGCACAAGTGTGGAAAAAGATAGTAGCAATTGTCCTTTTCTTTTTTTTGGGCCTTTCTTTTTTCTTTGGCCTTTCCTTCTTTTTGTTTCTTTCCTTTTTTGGAGGGGCTTTCTTTATTTAGCCTTTCCTCACATGGGACAATGCTCTAATAATGATGATCATCACATTTATATTGATTTACAACTCGATATTACAACTCGATACTAGAACAAAATATGACTCTATATGAATGCCTCCGGTGGTGTACCGGGATATGCAATGAATCAAGAGTGACATGTATCAAAACTTATGCATGGTGGCTTTGCCACAAATACGATGTCAACTACATGATCATGCATGGCAATATGACAATATGAAGCGTGTCATATGAACGGAACGGTGGAAAGTTGCATGGCAATATATCTCGGAATGGCTATGGAAATGCCATGATAGGTAGGTATGGTGGCTGTTTTGAGGAAGGATATATAGTGGGTGTATGGTACCGGTGAACGTTGCGTGGTACAAGAGAGGCTAGCAATTGTGGAAGGGTGAGAGTGTGTAATATCCATGGACTCAACATTAGTCAAAAGAACTCATATACTTATTGCAAAAATTTACGAGTCGTCAAAACAAAGCAATCAACACATGCTCCATGCTCCTAAGGGGAGGTTGGTAGGAGTTATCCATCGCGCGCCCCGACCTCTGCACAAAGGTTGACACTTTACAAATACCTCATGCTCTAACTTCGTCACATAGCGGTTCACCATACGTGCATGCAACGGGAATCACTAACCTTAACGCAAGTATTTCTCAATTTCATAATAACTCCATTAGCATGACTCTAATATTACTATCCTCATATCTCAAAACAATTATCAAGCATCCAACTTCTCATCATATTCAATGCACTTAGTATGAAAGTTTTTACTACATTGATCTTGGATGCCTATCAGGTGAAGGCTAATTTTATAGCCAAAGCACATTACCATGCTGTTTTAATAGACTCTCTAAAGGATATAAGTGAAGCATGAGAGATCAACAAATTCATCAAAATAAAATTACAACCGTGCTCTAAAAGATATAAGTGAAGCACTAGAGCAAAAACTATTCCACTCAAAAGATATAAGCGAAGCACATAGAGTGTTCTGTCAATTCCTAGGCCATATTTATCTCTCTCAAAAAGGTGTGTCCAGCAAGGATAATTGTGGCAAACTAACAAGCAAAGACTCAAATAATACATGACGCTCCAAGTAAAACACATATCATGTGGTGAATAAAAATATAGCTCCGAGTATAGTTACCGATAGATGAAGACGTAAGAGGGGATGCCTTCCCGGGGCATCCCCAAGCTTAGGCTCTTGGTTGTCCTTGAATTTTACCTTGGGGTGCCTTGGGAATCCCCAAGCTTAGGCTCTTGCCACTTTTTGTTCCATAGTCCATCAAAGCAATACTCAAAACTTGAAAACCTCACAACACAAAACTTAGACAAAAATCTCGTGAGCTCCGTTAGTATAAGAAAACAAACCACTACTCAAAGGTACTGTAATGAATTCATTCTTTGTTTATATTGGTGTTAAACCTACTGTATTCCAACTTCTCTATGATTCATATCCTCCAATACTACTCATAGATGCATCAAAATAAGCAAACAACACACGAGATAAAGAATCTGTCAAAAACAGAACAGCCTGTAGTAATCTGTAACATTCGCATATTCCTGTAACTCCAAAAAAATTGAAATAAATTGGTAAACGTGGGGAATTTTTCTATTAATCATCTGCAAAAAGAATCAACTAAATAGCACACTCCAGTAAAATCTGGTGTCCATTCTAGCGAGCGCTAATGATTCTGTTTTTCATAGCAAGATCATATAAACTTCACACAAGTCTTCCCAAAGGTTCTACTTGGCACAAACACTAATTAAAACACAAAACCACATCTAAAGAGAAGCTAGATGCAATATTTATTCCTAAACATAAGCAAAAAAACAAAAAATATAAAATTGGGTTGCCTCCCAACAAGCACTAACGTTTTACGCCCCTAGCTAGGCACGATACATGGATAGATCTAGGGAATGCCATAATGATACGATATATCGCGAAAACTCATCTCATATTCCCTACGTTCAGCAGCAAGTTTCCTTTGTGGCAAGCAAAAGTAATCAAAAGGGCTAAATTTAATGGGACAGAAGTCCCCCATATCAAGATCAGGAGGAATAGGTTCCTCTTTTGTCCCTTTATAGTGTACAACCAATTCATCATTATAGGCATTCTTTTGGCAGAAGGTCATGAGCCTTCAGTCAAGGGAGAAGCCCAACCCATTGTTTTGAATAGCAAAATCATCATTCAACTCAGAAATTCTATCAACCAAGACATTCGTAGGAACCTTTTTCTAAGGTTTTCATTAAAAGCAACATGATCAGAAGATCACAACCACATTATGTCTTCTTGATTAAATAAGATAGCCTCTATGGGAGGTCGACCAACATCTACCCCATAATGAGCAAAGTTTTCTTTGGCCTCTTTCATGATAAATCTAAACTCATGAGCCAAAAAGATAGTCGCCGCACGCTTAACAGAAGAATGCTCAATATTGGAAAATTCCAGAAATATTCTCTGAATACAGGAATGCATATGGATAAATTGCCTTTCAATTTCATACAAGCATATATATAGCATCCGCAAGGCTACTAGTTCTGTGAAGAATAGAGCCACCCATAGTGGCAAAGCACCGGGACAAGTAAAGAAGTCTTGAAGAACTCCTTTTCCAATGATGTTACCACTACCAACCCGGAATTTCTTAATATGTAACGTGGTACTTTCATCCGGGGGGGTCAACATAGACGTTGCCCTCAACATTACTACCCTTCTCGATAAAATCTTCCGCCATCTCAGACATGAGGGCAAGCGAACGATAAACACACGGCAGAAGAAGGGCAAATAAAACGGCAAGGGTGAAGTGGGGGAGAGGAAAACGAGAGGCAAATAAATGTAATGCGAAGGATAAGGGTTTGTGATAGGTACTTGGTATATGACTTTTGCGTAAGCCTCCCCGGGAATGGCGCCAGAAATTCTTCTTGCTACTTCTCGAGCTTGCGTTGTATTCCCTCAAAGAGAAAAGGGTGATGCAGCACAGTAGCGTAAGTAATTCCCTCAGTTTTTCAGAACCAAGGTATCAATCCAGTAGGAGACCACACGCAAGTCCCTCGCACCTGCACAAACAAATAAGAACTTCGCAGCCAACGCGATAAGGGGTTGTCAATCCCTTTACGGTCACTTACGAAAGTGAGATCTGATAGAGATGATAGTTTCATATTTTTGGTATTTTTGGATATAAGAACAGAAAGTAAAAGCGGAAAAGTAAAGTAGATTGTAGATTGATATGTTGAGAATAGACCCGGGTGGCATAGTTTTCTCTAGTGGCGTCTCTCATGATAGCGATATTCTACGGCGGGTAAACAAATTACTGTCGAGCAATTGATAGAAAAGCGAATAATTATGAGACTATCTAGGCATGATCATTATATATAGACATCACGTCCGAGACAAGTAGACCGAAACGATTCTGCATCTACTACTATTACTCCACACATCGACCGCTATCCATCATGCATCTAGAGTATTAAGTTCATAAGAACAGAGTAACGCCTTAAGCAAGATGACATGATGTAGAGGGATAAACTCAAACATAGTGATATAAACCCCATCTTTTTATCCTCGATGGCAAAAATACAATACGTGCCTTGCTGCCCCTACTGTCACTGGGAAAGGACACCGCAAGATTGAACCCAAAGCAAAGCACTTCTCCCATTGCAAGAACTATAGATCTAGTAGGCCAAACCAAACCAATAATTCGAAGAGACTTGCAAGGATATTATAATCATACATAAAGAGTTCAGAAAAGAACCAAATATTTCTCAAAGATAATCTTGATCATAAACCCACAATTCATCGGATCTCGACAAACACACCGCAAAAAGATACGAGCTATGGACCCGAAGGTCTGTGGTAAACTACTCACAACTCATGGTGAGGCGATGATGATGATGTAGAAGCACTCCGTGATGGATCCCCCCTCCGGCGGAGCTCCGGAACAGGACCCAAGATGGGATCTCACGGGAACATAAGGTTGCGGTGGTGGAACTAGGGTTTTCTCTGTTGTTCTGATGGTTTCGGGGTACGTAGATATATATAGGAAGAAGGAGGGCACCGGGGGCCAGACGTTGTTCCCACAAGGCAGGGGGCGCGCCCTATAGGGGGGCGCTCCCCCCACCCTCGTTGGACTCCATGTGTGCCCTACTCTGTGGTTCTCAAGTCTCCCGTGTGTATTTTGCTCCAAAAATATATCTCACGAAGTTTTATTCCGTTTGGACTTCGTTTGATATTCCTTTTCTGTAAAACCCTGAAATAGGAAAAAAAGCAGCAATCTGGACTGGGCCTTTGGGTTAATAGGTTAGTCCCAAAAATAACATAAAAGTGTACAACAAAGCCCATTAAACATCCTAAACATCATAAATAATAGCATGGAACAATCAAAAATTATAGATACGTTGGAGACGTATCAACAGCCACAACAACTGCAGGGCCATCGATAAGTCAGCACATGATGCTCACTCCTATGGATGGCGGCCAGATAAGTTGTACCCTCATCTTACTTGTGTGCAATATTTATGGCTTTGTTCTTCATCTAAGCATGGAAAATAGATTATCTCATTTCACTATATATTCATGCTAATCTCTTACGGGTCTTGTTCAGGAGTTAATGTTGTTCCATAGTTCAGCTAAGATACTTGTTCTTTAGGTAACACTATTCCATAGTTATCATCCATCAGCCAATGCTATCCCACGGGCTCGTGATTATAGTATTAGACCACTTCTAGTATTACCTATGTTGTTCTTTAATACTTTTGTGTGCCATCTAGTTAATCTCGAGTACAAACGATACATATTCTGTAGCTTTCATTTGTGTTCTCCCTTTAGTTTTTGAGACCTATTGCTGCTAGTTAACCCCAGTCCTACTTTTTATGCCATCTCCTACAAGCACTCATTACATAAATCTAACTACTAGTTGTCTTCCATGCATGTCAGATATAATTGCCACCACTGATATATCCACAAGAACCTCACGGAGTAATGTAAAAGGCCAATAAACTTGATGCCAATGATACCCAATATGATGGAACATGTAAAGACAGTTCTTCAGAGGACTTGCAGAAAGATGTTGAATCCTCTTCACCCGACAAGGTCCTTGCTTTAACTTGGCCCATGATATGGGTAGAACATGCATATAATGTCCTGGAGTGTATCTACTCTGTTGCAATGCCATGTGCTTAGCATGCTGATCATGCATGTAAATATGTCATGCCTTCCTATTTTTCAGTACCTATTCCATTCATGATAACATGTTTTCAAATTCAAGTATTGTCATTCTACTCTATCGCAATGCCATCTGTTAATTTGGACATCATGCTTCTGAATATCTTATGCATTGTTATTCATCAGTATGTACTTCATCTGTCTACCATACCATGTTTTTTTACATTAAAGTGTTGTTCTAGTGCTCTGTTGCAATGCCATCTTAGTTTCCCAATCATACACGTGTATGTTGCCTTTGTTTTTTCTGTACGTATTCCGCTAGCATACAGTTTTACATTCAACTAGTGTTTTTTTACTGTGTTGTCCTGTCGTATCCCTAGCTCTTACACCATACTCCCTCCGTCCGGATTACATGTTGCCGAAATGGATAAAAAATGATGTATTTAGAACTGAAATATGCCTAGACCCATCCATTTTTTCCGGATGGAGGGAATACATGTCAATATGTCATGCCTTTCTATTCTTCGGTACCTATTCCATCTCTTTGCTGTAGCATGTTTTATAATTGAAGCACCATTCTTCTATACAAGGCATGCAAGGGGAAGACGACTATGTTAGAATCTGAAGGGTTACAAACCAGGTCTTTGCAAAAGATCCAAACGCCAGGAGATAATAAACCAACTCCAGATTTTATAGGTACTGCTCCAGCATAGAGAAACCCAACTCCTACTGATAATAAGCAGATTCCAGTGGCCAAAGAACTAGTTCGCTCGAGTCCAGCAAAAATATGTCAACTCCATTCTAAGAAGCGTGTGCGTATCCTTGCATCATGAAATTTTATAGCATGTTGATCATATTTTCTACATTTTTCTTATCCCATCTCTCTTTTAGAAAATAAGCTTAACAGATAGAAGAATTTCTGCACTCGTATCGTCTGTGAGGAAAGATTCTTGCAGGAATTCTCTCTACTCCAATGCAGATGTAAGTACCTGTTGTATATCACTATATTTTTACATCAGCATGTATTTTGTTAATTGGCATGAATCCAACCTTTATCTGATCTAAATTTAGTTGTAGCAAAATGTATGATTAAAGGCCACAATGTTGATTTTTGTAAGGAAAACTGCCAGGTAGTTTTGCATCCTGAGCTGCATGAGTGTACTATCTCATATCAGTGGGTTTGATTACTTTGGTTCTGCAGTGGGTTTTTAGTGTTTTTTTACTGTGTTGCCCTGTCGTATCCCTAGCTCTTACATCATACTCCCTCCGTCCGGATTACATGTCGCAGAAATGGATAAAACTAGATGTATCTAGAACTGAAATACGCCTAGACCCATCCATTTATTTCCGGATGGAGGGAATACATGTCAATATATCATGCCTTTCTATTCTTCAGTACCTATTCCATCTCTGTTGTAGCATGTTATATTATTGAAGCACCATTCTTCTATATAAGGCATGCAAGGGGAAGACGGCTATGTTAGAATCTGAAGGGTTACAAACCAGGTCTTTGCAAAAGAACCAAATGCTAGCAGATAATAAACCAACTCCATTTTCATAGATACTGCTCCAGCACAGAGAAACCCAACTCCCACTGATAATAAGCAAACTCTAGTGGCCAAAGAACTAGTCCGCTCCATTCCAGCAAAAGAATGTCAACTCCATTCTAAGAAGCGTGTGCGTATCCTCGCATCATGAAATTTTATAGCAGTCTGATCATATTTTCTTCATGTTTCTTACCCATCTCTCTTTTAGAAAATAAGGTTAAATGATAGAAGATTTCCTTCATTGGCATTGTATACGAGGAAATTATCTTGCGGGAATTCTCTCTGCTCCAATGCTGATGTAAGTACTGATACGTCTCCAACGTATCTATAATTTTTTATTGTTCCATGCTATTATATTATCCTTCTAGGATGTCTTATGGGCTTTATTATACACTTTTATATGATTTTTGGTACTAACCTATTAACCCAGAGCCCAGTGCCAGTTTCCATTTTTCTCCTGTTTTAGGGTTTTACAGAAAAGGAATATCAAACGGAGTCCAATTGACGAGCCAATTTTATATGATTTTTTCTGGACCAAAAGAAGCCCCCAAAGCAAAAGAGTAGGGACAGGGGAGCCACGGGCTGCCCTCGAGGATGGGGGGCGCGCCCTGGGAAGGTGGTGGCGCCCCCTATCTCGAGGACAGCGCAGAAGCTTCCCTGACGTGGGACCTATGCCAAAAATTCCTATAAATACTGAAACCTTCGGAAATTAACCTAGATCGGGAGTTTCGCCACCGAAAGCCTCTGTAGCCACCAAAAAACAAATCTAGACCCCGTTCCGGCACCCTGTCGGAGGGGGAATCCCTCTCCGGTGGCTATCTTCATCATCCCGGCACTCTCCATGACGAGGAGGGAGTAGTCCACTGATACGTCCAAAACGTATCTATAATTTCTGCTTGCTCCATGCCTTTTTTGTGTGATATTGCTATGATATTTATGCACTTCCATATACTTTTGATCATATTTGGACTAACCTACTAATGGTTGCAAAAGTGCACAATGTTCTTGTTTTACACTTTATTGTGTATGAATTACTTGGAAATTGACAAAAACGCAAAAGGAGTCGTATTGGAGTAGGACTCTGACTTTCCTGAAATCTGTCTGAGAACGTTTTTTAAAGATGGTCACGTGCTGGCCCGAAGACGACGTCAAATGGAAAAAGTCTAGTTGCGAAAGTTGTGGGGAATTTCGAGGCGATGCTTCTGGATATAAAATTCGTCCAAATCGGAGTCCGAACGGCCGAGTAAAGCCCGTTTTACTGAGGCCCAAAATCTGATAACGGGAATCCGAGAGTCTATATAAAGAGAGAAAACCTAGGTCACCAAGGGCCACGAATTTTCCTCCTCCCGAGCCGCCGTCTTGGAGGGGAGGACCAGCACCATTGCAGCACCATCCACAAAGAAGAAGGGGGGCCAAGGAGCCGCTGCCCCTAGGGCCGCCGCCGCCCCCAAGGGCCACCGCCGCCCCCTAGGGCCGCCGCCGTCTCCTCCTCGCCGCCGCCGCCTCCGTGGCCGCCGCCGGCCGCCGCCTCCTCGCGGGGCTGCACCTCTCCATCAACACCATCATCAACCTCCTTCTCACCATGTCCATGCGTGAGTAGTTTCCTCCGGGGCCGAGGGCTCGTACGTGTAGCTATGTGGTTATCTCTCTCTCCCATGATGTGCTCTTCGTTGTGATCATAGGCTATGTTAATCTAAGGAGATCCCATGATATTTTCCCTTCCTCTATGTATTGGATTGATGTACTCACTTGTCTTTATCTAGTATAATCCCCGAGACCAAGGTGACAGCGGTCTATTGGACATGGATTAGAAAAATATTTTCATGAGTGATTTCCTCTCTTGTGTGTTGATTGAAGATTGAGAGTCTCTTGGTGCTTGTCTTTTACTATCCTTTAGATATGTTGTGGTGATTATGGGTCTCTCTTTGGATGGCCGCGGTGACATTGGGAAGTCCTTAGATTGAGAACTACGAACTTTGAGGTGTGCTTTTGTATCCCTACATAATTCTCGTCCTCTCTTGACCACGAAGGAATGACCTCCGGGTGCGTCTCCATTGCATGTTTTATGGGAAATATCATGTGATTCGATTATGTTAATGTTGTTGGGAGTTGCCACTTGTGAAAGTATGAACCCTAGGCCTTGTTTCCACCATTGCAATACCATTTGTGCTCACGTTTACCACTTGTTTGCTTGCTGCACTTTTTATTACAGATTTATATTACTTTGCTTTGCCACTCCTATCATCCATATCACTTGCCATTTAACATCTCTTCGCCGAACTAGTGCACATATACAACTCCTAGTTGTATTAGGTGTATTGGGGACACAAGAGACTTCTTTTATCTTAGTTGCAGGGTTGCTTGAGAGAGAACATCTTCAACCTCTACTTCCCTGAGTTCGATAAAACTTAGGTCATCCACTTGAGGGAAATTGCTGCTGTCCTACAAACCTCTGCGCTTGGAGGCCCAACATAGTCTACAAGACTAGAAGCGTGTGTAGACATCAAGCTATTTCTGGCGCCGTTGCCGGGGAAGTGAGTGCTTGAAGGTATATCTTTAGATCTTGCAATTAAATCTTTTTGTTTCTTGTTTTTATTTTCACTAGTTTTGCTTAATGGAAAACAACAAAAATATGAGAGAGCTTTATAAGCTCTACCTTGAACTTGGACATGATGTGTTCGAAGAGAAAATTAAAAAACATTTGGAACTTTATTATTTGCATAACAATCATGATGGTGGTGATGTTATTAGTATGTTTTTATTTAATATCAATATTGCTAATGACATGGAAAGCTCTAAGCTTGGGGATGACACGTTTGATGAACATGATATTTTTAGTCCCCCAACTTTTGAGGAGAAAATTTACTTTGATGATACTATGCCTCCTATATATGATGATTACAATGATGAATATGATATTTTCAGTCCACCTACTATTGAGGATAAAATTTATTATGATTATGATATGCCTCCTAAATACGATGATTACCATGATGGTTATGATAGTCTTACTCTCACTATTCCTAATAAGAAAGATTTTGCTTATATGAAGAGTAATGACACTTTTATGCTTTTGGATCATGGAAATAATGCCTTATGTGATAGTTATATTGTTGAGTCCATCCATGATGCCACTGAAATTTATAATGAGAGAGGGAGACATGGTTCTAAATATCTTAATAATAAGAAGTTTCCTCTTTTTATGGTGAATATTTTGAAGTTATGCTTGTTTTGCCTTCCTATGCTTATTGCTTTGTGCTTCAATGAATTATTCTATTGCAATATTCCTATACATAGGAAGCATGTTAGGCTTAAATGTGTTTGGTATTTGCTTCTTGATGCTCTCTTTTGTTCTTCAACTCTTATTCCTACGAGAGCATCATTAAAGTCTTATGCCTAGCTTAAAGGCATAAAAAAGCGCTTTTGGGAGGCAGCCCACAATGAATAAAATTTTATTTTGCTTTTGTTGTGTATTGATGTTGTTACTACAGTAGCATCATCATTGTATCTTTACTTTTCAGCTTTGTGCCAAGAGTAGCCTCTGATTGCAAGAAAGTTCAAAAGTTGTGACGTGCTGTCCAGGAAACAGATTCTGTCCTTGGGCAGAAAAAATCGTATAAAATCACCAGATCATCTTTTTGGTCTGAATTTTTTCGACAGCGTGCTCTATACAATTTCCTTTCGGGCGTCTGTTCTGAGTTTTTTGATTAGAGTTGCAGAAGTGCCCCGAAAAAATCATTTAGTACCTGCTGGTCTGTTTTTCACAGATTCTGTCCTGTTTTGCCTTTCCTTCATTTTGCAAACCTTGAGCTTGCTTTTTCTTTGCAAAAACCTTTTGGCAATCTTGAGAAACAGTAGACCTTCAAGAATATCCTTATTTCCAGCAAGGAAAAATTATTTTATTATGGGTACTAACCTCGCTAATCAGATTATGATGAGTTATGTATGAAGGGAGTTTTTAAGTGTGCGAGGGAAGATGATAAACAAATTCAGGAGTGTCAAACGCTCAAGCTTGGGGATGCCCCCATGCACCCCCAAGAAATATTCAAGAAGACTCAAGCGTCTAAGCTTGGGGATGCCCCCGTGCATCCCCTTCTCCATCAACATTATCAGTTCGTCTTTCGTTCCACTATATTTTTATCACTTCATGTGTTATGTGCTATGCTTGGAGCGTCTTGCTTTTAGTTTCCTTTTTAGTTTTCTTTAGCTTTGCTTGCTTTTCATAACGAGTTGGAACTCAGCTTTCTTTGTGTGGGAGAGAAACACGCTCCACTTCAACCTAGAACATAACATAGAATTTTCATGTCTATCCTTGCTGTGTGTGTTCTTTGTCTTTTAATAGCTACTGTCATGCTTAGCTCTTAATTTTCATGCTTATCTTTTTAAAGAGATTTTGTTTAGTTGGTCGCTGGAACTCTCTTTAGTTATCATGCTTATCTTGTTAAGAGAGTTGGCTTCTGTTGCTTTGGTCGATGTGTCTATGATAAAAATGCTACGTGCATAATGGTGCTTAGTAGTTCATGTTTTCTTATGGTTAGTCTCAAATAGCTGGGGGGTTCCCAATGTGTTATTGGAGTACCAACATGATTTGTTTGCCTATGATGTGGTATGGTTTAGTGATATCTTCCTTCAAGAATTTATTTTGATTGACTTGGTGTATGCTCACGCATATTTAAGACTGTAAAGAAAATCTACCAAGCCTTGATGATCTTTAATTTTTGAGTAGCGATATAACTTCCATGCCTGATTCAATGTTGCTTTGTCGCTCTGCATGATTATGACCGTCATTGCTCTTTTAGTTGGTCGCTCCCAGTCTTTTGCTAACCTTCGCCTGTACTAAGCGGACTGACTGCTTGTGCATCCAAAATCTTTTAAACCAGTTATGCCATATGAGTCCACCATACCTTCCTATACATGGTATTTACCTGCCATTCCTAATGAAGACTTTCATGTACCATCTCGAAATTATTCAAAAAAAAGCATTTCTCTTTTATGCCTCTGTTTTAGTTCATGAGGAAGTAGTAGTTAATTCATGATCTTTTTAAGTTGGACAAGCTTCACCCCGGGATTGCATGTCTAATGTGCAAACCCATAATATGAGAAGGAACTGGCAAAGAGTGCGCCCGGCTCAAAATTAATATAACAGACAAACCCTACTTCACGCTTTGTTCATGAGAAATCAGAAAATTTGGCAGTGATAAACAAAGGAGATTAAGAGGATGTGATCGTCCTCATTCGGGAGCCTTTCCTCGAAACTTGTCCATCTCAAGAAGTGATTGAGTTGTCTGCTAGCATTCGTTGACGAAACATGCACATCCAAAATAATAATTATTACCTCTGTTTTTAAAACCAAGAGCTCTGGTACATGTTTTGTCTTTGTTTCCGACCACGAGTTTTCAACTTTGCCAACAGAAGCCACGGTTCGAGAGTCTCCACCTTCTTTAAAGCACCAACTATTGAGAGCATGATTGTCATTCTGAGTGTAATGTGCATTGTCCCAAAGTACCATTGTCTTTTGCATGATTATGATATCGTTTATTCTGAAATCATTGTATCTAGTCGTCACTTGAACCTTGGAGGTGCCCCTGCATTTATGTTTTGCTTCACTAAAGGGGGCAAGCGAGGTACCACTTTATCATATTTGCACACCATGCTCACTACAAATCTATTGAGTGTTTCAGTATCATATTGTAAAACTTTCAGTTCTTTGTGATTTTCTCATGAGGCAACTTAATTACTACAGATTCAATGTCTCAGTAAGCACTTGTCATGTGACTGTGAAAAGTTCTTATATGGTTAATAGCATGTCACCACAGAAATTATGCTTGTTATCATTTACCTACTCGAGGACGAGCAAGAATTAAACTTGGGGATGTTGATACGTCCAAAACGTAGCTATAATTTTTGCTTGCTCCATGCCTTTAGTGTGTGATATTGCTATGATATTTATGCACTTCCATATACTTTTGATCATATTTGTACTAACCTACTAATGGTTGCAAAAGTGCACAATATTCTTGTTTTACACTTTATTGTGTAGGAATTACTTGGAAATTGACAAAAACGCAAAACAAGTCGTATTGGAGTAGGACTCTGACTTTCCTGAAATCTGTCTGAGAACGTTTTTTAAAGATGGTCACGTTCCGGCCCGAAGACTACGTCAAACGGAAAAAGTATAGTTGCGAAAGTTGTGGGGAATTTCGAGGCGATGCTTCTGGATATAAAATTCGTCCAAATCGGAGTCCGAACGGCCGAGTAAAGCCCGTTTTACTGAGGCCCAAAATCTGATGACGGGAATCCGAGAGTCTATACAAAAAAGAGAAAACCTAGGTCACCAAGGGCCACGAATTTTCCTCCTCCCGAGCCGCCGTCTTGGAGGGGAGGACCAGCACCATTGCAGCACCATCCACAAGGAAGGAGGGGGGCCAAGGAGCCGCTGCCCCTAGGGCCGCCGCCGCCCCCAAGGGCCGCCGCCGCCCCCTAGGGCCGCCGCCGTCTCCTCCTCGCCGCCGCCGCCTCCGTGGCCGCCGCCGGCCGCCGCCTCCTCGCGGGGCTGCACCTCTCCATCAACACCATCATCAACCTCCTCCTCACCATGTCCATGCGTGAGTAGTTTCCTCCGGGGCCGAGGGCTCGTACGTGTAGCTATGTGGTTATCTCTCTCTCCCATGATGTGATCTTCGTTGTGATCATAGGCTATGTTAATCTAGGGTGATCCCATGATATTTCCCCTTCCTCTATGTATTGGATTGATGTACTCACTTGTCTTTATCTAGTATAATCCCCGAGACCAAGGTGACAGCGGTCTATTGGACATGGATTAGAAAAATATTTTCATGAGTGATTTCCTCTCTTGTGTGTTGATTGAAGATTGAGAGTCTCTTGGTGCTTGTCTTTGACTATCCTTTAGATATGTTGTGGTGATTGTGGATCTCTCTTTGGATGGCCGCGGTGACATTGGGAAATACTTAGATTGAGAACTACGAACTTTGAGGTGTGCTTTTGTAGCCCTACATAATTCTCGTCCTCTCTTGACCACGAAGGAATGACCTCCGGGTGCGTCTCCATTGCATGTTTTATGGGAAATATCATGTGATTCGATTATGTTAATGTTGTTAGGAGTTGCCACTTGTGAAAGTATGAACCCTAGGCCTTGTTTCCACCATTGCAATACCATTTGTGCTCACGTTTACCACTTGTTTGCTTGCTGCACTTTTTATTACAGATTTATATTACTTTGCTTTGCCACTCCTATCATCCATATCACTTGCCATTTAACATCTCTTCGCCGAACTAGTGCACCTATACAACTCCTAGTTCTATTAGGTGTGTTGGGGACACAAGAGACTTCTTGTATCTTAGTTGCAGGGTTGCTTGAGAGAGACCATCTTCAACCTCTACTTCCCTGAGTTCGATAAACCTTAGGTCATCCACTTGAGGGAAATTGCTGCTGTCCTACAAACCTCTGCGTTTGGAGGCCCAACATAGTCTACAAGAGTAGAAGCGTGTGTACCAGTAGCTATGTGTTTGATCTCTCTCTCTCTCTCTCTCTCTCTCTCTCTCTCTCTCTCTCTCTCTCTCTCTCTCTCTCTCGTGTTCTTGAGATGGCACGATCTTGATGTATCGCGAGCTTTGCTATTCTAGTTGGCTCTTATAATGCTTCTCCCCCTCTACTCTCTTGTAATGGATTGAGTTTTCCCTTTGAAGTTATCTTATCGGATTGAGTCTTTAAGGATTTGAGAACACTTGATGTATGTCTTTCATGTGTTTATCTATGGTGACAATGGGATATCATGTGATCCACTTGATGTATGTTTTGGAGATCAACTTGCGGGTTCCGTGAACTTGGGAATCTATGCATAGGGGTTGGCACACGTTTTCGTCTTGACTCTCCGGTAGAAACTTTGGGGCACTCTTTGAAGTTCTATGTGTTCGTTGAATAGATGATTCTGAGATTGTGTGATGCATATCGTATAATCATACCCACGGATACTTGAGGTGACAATGGAGTATCTAGGTGAAATTAGGGTTTTGGTTGATTTGTGTCTTAAGGTGTTATTCTAGTACGAACTCTATGATAGATTGAATGTTACTACGGTCTCTTGAATAGATCGATCAGAAAGAATAGCTTTAAGGTGGTTTTGTACCCTACCATAATCTCTTCGTTTGTTCTCCGCTATTAGTTACTTTGGAGTGACTCTTTGTTGCATGTTGAGGGCTGGTAATATGATCCAATTATGTTATCCTTGTTGAGAGAACTTTCACTAGTGAAAGTATGAACCCTAGGCCTTGTTTACTATCATTGCAACACCGTTTATGCTCACCTTTACCACTTGCTACCTTGCTGTTTTTATATTTTCTTATTACAAAAACCTATATCTACCATCCATATTGCACTTGTATCACCATCTCTTCGCCGAACTAGTGCACCTATACAATTTACCATTGTATTGGGTGTGTTGGGGACACAAGAGACTCTTTGTTATTTGGTTGCAGGGTTGCTTGAGAGAGACCATCTTCATCCTACACCTCCCACGGATTGATAAACCTTAGGTCATCCACTTGAGGGATATTTGCTACTGTCCTACAAACCTCTGCACTTGGAGGCCCAACAACGTCTACAAGAAGAAGGTTGTGTAGTAGACATCAAGCTCTTTTCTAGCGCCGTTGCCGGGGAGGTTAGTGCTTGAAGGTATATCTTTAGATCTTGCAATCGGATCTTTTAGTTTCTTGTTTTATCACTAGTTTCGTTTATAAAAGAAAACTACAAAAAAATGGAATTAAGGTTACCTCATATGCTTCATCTCTTTAATATCTTTCGTGAAAATGATGGGAAGGAAATTTTTGCTCAATTACTAGAAGAAGAATTACATAGAATGCTTGGCATAAAATATGTGCATGATGAGCATGATTGCAATGTTGTTAGTGTGAATCCTTTGAATATCCATGATGCTAATGATGTGCAAAGCCACAAGCTTGGGGAAGCTATGTTTGATGAAGATGATGTTTTTAGTCCCTCAAGTTTTGATGAGAAAATTTATTATGATGAAATCATGCCTCCTATTTATGATGATTATATTGATGAAAGTGGATTTGGAGAGGTCATGACTTTATTTAGTGATGTATCCACTATTTCGGAAGAGGTTCCAATTGATTATGAGAACAAAGTTGCTATCTATGATGATTATTGTGATGACTTGTATGCTATTAAGAATAATGATAACCATGAATCTTGTCATCATGATTTTAGTTTTCAATTGGATTATGCTTCACAAGATAGTTATTTTGTTGAGTTTGCTCCCACTACTATGAATGAAAAGAATTTTGCTTATGTGGAGAGTAGTAAAATTTCTATGCAAGTAGATCATGAAAAGAATGCTTTATGTCCTGGTTATATTGTTGAATTCATTCATGATGCTACTGAAAATTATTATGAGAGAGGATCATATGCTTCTACATATTGCAATAATATCAAGTTTCCTCTCTATGTGCTTAAAGTTTTGAAGTTATGCTCGTTTTCCCTTCCTATGCTAGTTGATTATCGTTCACATAAGTTGTTTGCTTATAAAATCCCTATGCATAGGAAGTGGGTTAGACTTAAATGTGCTATTCATATGCTTCATGATGCTCCCATTATGTTTCAATTCTTATCTTTTATGTGAGCATCATTATGCCTAGCTAGGGGCGTAAAACGATAGCGCTTGTTGGGAGGCAACCCAATTTTATATGTTTTTTGTTTTTGCTGCTGTTAGCGAATAAATATTGCATCTAGCCTATGATTAGATGTGGTTTCATGTTTTGTTTAGTGTTTGTGCCAAGTAGAACCTTTGGGAAGACTTGTGTGAAGTTTATGTGATCTTGCTGTGAAAAACAGAATCGTTAGCGCTTGCTAAAGGGGTCTTCAGATTTTACTGGAGCGTGATTTTTAGTTGATTCTTTTTGCAGATGATTTTTAGACAAATTCCGCAAATTTAACAATTTAGTTTCAATTTTTTGGAGTTCCAAAAGTAGGCGAAACCTGCAGATTACTACAGACTGTTCTGTTTTTTGACAGATTCTGTTTTTCGTGTGTTGTTTGCTTATTTCAATGCATCTATGAGTAGTGTTGGGAAGTATGAACCATAGAGAAGTTGGAATACAGTAGGTTTAACACCAATATAAACAAAGAATGAATTCATTGCAGTACCTTTGAGTAGTGGTTTGATTTCTTATACTAATGGAGCTCACGATAATTTTTGTCTAAGTTTTGTGTTGTGAAGTTTTCAAGTTTTGAGTATTGGTTTGATGGACTACGGAACAAAGAGTGTCAAGAGCCTAAGCTTGGGGATGCTTGAGGCACCCCAAGGTAAAGTTCAAGGACAACCAAAAGCCTAAGCTTGGGGATGCCCCGGGAAGGCATCCCCTCTTTCGTCTTCATCTATCGGTAACTATACTCGGAGCTATATTTTTATTCACCACATGATATGTGTGTTGCTTGGAGTGTCATTTTATTTTCTTTTGTTTTGCTTGCTGTTTGAATAATATCCCAAGATCTGAAGTTCTGAAATGTTAGAGAGTCTTCACATAGTTACATAATTATTCAACTACTCATTGATCTTCACTTATATCTTTCGGAGTAGTTTGTTGTTTGCTCTAGTGCTTCACTTATATCTTTTAGAGCACGGTGGTGGTTTTATTTTGAAGAAATAGATGAACTCTCATGCTTCACTTATATCCTTTTGAGAGTCTATTAAAACATCATGGTAATGTGATTAGGCTATAAAACTAACCATCGCATGATTGACATCTAAAATCAATGTAGTAAAAACTTACACACTTAGTGCATTGAATATGATGAGAAGTTGGATGCTTGATAATTGTTTTGAGATATGAGGATAGTGATATTAGAGTCATGCTAGTGGAGTCATTATGAAATTGAGAAATACTTGTGTTAAGGTTACTGATTCCCGTAGCATGCACGAATGGTGAACCGCTATGCAACGAAGTTAGAGCATGAGGTATTTGTAAAGTGTCAACCTTTGTGTGGAGGTCGGGGGCGCGCAATGGTTATCTCCTACCAACCTCCCCCCTAGGAGCATGCGTTGATTGCTTTGTTTTGATGACTCGTAGATTTTTGCAATAAGTATATGAGTTATTATGACTAATGTTGAGTCAATGGATTATATGCACTCTCACCCTTCCACCATTGCTAGCCTCTCTTGTACCGCGCAACTTTCGCAGGTGCCATGAACCCACTATATATCCTTCCTCAAAACGGCCACCATATTATTCCTCAAAACAGCCACCATACCTACCTATCATGGCATTTCCATAGCCATTCTGTCGGGGAAACTGATCCACGAACACCTATGGGACCGGCGGACCGAGTCCCTTTCGGTTTGGCGGGGGAGGAGATCGCACGAAGAGCAGATCGAGGCGAAGCACACGAGCAGTTTACCCAGGTTCGGGCCGCACGGATGCATAAAACCCTACTCCTGCTTTGTGGTTTGTATTGAGTTCTTGCTCGGGAGCGCTGAGTGCTACAGTACACTTCAGCCGCTAATGAGACCGAGCGTGAGAGTTCTTCTGCTTCGAACCCCTCCCTACGTTGCGCATGGGCCTCCTTTTATATGCTCAAGGGGTCACCGACAGGTGGCAACGTAGACAAGGGTAAAAATGGAAAGGTGTTGCAGTTGGTACAGCTACCTGTACAGTGCATCATACCTAACCCTGACGACAGGGGACAAGGGCATTAAATGCCCGTCTGTGTCGCCCAAACAGTGCAAAAAGGGGCCGTCAGGGACACCACCGTTCGCCACGGCGGCGAACTTGTCAGCGCCGCTTGCCACCGCTCACCGCTGGCTGCACAGCCTCCCGCCACGTACGCCTGGAAGGGTCCCAGAGCGACACGTTGGTGGATGCGCTGGAGCGCTGGTACAGGGTGGTAGCTTGCCGCGGCAAGCGCCTTGCCCCGGTCGTTGTCTTGTCGCGTCTGGGAGCTTGCCGCTCACCGGGCCTTGCCGGGACGCGTGGCGCGCCGCGGCAAGTTCCTTGAGATGCCTTGGTTGGCCTTCCCGGCAAGCTCCTCTTGCCGGGGCCTTGTCCCTTTGGCTTGAATACTTTGTTCTTGAATGGCTCCAAAGGAACCACGGAGGACCTTGGCGGCCACCCGGCAAGCCTTGCCGCGGAGCGCTGCGACTGCCCGTGCACAAGTTCGGGATACTAGGGTACCCCTACTTTAGTACACCGACAGGAGCCCCCAGGCCTAGACCATACACGGTGCCGAGCGCTGTTGGGCCAGGCCCAAAATAGTGCACGGGCACGCGCAGCCTGGGTTACGCCGTATCTTACTCCGTATCCACCGCGACCTCCCCGAACGGCACGCGTTTATTGCGGCGTCGTGGGAGAGATCGTGGGCGGTTTCTTTATTCAGAAATGCGGAATGTCCGCCCCCTCCCTCCTTATAAGCAGGGGAAACAGGGGCAGTTCATCCATCCGCCAGTGCTATTCCAACCTCAAAAACCTCCGCCGCTCCCCTTCTTCCCAAAGCTGAAAGAGAGCAGCGCTCCGCCCCCCCCCCATCGCCACCAGCACCACCAACGCCGTCGACCTCCCTCACCACTTCCGCCATGGCTCCAAAAGCCGAGAAGGGGAAGGGCGTGAAGTCGGCCGAGGCGCAGCGGCTCGCGGCGCTGCGAAAGGAGCGGGCTGTCTTCCCCCCCAAGCTTGCTGCGAGGGAGCTGAGGGAGAACTACTACCTCTTCTGGTCGGGGGAGATGTGGGCGCACCCGCGCACGAAGGTACTTCCAGCCATCGCTTGTAAAATGCCTCCGAATGGATACGCGTTCTTTGCCTTGTTCTTCTACTGCGGGCTCTGCCCGCCTTTCTCTGAATTCTTCTGCGACATTATGAACACCTACGGGCTCCGCCTCCTTGACTTCACCCCCAACGCCGTTCTGACCATGGCAGTTTTCACACATCTCTGTGAAAACTTTGTCAGAGTCTTCCCAAATGTAGCTCTTTTTCGCCACTTCTTTATGCCCCGAGTTGAGAGAGGAGAGCCTTTATCCGGCGGAGTCTCCTGGATCTCGAGGGCCCACAAGAAGGAAGCTTATCTGGAGGGAGAGCTCCACAGCAAGTGGGAGGAGTGGAGAGCAAACTGGTGCTGGATTGTCGAGGAGAACCCGCAGCCATTTACCGTCCGGCGCCAAGCCCCAGTAGTACGCGGCAACGACTGGAGCAACTTGGCCCCGGAAGACGGTAGGCTAAAGATTGCCGTCGCCCGGATCCAACGCCTCAGGCTTGCCGGGCTCACCGTAGGCGCAGTTGGCGCAGATTTCCTTCGTCGCCGCATCGCCCCCCTGCAGGAGAGGAAGAGACCCACCTGGGAGTTCGAGAATGCGGCGGATATCATGAGGCTGCGCCCGGGCCTCAACTTCAACTTCACTATCCTGGAGCTCAACGCGATGCTCCAGGAGCTGTTCAAGTATGACCCCGATCATCCCGAAGTGTTCAGGTTGCCGAGGGGCGTCGTTCCGCTGTGCAACAACTCCGCGCTCAGCCGCATCCGCGCAATGATGCCGATGTGCGACTCTCATGGGATCGACCCAACTTGACAAGAGCCTGCCGATGATGCCGTGCAGGAGTTCTTTGACAGCTTGGAAGAAGTGTCGATCCGCTCCGACGAGAAGAAAGGCCTCACCCGCGACACCACCGATACGGAGCTGGCGCGCATCGCCACTAGGCTGGAAGAGGCGGCGGCAGCCGCAGCCGCGGGCGAGTTTGGGTTCACCGTGGAGGAGGCAGAGGCGGCAAAGGCGGCAAGCCTTGCCGAGCGAGAGGATTTCGCCGGCGAGGGAGAGCTTGCCGGGCCTGACGCCGAGTCGAGCGAGCCCGCCGAGCAGGGCGTCGAGTCGAGCGAGCCCGCCGAGGATACGAGCGGCTCGCTGGAGATCGACTCCTCTTCCTCCTCATCTATGGATAGCTTGCCGCAAGCAGAGCCCCCAGCTCCACCAAGAAGGCGTCTCCGCAAGGCCGAGGACGTAGCGGAGCGGCAGACGGGTCAACAGCTGCCGCGCCGCGCGACACGCTCCTCCGCGGCAAGCACGGTTGCCGCGGGAGCACCTCGCGCTTCTGCAGCCACTGGAGCGGGGTCTTCCCAGACCACCGCTTCTGCTCCTGCCGCTCCCCACGCCACGGCGGCAGCCGGAGCGGGGTCGTCTCAGACCACCGCCACTGCTCCCGCCAAGCGGCCAAGGGAGCCTACTCCTCCGCCTCCTCGCGCCGGACGTGAGCCGGATTTCGACTTCTCCGCGCTCAGCTCCGACGAGGAAGAAGAAGAGTAAGATTCTTGTTGTTCTTGTATTTTCTTCAATTTTCTGCGTTTTGTCTTGTATCTCATTTGCCTCACTCTGAACTTGTTCCTTTGTAGAACTCTGGCCCAGAGGGCGGCAAAGAGAGCCAAGGTCCCGGTGATTGTCATCGAGGACGAGCCCACCGTGACAGCAGGGGGTGCGCCCGAGACAAACTTGCCGGATCCGGCAACTGATCTTCAGAGCAGCCCCCAGCGCAGCCCCCAGCGTAAGTGTATGGTTCACTTTCCGCTGTTATGCGTGCGTGGGCGTTCTATCTTTGCTGATATCTTGATTGTTGGTTCGTGTAGGAGCAGAGCAGCTCCACCAGGAGCGCCCGGAGACCGCCCCCGACGTGCCATCTGCTTCAACTACGCCGCCAAGGTGGAGTTCTCCGGCAAGGGAGAGTCCTCCGGCGAGGGGGAGCTCTCCGGCAAGGGGGAGTTCTCCGGCAAGGGAGAGTCATCCGGCGAGGGACAGCGCTAGCGGCCCTCCGCCGGCGGAGACCACGACTGCGCCGCCAAGGGAAAGCTCTCCGGCAAGGGAGCCTGCCGAGGAGCCGGCTCGCGCAGGTAATCCTCTCGCTTCAAACTTCCCTTGGGCTTTTCTTCTTTTGATTCTTCTTTTTGGATATTTGCTTGACTGTTTTTCTCCCCTTTCCGGCCGTCAGACCCATCCGCTGCGGAGCCGATGGAGACGGAGGTCGCTGTCGAGGAGAATACGCGCGGCAACACCGGCGATGCCGCTGCCATCGAAGAGGCGGCCGGTGCTGACGATCCCGCCGGCGATGAGGCCGCCAAGGCTGCCGCCGCAGCAGCTGGCGAGGGGTCCGGCGATCGCACTGACGGCCCTGAGGCCGCAGGAGCGCCGGGCGCTACGCCGACCACCGATCCCTCCGTCGCTGCCGCGGCGTCAGGCTCCGAAGAGCCCCAGCCAGGTGTCTACCTGAAGGCCGGCGACGGCATCTTCATCAACCTCCCCTGGGCGTCCATGTCCAGGGCGCCGGTCGAAGGAGAAGTCTTTGATGGAGAAGTGCTCGCCTCCGCTGGGCTGACGCTTGTCGACGCGCCAAGCAGCAGCAGCGGCGAGCGCGAGGAGGAGCGGCTGCTGCGGAAGCTGTTGTCGCTCTACCGCGCTCGGCAAGCCAAGCTGGAGTCCCGCGAGGCGCTTGCCGCGAAGGCGGGAGTCGATATCGAGAAGCGCGCGGAGGAGCTCCGGGCCCTCAACCAGGCGGCTCTCCGGTCCCTAGCAGAGGAGCGGGAGCAACTCACTGAGGAGCAGCAGGCCTTCTTCCTCGAGAAGGCTGAAGTCGAAGAATAGCAGCGGCTTGCCGCCGAGAAGCTGTCCACGCGGGAGGGTGAGCTGGCGCAGCGGAAAGTCAATCTTGACAGCCACGAGGAGGAGCTTGCCGCGCGCGAGCGATCACTTGGCGGAGCCCTCAAGCAAGCAGAGGACGCTGCCGCAGCTGCTGAGGTCGCCAAGAAGGAGTTGGAGACGAGGGTGGCGCAGCTCGAGGCCGATCTCAAGGCGAGAGGTGAGGAGATCGCCGCGCTCAAGCATGAGCGGGAGAAGGACGCCCACAGCAACTCGGAGCTGCAGGTCCGCCTCGCCGAGAAGGGCAAGGAGCTTGCCGCCGCCAAGGACTCCAATGCGGATCTTGAGTTGAAGCTAACCACTTTGACCAAGACGCTGGACGGCGCCAGAGAGCGGGAGGCGGCCTTGAAGGAGGAGATCAAGGCCAAGAAGGCGCTGCTGGCGAGTGCTGCTGCCGTCCAGAACACATTCAGGGAGACCGTCGAGCACTGGACGGAGGGTCTCGTCAACGCTGCCACAGATATTGACAAGGAGCTGGCGCAGCTGGGGATGGAGGATCTCAGGTATTCCTCCGATGAGAACCTCCAACCCAGCGCCAAGCTTACTTTGTTCTTCAAAGGCGTGGCGACGGCCCTCCAGCGACTCCGGGAGACGACTCCAAAGCGGCTGGCCGACAAGTCGCGAAAGCTCTGCGCGGGAGCCCTCCAAAAGGTGTTGGTGAAGGTGGCCTTCTGCAACCTGGGCCTCAACCTCACCAACGTCCTCAAGTCCCTGCCGCAGGATGCTGATCTGGAGGCGCTCAAGGCCCTTGTCGCACCCATTGTGGACAAGGTGAGCGGGATCAAGAGGGTTGAGGGCAATCGCGTAGATTAGGCCGCCCATTTTCTTCTTCTTTTGTCGCTGCTAGTCATGTTATGAGAACAATCTATTAGCGTTGCGGCAAGCTACTTTGTAATATAACTCTATTTTGGGTAGATGATTGCAACGGTATTTCCTTTACTTGACTCCTTCCTTTGTATGTTCTTGCCCTACGCTTTTAGGGAACTTGCCGGTGCAGGCACCTTAGCCGCGAGCGCTGAGTGCGGAACGTCAGCAGCCTGCTGGCGGTGCCGTTACCGACAAGAAACCTTGTCGCAACTAGTCGCAGCACACTTAAGTTGTTGAGCAGGCTCGAAAACAAAGTAAGGGCACGACACTAGTCACAGCACACTTAAGTCGTTGAGCGGACTCGAAACAAAGTAAGGGCGCAACTAGTTACGAGTAGGTTCCTCCGCGCACAGGTTTTCCATACAAAGCACGGTCGTTCAAGGAAGATAACTTAAAAATTTAAAAATCTGATTGCTCAAGCTTTGGCAACTTAGCTTTTCTGTTATTTGCTTCCCGGCAAGGCGAAACTTTCTTGAACGATGCCTGGTCCATACCACTATCTTCTCCTCTCCTCCCCCCCCCCCGGCAAACTTGTGGGCGAGGGAACCTTCCTTTCCTTGAGAAAAAGAAAGAAGAGAAAACAAAGATATGGAGCCTTACGGCTCGTTATGGCTTACCGGGGGTAGGTGCTGCACAAAGTGTCAGATAACACATGCAAAATATAGAAAGCATGAAATTGACAAGATGTGCGGAGCACATGAGCTTTACTTATGCACGGGGTCTGCGCCCGGCTTTGTACAAAGGATTACATGCAACAGCGGCAAGACTTGTACAAAAGGTGGTTGCCGGAACAGGGTCCGGCAACCGCGCCTTACGGATAAAACTTACGAAGATGCTCGATGTTCCAGGAGTTGCTCAACGGAAAGCTATCTTCGGTCTCAAGGCGGACAGCGCCAGGCCTAGTGACTCGTTTCACCCGGTAAGGGCCTTCCCACTGCGGCGTCAACTTGTTGGAATTCTTGGCGGACTGAACGCGCCGAAGAACAAGGTCGCCTTCCTCGAGACTTCTGGCGTTAACTTTGCGGCTATGGTAGCGGCGCAAAGCTTGCTGGTAGCGAGCAACTCATACAGCAGCCTGAAGACGGTCTTCCTCAAGGAGCAGCGCGTCATCTTGTCGCAGCTGCTCTTGCTCAAGCTCATCATAAGCGAGCACTCGAGGTGACCCGTATACGAGTTCCGTGGGGAGAACTGCCTCTGCTCCATAGACTAGAGCGAAAGGTGTCTGTCCAGTGGCTCGATTTGGCGTCGTCCTGATCGACCAAAGAACCACCGGCAGCTCCTCGATCCAGTTTCTTCCCCACTTGTGCAGCCTGTCGAAAGTTCTGATCTTTAGGCCACGCAACACTTCAGCATTTGCCCTCTCCGCTTGACCGTTGCTTCTCGGGTGAGCAATAGAAGCGAAGCAGACCTTGGCGCCAAGATCTTGGACGTACTGCATGAAGGTGCGGCTCGTGAATTGCGTATCGTTGTAGGTGATGATCTTGTTAGGGATCCTGAAACGGCAAACAATCGACCTAAAGAACTTGACTGTTGACTGTGCTGTCACCTTCCTCACTGGTTCCACTTCCGGCCACTTTGTGAACTTGTCGATGGCAACGTACAAGTACTCAAAGCCCCCGGCTGCACGGGGAAAGGGGCCGAGGATGTCGAGCCCCCAGACCGAAAATGGCCAGGATAAAGGGATCGTCTGGAGAGCTTAAGCTGGCTGGTGTATCTGCTTGGAATGGAACTGGCACGCTTCACACTTGGTTACTTGTGCAGTTGCATCCTGGAGGGCTGTCGGCCAAAAGAAACCTTGCCGGAACGCTTTGCCGGCAAGTGCTCTTGCGCCAATGTGGTGACCACATATGTCTCCATGTATCTCTGCCGACAGCTTTTGTCCATCTTCCCGGTGAATACACTTCAATTTCACACTGTTGAGTCTTCTTCTGTATAGTGTGTTGTCGACAAACTGGTACATACTTGACTGCCGGACTACTCTTTCGGCTTCTTCTTGCTCTTCGGGAAGTTCTCCTGTCTGAAGGAAACGGACAATCTGCTGCGCCCATGCTGGAGCTTGTGACTCGACAACAAAGACTAAAGGCACATCTGCTGCTGCGGGAACGTCCGCTTCTATGGCTAGAACCCGTGGCTCAGCCGGAGCTTGACGTTCCCCGGCAAGCTTGCCAGAGCAAAACTTGTCGGGAGCATTTGCTTCAACGGAACAAACCCTAGGGCTTGCTGGAGCAGACTGCTCCTCAGCATTCTTGGTGTTGATCTTGGGGACCTTCTTGGCGGTGGCTTCGGGAAGCTCTGCCAGAAAATAGTCACCAGAAATCAAATTTCTCTTCTTGCTCTGTCCAGTTGATGGCGTTACGGACGGTTGAGTCAGCTTGAGCACAAAGATCCCTGGTTCCACAGGTAACTTAAGTGCGGCGCACTTTGACAGGCCATCGGCGATGTCGTTCTGAGCTCTTGGAACGTGCTCCATCTGTAGGCCGTCAAAGTGCTCTTCAAGCTTTCTCACTTCATCAAAGTAGGCTTCCATCAACGGACTCTGATAACTCTTGTTCACTTGGCGGACGACAAGCTGCGAGTCACCCCTGACAATGAGCTTCTTGATCCCAAGGTCTGCCGCGATCCTGAGACCGGCAAGCAAACCCTCATACTCTGCGGTATTGTTTGTTGCTTTCTCCTTGGGAAAGTGCATCTGGACTACGTACTTGAGGTGCTCTCCGGTGGGTGTGACAAGCAGCACGCCAGCACCGGCGCCTTGCAGCGAGAAGGCACCATCAAAGTACATCAGCCACTCTTTGCTTGCTTCTTTGACGGGGATGCTCGTTTCTGGAATCTCTTCATCTGGTGTTGGCGTCCACTCTGCTATGAATTCTGCCAATGCTCTGCTTTGGATAGTTGAAGTGCTCTCAAACTTGAGGCCAAAGCTTGACAGTTCCAGTGCCCACTCAACAATCCTGCCTATTGCTTCTGGATTCTGCATTATCCTCTTCAGCGGAAAGCGAGTGACAACTGTTATCTCATGTGCTTGGAAGTAATGGCGCAGCTTTCTCGAGGCCATGAGAAGGCCGAAAAGCAATTTCTGCACACCAGAGTACCTCGACCTAGCCCCCTGCAGGAGGGAGCTGACAAAGTAAACTGGGCGCTGCACCATTCTCTTCCGTATCTCCTCTTGGGCCTGCGCAGATCCATCCTTGTCGGGACCAGAGCTTGTCGGGGAAGCCCCCTGCTTCTCGCTGGACGTGCCTGCCGCGGTTGCTGGCTCATCATCTGCCTCCCTCTCCGCTACTAACGCAGCACTAACCACTTGATTGGTTGCCGCTAGATACATCAGCAACTTCTCTTGTGGCTTAGGTGCGACAAGTATTGGAGTGGAGGACAGGTATCTCTTCAAGTCTTGCAGCGCAGCCTCCGCTTCCGGAGTCCATTTCATTGGACCTGCCTTTTTCAATATTTTGAAAAACGGCAGGGCGCGCTCAGCAGACTTGGAGATAAACCTGCTGAGGGCAGCCACGCAACCAGCAAGTCTTCGTACATCCTTGACGTGCTTTGGTGCTTCAATCTGCTCAATGGCCTTGATCTTGTCGGGATTGGCTTCAATTCCCCTTTGAGACACGAAGAACCCGAGAAGCTTGCCGGAAGGGACTCCAAACACACACTTCTCGGGGTTGAGCTTGAGCTGGATCTTGCGCAGATTTGCAAAGGTCTCGTCTAAATCCTGAACCAGGGTTGCCTTGTCTTTGCTCTTGACCACTATGTCATCCATGTAGGCTTCCACATTTCTGTTAATTTGTGGCTCAAAAGCTGTATGGACTACCCTTGCAAATGTTGAACCAGCATTCTTCAAACCGAAAGGCATCCGTATGAAACAGTACGTGCCACATGGAGTAATGAATGCGGTCTTCTCCTCATCCTCTTCTGCCATGAAGATCTGATGGTATCCTGAGTATGCGTCAAGAAATGAAAGCAAGTCACATCCGGCCGTGGAGTCAACAATCTGGTCAATGCGTGGCAAGGGAAATGGGTCTTTGGGACAAGCTTTATTCACATCGGTGAAGTCGATACAAAGCCTCCATTTCCCTTTTGCCTTGCGCACGACTACAGGATTGGCCAACCACGTAGGATGGAGCACTCCTCTGACAAGGCCTGCTGTTTCCAACTTCTTAATCTCTTCTGCGATGAATTCTTGGCGCTCCACTGCTTGTTTCCTGACTTTCTTCTTGACGGACCGCGCATGACGACAGACGGCAAGATGGTGCTCAATTACTTTCCTGGGAACACCGGGGATGTCAGACGGTTGCCATGCAAACACGTCGACGTTCGCCCGCAGGAAAGCAACGAGCGCGCTTTCCTATTTAGGGTCAAGAGTGGCACTGATGGTGAAGGTACCACCAGTGCCGTCCTCCTTGGCGGACACCTTCTTGGTCTCTGGCGGAGCTGCCATTGTCTTCTTACACTTGCCGGTGGAGCTCGATGGTGCGTCCTCGACGGTAGCGCAGCACTCCGAAGAGGTGCGCTTGCCGGAGTGGGCATCAGAGCTCTTGCCGGACTTGGTCTTCTTCTTCCCTCCGGGAGCTTCAGCGGCAAGTGTCTTGCGATCTGTTGCGGCTGCTGCTTCCCGGTAGATCTTGTCGGCGCAAATAAGAGCATCCTTCTTGTCGCCAGGGACAGAGATGACACTTATCGGGCCTGGCATCTTCAGCATGTTGTATGCGTAATGAGAGGCTGCCATGAACTTGGCGAGTGCTGGACGGCCGAGTATCCCATTGTAAGGCAATGGAAAATCGGTAACGTCAAAAGTGACCCTCTCAGTTCACAAGTTCAGCTCTCCGCCAAATGTCACTGGCAACGTGATCTTCCCCTTCGGCTTGCTCCTTCCCGGGTTGATTCCTTGGAATGTGCCGGTCTCTTCGAGCTCGCTGTCAGGGATCTGGAGTTTCTGGAGTACAGCGGAGGAGATCAGGTTCAAGCCGGCCCCGCCGTCAACTAGCATCTTAGTGACCTTGAGGTTGCGGATAGTTGGTGAAACCAACATCGGCAAGCACCCGACCGCAGTTGTGCAATTAGGGTGGTCCTCAATATCAAAGATGATAGGCGTGCTGGACCATTTCAGAAGCTTGCGTGACTCGACAGGTGGTTCTGCTGCATTGACTTCCCGCACCCACTGCTTCAGTTGGCGGTGTGAAGTATGCAGAGAAGATCCGCCGTCAACGCACAAGACCTCTATAGCTTTCTGGAACTCCTGCTCACTGGTCTCGACATCATCCATGTCTTCATCATCGTCGTCGTCTTCATCCTTGTCGCGGCCGCGGCGAGGTTTGTCTCCTTGCCGCTGCTTGGCCTTGCCGCGGCGTCCTCCCCGGCCGGGGCGTTTCGTGCCGGACCCTCCAGCACCTCCTTGGGCCTTCTCCTTGTCGCGCCGCTCGTACTCAGTCTTTTGCTGTTCGACAAGCTGCTCGACCCTCTTGCAGTTCTGGAGGTCATGGCTCTTGGTGCGGTGGATCTTGCAATACTGCTTGTCGGTGCCGTCCTGTTTGTCGGCGGCCGCCACAGCCTGGCAGTTGGTGCATGCGGCAACCTCCTTGCCGGAGCTACCAACTTTGGCTTTCTTGGCGCCACCTTCATTGCCGGACTTCTCAACGACTAGCACATCTTTGTTTTTCTTTTTCCTGTTGTTCCGCCGCCGGTTTTTCTTTGCCGGGGCAGCATCCTCACTGTCAGATCCTCCTGCTCCTGTATCCTCTCTGGGGAGTTTCCTCCCTTCCTCAGCACGTGCGCACTTGTCGGCCAGGGCGTACAACTCACTAACGTCCCTGATCTTGCACATCGCCATCTCCTCCCTCATCCTGCGGTTACGCACGTTCTGATGGAACGCGCTGATAACAGCGGCAGGGTTGACATCTGGGATGTTGTGCTGTACATGGCTGAATCTCTGGATATACTTGCACAGGGGTTCTCCTTCCTTCTAGGCGAGCAGATGAAGGTCACTTTCTTGGCCATGAGGTTTGTGGCCGCCTGTAAAGGCACCGACAAACTGATGGTATAGGTCTGCCCAGGAGGATATGGAGTTGTCCGGCAAGTGCATGAGCCAGGACCTGACGTTGGGCTTGAGTACCAGCGGGAAGTAGTTGGCGAGGATCTTGTCGTCCCGCCCCCCGGCAGCTTGCACCACGATGGTGTAGATGTTGAGGAACTCCGACGGATGCGTCTTGCCGTCGTACTTCTCCGGTACGTCTGGTTTGAAATTCTTCATGCTGGGCCACTGGACTTGCCACAGCTCACGAGTAAACGCAGGGCAACCTACCGCGTACGGCAAGTCACCTGGTTCCCCTGGCGCATGCATGTCGACAGTGGGCCCAGCGCGCTGGTCGGATTGACGCCGCGCTTCTCTTCGGCGCTCGATGCGAGTACGAGCGTCCTCTTGTTGTCGTTCGTGAAGAACTTGGCGCTGATCGCGACGAGCTCGTGGATCTGATGACGCGGTGGAGTCGCTGTCGAGGTAGATCCAGCGAGTCAGCGATCTTGGCCTTCGGGGCGGAGAGTGCACGGTGGTTGCACCCCCACCGGTCTTGTCGCCACCGGCTTGCGCCTGGCTGGCATGCCGCGGCTGCGATGTACTTGGCTGTCGCGGAGTGTCGCCGTTGGCGAAGCCGATGAGACTCTGAATGGTGGCCCTTCAATCGTCGATCTTGTCTGCCGTTGGAGGGTAGTCTAGGAGCAGTTGAGCTCGCGCCAAAGCTTCCGCTGGAGTGGCGGGTAGCGGCGGCGAATGGTGCGAGGAGCGGGATATGCTCGGACTTCTAACTATGTTAGAAGGAGCAGTATCCCGTCCAGGCGACCGTGCCTTGCTCGTGCCGGCATGTTGGTGTGCATGCTGGTCTTGAGCATTCCGAGATCCACCAGCTCGATCTTGGTCCAGCAAACGTATGGTACTGTGAGTACCATGACGCTGTCGGTCCCGCGCCTCCTGAGATGGGCGCGGTGCATGTACGGACGCCGAGGTCTTGGAGTGCGCCTGGTCGTTGTGGGAGTCGACTACGCCGCCGATGGGTAGCGCAGCTTTGTCCTTGGACTTGGCGGCACCGTGAGCTCCCTCGTCGATGCATGTTCTTCCGCCGGCGTCTACCCCACCAGCCGTTTGCTCCGGCGGTGGCGGGATCGACGCGGACGGAGCAGCTGCCTCCGAAGCCTTCTTCTTCGGCGGCATGTTGATGAAGATGATGGAGATCTAGCTCGTGTGAACGCCGGATCAGGTTCACACAACCTCGACGCACCCCCCTACCTGGCGCGCCAAAGATGCCGGGGAAACTGATCCACGAACACCTATGGGACCAGCGGACCGAGTCCCTTTCGGTTTGGCGGGGGCGGAGATCGCACGAAGAGCAGATCGAGGCGAAACACACGAGCAGTTTACCCAGGTTCGGGCCGTACGGATGCGTAAAACCCTACTCCTGCTTTGTGGTTTGTATTGAGTTCTTGCTCGGGAGCGCTGAGTGCTACAGTACACTTCAGCCGCTAACGAGACCGAGCGTGAGAGTTCTTCTGCTTCGAACCCCTCCCTACGTTGCGCATGGGCCTCCTTTTATATGCTCAAGGGGTCACCGACAGGTGGCAACGTAGACAAGGGTAAAAATGGAAATGTGTTGTGGTTGGTACAGCTACCTATACAGTGCATCATACCTAACCCTGACGGCAGGGGACAAGGGCATTAAATGCCCGTCTGTGTCGCCCAAACAGTGCAAAAAGGGGCCGTCAGGGACGCCACCGTTCGCCACGGCGGCGAACTTGTCAGCGCCGCTTGCCACCGCTCACCGCTGGCTGCACAGCCTCCCGCCACGTACGCCTGGAAGGGTCCCAGAGCGACACGTTGGTGGATGCACTGGAGCGCTGGTACAGGGTGGTAGCTTGCCGCGGCAAGCGCCTTGCCGCGGTCGTTGTCTTGTCGCGTCCGGGAGCTTGCCGCTCACCAGGCCTTGCTGGGACACGTGGCGCGCCGCGGCAAGTTCCTTGAGATGCCTTGGTTGGCCTTCCCGGCAAGCTCCTCTTGCCGGGGCCTTGTCCCTTTGGCTTGAATACTTTGTTCTTGAATGACTCCAAAGGAACCACGGAGGACCTTGGCGGCCACCCGGCAAGCCTTGCCGCGGAGCGCTGCGACTGCCCGTGCACAAGTTCGGGATACTAGGGTACCCCTACTTTAGTACACCGACACATTCCGAGATATATTGCCATGCAACTTTCCACCGTTCCATCCATATGACACACTGCATATTGTCATATTGCCATGCATGAGCATGTAGTTGACATCGTATTTGTGGCAAAGCCACCATGCATAATTTTTCATACATGTCACTCTTGATTCATTGCACATCCTGGTACACCGCCGGAGGCATTCATATAGAGTCATACTTTGTTCTAGTATCGAGTTGTAATATCGAGTTGTAAATCAATAAAAGTGTGATGATCATCATTATTAGAGCATTGTCCCGTGTGAGGAAACAAAAAAATCAAAAAAAGAAGAAAAGGCCAAAAAAGGATGGCCTAAAAAAATAGAGAGGGGCTAAAAAAAGAGAGAAGCCCCTCCAAAAAATGAGAGAAAAGAGAGAAGGGACAATTGCTACTATCTTTTTCCACACTTGTGCTTCAAAGTAGCACCATGTTCTTCATGATAGAGAGTCTAATGTTTAGTCACTTTCATATACTAGTGGGAATTTTCATTATAGAACTTGGCTTGTATATTCCAACGATGGGCTTCCTCAAATGCCCTAGGTCTTCGTGAGCAAGCAAGTTGGATGCACACCCACTAGTTTCTTTTGTTGAGCTTTCATTCATATTTAGCTCTAGTGCGTCCGTTGCATGGCAATCCCTACTCACTCACATTGATATCTATTGATGGGCATCTCCATAGCCCGTTGATACGCCTAGTCGATGTGAGACTATCTCCCTCCTTTTTGTCTTCTCCACAACCACCTCTATTCCACCCATAGTGCTATATCCATGGCTCACACTCATGCATTCCGTGAAAGTTGAAAGGTTTGAAAAGATAGAGTATGAAAACAAGTGCTTGGCTGAAATTGGGGTTGTGCATGATATGAATATTTTGTGTGATAACGAGGGAGCATAGCCAACACTATATGATTTTGTAGGGATAACTTTCTTTAGCCATAGTATTTTCAGAACACATGATTGCTTTGTTAGTATGCTTGAAGTATTATTATTTCTTATGTCAATATAGACTTTTATCTTGAATCTTTCAGATCTGAATATTCATGCCAAAATTAAGAGAATTACATTGAAAAACTATATTGGTTAGCATTCCACATCAAAAATTCTTTCTTTATCATTTACCTACTCGAGGACAAGCAGGAATTAAGCTTGGGGATGCTTGATACGTCTCCAACGTATCTATAATTTTTTATTGTTCCATGCTATTATATTATCCTTCTAGGATGTCTTATGGGCTTTATTATACACTTTTATATGATTTTTGGGACTAACCTATTAACCTAGAGCCCAGTGCCAGTTTCTATTTTTCTCCTGTTTTAGGGTTTTACAAAAAAGGAATATCAAACGGTGTCCAATTGACGTGCCAATTTTATATGATTTTTTCTGGACCAAAAGAAGCCCTCGAAGGTGGTGGCGCCCTCCTATCTCGAGGACAGCCCAGAAGCTACCCTGACGTGGGACCTACGCCAAAAATTCCTATAAATACTGAAACCTTCGGAAATTAACCTAGAACTGGAGTTCCGCCACCGAAAGCCTCTGTAGCCACCAAAAAACCAATCTAGACCCCGTTCCGGCACCCTGCCGGAGGGGGACTCCCTCCCCGGTGGCTATCTTCATCATCCCGGCTCTCTCTATGACGAGGAGGGAGTAGTCCACCCTCGGGGCTGAGGGTATGTACTAGTAGCTATGTGTTTGATCTCTCTCTCTCTCTCGTGTTCTTGAGACGGCACGATCTTGATGTATCGCGAGGTTTGCTATTCTAGTTGGATCTTATAATGCTTCTCCCCCTCTACTCTCTTGTAATGGATTGAGTTTTCCCTTTGAAGTTATCTTATTGGATTGAGTCTTTAAGGATTGGAGAACACTTGATGTATGTCTTGCACGTGTTTATCTGTGGTGACAATGGGATATCATGTGATCCACTTGATGTATGTTTTGGTGATCAACTTGTTGGGGAACGTAGTATTTTAAAATTTTCCTACGATCACGCAAGATCTATCTACCAGATGCATAGCAACGAGAGGGAAGAGTGTGTCTACGTACCCTCGTAGACCGGAAGCGGAAGCGTCAAGTGACGCGGTTGATGTAGTCGAACTTCTTCGCGATTCAACCGATCAAGCACCGAACATACAGCACCTCCGCGTTCAGCACACGTTCAGCCTGATGACGTCCCACGAGCTCTTGATCCAGTTGAGCTTCACGGGAGAGTTTCGTCAGCACGACGGTGTGGTGACGGATATGATGTATTCACCGGCGCAGGGCTTCGCCTAAGCACCGCGACGGTATGACCGAGGTGTGTTTCTGTGGAGGGGGGGCACCGCACATGGCTGGAACAATTCAACTTGTGTGTCTTTGGGTGCCCCCTGCCCCCGTATATAAAGGAGCAAGGGAGGAGGGCCGGCCGGCCTCCTATGGTGCGGCTAGGGCAATCCTACTAGGAATAGGATTGCAATCCTATTCCTAGTAGGAGTCCACCAAGAAGGAAGAGAGGGAAAGGAAAAGAGGGAGAGGTGGCGCCCCCCAATCCTAGTCCAACTAGGATCCCTAGGTGGGGCGCCGGCCAGCCTCTATGGGCTGCCTCTCTCCATTCCTTAAGGCCCACTATGGACCATCCCCCCTCGTAGGGGGTTCCGGTAACCCCCTCCGGCAATCCCGTTAAATCCGAAACTTTTCCGGAACACTTCCGGTGTCCGAATATAGTCGTCCAATATATCAATCTTTATGTCTCGGACATTCCGAGACTCCTCGTCATGTCCGTGATCTCATCCGGGACTCCGAACTACCTTCGGTACATCAAAACTCATAAACTCATAATACCGATCGTCATCAAACGTTAAGCATGCGGACCCTACGGGTTCGAGAACTATGTAGACATGACCGAGACTCATCTCCGGTCAATAACCAATAGCGGAACCTGGATGTTCATATTGGCTCCTACATATTCTACGAAGATCTTTTATCGGTCAAAACCGCATAACAACATACGTTGTTCCTGTCATCGGTATGTTACTTGCCCGAGATTCGATCGTCGGTATCTCCATACCTAGTTCAATCTCGTTACCGGCAAGTCTCTTTACTCGTTCCGTAACACATCATCTCGTGACTAACTCATTAGTCTTTTGCTTGCAAGGCTTATTATGATGTGTGTTACCGAGAGGGCCCAGAGATACCTCTCCGACACTCGGAGTGACAAATCCTAATCTTGATCTATGCCAACACCACGAATACTTTCGGAGACACCTGTAGAGCATCTTTATGATCACCCAGTTACGTTGTGACATTTGATAGCACACAAGGTGTTCCTACGGTATTCGGGAGTTGCATAATCTCATAGTCATAGGAACATGTATAAGTCATGAAGAAAGCAATAGCAGTAAAACTAAACGATCATAGTGCTATGCTAACGGATGGGTCTTGTCCATCACATCATTCTCCTAATGATGTGATCCTGTTGATCAAATGACAACTCATGTCTATGGCTAGGAAACATAACCATCTTTGATCAATGAGCTAGTCTAGTAGAGGCATACTAGGGACACTCTATTTTGTCTATGTATTCACACATGTACTAAGTTTCCGGTTAATACAATTCTAGCATGAATAATAAACATTTATCATGATATAAGGAAATATAAATAACTACTTTATTATTGCCTCTAGGGCATATTTCCTTCAGTCTCCCACTTGCACTAGAGTCAATAATCTAGCTCACATCGCCATGTGATTTAATACCGATAGTTCATATCGTTATGTGAATAACACCCATAGTTCACATCGCCATGTGACCAACACCCAAAAGGGTTACTAGAGTCAATAATCTAGTTCACATCGCTATGTGATTAATACCCAAGAGTAATAAGGTGTGATCATGTTTTGCTTGTGAGAGAAGTTTAGTCAACGGGTCTGTCATATTCAGATCCGTATGTAATTCGCAAATTTCTATGTCTACAATGCTCTGCATGGAGTTACTCTAGCTAATTGCTCCCACTTTCAATACGCATCCAGATTGATACTTAGAGTCATCTGGATTTAGTGTTAAAGCTTGCATCGGCGCAACCCTTTACGACGAACTCTTTATCACCTCCATAATCGAGAAACATTTCCTTAGTCATCCAGTTACTAAGGATAATTTTGACCGCTGTACAGTGATCTACTCCTGGATCACTATTGTACCCCCTTGACAAACTCATGGCAAGGTACACAACATGTTTGGTACACAGCATGGCATACTTTATAGAACCTATGTTTGAGGCATAGGGAATGACTTTCATTCTCTCTATATTTTTCTGCCGTGGTCTGGCTTTGAGTTTTACTCAACTTCACACCTTACAAGTCAGGCAAGAACTCCTTCTTTGACTGATCCATTTTGAACTACTTCAAAATCTTATCAAGGTATGTACTTATCGAAAGTCTTATCAAGCGTCTTGATCTATCTCTATAGATCTTGATGCCCAATATGTAAGCAGCTTCACCAAGGTCTTTCTTTGAAAAACTCCTTTCAAACACTCCTTTATGCTTTCCAGAAAATTCTACATCATCTCCGATCGACAATATGTCATTCACATATACTTATCAGAAAGGTTGTAGTGCTCCCACTCACTTCTTGTAAATACAGGCTTCACCGTAAGTCTGTATAAATCTATATGCTTTGATCAACTTATCAAAGCGTATATTCCAACTCCGAGATGCTTGCACCAGTCCATAGATGGATTGCTGGAGCTTGCATACTTTGTTAGCACCTTTTGGATCGACAAAACCTTCTGGTTGCATCATATACAACTCTTCTTTGAGATATCCATTCAGGAATGCAGTTTTGACATCCATTTGCCAGATTTCATAATCATAAAATGCGGCAATTGCTAACATGATTCGGACAGACTTAAGCATCGCTACAGGTGAGAAAGTCTCATCGTAGTCAACTCCTTGAACTTGTCGAAAACCTTTCGCACCAAGTCGAGCTTTGTAAACAGTAACATTACCGTCTGCGTCGGTCTTCCTCTTGAAGATCCATTTATTTTCGATGGCCTGCCGATCATCGGGCAAGTCAACCAAAGTCCACACTTTGTTCTCATACATGGATCCCATCTCAGATTTCATGGCCTCAAGCCATTTTGCGGAATCTGGGCTCATCATCGCTTCCTCATAGTTCGCAGGTTCATCATGGTCTAGTAACATGATTTCCAGAACTGGGTTGCCGTACCACTCTGGTGCGGAACGTACTCTGGTTGATCTACGACGTTCAGCAGAAACTTGATCTGAAGTTTCATGATCATCATCATTAACTTCCTCACTGATTGGTGTAGGAATCACTGGAACTAGTTTATGTGATGTTCCACTTTCCAATTCGGGAGAAGGTACAATTACCTCATCAAGTTCTACTTTCCTCCCACTCACTTCTTTCGAGAGAAACTCCTTCTCTAGAAAGGATCCACTCTTAGCAACAAAGACCTTGCCTTCGAATCTGTGATAGAAGGTGTACCCAACAGTTTCTTTTGGGTATCCTATGAAGATTTACTTCTCCGATTTGGGTTCGAGCTTATCATGTTGAAACTTTTTCACATAAGCATCGCAGTCCCAAACTTAAAAAAATGACAGCTTAGGTTTCTCGTCAAACCACAGTTCATACGGTGTCATCTCCACGGATTTAGATGGTGCCCTATTTAACGTGAATGTAGCTGTCTCTAATGCATAACCTCAAAAGCAATAGTGGTAGATCGGTAAGAGACATCATCGATCGCACCATATCTAATAAAGTACGGTTATGACGTTCGGACACACCATTACACTGTGGTGTTCCAGGTGGCGTGAGTAGTGAAACTATTTCACATTGTTTTTACTGAAGGCCAAACTCGCTAACTCAAATATTTTACCTCTATGATCATATCGTAGAAACTCTTATTTTCTTGTTACGATGATTCTCCACTTCACTCTGAAATTCTTTGAACTTTTCAAATGTTTCAGACTTGTGCTTCATTAAGTAGATATACCCATATCTGCTCAAATCATCAGTGAAGGTCAGAAAATAACGATTCCCGCCGTGAGCTTCAACACTCGTTGGTCTGCATACATCAGTATGTATGATTTCCAACAACTCTGTTGCTCGCTCCACAGTTCCGGAGAAAGGAGTTTTAGTCATCTTGCCCATGAGGCATGGTTCGCAAGCACCAAGTGATTCATAATCAAGTGATTCCAAAAAGTCCATCACTATGGAGTTTCTTCATGCGCTTTACACCAATATGACCTAAACGGCAGTGCCACAAATAAGTTGCACTATCATTATTAACCTGGCATCTTTTGGCTTCAATATTATGAATATGTGTATCACACGATCGAGATCCAACAAACTATTTTCATTGGGTGTATGACCATAGAAGTTTTTATTCATGTAAACAGAACAACAATTATTCTCTAACTTACATGAATAACCGTATTGCAATAAACATGATCAGATCATATTCATGCTCAACACAAACACCAAATAACACTTATTTAGGTTCAACACTAATCCCGAAAGTATAGGGAGTGTGCGATGATGATCATATCAATCTTGGAACTGCTTCCAATACACATCGTCACTTCATCCTTTAACTAGTTTCTGTTCATTATGCAACTCCCATTTCGAGTTACTACTCTTTAGCAACTGAACCAGTATCAAATACCGAGGGGTTGCTATGAACACTAGTAAAATACACATCAATAATCTGTATATCAAATATACCTTTGTTCACTTTGCCATCCTTCTTATCCGCCAAGTATCTAGGGCAGTTCCACTTTCGGTGACCATTTCCTTTGCAGTAGAAGCACTTAGTTTCAGGCTTGAGTTTAGCTTTGGGTTTTTTCACAGGAGTGACAACTTGCTTGTCATTCTTCTTGAAGTTCCCCTTCTATCCCTTTGCCCTTTACTTGAAACAAGTGGTCTGGCTAACCATCAACACTTGATGCTCTTTCTTGCTTTCTACCTTCGCTGATTTCAGCATCGTGAAGAGCTCGGGAATTACTTTCGTCATCCCTTGCATATTATAGTTCATCACGAAGTTCTACTAACTTGGTGATAGTGTCTAGAGAACTTTGTCAATTACTATCTTATCTGGAAGATTAACTCCCACTTGATTCAAGCAATTGTACTACCCAGACAATCTGAGCACATGCTCACTGGTTGAGCTATTCTCCTCCATCTTGTAGGCAAAGTACTGTCAGAGGTCTTATACCTCTCGACACGGGCATGTGTATGAAATACTAATTTCAACTCTTGGAACTTCTCATATGCTCCGTGGCGTTTCAAAACATTTTTGAAGTCCCGGTTATAAGCCGTAAAGCATGGTGCACTAAACTATCAAGTAGTCATCATATCGAGCTTTTGTCAAAACATTCATAACGTCTACATCTGCTCCTGCAATAGGTCTGTCACCTAGCGGTGCATCAAGGACATAATTCTTCTGTGCAGCAATGAGGATAATCCTCAGATCACGGAACAATTCCGCATCATTGCTACTAACATCTTTCAACTTGGTTTTCTCTAGGAACATATGAAAAATAAACAGGGAGCAACATCGCGAGCTATTGATCTACAACATAGATATGCTAATACTACCAGGACTAACTTCATGATAAATTAAAGTTCAATTTAATCATATTACTTAAGAACTCCCACTTAGATAGACATCCCTCCGGTCATCTAAATGATCACGTGATCCAAATCAACTAAACCATGTCCGATCATCACGTGAGATGGAGTAGTTTCAATGGTGAACATCTTATGTTGATCATATCTGCTATATGATTCACGCTCGACCTTTCGGTCTCCAGTGTTCCGAGGCCATATCTGCATATGCTAGGCTCGTCAAGTTTAACCCGAGTATTCTGCGTGTGCAAAACTGGCTTACACCCGTTCTATTTGAACGTAGAGCTTATCACACCCGATCATCACGTGGTGTCTCAGCACGACGAACTTTCTCAACGGTGCATACTCAGGGAGAACACTTATACCTTGAAATTTAGTAAGGGATCATCTTATAATGCTACCGTCGTTCTAAGCAAAATAAGAAGCATAATAAGATAAACATCACATGAAATCAAAATATGTGACATGATATGGCCATCATCATCTTGTGCTTTTGATCTCCATCTCTAAAGCACCTTCATGATCACCTTCGTCACCGGCGCGACACCTTGATCTCCATCGTAGCATCGTTGTCGTCTCGCCAACTATTGCTTCTACGACTATCGCTACCGCTTAGTGATAAAGTAAAGCAATTACATGGCGATTGTATTTCATACAATAAAGCGACAACCATATGGCTCCTGCCAGTTGCCGATAACTTTACAAAACATGATCATCTCATACAAAACCGTATAACTCATCATGTCTTGACCATATCACATCACAACATGCCCTGCAAAAACAAGTTAGACGTCCTCTACTTTGTTGTTGCAAGTTTTACGTGGCTGCTACGGGCTTAGCAAGAACCGTTCTTACCTACGCATACAAAACCACAACGATGTTTCGTCAAGTATGTGCTATTTTAACCTTCACAAGGACCGGGCGTAGCCACACTTGTTTCAGCTAAAGTGAGAGAGACAGACACCCGCCAGTCACCTTTAAGCAACGAGTGCTCCTAATGGTGAAACCAGTCTCGCGTAAGCGTACGCGTAATGTCGGTCCGGGCCGCTTCATCTCACAATACCGCCGAAGCAAAGTATGACATGCTGGTAAGCAGTATGACTAGTATCGCCCACAACTCATTGTGTTCTACTCGTGCATATCATCTACGCATAGACCTGGCTCATGATGCCACTGTTGGGGAACGTAGTATTTTAAAATTTTCCTACGATCACGCAAGATCTATCTACCAGATGCATAGCAACGAGAGGGAAGAGTGTGTCTACGTACCCTCGTAGACCGGAAGCGGAAGCGTCAAGTGACGCGGTTGATGTAATCGAACTTCTTCGCGATTCAACCGATCAAGCACCGAACGTACGGCACCTCCGCGTTCAGCACACGTTCAGCTTGATGACGTCCCACGAGCTCTTGATCCAGTTGAGCTTCACGGGAGAGTTTCTTCAGCACGACGGCGTGGTGACGGATATGATGTATTCACCGGCGCAGGGCTTCGCCTAAGCACCGCGACGGTATGACCGAGGTGTGTTTCTGTGGAGGGGGGGCACCGCACACGGCTGGAACAATTCAACTTGTGTGTCTTTGGGTGCCCCCCTGCCCCCGTATATAAAGGAGCAAGGGAGGAGGGCCGGCCGGCCTCCTATGGTGCGGCTAGGGCAATCCTACTAGGAATAGGATTGCAATCCTATTCCTAGTAGGAGTCCACCAAGAAGGAAGAGAGGGAAAGGAAAAGAGGGAGAGGTGGCGCCCCCCAATCCTAGTCCAACTAGGATCCCTAGGTGGGGCGCCGGCCAGCCTCTATGGGCTGCCTCTCTCCTTTCCTTAAGGCCCACTATGGACCATCCCCCCTCATAGGGGGTTCCGGTAACCCCCTCCGGCAATCCCGTTAAATCCGAAACTTTTCCGGAACACTTCCGGTGTCCGAATATAGTCGTCCAATATATCAATCTTTATGTCTCGGACATTCCGAGACTCCTCGTCATGTCCGTGATCTCATCCGGGACTCCGAACTACCTTCGGTACATCAAAACTCATAAACTCATAATACCGATCGTCATCAAACGTTAAGCGTGCGGACCCTACGGGTTCGAGAACTATGTAGACATGACCGAGACTCATCTCCGGTCAATAACCAATAGCGGAACCTGGATGTTCATATTGGCTCGTACATATTCTACGAAGATCTTTTATCGGTCAAAACCGCATAACAACATACGTTGTTCCTTTTGTCATCGGTATGTTACTTGCCCGAGATTCGATCGTCGGTATCTCCATACCTAGTTCAATCTCATTACCGGCAAGTCTCTTTACTCATTCCGTAACACATCATATCGTGACTAACTCATTAGTCTTTTGCTTGCAAGGCTTATTATGATGTGTGTTACCGAGAGGGCCCAGAGATACCTCTCCGACACTCGGAGTGACAAATCCTAATCTTGATCTATGCCAACACCACGAATACTTTCGGAGACACCTGTAGAGCTTTCTTTATGATCACCCAGTTACGTTGTGACGTTTGATAGAACACAAGGTGTTCCTACGGTATTCGGGAGTTGCATAATCTCATAGTCATAGGAACATGTATAAGTCATGAAGAAAGCAATAGCAGTAAAACTAAACGATCATAGTGCTATGCTAACGGATGGGTCTTGTCCATCACATCATTCTCCTAATGATGTGATCCCGTTGATCAAATGATAACTCATGTCTATGGCTAGGAAACATAACCATCTTTGATCAATGAGCTAGTCTAGTAGAGGCATACTAGGGACACTCTGTTTTGTCTATGTATTCACACATGTACTAAGTTTCCGGTTAATACAATTCTAGCATGAATAATAAACATTTATCATGATATAAGGAAATATAAATAACTACTTTATTATTGCCTCTAGGACATATTTCCTTCACAACTTGCGGGTTCTGTGACCTTGGGAATCTATTCATAGGGGTTGGCACACGTTTTCGTCTTGACTCTCCGGGAGAAACTTTGGGGCACTCTTTGAAGTTCTATGTGTTGGTTGAATAGATTATTCTGAGATTGTGTGATGCATATTGTATAATCATACCAACGGATACTTGAGGTGACAATGGAGTATCTAGGTGACATTAGGGTTTTGGTTGATTTGTATCTTAAGGTGTTATTCTAGTACGAACTCTATGATAGATTGAAGGTTACTACGGACTCTTGAATAGATCGATCAGAAAGAATAGCTTTGAGGTGGTTTCGTACCCTACCATAATCTCTTCGTTTGTTCTCCGCTATTAGTTACTTTGGAGTGACTCTTTGTTGCATGTTGAGGGCTAGTAATATGATCCAATTATGTTATCCTTGTTGAGAGAACTTGCACTGGTGAAAGTATGAACCCTAGGCCTTGTTTACTATCATTGCAACACCGTTTATGCTCACGTTTACCACTTGCTACCTTGCTGTTTTTATATTTTCTTATTACAAAAACCTATATCTACCATCCATATTGCACTTGTATCACCATCTCTTCGTCGAACTAGTGCACCTATACAATTTACCATTGTATTGGGTGTGTTGGGGACACAAGAGACTCTTTATTATTTGGTTGCAGGGTTGCTTGAGAGAGACCATCTTCATCCTACACCTCCCACGGATTGATAAACCTTATGTCATCCACTTCAGGGAAAATTTGCTACTGTCCTACAAACCTTTGCACTTGGAGGCCCAACAACGTCTACAAGAAGAAGGTTGTGTAGTAGACATCAAGTACATGTTGTATATCACTATATTTTTACATCAGCATGTATTTTGTTAATCGGCGTGAATCCAACCTTTGTCTGATCTAAAATTAGTTGTAGCAATATGCTAAACGCGCCAATGTTGATTTTTGCAAAGAAAACTGCCTGGTAGTTTTGCATACTGAGATGCATGAGTGTAGTATCTCATATCATGCACATTACTGAATTGTAGTGCTGCTCTGGTTGCCCATTCATTCATTGTGTCAATGTTGCTTTCGTATTACCTTACTTGGCTGATGATAGTTGTGCGATATTGTGTTAATTTGGTGTTGGCTAGTTGCCCAAACGTTTGTTGTGCCAATGTTGCTTTCCTATTATCTGACTTGGCCAATGATAGCAATGCCAGTGTCTTAATTTGGTGCAGGCTGCTGAAGATAAGAAGACAAACTTTGAAAACAGCAAGGCAACCCCATTGTTTCTTTCCAATAAATCTAGATTTGGTAATATGCCAATAACTCATGATTAATCTATTTTGTTCCCATCCTAATTTATGTAATGATGCAGTGGTCGAGACACTCTCCCCTATCAATAATACAAGCCTGCCAAAATCGCCATCTGAATCTGTTCAGTATCCTCTGTCTCGAATGCAACGGAAAAAATGTATGTTTGTGAACCAATTAATGGCTGACGGAATGATGGAAATGGTGGAGGAATCAGAGGTGCAGAGTCGTGCGACACAACAACTGATCAATGTTTTAAGAGACAGTGTGGTAAAGCAGCAAGAACTTGCCCACATGCTTATGGGCGTCATCTGTGCTGAGGTTGCAGATTGTGACGTTGTAGATCGTTAGGTTCTGTTCATTTATTTGCACTGGCATCAATCTTTGATTGCCAAGTGGATGTAATTTCCTGTAATATATGTTGGATGTGCAACGTTTTTCCCTGTATGTCGTACCTTTGCTTGATCGGTGGGCTCAAATTATCTAATTTGGCCTAAAGACATGTACGAACTTTAGTGGGCCCATTAAGTTAATGGGCCGTTACCAGGCCGAAAGTTAATGGTCGGCCCTCTTAACTCCTGGGTCGTTAACAGGCTGACATCGAAGTGGGCAACGGGTGGGCCCAATTGATTTCATGGGCCGTTAACAGGCCGTTACTAAGTTCGGGCTACATATGGCCCAACTATACTGTGGGCCTTGATGGCTTCTCGCCCCTCGTTGGTTACCCCAAGTGGAAGGTTTGAGATGCAGTGTAGCGGTAGTTTTCCCTTGGCAAAGATACCAAGGATCGAATTCCCCTGAGACTCCAAGGTTCAACAAGAAGGTGTCAACTGCTAATGGCGCCAGATACTTAGCAATTAACTGGACCTGCACACAGATACAAATAACTTTGCTCCCAACGAGTACAGAGAGGTTGTCAATCCCTCCGGCCTTGTCGTTTACAAAGGATCAAACGCAAGAGATAATAGTGATAGGTATAATTGCAACTAGTAAGTAAAAGAAGAAAGTAAATAGCGGATGTGATCAATGATGGTAATATGGACCGAGGTCCCATGATGTTCACTAGTGATGTCTCTCTCCCAAAATACGATAAAACAGCTATGTGAGGTAAACGAATTACAGCTGGGCAATTGACAGAATTATGTGCGCAAACCAATGCTAACTATGCTGCAAGAAAGGTTGAGGCTCAAAAGCATGGGCGGTACGCCAAGGTAAGTAGACCTAAATCCATCTGCATCTACTACTAATCATCCACCTTGAGATATCTATCCAGAACATCTCGCTGGTATTAAGTTGCGAGTCCCACCCATAGTGTAAACTCAAAGCAACAGACAACTGCATTAAAAGAACTTTGCGTAAAGTAAACAATCCTTGCACCCGCGAGTACAAGCACCGTTGTTTTCCCCCTTGTGGCAACAGCACATCCCCTAGACTCATGTTTCTGTCACTCAAGCTAGTCATCGAGGGGCATGAACCCACAATCAAGCATAAGGTTCCCTCTTGGAGTTACTACCTACTACTTGGCCAAAGCAATAAACAGCAACGGAGAACATGCAAGAATTACTCAAGAACATAAATATAAAAGAGGTAAATCAAATATATTACTCACACACAATCTGAACATAATCTCACAATCCATCGGATCCCAGCAAACTCATCATAGCAACAGCATAAGGATTACATATGTGCCTCGATCATGTAGGGCAGCTCACGAGGTCTAATTAGTGAAGAACAAAGAGGGGAGGAGAACATCACATAGCTACTGGTCATGGACCCATGGTCCAAGGGAGACTACTCACAACTCATCCGGGAGGCGTCCATGGTGGTGGAGAGGCTCCCGGTGGTGATCCTCCCCTCCGACAGGGTGCCGGGAAGAGTTCTCCTGGTGCTCCCGATCTTGGAAGCGCGGCGGCGGCGGAACAGAGATGAGATCGCCAAAAAGGGTTCCGTCCTCGAGGGTTTCGGGACGCGGTGTAAATATATGCCAAAGGGGGGCATCAGCGGAGACCTGGGGGGCCCAGGCACACCCCCCCTGGCGCGGCCAGGAGGGGGGCCGCGCCACCAGGGCGCCTGGAGCCCTGGTGGCCCCCCTCCGGCCCTACTTTGGCCGCAAGGAAGCTTCCGGAACGCTGATTTTTTATATGATTTTTCCGGGATTTTTCTGGCAGTTTACGTAATGGGAAAACCTGAAATACAAAAACAGCAGAAAACAGAAACTGGCACTGGGGTGCACTGAGTTAATAGGTTAGTCCAAATATGATCAAAAGTGTATGGAAGTGTATAAATATCATAGCAATATCACACAAAAGAGGCATGGAGCAAGCAGAAATTATAGATACGTTTTGGACGTATCAGGCCTTTAGCAGGCCGAAAGAGACAGCGGGCTTGTACTCGACCATGAAGAGCATGGGCCGCTAAGATGTTGAAAGTCCGGTCTTATTGTAAAGGGCCCAACAGTTTTGTGGGCCTTTAGCAGGCCAAAAGAGAAACCGGGCTGGTATTGGACCATGAAGGGCATGGGCCGTTAAAAGGCCAAAACTCAGGTCCGACTACAAATGGCCCAACTCATTTATGGTCCGTTAACAGGCTGAAAGGCACACAGGGCCGGGAATTGGCCCAACACTTAAATGGGTCGCTAAAAGGCCAAAACTCGAGTCCGACTACAAATGGCCCAACTGATATATGGGCCGTCACTAGGCTGAAAGACACACCGGACCGGAAATTGGCCCAACACTTAAATGGGTCGCTAAAAGGCCGAAACTCAGGTCAGACTACAAATGGCCCAACTGATTTATGGGTCGTCAACAGGCTGAAAGACACACCGGGCCGGAAATTAGCCCAATATTTAAATGGGTCGCTAAAAGGTCGAAAGATGTACATCGTGAAAATGGGCCTATCCACTGAATGGGCTGCTAACATGCCGAAATCTCATCGGGCCGATATTAAGCCCACATATATAGCGGGATGTTAACGGGCTCAAACTGACGATGGGCTGCAATGGTGTGAAATCTTTAACGGGCCGTTGACGGGCCTAATTGGCACATCTCGTTGTTGGAAATATGCCCTAGAGGCAATAATAAAAGTATTATTATTATATTTCCTTGTTCATGATAATCGTCTGTTATTCATGCTTGAATTGTATTGTACGGAAACAGCGATACATGTGTGAATATATAGACCACAATGAGTCCCTGGTAGGCCTCTAGTTGCCAGCTCGTTGATCCACAGATGGTCACGGTTTCCTGACCATGGGCATAGGATGTCAGTGATAACGGGATCACATCATTAGGAGAATGATGTGATGGACAAGACCCGATCCTGAGCATAGCACGAGATCGTTTAGTTCGTAATGCATAAGCTTTTCGGTGTCAAGTATTTATTCCTTAGACCATGAGGTTGTACAACTCCCGGATGCCGTAGGAATACTTTGGGTGTGCCAAACGTCACAACGTAACTGGGTGGCTATAAAGGTACGCATCGTATCTCCGAAAGTGTCTGTTGAGTTGGTACGAACCGAGACTGGGATGTTGTCACTCCGTATGACGGAGAGGTACCTCTGGGCCCACTCGGTAAGACATCATCATAATGAGCTCAAGGTGACTAAGGAGTTGGTCACGGGATGATGGATTACGGATCGAGTAAAGAGACTTGCCATGATGAGATTGAACAAGGTATCGGGAATACCGACGATCAAATCTCGGGCAAGTACCGTACCGATGGACAAAGGGAATAACTACGGGATTGAGTGAATCCTTGACACAGTGGTTCATCCGATGAAGATCATCGAGGAACACGTGGGAACCAACATGGGTATCCAGATCCCGCTTTTGGTTATTGACCGGAGAGTGGTCTCGGTCATGTCTACGTGTCTCCCGAACCCGTAGGGTCTACACACTTAAGGTTCGGTAACGCTAGGGTCGTAGAGATACATGCACGTGGAAACCCGAAAGTTTTTCGGAGTCCCGGATGAGATCCCGGACGTGACGAGGAGTTCCGGAATTGTCCGGAGGTAAAGAATGATATATAGGAAGTCCAGTTTCGGCCATCGGGTGAACTTCGGGGGTCACCGGGAGTGTCCCGGGACCACCGGAGGGGTCCCGGGGGTCCACCGGGTGGGGCCACCCATCCCGGTGGGGCCCCTAGGCCGCAAGGGGAAGGGGGCCAGCCCCTGGTGGGCTGGCGCACCCTACTGGGCCCTCCCTCATGCGCCTAGGGTTGAAACCCTAGGGGAGGGAGGCGCCCCCTATGCCTTGGGGGGCAAGTCTCCCCCCTAGGCCGCCGCCCCCCTTGCAGATTGGATCTGCAGGGGCTGGCGCACCCCCTGGCCCCCTATATATATGTGGGGGGAGAGGGCAGCCGCACCCAATCCTCTGGCGCCTCTCCCCCTCCCGTCACACCTTCCTCCTCCTCCGCAGGGCGCCGGCGAAGCCCTGCAGGATTTCCCGCTGCATCCACCACCACGCCGTCGTGCTGCTGGATCTCCGACGACCTCTCCCCCCCCCCTTGCTGGATCAAGAAGGAGGTGACGTTGCTGTACTGGACGTGTGTTGAACGCGGAGGTGCCGTCCGTTCGGCGCTAGATCATCGGTGACGAAGAACGCGAAGAGTACGACTACTTCATCCACGCTTCTTCGAAAGCTTCCGCTCGCGATCTACAAAAGGGTATGTAGATGCACTCTAATATGCTCGTTGCTAGATGTCTCCTCAGATGGATCTTGGTGAAAGCATAGAAATTATTTGAATTCTGCTACGTTCCCCAACAGTGGCATCTGAGCTAGGTCTTTTGCGTAGCATCTTGCACGAGTAGAACACAAAGCAATTGTGGGCGTTGAGTTTGCTCAATTTTCTTACCGTTACTAGTCCAATCTTGATTCGGTGGTATTGTGGGATGAAGCGGCCCGGACCGACCTTACACGTACACTTACGTGAGACTGGTTCCACCGACAGACATGCACTAGATGCATAAGGTGGCTGGCGGGTGTCTGTCTCTCCTACTTTAGTCGGATCGGATTCGATGAACAGGGTCCTTATGAAGGGTAAGTAGAAATTGACAAATCATGTTGTGGTTTTGGCGTAGGTAAGAAACGTTCTTGCTAGAAAACCTATAGAAGCCACGTAAAAACTTGCAACAACAATTAGAGGACGTCTAACTTGTTCTTGCAGCATGTGCTATGTGATATGGTATGGCCAAGAAGATGTGATGAATGATATATGTGATGTATGAGATTGATCATGTTCTTGTAATAGGGAATCACGACTTGCATGTCGATGAACTTGACAACCGACATGAGCCATAGGAGTTGTCTTAATTATTGTATGACCTGCGTGTCACTGAATAACGCCATGTAATTACTTTACTTTATTGCTAAACGTTAGCCATAGTAGTAGAAGTAATAGTTGGCGTGACAACTTCAAGAAGACACGATGATGGAGATCATGATGATAGAGATCATGGTGTCGAGCCGGTGACAAAGATGATCATGGTGCCCCGAAGATGGAGATCCAAGGAGCAAGATGATATTGGCCATATCATGTCACTTTAATTGATTGCATGTGATGTTTATCATGCTTATGCATCTTGTTTACTTAGAACGACGGTAGTAAATAAGATGATCTCTCACTAAAATTTCAAGTATTGTGTTCCCCCTAACTGTGCACCGTTGCTAAGGATCGTTGTCCCGAAGCACCACGTGATGATCGGGTGTGATAGGTTCTAACGTTCGCATACAACGGGTGTAAGCCAGATTTACACAAGCAATACACTTAGGGTTCACTTGACGAGCCTAGCATGTACAGACATGGCCTCGGAACACGGAAGACCGAAAGGTCGAACACGAGTCGTATAGCAGATACGATCAACATGAAGATGTTCACCGTTGATGACTAGTCCGTCTCACGTGATGATCGGACACGGGCTAGTCGATTCGGATCGTGTATCACTTAGATGACTAGAGAGATGTCAATCTGAGTGGGAGTTCATTAAAATTTGATTAAGATGAACTTAATTATCATGAACTTAGTCTAAATTCTTTACAATATCTCTTGTAGATCAAATGGCCCACGCTCATGTCACCCTCAACTTCAACGCGTTCCTAGAGAAATCCAAGCTGAAAGACGATGGTAGCAACTACACGGACTAGGTCCGTAACCTGAGGATCATCCTCATAGCTGCCAAGAAAACTTATGTCCTAGATGCACCGCTAGGTGACGCTCCCGCCCCGGCAAACCAAGATGTTATGAACGCTTGGCAGTCATGTTGTAATGATTACTCCCTGGTTCAGTGCGGCATGCTTTACAGCTTAGAATCGGGGCTCCAAAAGCGTTTTGAGCACCACGGGGCATTTGAGATGTTCCAAGAGCTGAAAATGGTTTTCCAAGCTCATGCCCGAGTCGAGAGATATGACGTCTCCGACGCATTCTACAGCTGTAAGATGGAGGAAAACAGTTCTGTCAGTGAGCACATCCTCAAGATTTCTGGATTGCACAACCGCTTGTCTCAGTTGGGAATGAATCTCCCTGACGAAGCGGTCATAGACAGAATCCTCCAGTCGCTCCCACCAAGCTACAAGAGCTTCGTGTTGAACTTCAATATGCAGGGGATGGAGAAGTTCATTCTCGAGGTGTATTCAATGCTGAAATCAGCGGAGGTGGATATCAAGAAAGAACATCAAGTGTTGATGGTCAATAAAACCACTAAGTTCAAGAAGGGCAAGGGTAAGAAGAACTTCAAGAAGGACGGCAAGGGAGTTGCCGCGCCCGGTAAGCCAGTTGCCGGGAAGAAGCCAAAGTATGGACCCAAGCCTGAGACAGAGTGCTTTTATTGCAAGGGAACGGGTCACTGGAAGCGGAACTGCCCCAAATACTTAGCGGACAAGAAGGCCGGCAACGTCAAAGGTATATGTGATATACATGTTATTGATGTGTACCTTACCAGCGCTCGTAGTAGCTCCTGGGTATTTGATACCGGTGCAGTTGCTCATATTTGTAACTCTAAGCAGGAGTTGCGGAATAAGCGGAGACTGGCGAAGGACGAGGTGACGATGCGCGTTGGGAATGGTTCCAAGGTCGATGTGATCGCCGTCGGCACGCTGCCTCTACATCTACCCTCGGGATTAGTTTTAAACCTCAATAATTGTTATTTAGTACCAGCTTTGAGCATGAACATTGTATCTGGATCTCGTCTTATGCGAGATGGCTACTCATTTAAATCTGAGAATAATGGTTGTTCCATTTATTTGAGAGATATGTTTTATGGTCATGCTTCACTGGTCAATGGTTTATTTTTGATGAATCTCGATCGTAATGATACACATATTCATAGTGTGAATGCCAAAAGATGTAAAGTTGATAATGATAGTCCCACATACTTGTGGCATTGCCGCCTTGGTCATATTGGTGTCAAACATATGAAGAAGCTTCATGTTGATGGACTTCTGGAGTCTCTTGATTATGAATCATTTGACACGTGCGAACCATGCCTCTTGGGCAAGATGACCAAGACTCCGTTCTCCGGAACAATGGAGCGAGCAACCAACTTATTGGAAATCATACATACCGATGTGTGCGGTCCAATGAGTGTTGAGGCTCGCGGAGGCTATCGTTATGTTCTCACCCTCACGGATGACTTGAGTAGATATGGGTATATCTACTTGATGAAGCACAAGTCTGAGACTTTTGAAAAGTTCAAGGAATTTCAGAATGAGGTTGAGAATCAATGAGACAAGAAAATAAAGTTCTTACGATCGGATCGTGGGGGTGAATATTTGAGTCATGAGTTTGGCACGCACCTTAGGAAATGTGGAATTGTTTCACAATTGACACCGCCCAGAACACCTCAACGTAACGGTGTGTCCGAACGTCGAAATCGTACTCTGTTGGACATGGTGCGATCTATGATGTCCCTCACCGATTTACCGCTATATTTTTGGGGTTATGCTTTAGAGACTGTCGCATTCACTTTAAATAGGGCTCCATCGAAATCCGTTGAGACGACACCATATGAACTTTGGTTTGGCAAGAAACCGAAGCTGTCGTTTCTGAAAGTTTGGGGTTGCGATGCTTATGTCAAGAAACTTCAACCTGAAAAGCTCGAACCCAAATCGGAAAAATGCGTCTTCATAGGATACCCAAAGAAAACGATTGGGTACACCTTCTACCACAGATCCGAAGGCAAAGTCTTTGTTGCCAAGAATGGATCCTTACTGGAGAAAGAGTTTCTCTCGAAAGAAGTGAGTGGAAGGAAAGTAGAACTTGATGAGGTGAGAGTCACCCCTCCTGAACCGGAAAGTAGCGCAGCGCAGGAAATTGTTCCTGAGGTGCCTGCACCGACAAGGGAGGAAGTTGATGATGATGATCATGAAGAAACAGATCAAGTTACTACTGAACTTCGAAGGTCCACAAGGGCACGTTCCGCACCAGAGTGGTACGGCAACCCTGTCATGGGAATCATGTTGTTAGACAACAGTGAACCTTCGAACTATGAAGAAGCGATGGCGGGCCCGGATTCCAATAAATGGCTTGGAGCCATGAAATCCGAGATAGAATCCATGTATGAAAACAAAGTATGGACTTTGGTGGACTTGCCTGATGATAGGCACGCCATAGAAAATAAATGGATATTTAAGAAGAAGACAGACGCGGATGGTAATGTGACCATCTATAAGGCTCGGCTTTTCGCTAAGGGTTATCGACAAGTTCAAGGGATTGACTACGACGAGACTTGCTCTCCCGTAGCGATGCTGAAGTCAGTCAGAATCATGTTAGCTATTGTCGCATTCTATGATTATGAGATATGGCAAATGGACGTCAAAATGGCATTCCTTAATGGCTTCCTTAAGGAAGAGTTGCATATGATGCAGCCGGAAGGTTTTGTCGATCCAGAGAATGCTAACAAGGTATGCAAGCTCCAGCGCTCGATCTATGGGCTGGTGCAAGCATCTCGGAGTTGGAATATTCGCTTTAATGATGTGATCAAAGCGTTTGGCTTTATACAGACTTATGGAGAAGCCTGTATCTACAAGAAAGTGAGTGGGAGCTCTGTAGCATTTCTCATATTATATGTGGATGACATATTGCTGATGGGAAATGATATAGAATTCTTGGAAACTGTAAAGGCCTACTTGAATAAGAGTTTTTCAATGAAGGACCTTGGAGAAGCAGCTTACATATTAGGCATCAAAATCTATAGAGATAGATCAAGACGCCTCATCGGTCTTTCACAAAGCACATACCTTGACAAGATATTGAAGAAGTTCAATATGGATCAGTCAAAGAAGGGGTTCTTGCCTATTTTGCAAGGTATGAGATTGAGCAAGGCTCAGTCGCCGACCACGGCAGAAGATAGAGAAAAGATGAGTGTCATACCCTATGCCTCGGCCATGGGTTCTATCAAGTATGCCATGCTGTGTACCAGACCTGATGTGAACCTTGCCATAAGTTTGGTAGGGAGGTACCAAAGTGATCCCGGTATGGAACACTGGACAGCGGTCAAGAACATCCTAAAGTACCTGAAGAGGACTAAGGATATGTTTCTCGTTTATGGAGGTGACAAAGAGCTCGTCGTAAAGGGTTACGTCGATGCTAGCTTCGACACAGATCTTGATGACTCGAAGTCACAAACCGGATACGTGTATATTTTGAATGGTGGGGCAGTCAGCTGGTGCAGTTGCAAGCAGAGCGTGGTGGCGCATTCTACATGTGAAGCGGAGTACATAGCTGCTTGCGAAGCAGCGCATGAAGGAGTCTGGATGAAGGAATTCATCACTGACCTAGGAGTCATTCCAAGCGCGTCAAGCCCGATGACTCTCTTCTGTGACAACACTGGTGCTATTGCTATTACCAAGGAGCCCAGGTTTCACAAGAAGACCAAGCACATCAAACGCCGTTTCAACTCCATCCGGAATTATGTTCAAGATGGAGATATAGATATTTGTAAAGTGCATACGGATCTGAATGTGGCAGACCCGTTGACTAAACCTCTTCCACGGGAAAAACATGATCAACACCAGAACTCTATGGGTGTTCGATTCATCACAATGTAACTAGATTATTGACTCTAGTGCAAGTGGGAGACTGTTGGAAATACGCCCTAGAGGCAATAATAAAAGTATTATTATTATATTTCCTTGTTCATGATAATCGTTTGTTATTCATGCTTGAATTGTATTGTACGGAAACAGCGATACATGTGTGAATATATAGACCACAATGAGTCCCTGGTAGGCCTCTAGTTGCCAGCTCGTTGATCAACAGATGGTCACGGTTTCCTGACCATGGGCATAGGATGTCAGTGATAACGGGATCACATCATTAGGAGAATGATGTGATGGACAAGACCCAATCCTGAGCATAGCACGAGATCGTTTAGTTCGTAATGCATAAGCTTTTCGGTGTCAAGTATTTATTCCTTAGACCATGAGGTTGTACAACTCCCGGATGCCGTAGGAATACTTTGGGTGTGCCAAACGTCACAATGTAACTGGGCGGCTATAAAGGTACGCATGGGTATCTCCGAAAGTGTCTGTTGAGTTGGTACGAACCGAGCTGGGATGTTGTCACTCCGTATGACGGAGAGGTACCTCTGGGCCCACTCAGTAAGACATCATCATAATGAGCTCAAGGTGACTAAGGAGTTGGTCACGGGATGATGGATTACGGATCGAGTAAAGAGACTAGCCATGACGAGATTGAACAAGGTATCGGGAATACCGACGATCGAATCTCGGGCAAGTACCGTACCGATGGACAAAGGGAATAACTACGGGATTGAGTGAATCCTTGACACAGTGGTTCATCCGATGAAGATCATTGAGGAACACGTGGGAACCAACATGGGTATCCAGATCCCGCTGTTGGTTATTGATCGGAGAGTGGTCTCGGTCATGTCTACGTGTCTCCCGAACCCGTAGGGTCTACACACTTAAGGTTCGGTAACGCTAGGGTCGTAGAGATACATGCACGTGGAAACCCGAAAGTTGTTCGGAGTCCCGGATGAGATCCCGGACGTGATGAGGACTTCCGGAATGGTCCGGAGGTAAAGAATGATATATAGGAAGTCCAGTTTCGGCCATCGGGTGAACTTCGGGGGTCACCGGGAGTGTCCCGGGACCACCGGAGGGGTCCCGGGGGTCCACCGGGTGGGGCCACCCATCCCGGTGGGGCCCCTAGGCCGCAAGGGGAAGGGGGCCAGCCCCTGGTGAGCTGGCGCACCCTACTGGGCCCTCCCTCATGCGCCTAGGGTTGAAACCCTAGGGGAGGGAGGCGCCCCCTATGCCTTGGGGGGCAAGTTTTCCCCCTAGGCCGCTGCCCCCCTTGCAGATTGGATCTGCAGGGGCTGGCGCACCCCCCTGGCCCCCTATATATATGTGGGGGGGAGAGGGCAGACGCACCCAATCCTCTGGCGCCTCTCCCCCTCCCGTCACACCTTCCTCCTCCTCCGCAGGGCGCCGGCGAAGCCCTGCAGGATTTCCCGCTGCATCCACCACCACGCCGTCGTGCTGCTGGATCTCCGACGACCTCTCCCCCCCCCTTGCTGGATCAAGAAGGAGGTGACGTTGCTGTACCGGACGTGTGTTGAACGCGGAGGTGCCGTCCGTTCGGCGCTAGATCATCGGTGACGAAGAACGCGAAGAGTACGACTACTTCATCCACGCTTCTTCGAAAGCTTCCGCTCGCGATCTACAAAAGGGTATGTAGATGCACTCTAATATGCTTGTTGCTAGATGTCTCCTTAGATGGATCTTGGTGAAAGCATAGAATTTTTTTGAATTCTGCTACGTTCCCCAACACTCGTATGGGTCATGGGCTTAAATGGACCTGACACACGTAGGCCTTATATGGGCGGGCCTGCTATTTTTTACTGGGCCGGCCTTTTTCACCGGAATGGGCCACTGTTGGGTCGTGCCATGTGTCGACCTATCATAGGCGCCTCCTGTCCAATGAGTGCATGACATCTGTCCCAACGGTGAGGCAACATGTGTTTCCTCCAGCCAATGATGATTTTACACGTGGAAAATCCCCATTGGTCGGGGCTGTTAACGGGTTATCGGATCCAAAACCGGACCCGATAGCTTAACGGCGTTCCATTACGGTGGATGCCACGTGTCGGTCACCCTTGGCGAAAGCACTTCTGTGACGCGCGATTTATCGTCATGGAAGTGGACACTTCTGTGATGATAATTTTGGTAATGTCATGGAACACTTCTACGACAGCACATGTATGACTATATTGATTCTGTCATAAATTTGTCGTGGATGTACATGCATGACAGAAAACGTGACCTACTGTGACAAACATGTATCATCACGGAAGTGTATTTTTCTTTGTAGTGCATATTACTTCTTATGAGTTCTTCTTCAAGTATTACTTCTCACCCGTTCCAATTTTCCCCGGGTTCTGAGTTGTTAGACATTCAAGGACACTGATAAGTGAATCAATTCCGCACTTTGATTCAATAACTCTAAGTAATCTCAATTGCTTATGAGTTTATTAATTCTTGAAGTCATATCTAGCCTGATCGGCTATATCATTATCGTGCATCTATTTAACTGTGCTATCTGGTCCTTCTTCCCAAAGCACAATTTCGGCAATGAGCTAAGCTTACATCGATCTTCCTCGGCATATCATTTCGCCTTGAACAACTAGCTTGCTTTCAAGTTTGTATTGTACTAGTGGTTTCAATAACCTTTCGCTCCATCATTCATTTCGCTTGATGCCATCGCCGATCGATTACATCTTAATGAAATCTCTCGAGAAATGTGTCATGATATCATCAACGAAGATTTGTCTTCTTCCAAGTTGTGAATCGAATTCATGATGGGAAATACCATCCTTTCCCCTCGATGATTTGTATTAACATCGACAACATTCTTGCATTCCCTCCAACATAAACATGTTCCTATTTTGTGTTATACCTTGAGTTCCTTGTTATCCGACTTATGATGTGCTCTACCTTGGAGTACTACCATCTTTCATGTCAAGAATGTCGTGAGAATTTCACCACCTCTTAAGAATTCTTGATACAGGTGATACTTCTTGCCATATCCGTTCATTCCTTGGTCCATGTGTTGTTTCTAACCAGAAACCCAACAAGTGAAGTATGGCATGCGAATTCAAAACTTCTAGCAACCCTATTGCTTTGAAGTGAATGGTCGATAGTCTCATTCTCGGTCTTTTGGTTATTGAATCACCATTATAACATTGATCGTGCTACTTAGTCCATTTTCCAGGTGCACGTTCCATTCAATGTTTACTTATGGATGTTCTCCCCTAACATACTGCGGTATGTCCAATGTTATCATCTTGTTCACTTGAATGTAGAAATCCATGCTTATGGGAATCTCGATGAATTGTTGTTGAGCCCATCGGCCACATCCTCATCTTTTCCTTACTGAAAATGTAAGACTTATTCTATAAGTTGTTCCTGATGGATCCTTTGTGTATTCAAAGTCTGATCTTTACCTAATGACCATGTCGGTGCTATCTCGAAGCATGTCTGTGGTACTCCGAAGATCCACAAGAACATTGTAAGCGCAAGGCTAAATGTTTCTTGATCAACTATCCAATATCGTTGTGTGGGTACATATCATAATTCTTCTTACCCCTTTTATCTCTATGGTCATGACTTTGATCTCCTGACACATATATCATGCCCTGCTTAATCTTGGGAATGATATACTCCTATGCATTGTGTTTAAACACATTTTCCTTTCCATTTGTTTGTTTAACCTTTCTTTGATCTACATATAATCTAAGCAGTAATAATTTTCTGCTTATCTAAACACCTTGGTGTACAACTCTGTCAGTAAGACCTTGTTACTATTGTTGATAACATTCCGGTAACCACCGATGGACGAGAACTTTGCCTATTGGTCCGCCTCATTTCAACGAGCAGGAAAATGGTTCTCTTCGTCCCTCGCCCTTGGTATCGACATTGTTGCCGACATAACTGACAAGTTATGCTATGACATGCCTTGCTACCATGACTGTGCAATATGTCAGTGTCCTTCTTACTTTTGAACCACATGGTGGGCCCATAACCCACAGTTCCATAGGATCGAAACCTGACTCTCCTGTACATCCCCGTTTTCCAAAATTGTTCCCCGCACTTGGCTTCGAATGTAAATCACGAGCCACATTCCTAGTGATCTATTCTGGCACCAGGCGCAATACTTATTCCCATTGCTCTGAACCCCTTTCACTCTCTGTTTCAGGAATCGAACGGTTGCCTACCCACTTCAAGCTGCTTATTTGCACCTTTATACCTTGCTCTTGGTGAATTTCTTGAATTTCAACTCGAGAGATGCCTCTATGCCATGTTCACTGAGATGGCCCTCAGGTACCTATCTTGTGTTGAGCTCCGTCCTTCTCGAGTCTTTCCCCCTTACTCCACCCCTTAAATCTCGGGACGAGATTTCTTGTAGTAGAGGAGAATTGTGACGCCCGGATAATTAAGCTACAGTAAACCCTTGCTAATGGTGCCATGTCATCACATTACTGTTGCTAATCCTCACTTGATCCAAATCAATGTTCATTTCAAACTCAATTTAAAGTCAAAAATTCTAATTTTCCAAACATGGAAACTAAAATGGTAAAGGTGTGGCAAATAATTCCTGAATATTTGTCATGTTGGAACCAATCTCTTTTGGTTTCCCAAAGTGCCACTGGAAATTACTTAGTGGTCCAGCTTCATTTAAAGTTGGCCTTTCCAATTTAAAAAAAAATAGTTAGACAACTACTTTCGGCCTTAAACTTTTTGTGATTCCTAGAAATAGTGTGCTGGTTTTAGTTGACAAGACTCTTTCCTATCGGAACTCTTTTAGTTTTACCTTTTCAAAGAAAACAAAAGAAATGGTTTAAAGAAAAAGAAAGGGGCCACAACCCCACCTGTCCACCTGGGCCTCAGCCAACCGACCCACCCAGCTGGCCGGCCCACCCGCTCTGCTTAACTCCCCCCCCCCATCGATCGAACCCTAGCCCACT
>LR738711.1:885158922-885258183 GCA_902687465.1 Secale cereale | reverse complement strand
CTCCAGTCTCCCCATCGCGACCTCCCGACCCCGCCTCTGCCCCGACGACGGCCGGCGCCCCATGTTGCTCGACGTCGTAGCTCGTCGCCCCGACGACCCACCGCCCGAGGACGACGCCATCCCGTAGCCGTCGAACCTCGCCTTGAAGCCAGCCTCGCCTCAGCCGCGCCCCAACCCCGCCACCTTCTACCGTCGTCAACGGACCTCCCCGGCCACCCCCGCACGCCCACTCGAGCACGCTGCCTCCCCATCCGGCTCCCGGTGAGCCACGCCCGCCTCCCCCTTCTCCTCCCCTGACCCAGCGCGCTCGGCCATCGCGCCTCATCGCGCTCCGGTTCACGCACTCCGCCCAGCCCGCGCCCCGCGCGCACGCCCGCCTCGCTTGCCACGGTCAGGCCGTGCCAGCCATTCCCTGGCTCCACTTGCCGCTCCCTGTGCGCGGGCTCCGCCCCTACCACACCCCCCGCACCGTCCGGCCACCTGCGCCAGTCGTGCGGCCGCGTCCCTCACCGCGGCTCCGATTAGCCGCGCCGGTGCCGCCCCTTGCCGCGGCCCTGCACCACTCCTTCTGCACCTCCGCCCCGCCCTCTGGCCTCGCTGCCCTCAGCGCCGGTGTGCCGCCGCCACGTACGCTCGCCGTCGCCGGCCCGCCGCTGGCCAGCAGGCCGCGCTCCGCCATCGGCGCCCCGGCGGCCTCGTCCCACCATGCGGGCGAGCGCCTGCTCGGGTGCGCCCGCGCCCGCAACCCATGCCCAATGCCCGCTAAGGCCAGAGCCATTTATGGGTGGGGCCCTCCCCCTGTAAAAAAATGAAAACTGGAAAAATTAATGAAATGAATGAATTAATTAATTATTAATCTAATTAAATTAATTAACCTTGCTTAGATTTGCCTAATTAACTTGATTAGCTAAAGTTAACTGTTAATTAGTGTAGAGTAAATGATGAATGGGCCCCACCAGTCAGTTTGACCAGTCAATTGTCTAGTTGACTAATGATGTCATGCTAACATCATGATGATGCCATAAATGTAATTTTGATTTTAAATATTAATAATAATTTCAGAATATTGTTAAAACTTTAGAAAATCATATAAAATAATTTGTAACTCGGATGAAAAAGATTTATATATGAAAGTTTCTCAGAACGATGAGACGAATTCGAATACGCGGTCCATTCGTCCGCCACACATCTCTATCATACCGAACATGGAACAATCCCCATCTAGTTCGCCTGTCCAAAAAGGCCTAACACTGGGGATACTTTCCCGGATGTTATCCCCCTTTGCCGGTATCGTGTAGCACCGCGTTAGAGCACCCTAGCACTGTGTGTTGACTTGTCATGCTTCTTCGTTGCATTAGTATGCTTCGTATTTATTGTTTCTTCCCCCTCTTCTCTCCGGTAGACCGCGAGACTGATGCTACCTCGATGATCGAGTGCATAGACGACGACCCCTCCTTCTCATCTGAGCAACCAGGCAAGCCAATCCCCCTTGATCATTCCAATATCGCCCACTCTCTTCTCTCTTATGCTTGCATTAGAACTGCTACTATTTTTGTATGATCATATTCTGATGCATAGCCTGTTGTTGTAACCTACTTTCATACCTTACATGTTTATACTAAATTGCTTAGTATAGGCTGGTTAGAGATCCATCAGAGGCCCCCCACTTTGTCCTGTCTGCCCCGCCGGAATATCAGAAGACCCGATCAACGAGATCGAAGACCAGGCCTCGGCACCGCACATCACTTTCCCCTTAGTTGCTCGACAATACGGGGTTACTATCGAGTGCCGAGGGTGACACCTCATCAGCACTTCTGATGTTAACCTTGTAGGTTTGTCGGGGGGATGAACCCCAGGCAGGCAAAGGAAGCCGGATCCTTTTCAAAAACAACAGGGCCCGCATCACCCCGCAGTCCGCCTTGGACTTGGCTGGGTTGCTCAGTCCGGCCAAAGTCCGTAATCCAGCAAGACCCTCCAGTCCGGCCAAGGCCCGCAATCCGGCAAGACCCTCCAGTCCATCCAAAGCCCGCAATCTGGCAAGACTCCCCAATCCGGCGCACCAAGACTTCCTCAACAAACCAGACCGGCCCGTGGCGTGTTCCCCAATCCGACCATGGGTCAGCTCCCGTCCCATCTCAGCCGTACGATGGGACGAGACGCACCTACCGATGACCTAGGCAACAGTGCCTCGCCTATGCCCCTAGTCAGTCGGGGCGTGGCAACAGTGTAATCATCACAGCCCATGATGCCGGCAGACGGTGACATAACGGAGCACGCCGTACCCGACTCATCTCGGTCAATCCTCGGCGATTGACAAGACGGCAAACAGTGCCCCCCATGCCTGGTGGGCCCTGCGCCCGGAGAACCCGGCAAACCCAGTACTCGGCGGGTCCCAGTACCGGCTTCCCGGACGATGACAATCCGGCCCCACGGCCGTGTAACATTACCATTTGTATCCCTGGGGGGTTGGCCTATATAAAACCCCCCCTAGAGCCATCATGCACGGGGAGAGAGGCATACGAGATAGAGAAGAGAACTAGAGAACAGGATAGAGACACCCCGGTAGAAGCAGCCTAAGCCCTGGCATGTCTTCCTCCTTCCACCACACAGCTCAAGGAGCAACTCTGTACTGGTAAAAACATCAACCACCTAGGCAGGATTAAGGGTATTATCTCCTCGGAGAGCCCCAAACCTGGGTATGTCTTGCATCCCGCGCTCGCTCATACCAACCCCGCTTCTGGAGTCCACCAGTGCCCTCGAGCCGCCTCCTATCTTTAGCCATCCTGATACATCTACAACGTATCTATAATTTTTTATTATTCCATGCTATTATTTATGAAGTCTTGGATGTTTAATGAGCTTTATCATACACTTTTATATCATTTTTGGGACTAACTTACTAACCCAAAGGCCCAGTCTAGATTGCTGTTTTTTGCCTGTTTCAGGGTTTTGTACAAAAAGAATATCAAACGGAGTTCAAACGGAATGAAACCTTCGCGAGAGATATTTTTGGAGAAAATCACGCACGGGGGACTTGAGAACCACGTCAGGGGAGCCTCGGGGTGTCCATGAGGGTGGGAGCGCGCCCCCTTCCCAGGGCGCGCCCCCCTGCCTCGTGGGCCCCCCGAGCACCCCCTCGGTTTCCTCCTTCCAACTATATAAGTCTACGTACCCCGAAACCTTCGACAACAGAGAGAAAACCCTAATTCCACCGCCGTAACCTTCTGTTCCCGTGAGATCCCATCTTGGAGCCTGTTCCGGAGCTCCACCGGAGGGGGATCCATCACGGAGTTCTTCATCATCATCATCATCGCCCTCACCATGAGTTGTGAGTAGTTTACCACAGACCTTCGGGTCCATAGCTAGTATCTATATGGCTTCTTCTCTCTCTCTAGATCTCAATACAAAGTTCTCCTCGGTCTTCAACGAGATCTATTCTCTTTTTGCGGTGTGTTTGTCGAGATCCGATGAATTGTGAGTTTATGATCAAGATTATTTATGAGAAATATTTGGTTCTTCTCTGAACTTTTTATATGTGATCATAATATCCTTGCAAGTCTCTTGGAATTATTGGTTTGGTTTGGCCTACTAGATCTATAGTTCTTGCAATGGGAGAAGTGCTTGGCTTTGGGTTCAATCTTGCGGTGTCCTTTCCCAGTGACTGTAGGGGCATCAAGGCACGTATTGTATTGTTGCCATCGAGGATAAAAAGATGGGGTTTATATCATATTGCTTGTGTTTATCCCTCTACATCATGTCATCTTGCTTAAGGTGTTACTCTGTTCTTATGAACTCAATACACTAGATGCATGCTGGATAGCGGTCGATGTGTGGAGTAATAGTAGTAGATGCAGGCAGGAGTCGGTCTACTTGTCTCGGACGTGATGCCTATATACAATGATCATGCCTATATAGTCTCATAATTATTCGCTTTTCTATCAATTGCTCGACAGTAATTTGTTTACCCATCGTAGAATATCGCTATCATGAGACAAGCCACTAGAGAACACTATGGCCCCCGGGTCTATTCTCAACATATCAATCTACATCTACTTTACTTTTATCGCTTTTATTTTTTGTTCTTATAAACAAAAATACCAAAAATATAAACTATCATCTCTATTAGATCTCACTTTCGTAAGTGACCGTAAAGGGATTGCCAACCCCTTATCGCGTTGGCTGCGAAGTTCTTATTTGTTTGTGTAGGTGCGAGGGACTCGCGCGTGGTCTCCTACTGGATTGATACCTTGGATCTCAAAAACTGAGGGAAATACTTACGCTACTGTGCTGCATCTCCCTTTCCTCTTCGAGGGAATACAACGCAAGCTCGAGAAGTAGCAAGAAGAATTTCTGGCGCCGTTGCCGGGGAGGCTTACGCAAAAGTCATATACCAAGTACCTATCACAAACCCTTATCCTCCGCATTACATTTATTTGCTTCTCATTTTCCTCTCCCCCACTTCACCCTTGTCGTTTTATTCGCCCTTCTTCCGCCGTGTGTTTATCATTCGCTTGCTTCTTGTTTGCTTGTGTGTGTTGCTTGCTTGCTTGTCATTATGGCTAGTCCCTTATCCACTCCTTTGTCTCCCGAGTTTGAAGTGCTTCACTTCAATCAAAATCAAGGATAAAATTTAAAAGATGCTTGGTTTAGGATGATGGAATCTTATCATAAGTGCACCTTAGAGGTGAATTTTAGAATCTTGCTTCGCAATTTTTATGTTGGATTGAATATGTCTCATAGACAACCCATTGTGTTGCCAAAGGGAATTTTATCGAAGTTGATCCTAGTATAGCGCATGAAATTATAGAGGGAATAGTGGGAACACTACCTCCCCAAAAAGGGTCAAATTCAACCCAGGAAGGGACGCAAGTTTTTGAGAAAATTTGCGAAGTAACAAAAATATTACAAAAGTCTCTTGAACATCTTAAAAGTGTTAGTGAGAATCTCCACTGCACGAATATGTTGATTACTCTTTGTAATAAGCGGTTGGATGCTTTAGATCTAAAGATTTCCGAATATGAAGGGAAACGTAAAGAACCTCCCGGATTCGAGCTTGACACCATTAAAAGGGTGAAGATCAAAGATGGCAATACCTAGATTTATCTTGTATCGTGCCTAGCTAGGGGCGTAAAACGATGGCGCTTATTGGGAGGCAACCCAGTTTTAAATTTTTTTTGTTTTTGTTGCTGTTAGGGAATAAATATTGCATCTAACCTCTGTTTAGATGTGGTTTCATGTTTTGTTTAGTGTTTGTGCCAAGTAGAACCTTTGGGAAGACTTGTGTGAAGTTTATGTGATCTTGCTGTGAAAAACAGAATCATTAGCGCTCACTAGAATGGTCGTCGGATTTTACTAGAGCGTGCTATTTAGTTGATTATTTTTGCAGATGATTAATAGACAAATTCCTCAAATTCACCAATTTAGTTTGAATTTTTTGGATCTACAGAAGTATGCAAAACCTGCAGATTACTACATACTGTTCTGTTTTTGACAGATTCTGTTTTTCGTGTGTTGATTGCTTATTTCAATGCATCTATGAGTAATATTTGGAGGTATGAATCATAGAGAAGTTGGAATAAGGTAGGTCTAACACCAATATAAACAAATAATGAATTAATTGCAGTACCTTTGAGTAGTGATTTTTTTTCTTATACTAACGGAGCTCACGAGAATTTTTGTCTAAGTTTTGTGTTGTGAAGTTTTCAAGTTTTGAGTATTGCTTTGATGGACTATGGAACAAAGAGTAGCAAAGTCCTAAGCTTGGGGATGCCTATTGCGCCCCAAGGAATTCAAGGATAATCAAAAGCCTAAGCTTGGGGATGCCCCGGGAAAGCATCCCCTCTTTCGTCTTCATCCATCGGTAACTATACTTGGAGCTATATTTTTATTCACCACATGATATGTGTTTTTCTTGGAGCGTCTTGTATAATTTGAGTCTTTGCTTGTTAGTTTGTCACAATCATCCTTGCTGTACAATACTATTTTAGAGAGTTAAATATGGCCTAGCAATTGTTAGAACACTCTATGTGCTTCACTTATATCTTTTGAGTTGAACAGTTTTTGCTCTAGTGCTTCACTTATATCTTTTAGAGCACGGTGGTGGTTATATTTTGTAGAAATTGTTGAACTCTCATGCTTCACTTATATCTATTTGAGAGTGTATTAAAACAGCATGGTAATGTGTTTAGGCTAATAAAACTAGTCTTCACATGATAGACATCCAATGTCAATGTAGTAAAAAAATTCACACTAAGTGCATTGAATAGAATGAGATGTTGGATGCCTGATAATTGTTTTGAGATATGAGGATAGTGATATTAGAGTCATGCTAGTGTAGTTATTATGAAATTTAGAAATTCTTGTGTTAAGGTTAGTGATTCCCGTAGCATGCACGTATGGTGAACCGCTATGTGACGAAGTTAGAGCATGAGGTATTTGTAAAGTGTCAAACTTTGTGTGGAGGTCGGGGGCGCGCGATGGTTAACTCCTACCAACCTTCCCCCTAGGAGCATGCGTTGATTGCTTTGTTTTGATGACTCGTATATTTTTGCAATAAGTATATGAGTTCTTATGACTAATGTTGAGTCCATGGATTATACGCACTCTCACCCTTCCACCTTTGCTAGCCCCTCTTGTACCGCGCAACTTTCGCCGCTACCGTAAACCCACTATATATCCTTCCTCAAAACAGCCACCATATTATTCCTCAAAACAGCCACCATACCTACCTATCATGGCATTTCCATAGCCATTCTGAGATATATTGCCATGCAACTCTCCATCGTTCCGTTCTTATGACACGCATCATATTGTCATATTGCCATGCATGATCATGTAGTTGACATCGTATTTGTGGCAAAGCCACCATGCATAACTTTTCATACATGTCACTCTTGTTTCATTGCACATACCGGTACACCGCCCGAGGCATTCATATAGAGTCATACTTTGTTGTAGTATCGAGTTGTAATATCGAGTTGTAATGAAAGTGTGATGATCATCATTATTAGAGCATTGTCCCATATGAGGAAAGGCTAAATCAATAAAGCCCCTCCGCAAAAAAAAAGAAAAAAAAGGCCAAAGAAAAAGAAAGGGCCAAAAAAAGAAGAAGAAAAAGGGGACAATTGCTACTATCTTTTTCCACACTTCTGCTTCAAAGTAGCACCATGTTCTTCATTGTTGAGAGTCTCATGTTTAGTCACTTTATATGCTAGTGGGAATTTTCATTATTGAACCTGGCTTGTATATTCCGATGATGGGCTTCCTCAAATGCCCTAGGTCTTCGTGAGCAAGCTAGTTGGATGCACACCCACTAGTTTCTTTTCTTGAGCTTTCATACTTATTTAGCTCTAGTGCATCCGTTGCATGGCAATCCCTACTCACTCACATTGATATCTATTGATGGGCATCTCCATAGCTCGTTGATACGCCTAGTCGATGTGAGACTATCTTCCTCCTTTTTGTCTTCTCCACAACCACCTCTATTCCACCCGTAGTGCTATGTTCATGGCTCACGCTCAGGTATTGCGTGAAGTTGAAAGGTTTGAAAAGATAGAGTATGAAAACAAGTGCTTGGCTGAAATCGGGGTTGTGCATGATATGAATATTTTGTGTGATGAAGAGGGAGCATAGCCAGACTATATGATTTTGTAGGGATAACATTCTTTAGCCATTGTATTTTGAGAAGACATGATTGCTTTGTTAGTATGCTTGAAGTATTATTATTTCTTATGTCAATATAGAATTTTATCTTGAATCTTTCATTTCTGAACATTCATGCCACAATTAAGAGAATTACATTGAAAAACTATGTTGGTTAGCATTCCACATCAAAAATTCTTTCTTTATCATTTACCTACTCGAGGACGAGCAGGAATTAAGCTTGGGGATGCTTGATACGTCTCCAACGTATCTATAATTTTTTATTGTTCCATGCTATTATTTATGAAGTCTTGGATGTTTAATGGGCTTTATCATACACTTTTATATCATTTTTGGGACTAACCTACTAACCCAAAGGCCCAGTCCAGATTGTTGTTTTTTGCCTGTTTCAGGGTTTTGCTGAAAAAGAATATCAAACGGAGTCCAAACGGAATGAAACCTTCGCGAGAGATATTTTTGGAGAAAATCACGCACGGGGGACTTGAGAACCACGTCAGGGGAGCCTCGGGGTGTCCACGAGGGTGGGAGGCACGCCCCCCTTCCCAGGGCGCGCCCCCTGCCTCGTGGGCCCCCCGAGCACCCCCCCCCCCGGTGTCCTTCTTCCTCCTATATAAGTCTACGTACCCCGGAACCTTCGACAAGAGAGAAAAAAATCTTAATTCCACCGCTGTAACCTTCTGTTCCCGTGAGATCCCATCTTGGAGCCTGTTCCGGAGCTCCACCGGAGGGGGATCCATCACGGAGTTCTTCATCATCATCATCATCGCCCTCACCATGAGTTGTGAGTAGTTTACCATAGACCTTCGGGTCCATAGCTAGTATCTAGATGGCTTCTTCTTCTCTCTCTGGATCTCAATACAAAGTTCTCCTCGGTCTTCGAGGAGATCAACTCGATGTAATCTCTTTTTGCGCTGTGTTTGTCGAGATCCGATGAATTGTGAGTTTATGATCAAGATTATTTACGAGAAATATTTGGTTCTGCTCTGAACTTTTTATGTGTGCTCATAATATCCTTGCAAGTCTCTTCGAATTATTGGTTTGGTTTGGCCTACTAGATCTATAGTTCTTGCAATGGGAGAAGTGCTTGGCTTTGGGTTCAATCTTGTGGTGTCCTTTCCCAGTGATAGTAGGGGCAGCAAGGCATGTATTGTATTGTTGCCATCGAGGATAAAAGATGGGGTTTACATCATATTGCTTGAGTTTATCCCTCTACATCATGTCATCTTGCTTAAGGCGTTACTCTGTTCGTATGAACTCAATACACTAGATGCATGCTGGATAGTCGTCGATGTGTGGAGTAATAGTAGTAGATGCAGAATCGTTTCGGTCTACTTGTCTCGGACGTGATGCCTATATACAATGATCATGCCTAGATAGTCTCATAATTATTCGCTTTTCTATCAATTGCTCGACAGTAATTTGTTTACCCGCCGTAGAATACCGCTATCATGAGAGAAGCCACTAGAGAAAACTATGGCCCCCGGGTCTATTCTCAACATATCAATCTACATCTACTTTACTTTTACCACTTTTATTTGCTGTTTTATTAAACCAAAAATACCAAAAATATAAACTATCATCTCTATCAGATCTCACTCTCGTAAGTGATCGTAAAGGGATTGACAACCCCTTATCGCGTTGGCTGCAAAGTTCTTATTTGTTTGTGCATGTGCGAGGGACTCGCGCGTGATCTCCTACTGGATTGATACATTGGTTCTCAAAAACTGAGTGAAATACTTACGCTACTGTGCTGCATCTCCCTTTCCTCTTCGAGGGAATACAACGCAAGCTCAAGAGGTAGCAGTGGCGAGCGTCTAAGTTGTCGATGGCGCGCGGGCCCAGCCGGCCGGTGACTGCGCCACGGGGATCGGGGTCAACCGCAGTCTGTTGTCGGGTCGGCTGAGGAGCCGGGTTGAGTCGTCGCTGGGCCTCGGAAGGTGACTCGTCGCCTAAGCCGCCAGCGACTGTTGGGGCGGGGTTGCGCCGGGTCTGGGTGCGGCCGGAGTGCGCCTTGCCTGGCGGGGAGGATGCTGAGTGCTGATCGTCGCCGGCTCCGCCGACGCGGGCGGAGCCGGACCCAGCCGGTTTGGCGAGCCGGATGAGGCGGTCATGATTCGCGTTGGCCGCCGCGAGAAGGTCGCTCACCCTCTTGAGGCACTCCCGCGGTTCTTCGCCTGCGAGCTGCTCTATGCCGACCGTGGCCGCCTGAGCAACGCGCATATTCTTTACCGGAGTTTCCTAGATGGGAGGGAGGGCACCGAGGGCGCGTCCGATCGCGCCGCCCCGGGTCCGCACGTCCGCGACCCGGCTAGGTTCGGCGGCGCCTGGCGTGAAACCATAGGCGGCGGCGCGCTCCATCTGAGCAGATGCGAGGCAGCGCTCCGTCGCGGCGAGCGACTAGGTGAGGTCCAGCAGGTGCTGGCGGTCCCCGTCGAGGCGGGTCCGCGCCTCGGCGATGTTGGAGGTGTCGACGTCGGTGCCGATGGGCACGCGGAGGCGCTGTATTGCAGCGCGCAGCGGGTCGCCCTCGATAGCCCGTTCCGCCGCGGCCTCAGCCTCGGTGGTCTTCCTCGCAGCGCTTGACGAAGAGGTGGCGCCGGTGTCTGTGACGAAAACCTCTACGCAGAGGTCCATCGCTCCATCAGGGGTCTTGCCGTCAGGAGCGATGGGGGAGTCGGAGAAGTCAAGTACCTCGCTAGGGTACTCATCGGCTGCTGGCGCATCAGGGATGCGTAGTGCGGCGAAGGAGGCGACGAGGGCGTCGGAGACGTCGTCCGCCAGCGCGACGAGCTCGTCGGAGTAGGAGCGGGGCCCCGTCTGAAGCATGCTCCGGGCCAGGACCTCGAGCTGCCAAGGGATGTGCTACTTCTCAAGCTTGCGTTGTATTCCCTCGAAGAGGAAAGGGAGATGCAGCACAGTAGCGTAAGTATTTCCCTCAGTTTTTGAAAACCAAGGTATCAATCCAGTAGGAGACCACGCGTGAGTCCCTCGCACCTACACAAACAAATAAGAACTTCGCAGCCAACGCGATAAGGGTTGTTAAGCCCTTTACGGTCACTTACGAAAGTGAGATCTGATAGAGATGATAGTTTATATTTTTGGTATTTTTGTTTATAAGAACAGAAAATAAAAGCGATAAAAGTAAAGTAGATGTAGATTGATATGTTGAGAATTGACCTCGGGGCCATAGTGTTCTCTAGTGGCATCTCTCATGATAACGATATTCTACGGCGGGTAAACAAATTACTGTCGAGCAATTGATAGAAAAGCGAATAATTATGAGACTATCATTGTATATAGGCATCACGTTCGAGACAAGTAGACCGACTCCTGCCTGCATCTACTACTATTACTCCACACATCGACCGCTATCTAGCATGCATCTAGTGTATTGAGTTCATAAGAACAGAGTAACGCCTTAAGCAAGATGACATGATGTAGAGGGATAAACTCAAGCAATATGATATAAACCCCATCTTTTTATCCTTGATGGCAACAATACAATACGTGCCTTGCTGCCCCTACTGTCATTAGGAAAGGACAGCGCAAGATTGAACCCAAAGCCAAGCACTTCTCCCATTGCAAGAACTATAGATCTAGTAGGCCCAACCAAACCAATAATTCGAAGAGACTTGCAAGGATATTATGAGCATACATAAAAAGTTCAGATAAGAACCAAATATCTTTCATAGATAATATTGATCATAAACTCACAATTCATCGGATCTCGACAAACACACCGCAAAAAGAGATTACATCGAATAGATCCCCTCGAAGACCGAGGAGAACTTTGTATTGAGATCTAGATAGAGAGAAGAAGCCATCTAGATACTAGCTATGGACCCGAAGGTCTGTGGTAAACTACGCACAACTCATGGTGAGGGCGATGGTGATGATGATGAAGGCCTCCGTGGTGGATCCCCCTCCGGTGGAGCTCCGAAACAGGCTCCAAGATGGGATCTCCACGGGAACATAAGCTACGTCGGTGGAATTAGGGTTTTCTCTCTACGTATGGAGTTTCTGGGGTACGTGGATATATATAGGAAGAAGGAGGGCACCGGGGGCCACACGAGGGGGCCTCGAGGCAGGGGGGCGCGCCCTGGGAAGGGGGGCGCGCCCCCCACCCTCGAGGGCAGCCCCTCTGTCCCCTGACTTGGTCCTGGCGTTTCCCGTGCGTGATTTTCTCCAAAAATATCTCTCACGAAGGTTTCATTCCGTTTGGACTCCGTTTGATATTCTTTTTCTGCAAAACCCTGAAACAGGCAAAAACAACAATCTAGACTGGGCCTTTGGGTTAGTAGGTTAGTCCTAAAAATGATATAAAAGTGAATGATAAAGCCATTAAACATCCAAGACTTCATAAATAATACTCCCTCTGTCCCAAAATTCTTGTCATAGATTTGTCTAGATAGGGAAGTATCTAACACTAAAACATGACTAGATACATCTGTATTTAGATAAATCAAAGACAAGAATTTTGGGACGGAGGGATTAGCATGGAACAATAAAAAATTATAGATACGTTGGAGACGTATCAAGCATCCCCAAACTTAATTCCTGCTCGTCCTCGAGTAGGTAAATGATAAAGAAAGATTTTTTGATGTGGAATGCTAACCAATACAGTTTTTCAATGTAATTCTCTTAATTGTGGCATGAATGCTCAGATCTGAAGGATTCAAGATAAAAGTCTATATTGACATAAGAAATAACAATACTTCAAGCAATACTAACAAAGCAATCATGTCTTCTCAAAATACTATGGCTAAAGAAAGTTATCCCTACAAAATCATATACTGTTGGCTACGCTCCCTTATTATCACACAAAAATATTCATATCATGCACAACCCCAATTTCAGCCAAGCATGTGTTTTCATACTCTATCTTTTCAAACCTTTCAACTTTCACGCAATACATGAGCGTGAGCCATGGATATAGCACTATGGGTGGAATAGAGGTGGTTGTGGAGAAGACAAAAAGGAGGGAGATAGTCTCACATCGACTAGGCGTATCAACGGGCTATGGAGATGCCCATCAATAGATATCAATGTGAGTGAGTAGGGATTGCCATGCAACGGATGCACTAGAGCTAAATATGAATGAAAGCTCAACAAAAGAAACTAGTGGGTGTGCATCCAACTTGTTTGCTCACGAAGACCTAGGGCATTTGAGGAAGCCCATCGTTGGAATATACAAGCCAAGTTCTATAATGAAAATTCCCACTAGTATATGAAAGTGACCAAGCATGAGACTCTCTACAATGAAGAACATGGTGCTACTTTGAAGCACAAGTATGGAAAAAGATAGTGGCAATTGTCCCTTTTTTCTTTTTTTCTCTTTTTTTTCTTTTTTTTGGGCCTTTCTTTTTTTTTCTTTGGCCTTTTTTTTGCGGAGGGGCTTTATAGATTCAGCCTTTCCTCCCATGGGACAATGCTCTAATAATGATGATCATCACACTTTCATTACAACACAAAAATACAACTCGATACTACTACAACAAAGTATGACTCTATATGAATGACTCCGGCGGTGTACCGGTATGTGCAATGAAACAAGAGTGACATGTATGATAAGATTATGCATGGTGGCTTTGCCACAAATACGATGTCAACTACACGATCATGCATGGCAATATGACAATATGATGCGTGGCATATAAACGGAACGGTGGAGAGTTGCATGGCAATATATCTCGGAATGGCTATGGAAATGCCATGATAGGAAGGTATGGTGGCTGTTTTGAGGAACAATATGGTGGCTATTTTGAGGAAGGATATATAGTGGGTTTATGGCACCGGCGAAAGTTGCGCGGTACAAGAGAGGCTAGCAATGGTGGAAGTGTGAGAGTGCGTATAATCCATGGACTCAACATTAGTCATAAGAACTCATATACTTATTGCAAAAATTTACGAGTCATCAAAACAAAGCAATCAACATATGCTCCTAGGGGGGAGGTTGGTAGGAGTTAACCATCGTGCGCCCCCGACCTCCACACAAAGGTTGGCACTCTACAAATACCTCATGCTCTAACTTAGTCACACAACGGTTTACCATACATGCATGCTACGGGAATCACTAACCTTAACACAAGTATTTCTCAATTTCATAATAACTCCACTAGCATGACTCTAATATCACTATCATCATGTCTCAAAAAAATTATCAAGCATCCAACACCTCGTTCTATTCAATGCACTTGGTGTGATTTTTTTTACTACATTGACATTGGATGTTTATCATGTGAAGACTAGTTTGTTTAGCCTAAACACTTTACCATGCTGTTTTGATAGACTCTCAAATAGATATAAGTGAAGCATGAGAGTTCAACAATTTCTACAAAATATTACCACCACCATGCTCTAAAAGATATAAGTGAAGCACTAGAGCAAAAACTATTCAACTCAAAAGATATAAGTGAAGCACTTAGAGTGTTCTAATAATTTCTAGGCCATATTTAAATCTCTCAAATAGGTGTGTACAGCAAGGATGATTGTGGCAAACTAACAAGCAAAGACTCAAATTATACAAGACGCTCCAAGCAAAACACATAACATGTTGCGAATAAAAATATAGCTCCAAGTATAGTTACCGATGGGTGAAGACGAAAGAGGGGATGCCTTCCCGGGGCATCCCCAAGCTTAGGCTTTTGATTATCTTGAATTTACTTGGGGTGCCATGGGCATCCCCAAGCTTAGGCCTTTGCTACTCCTTGTTCCATAGTCCATCAAAACAATACTCAAAACTTGAAAACTTCACAACACAAAACTTAGACAAAAATTCTCGTGAGCTCCGTTAGTATGAGAAAGAAAACCACTACTCAAATTTACAGCAATGAATTCATTCTTTGTTTATATTGGTGTTAAACCTACTGTAATCCAAGTTCTCTATGGTTCATATCCTCCAATATTACTCATTGATGCATCGAAATGAGCAAACAACACATGAAAAACAGAATCTGTCAAAGACAAAACAGTCTGTATCTTCAGGGTTCGCCTACTTCTGGATCTCCAAAAATTTCAAACTAAATTGTTAAATTTGAGCAATTTGTCTACCAATTAGAAGCAAAAAGAATCAACTAAAAATCATACTCCAGTAAAACCTGAAGACTAGTTTAGCGAGCGCTAACGATTCTGTTTTTCACAGCAGGATCATATAAACTTCACACAAGTCTTCCCAAAGGTTCTACTTGGCACAAACACTAAACAAAACATGAAATCACATCCAATCAGAGGCTAGATGCAATATTTATTCCCTAACAGCAACAAAAGCAAAAAAACATAAAATTGGGTTGCCTCCTAACAAGCGCTATCGTTTTACGCCCCTAGCTAGGCACAATTAATTTAATTGTGCTCACATGAAAGATAAGAATTGAAGCACTCAAAGAGCATCATAAAGCATGTGAAAATCACATCTAAGTCTAACATACTTCCTATGCATAGGCATTTTATAGGAAAACGAATTACCAAGACAAGTATGATCTAGCATATGCAAGGAAGAGGAAAGAGCCAATAGCAATCTCAACATAACGAGAGGTAATTTAGTAACATGAAAATTCCTAACCATATTTTCTTCTCTCATAATAATTGCATGTAGGATCATGATCAAATTCAACAAAATAGCTATCACATAACATATTCTCAACACGATCCACATGCATGCAAAGTTGACACAATTCCAAAATAGTGGGATTAACATTAACTAAAGTCATGACCTCTCCAAACCCACTCTTATCAAAAAGTTCATAAGATTGATCATACTCCAAATATGTGGGATCTAAATTTGACACTCTTTCAAACCCACTTTAAATATTATTGCAAACATTATTATCAATCTCATATTCATCATGGGGTTGAAATAAATTTTCAAGATCATAAGAAGAATCACCCCAATCATGATCATAGCAACAAGTAGTGGGCATAGCAAAATAAGCATCCCCAAGCTTAGGGTTTTGCATATCATTAACACAAATGACATTAATAGAATCTATAGTAACATCATTGCAATCATGCTTTTCCTTCAAAGAGCTAACATGAATCACTTTTTCTTTTAACAATTCCTCACAATTTTCAGATCCATAAATTTCAAGCAAAACCCCATAAAGAAAATCTAGTGCACACAACTTACTAGCAATAGGTTCAACATAATTGGATCTCTTAAAGAGATTACCAAGTGGATGAGGATCCATACTTTAGCAAGCGAAGATGCAAGCTAATTGAGGGGACATAGCACACAAGCAAACAAGAAGCAAGCAAACGATAAACACACGGCGGAAGAAGGGCAAATAAAACGGCAAGGGTGAAGTGGGGGAGAGGAAAACGGGAGGCAAATAAATGTAATGCGAAGGCTAGGGGTTTGTGATAGGTACTTGGTATATGACTTTTGCGTAAGCCTCCTGGCAATGGCACCAGAAATTCTTCTTGCTACCTCTTGAGCTTGCGTTGTATTCCCTCGAATAGGAAAGTGAGATGCAGCACAGTAGCGTAAGTATTTCCCTTAGTTTTTGAGAACCAAGGTATCAATCCAGTAGGAGACCACGTGCGAGTCCCTCGCACCTGCACAAACAAATAAGAACTTCGCAGCTGATGGCTTCTCGCCCCTTGTTGGTTACCCCAAGTGGAAGTTTGAGATGTAGCGTAGCGGCAAATTTCCCTTGGCAAAGATACCAAGGATCGAATCCCGTGAGACTCCGAGGGTCGACAAGTAGGTGTCAACGGCGCCAGAAACTTAGCGGTTGACGGGACCTGCACACAGATACAGATAACTTTGCTCCCAACGAGTACAGAGAGGTTGTCAATCCCTCCGGCATTGTTGTTTACAAAGGATCAAACACAAGAGATAATAATGATAGCTATGACTGCAACTATGAAATAAAAACAGGAAGTAAATAGAAGGTGTGATCAGCGGTGGTAATATGGACCGGGGTCCCATGATGTTCACTAGTGATGTCTCTCTCCCAAAAGACGATAAAACAGCAAAGCAAGGTAAACAAATTAGAGCTGGGCAATTGACAGGATTATGTGCGCAAACCAATGCTAACTATGCTGCAAAGAAAGGTAGAGGCTCAAAAGCATGGGCGGTACCCCAAGGCAAGTAGACCGAAATCCATCTGCATCTACTACTAATCATCCACCTTGAGATATCTATCCAGAACATCTCGTTGGTATTAAGTTGCGAATCCCACCCAAAGTGTAAACTCAAAGCAACAGACAACTGCATTAAAAGAACTTTGCGTAAAGTAAACAATCCTTGCACCCGCAAGTACAAGCACCGTTGTTTTCTCCCTTGTGGCAACAGCACATCCCCTAGACTCATGTTTCTGTCACTCAAGCTAGTCATCAGGGGGCATGAACCCACAATCAAGCATAACGCTCCCTCTTGGAGTTACTACCTACTACTTGGCCAAAGCAATAAACAGCAACGGAGAACATGCAAGAATTACTCAAGAACAAAGATATAAAAGAGGTGAATCAAATATATTACTCAAACACAATCTGAACATAGTCTCATAATCCATCAGATCCCAGCAAACTCAGCAAAGCAACAGCAGAAAGATTACATATGTGCCTCGATCATGTAGGGCAGCTCACGAGGTCTAAACCATGAAGAGCAAAGAGGGGAGGAGAACATCACATAGCTACTGATCATGGACCCATGGTCCAAGGTGGACTACTCACGACTCATCCGGGAAGCGTCCATGGTGGTGGAGAAGCTCCCGGTGGTGGTTCTCCCCTCCGGCAGGGTGCCGGGAAGAGTTCTCCTGATGCTCCCGGTCTTGGAAGCGTTGCGGCGGCGGAACAGAGGCAAGATCGCGAAAAAGGGTTCTGTCCTCGAGGGTTTCGGGACGAGAGGGATATATATGCGAAGGGGGGCAGCCAGAGGCGGAGCAGGGGCCCCAGGCGCCCCCCTGGCGCGACCAGGGGTGGGGCCGCGCCAGGTGGCCGCCTGGGCCTCCCCTGGCTCCCCTCTGGCCCATCTTTGGTTCTTCGTGAAGCTTCCTGTACGCTGATTTTTCCTATATTTTTCTTCGAATTTTTGGAGCACTTTTAATATGGGGGAAACCTGAAATAGAAAAATAGCAGAAAACAGGAACTGGCACTGTGGTGCACTGAGTTAATAGGTTAGTCCAAATATGATCAAAAGTGTATGGAAGTGCATCAATATCATAGCAATATCACACAAAAGAAGCATGGAGCAAGCAGAAATTATAGATACGTTTTGGACGTATCAGCAGCCAACGCGATAAGGGGTTGTCAATCCCTTTACGGTCACTTACGAGAGTGAGATCTGATAGATATGATAGTTTATATTTTTGGTATTTTTGGTTTAATAAAACAGCAAATAAAAGCGGTAAAAGTAAAGTAGATGTAGATTGATATGTTGAGAGACCCGGGGGCCATAGTTTTCTCTAGTGGCTTCTCTCATGATAGCAGTATTCTACGGCGGGTAAACAAATTACTGTCGAGCAATTGATAGAAAAGCGAATAATTATGAGACTATCTAGGCATGATCATTGTATATAGGCATCACGTCCGAGACAAGTAGACCGAAACAATTTTGCATCTACTACTATTACTCCACACATCGACCGCTATCCAGCATGCATCTAGTGTATTGAGTTCATACGAACAGAGTACGTCTTAAGCAAGATGACATGATGTAGAGGGATAAACTCAAGCAATATGATGTAAACCCCGTCTTTTTATCCTCGATGGCTACAATACAATATGTGCCTTGCTGCCCCTACTGTCACTGGGAAAGGACACCGCAAGATTGAACCCAAAGCCAAGCACTTCTCCCATTGCAAGAACTATAGATCGAGTAGGCCAAACCAAACCGATAATTCGAAGAGACTTGCAAGGATATTATGAGCACACATAAAAAGTTCAGAGAAGAACCAAATATCTTTCATAGATAACCTTGATCATAAACTCACAATTCATCGGATCTCGACAAACACACCGCAAAAAGAGATTACATCTAATAGATCTCCTCGAAGACCGAGGAGAACTTTGTATTGAGATCCAGAGAGAGACAAGAAGCCATCTAGATACTAGATATGGACCCGAAGGTCTGTGGTAAACTACTCACATCTCATGGTGAGGGCGATGATGATGATGATGAAGGCCTCTGTGGTGGATCCCCCTCCGGTGGAGCTCCGGAACAGTCTCCAAGATGGGATCTCCACGGGAACAGAAGCTACGGCGGTGGAATTAGGGTTTTCCCTCTGTGTATGGAGTTTCTGGGGTACGTGGATATATATAGGAAGAAGGAGGGCACCAGGGCCACACGAGGGGGCCTCGAGGCAGGGGGCGCGCCTTGGGAAGGGGGGCGCGCCCCCACCCTCGAGGGCAGCCCATCTGTCCCCTGACTTGGTCCTGATGTTTTTCGTGCGTGATTTTCTCCAAAAATATCTCTCGCGAAGGTTTCATTCCGTTTGGACTCCGTTTGATATTCTTTTTCTACAAAACCCTGAAATAGGCAAAAAACAGCAATCTGGACTGGGCCTTTGGGTTAGTAGGTTAGTCCCAAAAATGATATAAAAGTGAATGATAAAGCCCATTAAACATCCAAGACTTCATATATAATAGCATGGAACAATCAAAAATTATAGATACGTTGGAGACGTATCAGCCACCACCTCGACCGCCTCGCCCGCTCCCAGGAGCTGGAGGAGACCGGTGCGGTCGGCCCGGCGTGCTTCGGTCCGCGCATCCGGAGCGAGCCCTTTGCCAAAGGGTTCACGCTTCCCCGCGACATGCCTATGTACAACGGCACCGTGAAGCTAGAGGACTGGCTCACCGACTACACCACCTCCATCGGCATCGCCGACGGCAACCACCGGCTGGCCGTCTGCTATGCACCACTCATGCTCCAGGGATCGGCCCGCACGTGGCTGAACAGCCTGCCGGTGGGCAGCATCAACACGTGGGTCGATTTCGTGGACGCCTTCGTATGTAACTTCACCGGGACGTATCGGCGACCTGGCTGTCCCAGCCAGCTCACCATGTGCGTGCAGGGGCCGATGGAAACCGGCCGGGAGTACCTAGCACGCTGGACCGAGCTCCGCAACAGCTGCGAAGGCGTCCACAAGGTCCAGGCAATCCAGTACTTTGTCAACAGGTGCCGGGACGGTACCCTCCTCAAGCACAAGCTGCTACGATCCGAGCCGGCCACCATGTCCGCGCTCATAGGAACGGCGGACAAATACACGAACGCCGACTCCGCCATGAAGATCCAGGTGGCCCTGGACGAAGCCGGCAAGACCAAGCCGGTTCCCCCTCTGAAGCTGACTGGCGAAGGAAGCCGGTAGCATCAGCATAACCACCAGCAGCACAAGCGCAAGGCCGAATAGCGGGCCCATCGACACGACAACCAACTCGTAGCGGCCGCCGAGCAGGCGCCCGCAACCGAGCCGGCCGCCAAGCGCCGGCAGACCGGCAAGACGACATGGCAACCCGCCATGAGCTTCAAGGAGATGCTCGACGCTCCATGCAAGCACCACAGCGGCGCGAGGCCGTCCACGCACACGCTTCGGCAATGTGCCATCACCAAGCGCATCATGAGGGGCGACGTCCCGCCGCGTCCAGCCCCGGCTCCAGGAGCAGGGTGGCAGCCTCCGCCTCTGGCTGGCGGTGCCATGCGCAACGACGCCTACCCGGACCCAAGCGTGGCTTACGTCGTCCTCACTAGCCTCAGCGACGACAAGCGCAGCGAGCGCTCCATCCGGCAGGAAGTGAACACCGTCACCCCGGCCAGGCCTGAGTACATGCACTGGTCGGAGCGGCCGATCACATGGACGCGAGAGGAACACCCGGCCGTCATACTGAGTCCAGGTGGATACGCCCTCGTCCTCAACCCCACCATCGTCGCACCTCGGTGCACCTGCAAGTTCTCCCGAGTCCTCATCGACGGCGGCAGCAGCATCAACATCCTCTATCGGGACACCATGACCAAGCTCGGCCTCAAGGCCAAGGACCAGGAGCCGACCAGGACCGTTTTCCACGGCATTGTGCCTGGCCACTCCTGCTCTCCGATCGGCCAGATCCGTTTCGACGTCCTATTCGGCGACATCAGCCATTTCCGACGCGAGCCGATCTGGTTCGAGGTGGTGGACCTTTCCATCGCGTATCACGCGCTGCTCGACCGGCCCGCAGTCACCAAATTTATGGCGGTCCCCCACTACGCCTACTTGAAGATGAAGCTGCCAGGCCCAAAGGGCCTCATCACCATCGCCGGCGACTACCGCAAATCTCTAGAGTGCGCCCGAGACAGATCCAAGCTGGCCGAGTCAATGGTCATCGTCGAGGAGCGGCGCTAGCTCGACCGGATCGTCGCCCTTGCTGGTGAGGCTGCGGCCACGCCAGTCCCGGCCGAGGAGCCTGCAAACGAAGCCTCGTTCAAACCCTCCATGGAAATCAAGAAGGTGAAGCTGAACCCACAAGATCCCAGCTGCAGCAAGTACATCGTCGCGGGTGCTTGCCTCGGCGACAAATAGGAAGGCGAGCTCGTCGACTTCGTCCGTGAGAACTGGGATATCTTTGCATGGTCCCCAAAGGACATGCCGGGTATCCCGAGGAAGTACGCCGAGCACAAACTTCACGTCCGCAAGGACGCCAAGCTTGTTCGCCAACCCCTACGACGTTTCTCCGAAGAGAAGAGAAGAACCATCGGTGAAGAGATCGCCAAGCTCTTGGCGGCCGGCTTCATCATGGAAGTATTTCACCCTGAGTGGCTGGCCAACCCAGTCCTCGTCCTGAAGAAAAACAACATCTGGCGCATGTGTATCGACTACACCAGCCTAAACAAGGCCTGCCCCAAGGATCCATTCGCCCTCCCGTGAATCGACCAAGTCATCGACTCCACCGCCGGGTGCGAGCTCCTATCCTTCCTGGATGCCTACTCTGGCTACCACTAGATCAAGCTGGACCCGGCCGACGCCCTGAAGACGTCCTTCATCACGCCCTTCGAGGCGTATTGCTACATCACCATGTCGTTCGGCCCGAAGAACGCCGGAGCCACTTTCCAGCGGTGCATGCAGAAATGCTTTCTGCCGCAGCTCGGCCGCAATATCCACGTCTACATGGACGACATCGTGGTGAAGACCAAGCAGCACCTCACGCTCCTCAACGACCTGAAGGAAACCTTCGCTAACCTGTGCGAGTACAAGGTCAAGCTCAACCCAGAGAAATGTGTTTTCGGCGTCCCGGCCGGAAAGCTACTCGGCTTCCTCATCTCGGAGCGCGGCATTGAGGCAAACCCGGAGAAAATCAAGGCCATCGAGCACATGCGCAAGCCAGCTCAGTTGCGTGATGTCCAGAAGTTCACCGGTTGCTTGGCCACGGTCAGCCGGTTCCTCAACCGGCTATGCGAGAGGGCCTTGCCTTGCCCCTATACCAGCTGATGAAGAAGACGACGCCGTTCGAATTGAATGAGCAAGCGGACGAAGCTTTTCGGGACCTCAAGCGCATGCTCTCCACCACACACGTCCTGGCCGCCCCAGCCGAGAAGGAGCCGTTGTTGATCTACATAGCTGCAACCTCGCGCTCGGTCAGCATGGTGCTCGTGGTCGACCGACCAGAGAAGGGCAAGATCCAAGCCGTTCAGCGCCCCGTCTACTACCTGAGCGAAGTGCTCTCCGCCTCGAAGCAGAACTACCCGCACTACCAAAAGATGTGCTACGGCGTGTACTTCACCGCCAAGAAGCTGAAGCAGTATTTCCAAGAGCATGAGTTCACCGTGGTTAGTGCGGCCCACCTCGGCGAGATCACCGGGTGCCGCGACGCCTCTGGCCAGGTCGCCAAGTGGGCGCTCGAGCTAGCCGGCCACACCATCCTCTACGAGCCCCGCACCTCGATCAAGTCCCAAGCTCTGGCTGACTTCCTGATCGACTGGACAGAGACCCAGTACTTACCACCACCTCCAGACTCGATGCACTGATGCATGCACTTTGACGGCTCCAAAATGCGCCTCGGCCTAGGAGCCGGCATCATGCTGTCATCCCCAAAGGGCGACCGACTCAAGTACACACTCCAGATCCACTTTGCCTCCTCCAACAATGTCGCCGAGTATGAAGCCCTTGTGCACGGCCTACGGCTGGCCAAGGAACTTGGAATCCGGTGAATCCTGTGCTTTGGTGATTCGGACCTGGTCGTATAGTAGTGCTCCGGCGAGTGGGACGCGCGCGACCCCAACATGGCAAGCTACCGCTTCCTCGTGCAGAAGTTGTTCGGTTTCTTCGCAGGTTGCGAGTTCCTCCACGTCCCGCGAGCAGAAAACGAGGCAGCCGACACACTCGCTAAGATCGCCTCGTCTCGACAGTCCATTCCGTCCGGCGTTTCCCTCGAGCACCTGCAAAAGCCATCTGTCAAGCCGTCTCCGGACCCAGAGTCCATCCACGTCCCAGACGAACCAGCGACTGCTCAGTCTGGCCCGGCAACTGCAGAGCCCGGCCCGGGGACTGCTCAGTCTGTCCCATCAACTGCGAAGCCCCGCCCGGGGACTGCTCTATCCAGCCCGGCAACTGTGGAGCCTGGCCCAAGGACCGCTCAGTCCCAACCAGCAACTGCGGAGCCTGGCCTCAGGACTGCTCAATCCGGCCCAGGGACTGCTCAAACTAACCCGAGGACTGCCCAGTCTGGCCCGGGGACTACTCAAGCTAACCCGGGGACTGCTCAGTCCGGCCCGGCAACGTCAACCCTCAGTCCGGCCGAACCCGGTTCAAATGATGCAGCCATTGAAGCAACCACAATGGCCGTTCTCACCACGGTGACGGCCCCATCTTGGGCCCAGCCCATAAAGGAGTTCCTGGAGAGCGGGACCCTGCCCGACGATGAGACCGCAGCCCGGCAAGTGCAGCACCGAGCGTCCGCGTACAACATCATCAACAACGATCTCGTCAAACGCAGCCCCACCGGCGTTTTCCAGCGCTGCGTCGAAGAGGACAAGGGCGTGGACATCCTCCTCGATATACACCAGGGCGAGTGCGGGCACCACGCCGCGTCGCGAGCCCTGGTGGCCAAGGCTTTCCGCCATGGTTTCTACTGGCCCACGGCCCTTGAAGATGTCGAATCACTCGTCCTCAGATGCGAGGGATGCCAGCGCTTCAGCAAGCGCACCCACCAACCAACATCGGCACTCCGGACCATACCGATTGCCTGGCCTTTCGCGGTCTGGGGGCTCGACATGGTGGGACCATTCAAAACAGCCCGAGGCGGCATGACACATTTGCTGGTAGCAATTGAAAAATTCACCAAATGGATCGAGGCAAGACCGATCAAGAAGCTGGATGGGCCAACAGCCATCCGATTCATCAAGGACATAGCGGTGCGCTATGGCGTGCCGAATAGCATCATCATGGACAACGACACCAACTTCGCCAAGGGCGCGCTCGTGCAATACTGCTCCATCTCCGGCATCCGCCTCGACCTGGCGTCCGTTGCCCACCCACAGTCCAACGGCCAGGTCGAGCGAGCAAACGGCCTCATCCTATCCGGCTGAAAGCACATTTGCTCCCTGGGTGGTTTTGGTAATTAATGACAACATACTTTGTGGTTGGACTAATGCTTTTATCAAGTATGTTTCAGGAAACTCAATCACATTGGCATGGCAAGGACTGAAGAAGTGGACCCCTCAAAATGCTAAGGCAAGCATTGGCAAAAGCTCAAGACTCCATTTTTTTGGTTTAGTGATCCAAGATCACATTGAGTCCATAGGAAAAGCCAATACTATTAAAAGGGGATGAGGTTATGTTGATGATCTGGTTGCTCAAGTGCTTAGTGATACATCTCCTAAACTATCAGCAACTTTCACTGCCATATACACTCATAAGTAATCTCGGTCCCACCGATTATCCAAACTCAGTCACACCGAGATGAACCACCTCAGCCATAAGCCAAACCCTAGCAAAATCGGATTTTCCGATTCTGAAATCGGTTTCACCGAAACATGAGTTGCCAAGCTTCTGTAACCTTCTGTCATCAAATCGGTGTCACCGAGATGATAAAGTCGGTCCCACCGAAACTGGCAAGCTCTTGTCTTTTGCACGAATCGGACTAACCGAGATGGTATTTTCGGTCCCACCGAAAACCCCAACGTTCACATTATTTGAACTTTCGGTCTCACCGAGTTGTACACTTCGGTCCCACCGAGTTTGCTCAAATGTGTGTGTAACGGTTGGATTTTGTGTGGAGGCTATTTATACCCCTCCACCCCCTCTTCATTCGTGCCTCCTAGATTGGTTAGGTGTCGCTTGGGAGCCTCCGTCATCGAGATGTGGAGTTGAACCAAGAAGTTTGTAAGGGCAAGGAGATCGCCTACTTCGTGAAGATCTACCCCGAGTAAGGCTAGCCCTCCGTGGGCGTAGGCCATGATGGAATAGACAAGGTTGCTTCTTCGTGGACCCTTCGTGGGTGGAGCCCTCCGTGGACTCGCGCAGCCGTTACCCTCCGTGGGTTGAAGTCTCCATCAACGTGGATGTACGATAGCACCACCTATCGGAACCACGGGAAAAATCATTGCGTCTCCAAATTGCGTTTGATCTTCTCCACTTCTCTTTACTACTTGTGCAATTTACTTTCCGCTGCCCATACTCTAGAATTGCATGTGTAGTGTGCTACTTGACTTGTGTGTTATGCAAAATCTGCCAAAATCTGTCCTTGATAAAAGACAGAATTTTTATCTTGTCGAGTAGTCTAATCACCCCCCCCCCCTCTATACACTCTCACCTTCTTCGATCCCTCAATTGGTATCAGAGCCTTGGTCTCCATTGCTTTGGTTTACACACCATTGGAGGAAGATGGACGTGTCTACGTTTGGGAGTGTTAGCCATAGAGTGCCTATTCTTAATGGAGTGTCCTATAACTCGTGGAGGTCTGAAATGCTTAGTATCTTTAAGACGTACAATTTGTGCAAATATGTTGAGACCCCCTATGTGCCTCCATTTGACCCCTTGCACCCTACCATGGATGAAGAGCTTGATTTGCTTCGTAACCTTAGGACTGTAAATCTTATCATTAGAGGGTTACCCGATAACTTGCTTAAGCTCGTTACAAACTTTGAGTGCGCCTATGCTATGTGGAAGTTCTTGGAAGAACTTTATCCGGACTACTCTTTGAGAGGTCTTGATGAAATTCTACACAAGACTATTGAATTTGATAAGATGCGCCCCAATGATCCCAAATTTGATAAATGCTTCTTTGAGCTTCGTGATCTTATGAAAAAGAAGGGTGATCCCGGTCTTATCAATGTTTTAATTAGAAATGCTCTTGTATTGCATTCCGAAGATTATTGTCACATTGACAAAACTAATGCAAGTAGTTATCAAATTGACCTAGGTGTTGATGATGAACAATCTATGGGTCAATATGATGATGAGCATGAGCATGATGATGATTACTCCGACTCGGACACCGAGCTAGACAAGATCATGAAGAGTCTCAATCTTATGGCAAATCTGAGAGACTACATGTCGGCGGAAAAGAGTGGATTCTTGATAGTGGATGCACCGACCACATGACCGGAGACAAAGACATGTTTCGAGAGCTTGCAAGGAACGATGGTCCACGCAAGTATGTGACTTTTGGAGACAACTCCAAGGGTAAGGTACTTGGCCTTGGTAAGGTGGCCATATCTCATGATAGCTCTATTCAAAATGTCATGCTTGTAGAATCTCTTGGATACAATTTACTTTCCGTGTCTAGATTAGCTGACTTTGGATTCAATGTGTTATTCACCGAAGTAGATTGCCAAGTCTTTCATCGTGACAATCATAACATGGCGTTTACCGGTATCCGTAGAGGTGATCTATATATTGTTGATTTCACTAAGAAAGCCCAACCTAGAGCTTGCTTCATTGCTAAATCTTCTAAAGGTTGGTTATGGCATAGAAGGCTTGGACATGTTGGTATGCGTAATCTAGACAAGCTGATCAAAGGTGATCATATTCTTGGCGTTAAAGATGTTTTCTTTGACAAAGATAGACTTTGTAGTGCTTGTCAAGCAGGAAAACAAGTAGGTGGAAGTCATCCCGTGAAGAACATCATGACCACAAGGAGACCGCTTGAGCTTCTTCATATGGATCTCTTCGGTCCCAATGCTTACAAAAGCCTTGGTGGTAACTCCTTTGGTCTAGTTATAGTTGATGATTATTCCAGATTTACGTGGGTATTTTTCCTTGATGACAAATCGCAGGTTCAGAGAATCTTCAAGACCTTTGCCAGAAAGGCCCAAAATCAATTTGAGGTGAAGATCAAGAAAGTTCGGAGTGACAATGGAACGGAGTTCAAGAACGCCAATGTAGACTCTTTTCTCGATGAGGAAGGAATTCTACATGAGTTCTCGGCTACGTACACTCCTCAACAAAATGGAGTTGTTGAGAGGAAGAACCGAACGCTCATAGAGATGGCAAGAACGATGCTTGATGAATACAAGACACCGAAGCACTTTTGGGGAGAAGCCGTCGAGACAGCTTGTCATGCCATCAACAGGCTTTATCTTCATAAGCTCCTTGGCAAGACATCATACGAGCTTCTCACCGGTAACAAACCCCAAGTGGGATACTTTCGTGTCTTTGGTTCAAAATGCTATATCCTTGATAAGCATCGTCGATCTAAATTTGCTCCTAAATCTCATGAAGGCTTTCTTCTTGGTTATGGATCAAACTCCCACACCTACCGTGTCTACAATAATTTCACCCGAAAGGTTGAAGAGACGGTAGATGTGAAGTTTGATGAATCTAATGGCTCGCAAGTAGAGCAAATGCCTATTGATGTAGGAGACAAGGACCCATCGGAAGCAATCCAAGATTTATCTATTGGAAAGATCCGTCCCATGGAAGTGAAGGAGAGTACCTCATCTACATATGTGGAGCCACCTACCTCACAGAGAGATGAACCTCAAGGCAACATGGAGGCCTCCACAAGTGGAACTCACCAAGATGAGGAAATGCAACAAGAAGATCCACCACAACCTCCTTCTCCACCACCTCAAGACAACACCAACAACAATGAAGAAGAGGAAGATGAAGATGATGAGGAAGCTGAGCCACAACATCAACAAAAGCTATCCCGAGTTCGAGCAAGAGTCAAGAAGAATCATCCCGTGGAACAAATGATGAACGACATCAACTCCGGGAGAATTACTCGCTCTAAAACTCGCTTAGCTAACTTTTGTGAGCATTACTCATTTATCTCTAGTATTGAACCTATGAAGGTAGAAGAAGCACTTAAAGACCCGGATTGGGTGAACGCTATGCACGAAGAACTACACAACTTCGAGAGGAACAAGGTATGGACTTTGGTAGAGAAGCCCAACGATGATCAAAACATCATTGGAACCAAATGGGTGTTTTGGAACAAGCAAGATGAAGATGGACAAGTCATCCGCAACAAGGCTCGTCTCGTAGCTCAAGGTTACACACAAGTCGAAGGTATGGACTATGGTGAGACCTATGCCCCCGTTGCTAGACTTGAGTCCATTCGCATTCTTCTTGCTTATGCCAATCACCATGATATTACTCTCTATCAAATGGATATCAAAAGTGCTTTCCTAAATGGTGAAATTGAGGAGGAAGTATTTGTGAAACAACCTCCCGGATTTGTGAATCCCAAAAAGCCTAATCATGTTTACAAGTTGCACAAAGCTCTTTATGGTCTTAAACAAGCTCCTAGAGCTTGGTACAAATGCTTGACAAGCTTTCTTCTTGAAAAAGGCTTTGAGATTGTAAAGATAGACTCAACGCTGTTCACAAAAAGGGTTAATGGTGAACTATTTGTGTGCCAAATATATGTTGATGATATTATCTTTGGTTCAACTAACCCTCATTTTAGCAAGAAGTTTGGACAGCTCATGTCGGAGAAGTATGAGATGTCCATGATGAGTGAACTCAAATTCTTCCTTGGGTTGCAAATCAAGCAATCTAAGGAGGGTACCTTTGTCTCACAAACAAAGTACACCAAGGATCTCTTCAAGAAGTTCAACATGCAAGAAAGCAAAGGTATGAGTACCCCCATGCCTACAAGTGGACATAATGACTTGACAAAAGATGGAGAACCCGTTGATCAAAGGGTTTACCGATCTATGATTGGTTCTCTACTATATCTTTGTGCTTCTCGTCCTGACATAATGTTGAGTGTATGCATGTGTGCGCGATATCAAGCAGCCCCTAAAGAATGTCATCTTAAAGCTGTTAAAAGGATTGTGAGATATTTGATTCACACACCAAACTTTGGCATTTGGTATCCTAAGAGGGCCTCTTTCGACCTTGTTGGCTATTCCGACTCGGACTATGCCGGTGACAAGGTTGATAGAAAGTCAACTTCGGGTACGTGTCAATTCCTTGGTCGATCCCTTGTATCTTGGTCCTCCAAGAAACAAAATTCGGTATCATTATCCACTGCCGAAGCAGAATATATTGCTGCTGGTTCGTGTTGTGCTCAATTGCTATGGATGACACAAACGCTTAAGGATTATGGGATACATGTGAGACATGTTCCCTTGCTTTGTGACAATGAGAGTGCGATTAAAATTGGACACAATCCCGTGCAACACTCTCGAACGAAGCATATTGAAGTTCGTCACCATTTCATTCGTGATCATATTGCCAAGGGTGACATCAATCTTAAGCATGTTCGTACTGACAAACAACTCACTGATATCTTTACAAAACCTCTTGATGAGAAGGTGTTTTGTCGCTTAAGGAGTGAGTTGAACATCATTGATGCTTCAAACTTGGAGTGAGAACTCCATTGATGCATGCAAGGCATGAGCCCACTTGACTAATCCTTGATATTTCTCTTATGATGGTGATCATATGTCTTGGACACATTTGCCTCCTTGTATTGCATCTAACTCCTTGCAGGTACTTGGATGATCTACATTCCACAAGATTACCACACACTCAAATCATGAGTAATCTTGTCATTGACCAAGTATCTAGCCCTTTGGGATGTTGAGTTCAAGGAACAAAATTCCACATATCCTTTTTGACATCTTATACATCTAGTATTTCACTCTTGTCATCTTGGATATCCTTGAGTATTTCCTTGCTTGCCTAACCCATGTAGGAAGATGAACTACACAAGTCGAAATGGCGCTCCAACTTCACATTCAATGAGCACCTACATCAAGTTCACCTACATGAGCAAAGCAACAACAAGCCCAAGGTATGTTCTTCACATCTTTAAGGAGCTTTGCTCAAAGTCATGAGTACAAGCAGCTTCATAAGATGTGATCACATCAAATGCTTAATCGAAAAATGGCAACCCCATTTTGAGCTTAAATGATGAGTATGACCTATGATCAAATGTCCTCATTTGACTCCTAAGTCAATATACTCAAACATAGGTGACCTTGTCGCCGACCTTTATCTAGATGAAGTACATATGTTTGGAGTCTTTCTATTTTCTCTTATGTTCTCTCATTGAGTTTTTCATTTCAAAAAAAAAAAACCTTCATCTAGGAATCTTTTTCTGTCTTTGTGAATATCCTTCTGGCTCTGATCAATTCCCCGAAAATCTTTCATAAATTCATTGCAAATCCTCTGAAACATTCCTCGCAAAGTGAGCTGAATTATTTCAGTATTTCCTTCGAATTCAACTCGGCGCCACCGATTTCAATATTTCGGTCTAACCGAAAAGGATCTACCCTAAGTCCCTGACTTTCGGACCCACCGATCCATCTCAATTCGGTGTCACCGATTTATTTCTTCCAGGATATCATCTTCTGCAGCTCCACTTAATGTTTCTCTATGCATGTTCCTATTTGCCCTGTTGTGATTCTTAAGGATCCCACTTCTTTCTTTCCATCTTCCCTGACCTTCCTAGTTTGCTGTCCTTTTCGGCACTTGATGTCAAAGGGGGAGAAGACTTAGGGGGAGAAGAGAAGATTTAGGGGGAGAAGAAGAGCAATCTTACCTTAAGGGGGAGAGAATCACATCAAAGCTTTGCCGTGTTGAGAATTTCTTTGCCGTGTTTCACATTGGACATTACAATTGGCGTCATTCTCATTTGGCATCATTCCTTTGATTTTGCTCTTTCCATCAAACCCCTTGATCTGAGAGAACTCAAAGGGAGAGGAATCTTCACAATTGATATCTTATGGAAAGCAAAATCTCTCAGAGTTCATTGAAAATCTTTTAGTTTCGGAGACATGTTTGCTGATTCAAGCTTGTGCTCAATATGAGACACTCTTTATACATGTCATCCCTGGCTTGGTACTCTTGATGTTCTCGCAGTTGGTTGAAGAAATACTCTTGTGTTATCTAACCTTGTTTTCCCAAGTTTATCTCTTCAGGTACACTGCCAAGGAACCTCAAGGTAAGTATATGCACTTTGCAGAATGTGCATGATGGTGACTTGCTTGTGAATACTTGTTTGCAAGAAATCACCATGCACATATGCATTATCACTCATTTCTTTTCATCTGCTCTGATGCATATAGCCAAGCTGCATGTAGCACATCTTGCTTATCTCTCTTGTGTGCTTGTGGTAGTCCAAAACCATAATTTATGAAGATCTTGCACACTTGTAGGGGGAGCCTGTGTACTACATGTTTGTCAAAGCTTTCGTGATAATTCTGTCTTTCTTTCAATAAGCTTTGATGTCTTGTTTAGTGTGATTTTAGTGTGTTGCCATCAATTACCAAAAAGGGGGAGATTGAAAGCACATTTGCTCCCTAGGTGGTTTTGGTAATTAATGACAACATACTTTGTGGTTGGACTAATGCTTTTATCAAGTATGTTTCAGGAAACTCAATCACATTGGCATGGCAAGGACTGAAGAAGTGGACCCCTCAAAATGCTAAGGCAAGCATTGGCAAAAGCTCAAGACTCCATTTTTTTGGTTTAGTGATCCAAGATCACATTGAGTCCATAGGAAAAGCCAATACTATTAAAAGGGGATGAGGTTATGTTGATGATCTGGTTGCTCAAGTGCTTAGTGATACATCTCCTAAACTATCAGCAACTTTCACTGCCATATACACTCATAAGTAATCTCGGTCCCACCGATTATCCAAACTCAGTCACACCGAGATGAACCACCTCAGCCATAAGCCAAACCCTAGCAAAATCGGATTTTCCGATTCTGAAATCGGTTTCACCGAAACATGAGTTGCCAAGCTTCTGTAACCTTCTGTCATCAAATCGGTGTCACCGAGATGATAAAGTCGGTCCCACCGAAACTGGCAAGCTCTTGTCTTTTGCACGAATCGGACTAACCGAGATGGTATTTTCGGTCCCACCGAAAACCCCAACGTTCACATTATTTGAACTTTCGGTCTCACCGAGTTGTACACTTCGGTCCCACCGAGTTTGCTCAAATGTGTGTGTAACGGTTGGATTTTGTGTGGAGGCTATTTATACCCCTCCACCCCCTCTTCATTCGTGGAGAGAGCCATCAGAAAGAACTACCACTCCTACCTTACATTTCTGAGAAGAGAACCACCTACCCTTGTGTTGAGATCAAGTTGCTCCACTCCCACCATATGAAGCTTGATCTCTAACCTTCCCAAGTTGCTTTCCACTCAATCCCTTCTTCCACCATAGCCAAATCAGTGAGGAGAGTTGAGTGTTGGGGAGATTATCATTTGAAGCACAAGAGCAAGGAGTTCATCATCATCTACAACATCTATTACCTTTTGGAGGGTGGTGCCTCCTAGATTGGTTAGGTGTCGCTTGGGAGCCTCCGTCATCGAGATGTGGAGTTGAACCAAGAAGTTTGTAAGGGCAAGGAGATCGCCTACTTCGTGAAGATCTACCCCGAGTAAGGCTAGCCCTCCGTGGGCGTAGGCCATGATGGAATAGACAAGGTTGCTTCTTCGTGGACCCTTCATGGGTGGAGCCCTCCGTGGACTCGCGCAGCCGTTACCCTCCGTGGGTTGAAGTCTCCATCAACGTGGATGTACGATAGCACCACCTATCGGAACCACGGGAAAAATCATTGCGTCTCCAAATTGCGTTTGATCTTCTCCACTTCTCTTTACTACTTGTGCAATTTACTTTCCGCTGCCCATACTCTAGAATTGCATGTGTAGTGTGCTACTTGACTTGTGTGTTATGCAAAATCTGCCAAAATCTGTCCTTGATAAAAGACAGAATTTTTATCTTGTCGAGTAGTCTAATCACCCCCCCCCCTCTAGACACTCTCACCTTCTTCGATCCCTCACCGGCATTAAGTCGCGGCTCATCGAACCACTCGTCCCCTCGCCCGAAAGCTGGCTAGACGAGCTGTCGGCCGTCCTCTGGAGCCTCCGAACAACGCCGAACAGGGCCGCCTTCATCGCTACCCCGGCCTTGGAGAGCCGCGCCATCTGCACGCCCAAGGCTTGTAGACGGGCCTTGGCGGCAACCATGATCTCTGGGAAGGTCGAGGCCACGCGCGGGTCCGTCCCAGAGCCAACCTCGCCCCCTGGATCACGCCGGAAGTAGACCGCCTCCTCCGCCAAGTCCTGCATCTCCGGGAAGACCCCTGTCAGAAGAGATTCGCAATGAAAAAAAGGAAGCCGAAATCTCAGTCCGGCAAAAGATTCAAGAAAAACACTCACTGGAGAAGGACTCTTCTAGGTGCTGTGCCTCAAGCAACGTGCCGCGCCGCTCCCAGTAAAGAGTACGGTCGCAGTCCTTGACCTCCTCCTCCAGCTGGGCGACCTGGGAAAGCTCCACCTTCAGCTCGGCATCCTTGTCCGCGACCGCCTTTTCGGGCCCCTCGCGACGCTGGGCCTCCCCCTACCTGGCTTCCTCGGCCGAAGCCACGAGTGCCTTCATGCGCTTCACCTCGGCCTGGAGCTGGCCCTTGTCATCGACCAGCTTGTTGCGCTACCGGTCCGCCTCGACAAGGGCCAGCTGCGCCTCGGCGACCTTGGCGGTCTCCGCCCAAAGCCGCTCCACCTCGGCCTCAAGGCGGCACTTTTCGCCTGCCAGCTGCTTCTACAAGTGGCCGGCTTCATGGAGCGCCTGCCGGGCTCCCGTCGCCTCCTACCTCGACCGCTCCAATGCGGCTGCAGAAGGGCGACTCAAAGACAACGCACCCCGAAGACTCAAAGGAAAAGAGAAAGGGAACGTACCCGTCACGGCGCGGAGCTCCGCCTCCTTGGCGACCAGCTGCTCCTTGAGCTGCTCGTGCGCGTCAAGAAGCCGGCTGAAGACACCGACCCGATAGGCATCCAGTTGCTGTGCAACAAAGCAGAAATCAACAAAAAAAAGACATCAATTTAAAGATTCGGCCCAACTGCTACGCAGTTGGCCCAAATCTTGTGGACTACACCCAGTGGGTGCGCTGGCGCGCCCCCACTAAAAAGAATCAAGCAACAATAAGAAGACTTACGAGCACGGCGTCCTCGAGCTCCCGCGCTTGCTCCAGCTCGGCCCGGGCGTAGGCCTCAATCCGGCCCGTCCGCCCTCGCAGGCGCCGAGTCACGGCGGCCATGGCCGCCTCCTCATGGGTTGGCATCCCAAAGAAAACCTCGCCGGCTCCACACCGCGGTACCAGCGGCTCAGTAGTCCGGCGACCCCCGGGCTGAAGCACCGGGGCGTGCTCATCTCCGACCGCCTCACCCGCGGCTGGTGTCCCCTCCGGCGCTGTCGTCGTCGGCGCCCCCGTGGCGGCATCACCGCCGCCTCCACCAGCCCCCGCCCGCTTGGCCGCATCGGCCCGCGGCGGGGTGTCGTCTTCTATGACCACGACCTCTCGGTTGAGGTCCATCGCGTCGGCACGGCCGCCCTGGCCGTGCCCCTCCTCCAGCGACAGGACGAACTCCGTCGTTGTCACCGTCGTTCCGGTCGACATCTCCAACCACGCCGACTCCTCGCTGGCTCGCGCCCACGCCTCCGCGGCCGTGATCCAAGCCTGGGTCGACGCCGCCCTCAACGCGGCCTCGGCTCGGTCACGGTACCGCCAGGCCCGGCCCTCCGCATCGGACGGATCCAGACCGAGGTCCGGATCCACCCGCCCCTCCTCCTCTCCCGGATCAACGGTGCTGGACCGGCTCGTCCGGAACCCAGCACCATCGGGGGACGCGGCATCCGCCGCCGCCAACGCCAGCGACATCGGTGATCTGAAACCAAGACGAATCAGCACTAAGGGGGAGGCTCAACCAAGCCGCCCGACTCCAAGACAAAGAAGAAGAAGACTTACCCTGGCATCACCGGCACGGGGCGCCTCGACGCTGGGGTGACGCGCCTCCTCTTGGCGGCCGGCCTCGCACCCCTGACCGCGCCTGCGGCATGCTTCGCGGGTGGAGCCGGCGGAGCGGCGCTGCTCTTCCCGTGAGGTCGACCCGCCGCCGACGCCGCCTGGGACGACCCGGCTCCAGTGCGCCGCTACCTCGGCCTCCTGCCGTCGTCGTCACCACCTGGGAAGACCCGACACCGGTAGCGCCTCCGCCCCGTCCACATGACGCCGCTACACCGGCAACTCGCGTCAGCACCTCCGACGGTGCCCAGAAAACAAAATGTGAAGAAGAGAAAATAAACGCACCTGCTCGGCGTCCCGCGCTCGCATCGGCGACCGCTCCCCTCCCTCTGCTGTGGGCTTCGGGCTCCTCCGAGGCGGCGCGCACCACCTGCGTCCCCGCCCGGTCGTAAGGATGCCGAATGGCGTTCAGAAGTACCTCCCGCGTCGCGTCCGGACGGATAAGAAGGTGGGCGACAGCAAAGTACGGAGAAAAAGGACTCACCGCCGGTGCCGGGTTCGCGTGGCTATACGAAACCTTTCCGTATTGCCAGTCATCCGGCAGGTTGGCCTTGGAGATGTCGTTCACTCGGCGAGCGACCTGCTCCCCCCTCAGTCGCAGTCTGGACATGCGGTCGGGGTAGTCGAGGCCATTCATCTCGCCGATAAGACCAGCGCAATGAAGGCGGTGACGAGGTCCCGGCCTTCGAGGCCTTCCCGCTCCTTCATCACCAACACCCGCTCGGATAGATTGAGCACCGCCTGCGACGGCCGCTTGGGGAAGTAGGACCAGTTCCGCTTCTCCTGCGGCAGCACGTCGGCGAAAGGCGGCAGGTTGATGCGGTCCGCACCCAAGTGGCGGACATAGAAGAAAGAATTCTGCCATTTCTTGGCACAATCCTCCAGCGGCACCTTGGGTCGCTCATCCCCCGGCCGCCTATAGATGATGGTGGCCCCGCACTCCGACATCTCCCCGGCCTTCGGCCCCTGCTGCTTCAGGGAGAAAAGGCGTGCAAAGAGGTCGATGGAGGGCTCGACGCCGAGGTACACCTCGTAGAGCGTGACGAAGCCGGAGAGCTGCATGATGGCCCCGGCTCCGAGATGGTGGGGTTGGAGCCCGTAGAAGTCCAAGAACTCGTGGAAAAAATCGCTCGCGGGCAGCCCAAACCCGCGCTTGAAGTGCGTGAAGAAGACCACGCGCTCCGAGCCCTCGGGGCGCGGCGACCGCTCGCCTCCGTCTCCGGCGGCAGGCGCTTGGTGGTGCGAAGATAGTCGATGTCGTCCTCGGTGACAGTCGAGCCCATCCACGAGCCTAACGACAGCGCCATCGAAGAGAAGCTCGAAGAAGAAAGGAGAGGGAAAGGCTGAACTCTGCTCAAGAACGACGGGCGACGCAGTGTGCGACAGTCGCAAGAAGCAGAGGACGCAGAGGAAGAAAGGAGGGAACGGGCGAGAACGATCTCCGCCGGCCCTTCGACCCAATTTATAACCCGCGGCCGAGCGTGGGGGAGTGGGATCGACTGCGCCCGCCTCTCCCACTTCCCGCAATAAATGCGCACGTGCGTACGTGCGCAATAACTGCCCCGGAAAGAGCAAACCGGTTCACGGACGCCGCAATAAATCCGCACACCCAACGGCCAGAAGTTGCGCGTCCGCGGGCCCATGGCTCGTCGCCCCATCCCGTCCTGCGCGTGGCCTGTCAGGCCTCCCCGGCTTCCGGGCACCACGTGGCGCCCGCACGAAACCCAAAAGATCATCCAAGATTCGGCGGACTACTCGATTCCCGTCGTCGCCCTGACGGAGCGATCCGGCTTCCAGAAGCCAGTGCACAGCGGGTGTTTTAGAGCTCTGCCCCGAGCCCGCCTTCGAGGGGAGGAAACTGCGAAGGCCCGATCACCCGAAGACGGCAGACCTTCACAGCTTCGGGGACTACTGTCGGGGGCATGAACCCCAAGTAGGCAAAGGAAGCCGGATCCTTTTCAAAAACAACAGGGCCATCATCGCCCCGTAGTCCACCTCGGACTTGGCCGGGTTGCTCAGTCCGGCCAAAGTCAACAATCCACCAAGACCATCCAGTCCGGCCAAGGCCCGCAATCCGGCAAAACCCTCCAGTCCAGCCAAAGCCCGCAATCCGGCAAGACTCCCAGTCCGGCGCACCAAGACTTCCTCAACAAACCAGACCGGCCCGTGGCGTGTTCCCCAATCCATCCACGGGTCAGCTCCCGTCCCATCTCAGTCGTACGATGGGACAAGACGTACCTTCCGATGACCTAGGCAACAGTGCCTCGCCCATGCCCCTAGTCAGTCGGGGCGTGGCAACATTGTAATCATCACAGCCCATGACGTCGGCAGACGGTGACATGACAGAGCACGCCGTACCCGACTCAGCTCGGCCAGTCCTCGGCGACTGACAAGATGGCACACAGTGCCCCCCATGCCTGGTGGGCCCCACGCCCGGAGAACCCGACGAACCCTGTACCCGGCTGGTCCCAGTACCGACTTCCCGGATGATGACAATCCGGCCCCACGGCCGTGTAACATTACCATTGTATCCCTGGGGGTTGGCCTATATAAAACCCCCATAGCCCTCATGCACGGGGAGAGAGGCATTCGAGATAGAGAAGAGAACTAGAGAACTGGATAGAGACACCCCGGGAGAAGCAGCCTAAGCCCTGGCATGTCTTCCTCCTTCCACCACACAACTCAAGGAGCAACTCTGTACTAGTAAAAACATCAACCACCTCGATAGGATTAAGGGTATTATCTCCCCGGAGAGCCCCAAACCTGGGTATGTCTTGCGTCCCGCGCTTGCTCATACCAACCCCGCTTCTGGAGTCCACCAGTGACCTCAAGCTGCCTCCTATCTTTAGCCATCCCTTGGCATCTGCCGTGCGCCCACCACGATAAGGTTAGTTCATCGGTTATGGTCATTGAGGGTGATTCCTCTTTCTCCACTCCCGATAATGACACTGTCGTGCAACTCCTCAAGAGTGGGCCTCGAGGGTGACTCCTCTTTCGTTCACCTTGACGATAAACATCAAGTGGAATTCCATCGAGGGTGATTTCCTCAGGTTTCCCTTTGCTGTTAGACACACGGTTACTATGGTTACTATGACTTTACACTGAACCTTGTTACTAAAGACGGGTCGACCCTGAGGGGTACACGCGCGAGCTTAATTGCGAGTGGTGTGTAGTCGGGTTGACCTGGAAGGTGCTCGCAAGATAAATACGACGGGTGGCCGGGCATTCTTAGCCCTTGCCGCAAGTCCTCGAGACGGGGCGATGGGGTCACTAAACGGTTTGGATATTTGATCCAAGGGGCCTCTGGCCTGATAGAGCTAACCATCACGTGGGCATAGTATGGGCGTTCTGCGTCGTATGCATCAGCCGAAGCTTAACCGACGTCATGCGACTGAGCGGCGCGCACCGGGTTGGACTGGTTATGCACCTACCTTTTTAAGGAGGTATCTAGGTCTGCTCACCGGCCGCGTACGCAACGTGCAGGAGTTCCCGGGGCGATGGCCCATGACCCCTAGGGGCATAGGTTTAGTCCAGCGTGCATGACCTCTCTATTAAGCCTAGGTCGGGTTGCGGCGTATTGTTTGGCCGAGGCCGGGCATGACCTGATGGTGTGTCCGGCCGGAGTTAAGCGAGCGTAGTGGGTAAGTTGGTGCACCCCTGCAGGGAAGAAAACATCTATCGATAGCCTGTCCTACGGTAACGGACACTTGGAGTTGTATCCCGATCGCTACAACTAGAACTAGATGCTGAGGCATGATTTGGATATGTTTCTTCGGGAGTCGAGAAAGGATTCCGGAGCGTTGAAACAACAACATAAATATGACTTATGTTATACTACTCTACTTCCCCCTCTTGCTGCAAGACGGTGGTTTCTAGAAGATGCTAGTCTTCGATAGGACTAGCTTCACCCCCTCTTATTCTAGCATTTTGCAGCATAGTCCACAGATACTACCCCTTTTCATTGATACCGATGCATATGTAGTGTAGATCCTTGCTTGCGAGTACTTTGGATGAGTACTCACGGTTGCTTTGCTCCCCCTTTTCCCCCTTCTTTCTTCTTTCTGGTTGATGCAATCAGATGGTGGAGTCCAGGAGCCAGAAGCCACCTTTGACGACTGCTACTACCCCGATGGAGGCTACTACTACGTGCAGACCGCCGACGACCAGGAGTAGTCCCAGGCAGGAGGCCTTGCCTTTTCGATCGTTGATGTTTTGTGCTAGCCTTCTTAAGGAAAACTTGTTTATCTTATGTCTGTACTCAGATATTATTGCTTCCGTTGACTCTTGTGTATTCGAGATTATGTATTCGAGCCCTTGAGGCCCCTGGCTTGTAATATAAAGCTTGTATTATTTTATTTGTGTCTAGAGTTGTGTTGTGATATCTTTCAGTGAGTCCCTGATCTTGGTCGTACACGTTTGCGTGCATGATTAGTGTTCGGTCAAATCAGGGGCGTCACAGCACCCTACAAGTCTATAAGGCAAAATGTAGTTTAAATACACACATTGGAGCTTGATCATGCTAATTTCAGAGAGACCATGCAGCTAGATTGATAAATTGAAACCACTAATGAGCATATAAAGATCCATGGTTTGATCCAACTACTAAGACTGTAATGAGCATATAAAGATCCATGGTTTTCAATAAGAAATTGTAACAAAATAGATGAAATTTATTTTTGTGATCTGTGTTGGTTGTCTTATAAACTACTAAAAAGATGATGACATCAGAGAGGCAAAGTTTAGTCATGAACATGAGTATTAACATGGATAATTTTCACGATGGATAAATTACCTAGTGTTCCGTCTAGGTACTGACATCATAATTGCACATTACCTGGAATTGATATCAGAGAGGCAAAGTTTAGTCATGAACAGTGAGTATTAACATCATATTTCCATCGTCACCGCTGATGCCGTGAGTCACCCTCACAGGAAACCAATGAACCACAGATCAATTTATAACTTGGATTTGGCAGAGGTGTGCATTGCACGGGAATAGAGATTAGCAGCAGCAGAAAGAACAAGTAGTCCTCAAGAAATAAAGGAGAAGGAGGTGAGCCGGCAGAAACGTCCACCAATGTGGGCCACTGCCGACGGGAAGGAGGCCCGGGAAGGATAAAGGTCGGGCGGCGCCGCCGCGCGGCTGCCAGCCGATAAAGGAGCAGCGCACATGTGGAGGAGGCGGCTGGAGCGGTGCTGGTAGGTCGGGGAAGAGTGGCGGCTGAGGAGAAGAGGTAATTGATCTGAACACGGAAGGAGGAGCGGCGCACTTTATTTTTTCCAGATGTGTGCGTACGGTCTGTTCTATTTTAGATGACTTGGGTCAAGCCCATTTGCCCAAGTTTACGATCGTACGTCCGAATTTGTTACCACAGCAGTGGCCCACTCAAGTGGACTGCTCAGTGCTCTGCGGAAAAAGCCCAGGCGGAATTGGAACGGCATCTAACGGCCGAGAACTCCCACCAAAGTAGATCCAATGGTTAAAAACGTTGATGGTGAGGGCTTGATTAGTGATCATTTTTAATGTATCTAAATTACCTACAAATAAAACAAGGTGTGTGTCGCCAATTTTTTCATCCTTTCATCGCCGAAAAGAATATTTTTTTCTATCCGAGGTGGTACTAAATTCTTATGCGTTTGTCTGCTAGAAAAAGAATATTCGTGCATGGGCCGCGCGCTGTGGCCCAGCAAAGCCAGCCCACTTATTTTCTGCCCACGTAGCTGGAAAATTTCTATTTTCCGCACAGGGCAGCAAATAGTCCGAGTTTCGCACAGGACAACTAATAATGGGCAGGCCCATTTTTCTGTGTTTCAGTGTTTTAATTCTATTTTTATTCTCCTTTCCATATCTCTTTTTTCCCTATCCAAGTTTATTTTTCTTTTATAATTAATTATGTACAATTAAAGTACTCTAAAAACTTTGAGAATTGAAAAACAAAATTTGGAAAATGTTAAGAATTACAAAATTAGTTTCTATTTTGGAAAATATTTGGAACTTCCAAAAAGTTTCCCAATTTTTCACAATAAAAACAATATTTTTCAAATTTGTTCGAGATTTCTAAAAGGGAAATGTAATTTCAAAAAATGTTCCAAATTTAAAAAATATTCTTGTGTTAGTGAAGTTTTCACAAGTAAAAATAATTTTAGTGTTTAGAAGATACACATTTTGTAAAAATCTTAGAATTTTGAACACATGTTCCTGATTTACAAAAGTGTTCAGAAATTCAAATAATTCTCATATTTTTTAGATAGAGTTTCGCACAGGACAAACAATAATAGGCTGGCCCATTTTTCTTTGTTTCTGTATTTACTTTTATTTTTATTCTCCTTTCCATATTTCTTTTTCCTTCCCAATTTATTTTTATTTTAGAATTTATTTTGTAATTTAAAATTCTCCAAAAATGTTTAGAAAAAAACAAATCTTGGGGAATGTTCAGAATTCCAAGATTTTCTTGCTATTTTGAAAATGTTCAAAACTTGCTAAAAGTTTCCCATTTTCCAAAAACAGAGTTATTGTTTTTTCAAATTGTTCCAGATTTCTAAAAAGAAAATGACATTTCGAAAAATTCTCCAATTTCGAAAATATTCTTGCTTTAGCGAATTTTCACAATTTAAAATAATGTTTGTGTATAAAAGATACACATTTTCTATAAATCTTATGAATTTTCATGACATGTTTCCGTTTCAAAAAAAGTTCACAAATTCAAATAATGTTAATGTTGTTATAAAAAAGTTGGTGTTTTCAGAAAATGTTTGTGAATTTTAGAAGATGTTTCCTTTCATATTTCGTTCGATTTTTCCAAACATGTACATTATTTTCAAAAAACAGATCAGAATTTTAAAAATTGTTCAAGTTTCCTAGAATATTCAGAAACTTCATGCCTTAAAATCCCCTCAATTGAAAGGATAAGTAGATTGAATAACTCATGGGCCTTCGCTAGCGTATGATGACGTAACAAAACTCTTAAATGCTCTCGATGAATGAATGAAAAAATAGCGGATTGATTCCTTCACACGCGGCAAAAACGAGAAGCTAAATTTTTCCTTTTTTTGTGCACATAGGGTTTTGCTTGCACATATAATTCTCGCTGACTTTAAATGCATACTATTTTATTTTTCGTTGCAACGCACGGGCACACGTGCTAGTAAAACAATAACGTATCTTGCTCGCCTCTACGAGGACTTGTTTTTTTTAACTGTACATACACATGTGTATGAGTATTCGGATATGTATGTGTGTTTGTGTGTACGTGCCTTGTAAATGAGCACGTATTACCATACAAAAAAAGTATGGCAGGTATTTAGGTATGTACAGACGGTAAGTATCGGATGGCCATGATCATGTTATCACCGTGTACTTGCTCACAATGCATCCATGGATGGGTACGTGAAGGAGCACCCACATGCATGAATGAATGTAAGATCCAACTAAACTTTAGCAAACTGATCAAAACACCAAAATCGGCCGCGAGGGCAGAAGGCGCGCGCCAGGAGATACCTGCCGCAGTCGTTGCGTCGTTTCAGAAGATAGAGTTGAAGTCTTGAAGACAATTAGGCAAACAGCGGTCAGCGGAACATGCAAAGGACAATGAAGGAGACGACCGAACGATCCAAACGAAAAAGAAGTCGAGTGATTCCTTTCCTCTGCACGCCCCGTCCTCTGTACGTGCAAACATGAGTTTTTTTTTTTAGGCCTATCATCTTTCCTGTCCTTTCCTAGGCCCAGCACCCGAGTCGCGAGAGGGTGAGGCGTCGCTCAGTTTGGCTTCAATTTTTTTCGCTCGAAGTATATACCTGTACTGTACCCAGGTACGCATATGTACACAGTACACATACCTTTTTTTTCTGAGACAAACACAGTACACATACCTGGAAGGGGGCCCTTGACTTTTGGGGGGTCGATGCAACAAAAAGAAAGACTTTTCGGGGCCCATGTATACATACCACGTACGCAATCTTGGCTCCGAATTCGACTGCAACTCGCTCAAGCCCCAAGCACAATAAAAATCGAGCCTTAGGTGGCAGGAGAAGCAGATTAGAGGGAGGAGCAGATCAGAGAACACACATGTCTAAGGGCATATCCAGCCGCGTCCTCACGAAGGCCTTCCCAAGCGATTTTTTCGTGCCGGCGTCGAAAAAACGGCCCAGTCATGTCCTCAGGAGCCCGATTTTCGTCGGCTTGGGCCGAAAACAGCGTCGGCGGAACCAGGCCGAACCCGGCGCGCTGGGGGCGTCCGGGGACGCCGGGGCGAACTGTTTTGGCGCGAAAAAGCCGCGGGCCAGCCGCGTCAGCGACACGGCGGCTTGTCTTCCCCCAACTGCTTCGGTTTCCGCGGGGAATCAATGGCAAGGCTGCCGCTGGTCAGCCTTGCCATTGATTCCTCACGGGCGGCGCGCCGACGCCTCCCCTACCTCGCACGCGTACACACGAGCGCGGAGCGGCTATAAAGCCGGCGGTCTCACTCGTCTGTGCCCACATCAGACTCGCCCCTCGCCGCCGCCCAGCCCCTCTCTCTCCGTCTACCTCTCCCAAGCGCCGCCGCCCAGCCCCTCTCTCTCCCTCTCTACCTCTCCCGAGCCCGCCGCCATGGCAGAACGCTTCCTCGGAGACGAGGCGGCGGCCAACGGCTTCGGCCGCCGTTCGCTCCGCGAACAGGAGTCCTGGCTCCTGTTCTAGGCGAACATCCCGGCGCCGCCAGACATGCGCGCCGGGCCGGCGGGATGGCGGCTCAGCGACGGGGGAGTGCCCGTTCCCCCGTTGCCCGACGCCGTGGCGAAGCACAAGTACTTCGCCGAGGAGGTCGAGGTCGTGCACGCCTCCCTGACCGACGCCGAGCGCTCCCTCCCCCGATACGCCGCGGACAACCACGCGGCTTGGGCGGCGTACTTCCAGCGCCGCCAGCAGCAGCGCCTGGTGTCCACCAACGGCGCGCCGGTGGTCGGCGGCGTGAAGAACAGCGAGGGGAGCCACCTGTGGTGGGGCGTCCCCGGCCGCATGCTGGAGGGTGTGCTGACGTACCTCGACGGCGACAACAACCCGCCGTTGACGTATCCGGCAACGGGGGCCGCCCCGTCGCAACACCGACGCGCATGGGCGCCAAGGAGGTTCGGCTCCTCCTCGTCTTCCTTCTCGCGCTCTTCTTCTCACTCCTCTGGCACTCTGGCGCTTCTCGGCGTCAAGGCCGAGCCCGCGGCGGAGACGCCGCTCGGCCGACGCACTCGCAGCACCGGCATCGTCATCAACGAGGGCGGCCGGCGCACCTCCTCGTCGGCTCCTCCGCGCTTCATCAAGCTAAAGACGGAGCCGGGGCTGGCGCCGGTGAAGATGGAGTTCGACGACGACGACGCGGCCCTGGAATGGGCACGCCTGGACTTCATTGCGATGAAGAAGGAGCGGCGGGAGAAGGAGAAGGAGTGCCAGCGCACCGTCCTGCGCCGCTTCGAGGAGCGCCGACGCGGCCGTGATGAAGGCGGAGTCGTCGTCATATGCGACAGCGACGGCGACGACGACTGATGTCTACACACGCTTCTACTCTTGTAGACTATGTTGGGCCTCCAAGCGCAGAGGTTTGTAGGACAGCAGCAATTTCCCTCAAGTGGATGACCTAAGGTTTATCGAACTCAGGGAAGTAGAGGTTGAAGATGGTCTCTCTCAAGCAACCCTGCAACTAAGATACAAGAAGTCTCTTGTGTCCCCAACACACCTAATACACTTGTTAGATGTATAGGTGCACTAGTTCGGCGAAGAGATGTTAAATGGCAAGTGATATGGATGGCAAAACAAAGTAATATAAATCTGTAATAAAAAGTGCAGCAAGCAAAAAAGTGGTAAACGTGAGCACAAATGGTATTGCAATGGTGGAAACAAGGCCTAGGGATCATACTTTCACTAGTGGCAACTCCCAACAACATTAACATAATCGAATCACATGATATTTCCCATAAAACATGCAATGGAGATGCACCCGGAGGTCATTCCTTCGTGGTCAAGAAAGGACGAGAATTATGTAGGGCTACAAAAGCACACCTCAAAGTTCGTAGTTCTCAATCTAAGGATTTCCCAATGTCGCTGCGGCCATCCAAAGAGAGTCCCACAATCACCACAACATATCTAAAGGATAGTCAAAGACAAGCACCAAGAGACTCTCAATCTTCAATCAACACACAGGAGAGTCAATCACTCATGAAAATATTTTTCTAATCCATTTCCAATAGACCGCTGTCACCTTGGTCTCGGGGATTATACTAGATAAAGACAAGTGAGTACATCAATCCAATACATAGAGGAAGGGGAAACATCATGGGATCACCCTAGATTAACATAGCCTATGATCACAACGAATATCACATCATGGAAGAGAGAGATAACCACATAGCTACACGTACGAGCCCTCGGCCCCGGAGAAGACTACTCACGCATGGACATGGTGAGGAGGAGGTTGATGATGGTGTTGATGGAGAGGTGCAGCCCCGCGAGGAGGAGGCGGCGGCGGCGGCCCTTGGGGGCGCGGCGGCCCTAGGGGGCGGCGGCGGCCCTCGGGGCGGCGGCGGCCCTAGGGGGCAGCGGATCCTTGGCCCCCCTTCATCCTTGTGAATGGTGCTGCAATGGTGCTGGTCCTCCCCTCCAAGACGGCGGCTCGGGAGGAGGAAAATTCGTGGCCCTTGGTGACCTAGGTTTCCTCTCTTTATATAGACTCTCGGATTCCCGTCATCAGATTTTGGGCCTCAGTAAAACGGGCTTTACTCGGCCGTCCGGACTCCGATTTGGACGAATTTTATGTCCAGAAGCATCGCCTCGAAATTCCCCACAACTTTCGCAACTAGTCTTTTACCGTTTGACGTCGTCTTCGGGCCGGAACGTGACCATCTTTAAAAAACGTTCTCAGACAGATTTCAGGAAAGTCATAGTCCTACTCCAATACGACTCCTTTTGCGTTTTTGTCAATTTCCAAGTAATTCCTACACAATAAAGTGTCAATCAAGAACATTGTGCACTTTTGCAACCATTAGTAGGTTAGTTCAAATATGATCAAAAGTGTATGGAAGTGCATAAATATCATAGCAATATCACACAAAAAGGGCATGTAGCAAGCAGAAATTATAGATACGTTTTGGACGTATCAACATCCCCAAGCTTAATTCCTGCTCGTCCTCGAGTAGATAAATGATAACAAGCATAATTTCTGTGGTGACATGCTATTAACCATATAAGAACTTTTCACAGTCACATGACAAGTGCTTACTGAGACAATGAATCTGTAGTAATTAAGTTGCCTCATGAGAAAATCACAAAGAACTGAAAGTTTTACAATATGATACTGAAACATCAAATAGATTTGTAATGAGCATGGTGTGCAAATATGACAAAGTGATATCTCGCTTGTCCCCTTTAGTGAAGCAAAACATAAATGCAGGGGCACCTCCAAGGTTTAAGTGACGACTAGATACAATGATTTCAGAATAAACGATATCATAATCATGCAAAAGACAATGGTACTTTGGGACAATGCACATTACACTCAGAATGACAATCATGCTCTAAATAGTTGGTGCTTTAAAGAAGGTGGAGACTCTCGAACCGTGGCTTTTGTTGGCAAGGTTGAAAACCCGTGGTCGGAAACAAAGACAAAACATGTACCAGAGCTCTTGGTTTTAAAAACAGAGGTAATATTTTTTTTTAGATTATGCATATTTCATCAACGAATGCTAGCAGATAACTCAATTACTTCTCGAGCTGGACAAGTTTCGAGGAACGGCTCCCGAATGAGAACGATCACATCCTCTTAATCTCCTTTGTTTATCACTGCCAAAGTTTTCTGATTTCTCATGAACAAAGCATGAAGGAGGGTTTGTTTGTTGTATAATTTTTTAATGAGCCGGGCGCATTCTATGCCAGTTCCTTCTCGTATTATGGGTTTGCACATTAGACATGCAATCCCGGGGTGAAGCTTGTCCAACTTAAAAAGATCATGAATTAACTACTACTTCCTCATGAGCTAAAACAGAGGCACAAAAGAGAAATGCTTTTTTTTTTGAATAATTTCGAGATGGTACATGAAAGTCTTCGTTAGGAATGGCAGGTAAATACCATGTATAGAAAGGTATGGTGGACTCATATGGCATAACTGGTTTAAAGGATTTTGGATGCACAAGCAGTCAGTCCGCTTAGTACAGGTGGAGGTTAGCAAAAGACTGGGAGCGACCAACTAAAAGAGCAATGACGGTCATAATCATGGAGAGCGACAAAGCAACATTGAATCGGGCATGGAAGTTATATCGCTACTCAGAAATTAAAGATCATCAAGGCTTGACAGACTTTTTTTACAGTCTTAAATATGCGTGAGCATACGCCAAGTCAATCAAAATAAATTCTTGAAGGAAGATATCACTAAACCATACCACATCATAGGCAAACAAATCATGTTGGTACTCCAATAACACATTGGGAACCCCCCAGCTATTTGAGACTAACCATAAGAAAATATGAACTACTAAGCACCATTATGCACGTTGCATTTTTATCATGGACATATCAACCAGAGTAACAGAAGCCAACTCTCTTAACAAGATAAGCATGATAACTAAAGAGAGTTCCAGCGACCAACTAAACAAAAGCTCTTTAAAAAGATAAGCATGAAAACTAAGAGCTGAACATGATAGTAGATATTGAAAGACAAAGAACACACACAGCAAGGATAGACATGAAAATTCTATGTTATGTTCTACGTTGAAGTGGAACGTGTTTCTCTCCCACACAAAGAAAACTGGGTTCTAACTTGTTATGAACAGCAAGCAAGGCTAAAGAAAACTAAAAAGGAAACTAAAAGCAAGACGCTCCAAGCATAGCACATAACACATGAAGTGATAAAAATATAGCGGAACGAAAGACGAACGGATAATTGTTGATGGAGAAGGGGATGCACGGGGGCATCCCCAAGCTTAGACGCTTGAGTCTTCTTGAATATTTCTTGGGGGTGCACGGGGCATCCCCAAGCTTGAGCGTTTGACACTCCTGAATCTTTTTATCATCTTCCCTCGCACACTTGAAAACTCCCTTCATACATAACTCATTATAATCTGATTAGCGAGGTTAGTACCCATAATAAAATAATTTTTCTTTGCTGGAAATAAGGATATTCTTGAAGGTCTACTGTTTCTCAAGATTGCCAAAAGGTTTTTGCAAAGAAAAGGAAGCTCAAGGTTTGCAAAATGAAGGAAAGGCAAAACAGGACAGAATCTGTGAAAAACAGACCAGTAGGTAGTAAATAATTTTTTCGGAGCACTTCTGCAACTCAAATCAAAAAACTCAGAACAGACGCCCGAAAGCCAATTGTATAGAGCACGCTGTCGAAAAAATTCAGACCAAAAAGATGATCTGGTGATTTTATACGAATTTTTCTATCCAAGGACAGAATCTGTTTCCTGGACAGCACGTCACAACTTTTGAACTTTCTTGCAATCAGAGGCTACACTTGGCACAAAGCTGAAAAGTAAAGATACAATGATGATGCTACTGTAGTAACAAACATCAAGACCACTAAAAACTGAAAGAATAAACTGAAAGCAAAGATATCAAGGGTTGTCTCCCAAGAGCTCTTTTTTATAGCCATAAAGATAGGCTTAAGACTTTAATGATGCTCTCGTAGGAATAAGAGTTGAAGAACAAAATAGAGCATCAAGAAGCAAATACCAAATACATTTAAGCCTAACATGCTTCCTATGCATAGGAACATTGCAATAGAATAATTCATTGAAGCACAAAGCAACTAGCATAGGAAGGCAAAACAAGCATAACTTCAAAATATTCACCATAAAAAGAGGAAACTTCTTATTATTAAGATATTTAGAACCATGTCTCCCTCTCTCATTATAAATTTCAGTGGCATCATGGATGAACTCAACAATATAACTATCACATAACGCATTATTTCCATGATCCAAAAGCATAAAAGTGTCATTACTCTTCATATAAGCAAAATCTTTCTTATTAGGAATAGTGAGAGTAAGACTATCATAACCATCATGGTAATCATCGTATTTAGGAGGCATATCATAATCATAATAAATTTTATCCTCAATAGTAGGTGGACTGAAAATATCATATTCATCATTGTAATCATCATATATAGGAGGCATAGTATCATCAAAGTAAATTTTCTCCTCAAAAGTTGGGGGACTAAAAATATCATGTTCATCAAACGTGTCATCCCCAAGCTTAGAGCTTTCCATGTCATTAGCAATATTGATATTAAATAAAAACATACTAATAACATCACCACCATCATGATTGTTATGCAAATAATAAAGTTCCAAAGGTTTTTTAATTTTCTCTTCGAACACATCATGTCCGAGTTCAAGATAGAGCTTATAAAGCTCTCTCATATTTTTGTTGTTTTCTATTAAGCAAAACTAGTGAAAATAAAAACAAGAAATAAAAAGATTTAATTGCAAGATCTAAAGATATACCTTCAAGCACTCACCTCCCCGGCAACGGCGCCAGAAATAGCTTGATGTCTACACACGCTTCTACTCTTGTAGACTATGTTGGGCCTCCAAGCGCAGAGGTTTGTAGGACAGCAGCAATTTCCCTCAAGTGGATGACCTAAGGTTTATCGAACTCAGGGAAGTAGAGGTTGAAGATGGTCTCTCTCAAGCAACCCTGCAACTAAGATACAAGAAGTCTCTTGTGTCCCCAACACACCTAATACACTTGTCAGATGTATAGGTGCACTAGTTCGGCGAAGAGATGTTAAATGGCAAGTGATATGGATGGCAAAACAAAGTAATATAAATCTGTAATAAAAAGTGCAGCAAGCAAACAAGTGGTAAACGTGAGCACAAATGGTATTGCAATGGTGGAAACAAGGCCTAGGGATCATACTTTCACTAGTGGCAACTCCCAACAACATTAACATAATCGAATCACATGATATTTCCCATATAACATGCAATGGAGACGCATCCGGAGGTCATTCCTTCATGGTCAAGAGAGGACGAGAATTATGTAGGGCTACAAAAGCACACCTCAAAGTTCGTAGTTCTCAATCTAAGGATTTCCCAATGTCACCGCGGCCATCCAAAGAGAGTCCCACAATCACCACAACATATCGAAAGGATAGTCAAAGACAAGCACCAAGAGACTCTCAATCTTCAATCAACACACAAGAGAGGAAATCACTCATGAAAATATTTTTCTAATCCATGTCCAATAGACCGCTGTCACCTTGGTCTCGGAGATTATACTAGATAAAGACAAGTGAGTACATCAATCCAATACATAGAGGAAGGGGAAACATCATGGGATCACCCTAGATTAACATAGCCTATGATCACAACGAAGATCACATCATGGGAGAGAGAGATAACCACATAGCTACACGTACGAGCCCTCGGCCCCGGAGAAGACTACTCACGCATGGACATGGTGAGGAGGAGGTTGATGATGGTGTTGATGGAGAGGTGCAGCCCCGCGAGGAGGAGGCGGCAACGGCGGCCCTTGGGGGCGCGGCGGCGGTGGCAGCCCTAGGGGGCGGCGGCGGCCCTCGGGGCGGCGGCGGCCCTCGGGGGCAGCGGCTCCTTGGCCCCCCTTCTTCCTTGTGGATGGTGCTGCAATGGTGCTGGTCCTCCCCTCCAAGACGGCGGCTCGAGAGGAGGAAAATTCGTGGCCCTTGGTGACCTAGGTTTCCTCTCTTTATATAGACTCTAGGATTCCCGTCATCAGATTTTGGGCCTCAGTAAAACGGGCTTTACTCGGTCGTCCGGACTCCGATTTGGACGAATTTTATATCCAGAAGCATCGCCTCGAAATTCCCCACAACTTTCGCAACTAGACTTTTTCTGTTTGACGTCGTCTTCGGGCCGGAACGTGACCATCTTTAAAAAACATTCTCAGACAGATTTCAGGAAAGTCAGAGTCCTACTCCAATACGACTCATTTTGCGTTTTTGTCAATTTCCAAGTAATTCCTACACAATAAAGTGTAAAACAAGAACATTGTGCACTTTTGCAACCATTAGTAGGTTAGTCCAAATATGATCAAAAGTGTATGGAAGTGCATAAATATCATAGCAATATCACACAAAAAGGGCATGGAGCAAGCAGAAATTATAGATACGTTTTGGACGTATCAACGACGACGCATCGCCACCAGTCCGCCATGGCGACGCCGGGCAGGGGTCCAGCAGGGGCGCCCGCGTCAAGGAGGAGAAGGCCAACGAATACGATGGCGGCGACGGCGGCGACGACTTCAGCCAGTTTTTTTAGATTAGGTTAATGTAATGAAAATTCGCGAATTTCGCCGAAATTTATCATGTTTGGCCGAAATTGAACGTGTTTTTAGCAGAACTTCGCCGAACGGTGCTATTTTTTTAATATGCGCCTGGGGGCGGCTCTGGGGCCGGCGGCTGGGGACCAACACGCCCCCAGGCCCAATTTTTGCGCCGGCTCACCCCCAGGCGGCGCTTTTAGGCGCCCCCTTGGGGGCCAACGGCTGGAGATGCTCTAAGCGGCAGCGGGGACAGGAGAAGCACGCGAACTGCGCCTGCAAATCTACCATTCTTAATAAGTTGCTTCCCACTACTTAATTTATCTCAACATTCTGTTCCGCAACTCCGCCGGCAAGTCTGGTCCGAGGTTGCGGAGCGGTGGGCGAGCGTCGTAGACGAAGTAGTCGAACAAGCAAAAGTAGATTGACACAGGGAAATATGAGGAGACTAGCTTTATTAATCAATGATCAAGGACTACAATGATTGCTCCTCGTCTCTTTATATAGGGGTATGGGACAAAGGGATAAGTACCCACTTAACGTAAAGTGGGGGAACGGGAGGGGCTACCCCATGCGATACGCACGAGGCCGCCGCCACACCCTCGGTGGCCCCGGTTTCCCAACACTCCCCCTTGGGTAATTATCTGTATATCCATGCCTCAAAACTCCGAAAAACCCGGTGGGAAAAAATATGGAGAAAGAGCACATAGTATACGTTGTTGTATTGCACGAATTGCCTCGTCAAAAACCTCGTGTGAGAAACATCAGGAAAACTCACCCAAGGGAAAAAGAGTACAATCCACTCAACCATCATGTTGAGTACTCGATCATCAGGATTGAGATTTTAACGACAATTTTGTGAAGTTTCTCCCCCTGAACCTTGCATCTCTCTAAGTCTCATCATACCGATTCCACGCACACACCTCTCTAAGGTTGATGCCGGTAATGATTTAGTGAACATATCAGCAAGATTGTCACAGGACTTAGTATGCAAAACTCTCACCTCGTTCAACTGCTGCAACTCATGTGCATAGAAGAACTTGGGACTAATATGCTTTGTGAGGTTACTCTTCACATAACCCATCTGAACTTGTGCAACACAAGCAGCATTATCTTCATAGATAATGATAGGGGTTTGTACGGTGTTCAGCCCACATGTCTGCTGAATGTGGCCGATCATCCGCCGAAGCGATACGCATTCTTTTGACGCTTCGAATAGTGCCATGATTTCCGAGTGGTTTGTGGAAGTCGACACAAGAGTTTGCTTGGACGATTTCCTGGAAAACGCAGTTCCACCACAAAGGAAAACATACCCAGTCTGCGATTTGCAATCATGCGGGTCCGATAGGTACCCGGCATCGGCATAGCCTATAATAGATAGGTCTTGATTCCTCTTATAAAACAGACCAAGATCTTTGGTCCCTTGCAGGTAACGGAAGACGTCCTTGACACCTTTCCAATGTCTTTTGGTAGGTTCAGAACTGTACCTAGCAAGTAAATTGACGGCGAACGCAATGTCTAGCCGTGTGCAGTTTGCGAGGTACATAAGTGCTCCAACTGCACTCAGGTAAGGAACCTCTGGTCCCAGAGTTTCCTCCCCCTCTTCCTTTGGCCTGAACGGGTCCTTGTCTGGCTGTAAAGATCTTCCGACCATCGGGGTCTTAGAAGGATATGCCTTATCAAATCCAAATCTTTCCAACACCTTCTGGGTGTAGGTCGACTGGTGCACTAGAATCCCATCAGGGGAATGTTCAAGTTGCAGACCTAGGCAGAACTTGGTTTTACCCAAATCCTTCATCTTGAATTCCGACATCAGGTAGGAACTCGCTTCCTCAATATCCTCAGGTGTACCGATTATGTTTAAATCGTCCACGTACACCGAGATTATACAGAATCCATCTTGGGATCGCCGTATAAAAACACATGGGCAATCTTTATTGCTCGTGTAGCCCTTCTGATGAAGGAAATCGCTTAGGCGATTATACCACATTCTACCTGACTACCAGAGTCCATATAGTGCCTTTTGAAGTTGGACACTGTATAGACTCCTGTTTGCTCTATCATGGTTCGGAACATGGATACCTTCAGGAGCCTTCATGTATATGTTCGAATCCAAGTTACCATACAAGTAAGCAGTGACAACATCCATTAATTTCATTTTCAAGCCCATGTTTACTGCCATCGAGATCAAGTATCTAAAGGTAACTCCATCCATGACCGGGGAATAAGTCTCCTCAAAATCGACACATGGTCGTTGAGTGAACCCTTGAGCGACGAGCATTGCTTTGTACCGTACTACCTTATTATTCTCATCTCTCTTTCGAACAAAAACCCACCTATGGCCAACAGGGCGAATGTGGGGAGGAGTTCGACACACTGGTCCGAACACCTTCCTTTTGTTGAGAGATAATAATTCGGCAGTGATTGCCTGCTGCCAATCTTTCCAATCTGACCTTTTCTTACAATCGGCGAGTGTGTTAGGCTCAGGGTCAAGATCTATGATTGAGGCAATTTTTGTAGCAAAGTTAATGTCGACAATCACCGTTGCTCGATTCATGGACTCCCCCGTATAAATATAATTTATGGCCATTTCGTCATGGAGCGCATCCGGCGCCAACACTTGCTCTACCAAATTTCCCATTATGGGAGCAAGATCCTTTAGATTTCCCGCGCCGATGTGTGCGCACACATCTCCGCTGGGGGTTTCCCCTATGGGAAAGTTTAAGTCTGGAATTTCGTGCACTGAATTTTCCATACTTGTGCTAGGTCTCGACTGGCTCCCCGTTTCACTTTGGGGTACTTTGGCGACAGGCTGTAATAAATCTCTCTTATCCTTTTTCGTAGGGCGTCCCCGAGTACTTGGGATTTGAGAAGCCGGATTTCTCGTCCTTTTAGGCCTTTGGACGGGAGCGGGTATACCATCGTTTTTCTTCGGTATTTCAACCCTTTCCGGTGCATTGGGCGCGTGCACATGCGATTTTGTCATAGTCTTTAAGTCACTAAAGTGGTCAGGCAGTTGATTTGCTAACGACTGCAAATCTACTATCTTTTGGACTTCTCTCTCTGTCTCAGCAGTGCGCGGGTCATGAGCGTGGATCCCCGTGGCTTGCCACGTTATTTCTCGACTTTTAGCATCAAGGGGTTGATTCTGTCCCCCTAAAGTCGGGAAAAAAAATCCTCGTCAAAGATACAATCAGCAAAACGGGCCGTATGACAGTCACCTGTCATGGGGTCCAGATACCTGATTATGGACACAATCTCATAACCAACGTATATCCCCGACTTACGGAGCGGGCCCATCACCGATCGCTGGGGTGGTGGTATTGGTACGTATACCTGGCAACCGAACCTACGAAGGTGGGAAATTTTCGGTGCCGACCCTTGCGCAAGCTGAACAGGAGAGTGGATGTTGTAGGCCGACGGTCTAAAGTTGATGAGTTTGGCCGCATGTAACACTGCGTGGCCCCAACATGTAGTTGGTAAATTATAACCCTGAAGGAGCGGTCGGGCAATGAATTTAATTCATTTAATCAATGCCTCGGCAAGCCCATTTTGTGTATGGACATGCGGTACTGAGTGCTCAACTTTGATTCCCATTGCCATGCAATAATCATCGAACGCCTTTGAAGTAAATTCTTCGGTGTTGTCCATTCGAATAGACTTTATACGATAATCGGGGAAATTATTCCTCATTTGTATGATCCGAGAGATCAACTTTGCAAAGGCATGGTTCTGTGTTGACAGCAGGCAAACATTGGACCATTTAGAGGAAGCATCAATGAGCACCATGAAGTACTGAAACGGCCCCGTGAGGGGCTGAATTGGACCGCATATGTCCCCTTGGATACGTTCCAAGAACGCGGGGATTTCATCCCTCACCTTGAGGGGCGATGGCCTAATGACTAACTTCCCCGTGGCGCATGCAGAGCATACGAAATCATCGGGATTCGGGAAGTTCTTCACATTAACATTATGACCATGCGAGTTGTTAATTATATTTCTCATCATCGTAAGTCCGGGGTGGCCTAACCTATCGCGCCAGAGGCAAAAGAGTTCAGAGCTTCTAAAAACAGTCTCGAGGGTAGTGTACACAGGCGGTGCTACTATTTTAGTGTAGTATAGCCCTGTGTCGAACGAAGGAAGCCTTTTGATAACATGTTTACCATTTGCATCCCGCTTTGTGATGAGTAGGCACTCCTTGTCGTTCTCGTCATCGGTCTCAATATGAAGACCATTGGCGCGGATGTCTCTAAAGCTCAAAAGAGTACGAGTCGACTCCGGGAACAACAACGCTTCATTAATGACCAAAGTTGTTCCCATAGGAAGTATGATAGTAGCTCGTCCGGAGCCAACTATGTTTGAACCGCAGCCGGCGATTGTCATAATACTTCCCGGAGATTTTTTAATAGACTCAAAGTACTTAGTTTCTCGTAAAATGGTATGTGTGGTTGCGCTATCGGCAAGGCATGTTTCCTCCATTCGGGCGCCACAGGCGTTCTAAAATATGACATCTAATTAATGTAGTGAGGAAGACGCTACATTAATAATAAATGCACACATTTCAGAACATAACATACTATCATGAACAAATAATGGAATAAATGAATGGGATAAATGTCATCCAATCGCCAAAATAAAGAATAAGTTTGTGCTCTCATAGAGCTTACAACCAAATCGAATTTATTCGAATATATTGTATCAAATCACGGAATCCTGAAGACTAACAAGGGAAGCTAAGTAGACTCGGCAAAGAGGCCATTGATCTCAGCCTGGATCTCCATACGGGCGATCCCATCGTCGTTAGAAATCATCTTGGCTGCAGCATCAATGTCCAGTGGCGGCGCCGTAGGGGCGACCATGTGCTCAATCTCCATGGCAACATTGGCGTCACTAGAGACCGCCAAAGCCACCGCTATGGGCACATGCGGGGTCGCAACTATGGGCACATGGGTCGGCGTAGGGATCATCACGGGTGCCGCCATGGGCGCCGGTGGTGCTCCCCCCTGAACCAAGGCGAGGTGCGTCTCACGCGCCTTCCGAGCCTTGTATGCATCCACGACCTCCTCTGGTGCGCGACACTGGCGGGAGAAATGCTCCACCGAGCCACAGCGGAAACAGTATTGAGGCCTCTGCCCACCCTTGCCCGGTTTTTGCTGCTTAGCCTGAGCGGATGGTTGAGAGCCCTTCTTCTTGCCCTTGCGGCCCCTCTTCTTCTGTTGAGGCTTGCGGACTTTGAGAGCGTTCACCTCCTGGCGAGAACTCCCCCTAGTGGTTGCGCGACAAAGTTCTCTTTCAGAACCTCGTCATGCGCCTCTGCCACCTGGAGGACGTCAATCAACTCTGAATACCTCGTGTAGTTGCCCTGGCGGTAGTTCCGTGAGGACTGGACCGCGTCAGGGTGGAAAGTGGATAGGGTTTTCTCAATCTTCTGGGTGTCGGTAATCTCAGTACCACACAACCGAAGAGTCGTACAAATCCGGTGCAGAGCCGAATTGTACTCCCCAACCGTCTTGAAGTCCGCAAACCTCAGACGGATCCATTCTACCTCTGCACATGGCTTTACAGTGTACTTCAGCCGTTCAAACCGCTGCTGAAGAACGGTCCAAAGGCCAGAAGCACTCCGCTCAGCCATATACTCATCTTTCAGAGTAGGTGATAGGTGATGACGGAGAAAATGCAGAGCCTGCGCATTCTCAGGTTCAAACTTGGGATCAGTGGGGGCCAGCTGGGTCCCCGGCCCTTACCGATCGCCCTCAGGAGGCTCTTGCCCTGGAGAAATATCTCGCAGTCCGAGGCCCATGACAGGTAGTTCATCCCGGTCTGGGCCAACTCAGCAAACTCCTTGTTAACGATTCCGGCCATCTGCAATTTATGCAAAAATCATGAGATTACAGCAGGTAATCTTTTGCATAAATGCGATGTTGATAAACTTATTCAATAAAATGATGTTCCAATATTTAAAACATGCTATTATATGACTTACTAATTGATTAAGAGTGCTAAACAATTAGTCTACAGCAGTAAAATCATACAATAATACCATGTTACAAAAGATAGCATATTAAGCGCATCTAGTACGTGAAAAATAGCCCAAAAATTGAATTTCCGAGGCATTTTTAAGCCCAAATACGCATTTTAGCGAAAACAGACAGTTCCAGGGGCTTCTACGCGAAATATTACAGCAGAAATATATTGTGCATAAATCTACGGTACTGCGAGGGCTAAAATGCAAGATTTCCGCGCAGCGCTGCTGTCCCGATCGGTCCAGCATGGGAGCGCGCCGAAAAACGGGTCGTGGGCCTGTTAAGCCAGCCGCAGCCACACGCCTCTCCCTTTTTTTAATGAGGAGAAGCGGCCTGGGCCACGGCGGCCTGCTGGGCCGGCCTGCTCTGGGCTTGGCTAGGTTTTCCTAGCGCCCGAGCGGCGGCGGCGGCACGCACGCGTGCGCGACCTGCGCGCTCACTCGCGCGGGGGGCGGTACGGCGGCGGCGGCCCGGCCAGCGCGTGCACGCATGGCGGCGGCGGCCCCGGCTCGCGGCGGCGGCGGCCCGGCCAGCGCGCGCACGCACGGCGGCGCGGCCCCGGCTCGCGGCCGCGGTGGCCCGGCCGGCGCGCGCGCGGCGGCAGCGGCCTTGGCTCGCGGCAGCGGCGGCCCTGGCCAGCGCGCGCTCGACGGCAGCGGCCCTGGCTCGCGGCAGTGGCGGCTCTGGCCAGCGGGCACACAACGGCGGCGGCCCGAGCTCGCGGCAGCGGCGGCCCTGGCCAGCGCGCGAGGTGCCAGCAGGGCACGGCGTCTGTGCGTGTAGCGGGCACGCGAGCGCGGCGACAACAGCGGAGCTGCGGCGTGGCACGACGTCATCTGGACACCGGCCTCGGCATGTCAAAATCGTGCGTCTTCGGGACGTCACGACACGTGTACGACGGGTACAACGCGGCGGTGCCGTGCTCATCCGGAGTACGTGTAATCACCGTCTCCCTAGGTATAGTCAACAAATCTCTCTTGATCCAAGAACATCGACATTGGTCGGCGACGTAATCGTCAGCCAGTTCTTGGGAGAGAAATCCACACCATAGATAGATAGAATTCGAAAAAAATAAACTAATCGCAAAAACGGAATCGCAGTAACGAGATGAATCCATTTTTGCAAGAGTGGAGATCGGATCTTATACCTCCGCGGGAATGACGAAAGCCTGCTTGATGCAGGCTTGACGCAGGCTTGATGGAGAGTTGGTGGAGCGAAGCGTGCTGATAATGTGTTCCGCAACTCCGCCGGCGAGTCCGGTCCGAGGTTGCGGAGCGGTGGGCGAGCGTCGTAGACGAAGTAGTCGAACAAGCGAAAGTAGATTGACACAGGGAAATATGAGGAGACTAGCTTTATTAATCAATGATCAGGGACTACAATGATTGCTCCTAGTTTCTTTATATAGAGGTATGGGACAAAGGGATAAGTACTCACTTAACGTAAAGTGGGGGAACAGGATGGGCTACCCCATGCGATACGCACGAGGCCGCCGCCACACCCTCGATGGCCCCGGTTTCCCAACACATGCAACCCATCCACATCATCACACATGCCACTTCAGCCATAACAGCCATGCATGTGCTCCCTCAGCAAAATAGTGCCATTTTTAATTAACAAATCTTCCACGTCATCCAAATAAAAAACAAACAAATAGCGGGAGATGCACAACCATGCTTGACACCGAAGAGACCTGGCATTTCCTCTTCATAACCGGCATCGTCTCCGGGCGACACGGGCGGCAGCATCTCCTCCGCCCTCCATCGGCACGCTCTAAGTCTGCCTCCCTCGCCGTCGCCGGAGGACGTCGCCAGGCAAAGTCTGTGCGGCCGATGGCGACGGCGAGGACTCTTTCTATGTGCAGCGGCGGCGGTGTAGTAGGATGCGGTTGTGGCAGATGTGCTGCGCGGTTGGCCGGCACCGCACGCGATGTGAGCTGCAGGGCCGCCTGTGATCTTGTCGGGGTCATCCCTGTGGATCAAGTGGTCGACTAGCGGCTACAAGTCCGCAGCTTCGCGGTGTCTCCTCTAGCGGCCGACGTACGAGGACTCCAGATCGTGGCTGAACAAGGCATCTTGTTCGCATGTGTCAACCACGTAAGAAGGTACAAGATGCATGCTTACATGGATGCATGGTGGCTCATCAAGCATCTCTTGGATCTTCGTGCATGGAGCCGTCTGATGGTCCTTGTGGGCTCTAGGTGGCGCACTTGATCCTGAAGTGCGGTGAATCCTCGCTACCGCCATGGCTCGTGTACAGATGCGCTGACATCTACAACAACATCTTACACGGGCATGGTGGGCGTTGCGATCCCATGAAGGTTCGCGGCCGGCAACCATGGATATGGTGGTGACCACCCGCGGCGCTATGATCCACGGCTTGGTGGTGGTGATTCAGATTCGGTCGACCGAGTGAGGGTGATTGCACACTGTGCTGCAGTGACCTCCTACGGCTCCACGGAGGCGGTGGTCATTGCAAGATCTTTGGTTCATATCAAGATCGAGTGGCTAACTTCGGCAGTGGGATGCAAATTATGGGCGACCACTTGGCGCAGAGGAATGGTTGTGCAGTGGCGGCGGTCACATCGCATTTAACTGCTGGGATCGTGAAAAAGTGGCGGCGACAACACTTGCATGACTTCGATGGTGGTGCTACTTGAGCACCCGGTCGCGAGGTCTGTGGTGAAAGCCTAGGCCTAGCCCTGGCAATGGCGATGTATTTTTTATGTCGTTACCTTGTTGAAGGCATTGCCCGGATAAGCTCCGACTGATTCTTCAGGGTGAAAACCTAGATTCTGGCCTTGGTGGTTGGATCCGGTGACGGCGACGCTTGAGTGTCGCTTCCTTCTTCAAGGCGTTGATGTTGAAGAACCTTGTCGTATGCGTGATGTCATTAGATAACTGGTGCGGATATGGTGTTCACTGTAGTTTGCCGATCGTGGCTCTGATCACTTTGGTTTTTTTTTCTCGGCTACGCATAGCTTTGGTCTTATATGACTTTGCTATTCGTTGCCGTGTTTTTGTGTGTGTGTTTGTGTTGGCTGTGTGCATCCTAACTATGCAGAGGCCGGATGTGTGCTCTTTGAGTTTGTATCCTTTTGATGCTCCTTTTTGAGCTAATAAAATCTACCCTTTATCGAAAAAAACAACTGCAGAACACTAAACCTGACGATGCATATTCCGTCTTCCCACCTATTCCTCCCTTAATTAAACGAGTGCAGCCACTGAAATGGAGCTCTAGCGTGAGCGACCTCGACGCCAGGATGGGGCTGCATGCCGCGCTACCCCGCCGCACCTGGACGGAACCGGCGCATGCTACAGCGATCGTTGGCACCCGCATGGTCTTTGCTCGGCCGATTGTCCGTACAGACTTCATCCGGCCGCGCTGCCCTCCACGCCCCAGTCGTAGCCGTCATGGCACCAGCAAGGAATCGCCATAAGCCTGCAGCACCTGGTTTGCACCTGCATGGGTTCCGGTCGGCCAGCCACCTCCGGCCGTCAGTACAGACTTCACTTGCCGCACTTCCATTCACACCCAGCACAATTAGGAACACTTGTGGCTGTCCCGTGGTGGAGCCCCTCAGCCATCCTGCCTTTGCTCCGGCATGGAGAACGGTGAGTCGGTCAGCGCGGCGTGCGATGGGAGAGGAAGAAGAGAGCTCTTTGCAGTAAGGATATCTCATTTCACTTATGTTGTCTCATGACTTTCAACATCACTAGAGCCCGAAGCTTGTGGGATTTCATTGCAATGGATAAGCTAAACTCCTATGTCTTTGGTTTCAATGTTCAGTCAGCAAGGTGAATGGGATATTTTTCTCCAACTTATTGAATCTGGAGGCCACTGTTATTATTGATATGTACTCCACTTGATTGGTTTTGTTCAGAGAATTTTGATATATATATATATACTTACATGAGCAGTCCAATGGTCCATCTCTTTGTGTCTATTATCTGTCGATCTTCTGTTATCGTGTTAACTAAAGAGAGGAAGTGGAAGGTTAACTCATGGAGTACATATTAGGCTAAGGTGATTTAAGCTATTTCCTCATAAGTACTACTTCAATGCTAAATTACCTTCTGCATTACAGAGTTATGATCTTTTAAAGGTATGACATTCTAAATCATTTTTTGATTTCATGTTAACAATGCTATGTTCATCCCCTATTGTTGTGACCTCCATGGTAATCATTGCAACATAATTATAACAAATAATCACCGGTTATCTATGGTTCTCTATTTTTGCATCACTAGCTATAAATGAAATCATCCTCTTAAAAATTTCAACCATATATTCCCGCCACAACGCGCGGAGAATTGTCTAGTTTTCCTAAATTTGGTAACTAAGATTATATTTGTAAGACTCCTATTCACCCCACCCCCTCTAGTGGACCGTATTGATCATATCAATTTGTATCATACTGGTTCTCGGGGGGAGGAGTCGGAGGCGTCGTACTGCTCGACGCTCGCGACGACCCGCGCAAGGTCGGTGAGATGGCCGGCGTGCGGCGGTACTCGGGGGAGAGCTCGGGCCCGCAAAGAAATTGGTTGTAAATAAACTTATAACATACCCTTGATTCGCTTCTTTGTCTCTCATCCGATGTGCCCGACCGCCGCCACAATCAGTCCCCAACGACTCACGCAAAACCACGGTGGGGTGCCGATTTGGCTGGACCCTCACCGTATTAGCTATCCCCGACCTCGCCGTGGCCAGTCATGGCCGGATCCTCCCCGCCTAACCGTACCCAAGCTTGTCGTGGCTCGACCTCGCCCGATGAAGTGAGGCGACGGTATGAAGCGACTGGCAAAGGGAGGGAGGGAGGTATGTGCGGTGGTGGCGGCGCCCGGTGAGAGTATATAGCAAAAACCTACCACATTACAGGCTTTCATTCCAAAAAATTACCATTTTTTTTCTTCAGAAAACTATCACAAAAGTGGTGGGCTATTCCAAAAAACCCAAGTGGCTGAATGGTTATTATTTTAATCTAGATTACAACATGGAGGGCTCGCTCGTCAGCTCCACGTGGCAAAAAAATCAACACCGTTATGTGAACAGTTAGTTGACCGTTAGACTGGGTGGGGCTCACATGGCATCTTCTTCTCCTCCTTCCTTTTCTTCTTTGTCTCGTCGAGCAGCCCTGCCGGCCCACACCGGCCGCCTGAGCACCACGCCGGCGAGCAGCCCCATCCCCACCGCTTCAGCACCACGTCAGCGAGCATCCCCACCCCCACCTCAGATGTCGATGTGTCCTGCAGCTCTTCGCCGCTGCGTGATGCTCGAGCCACCGCGCCCAGGAGCTCACACCCACCCACGCACATGGCGCTCACTGGCGCCCGCCCCTCCGGTGCCCGCCCCACCATCGACTGGGCGATGGATGGATCCCCTCCCCCTTCCCCACTCGTGACTCATGGCCACATGAGCTGTCGCCTATCATAGCTACCAGGAAGGAGGCAACATCCATCGTCGGGTGCCGGAGGCGGAGAAGAGAGGTCGTGGTCGTGCGCCTCTGCTGTCGGCTGGCCCACCTGCACCATCTCGACCACGCGGCTGCAAGGCGGACGACGAGCTCCTCCGGCGCCCTCGGCTCTAGCGAGTTCGTTGCCAGCGGGACTTGATTGGATTTCACATTTTTTGGAAAGGACCTGATTGCTTTTTTTATAAAAATTACAGGGACCAGATTGCTTTCAATTTTTTTAGGGACCTGATTGCCTTTTAGAAATATGTGGGGCCCACCTGTCAACGGTCAACTTAATAGTCAAATCTAACTGTCAGCCTGACGGGTGGGTGAGACATGTCATAATCTTGCTTAAATCTTAACGGTTCAGTCACTTGAGTTTTTTTGGAACAGCCAACCACTTTTATGATAGTTTTTTGAAAAATTTAAAAAATTGATAGTTTTTTGAAACGAAAGTCTGCAATGTGGTATAGTTTTTGGGAAATCTTTTAAATCAACCGACTGATCAGATGATGGGCATAAGCCGCGTCCCGCGCTTGCCACGCGTCCCGACTCCCGCCTCATCTTTATCCCAATTGACGAAGCACCCATCAAACGTTTTCCTCCCACCCCATCCGTTGACCAGAGCTCCACCGTACCATCTGCCTTGTTCTTCCCTCGATCTCTTTCTCCCTGTCCCATCTACTTTGCCGATGGATTGAGTCAGCTTGAAAGAGCAGTGTTGTGGAGGCGCCGCTGCCGGACTTTTTGAAGGAGGTGTTGCAAGGCCGGCGGGACGAAGGACACAATGGTGGAGAGGGTCAGGCACCGGCGGGATTGGGTCACCGCTCGCGGGACTGCTCGCCGGGGCTTTGCAGCCGGTGCCCGATGTTGTAATGTATGGTCGCAGGCTCGCAGCAGCCATGGTTGCTGCAATCCGTCTCCATCGTCTTTGCCAAATATAATCACTCGGGTGGTCCAGCTCGCTGGCGTCAAGCTCCACGGCCGGAACCACCGTATAAAACTATAAATCACATTCGGTTCAGTCCATACGGATCCAGCTCCACCTTCAATTCGATGGACCTTGCCCGTGCGTGGATGCTCAGCTCCAACTTGGACACGCACCACAGAGTCACAACAACAGCACCTTCCGGTTGCCGTTCGCGTCTACGAGTCCAGCGTGCGGAGTTGCTCAACGGCACGCGCCGCCGGCATTCTCGGCGCCATGCATGGCCTGCTCCGTGCGGATATGCATGCATGCCTCATGGGAGAAGGACGTACTGATCGAGATGCTCGTCTTCATCATCCTAGCTAGCTTCACGTACGACACACAACATTAGCATGCATGCATGCACGTTGCCCGCCCTCCAAACCCACCCTCATCGCGTGTGTGCATGCAGTGGCGGAGCGTGACACACAATTAAGGAGGGGCTAAAATCTGAACCAAGAGCCAAATGTGCTTGAAAACAGGTCCGAGTTGCACAAAGAAAAATCAATCAAGCTGTTGTAGGTAACTAGCATACTGGTAAATCGATTTGTGCTCTAAACTCTAAAGTCAACATACTTCACTGATAAAATATACCAAAATGCTTAATATATATAGAAAAAATATATTTTCACTTTTGGAAGGGGGGGGGGGGGTCATGACCCCCTTTGGCCTCCAAGAGGCTCCGCCAGTGTGTGCATGGGACGTTACGTGTGACGCTCAACTCAACACCAGACATATTATGGTTGCACCTGCCGTCCGCGTCCAAGTCGTGATGGTCGTCTGGAGCCGCGGGCCGGTGTTGTGATGGTCGGCGTTGTGCGGTAATGGGGGTCCAGAGCCGCAGGCCGGTGTTGTGATAGCCATCGTGGGGCTGCAATGAGCGTCCGAAGCATGTGGGCCGTTGTTGTCATGGTCGCCGCAGTGCTGCAATGGGCGTTTAGAGCTGCGAGTCGGTGTTATCATGATCCCTGTGGTGCTGCAATGGACATCCGAAGTAGCAGCCCGGTGTTGTGATCGCCACGGCCGTGCTGCAATGGGCGTCCGAAGCCGCGGGCCGGGGTTGCGATGGTCGCCGGTGCTACAATGGGCATCTTGAGCCGCGCGCCAGTGTTGTGATGGTCTTCGTGATGCTGCAATGGGCAAGTGGCCGGAGCCGCGTGCCGGCGTTGTGATGGTCGCCGCGGTGCTGCAATGAGCGTCCAGAGCCGCGCGTCGGTGTTGTGATGGTCGCCGCGGTGCTGCAATGCGCAAGTGGCCGGAGCAGCGCTTCGACGTTGTGATGGTCGCCGCGGTGCTGCAATGGGTAAGCGACCGGAGCCGCACGCCGGTGTTGTAATGGTCACTATCATCCTGTAATGGACGTCCGGAGCCATTGGCCGGTGTTGAGATGGTCGCAACCATGCTACAATGGGCGTCCAAAGCCGCACGCCGGTGTTGTGATGGTTGTCGCGGTGCTGCAATGGGTGTCTGAAGTCGTGGGCCGGTGTTGTGATGGTCATCGTCGTGCTGCAATGGGCGTTCAGATCCGCGCCCCAGTGTTGTAATCGTCACTGCCGTGCTGCAATGGGCGTCCAGAGCCGCGCATCGGGGTGGTGTGATTGTCACCGCCGTGCTGCAATGGGCGTTCGGATCCGCGCGTCGGTGTTGTAATCGTCACGGCCGTGCTGCAATGGGTGTCCAGAGCCGCGCATCGGGGTGTTGTGATTGTCACTGTCGTGCTGCAATGGGCGTTCGGAGCAGCGCACCGGTGTTGTGATCGTCACCGTTGTGCTTCAATGGCGTCCGAAAATGTCTGCTGGTGTTGTGATGGTCCTAGCTGTGTTGCAATGGGCGTCCGGAGCTACAGGCTAGTGTTGCGATGCTCATCACGGTGTGGCGATGGGCTTTTGAAGCCGTGGGCCGGTGTTGTGAGGGTCCTTGCCGTGCTACAATGGGTGTCCCGAGCCGTGTGCCAGTGTTGCGAGGCGTCCGGAGCAGCACACCGGGGTTGTGATGGTCACCACCATGCTACAATGGGCGTCTAGAGCCGCGCGTCGGTGTTGTGATGGTCACTGCCATTTTGCAATGGGCGTCCGGAGCCGCGCATCGGTGTTGTGCTGGTCACCACCATGATGCAACGAGCGTTCGGAGTCACATGTCGATGTTGTGATGGTCATCGCGGTGCTGCAACGGGAGTCACATGTCGATGTTGTGATGGTCATCGCGGTGCTGCAACGGAGCCGCGCGCTAGTGTTGTAATGGTCACTGTCGTGTAGCAATGGGCGTCCGGAGCCGCACGCCGGTGTTGGGCTGGTCACCGCCGTGCTGCAATGGGCGTCCAGAGCCATGGGGTCGGTGTTGTGATGGTAGCCACCATGCTGCAATGGGCATCCAAAGTTGTGGTTGCTGTTGTGTGATCGTCTCACAATGCATGTTTGGAGCCTCGGGCTGATGTTGTGATGGTCATCGGCATGCTGCAATGCATGTTTGGAGCTACGCGCCGCCGGTGTTGTGACTGCATGTCCATAGTTGTGTGCCGGTACTGTGACTGCGAGTGTTGTTGTGATGGTCACCACCTCATTGCAACGGACGTCCCAAGCTGCTACCGATGTTGTGATGCTCGTCTGAAATTGCAGTACGGCGCTATGGGATGGTCAATGGGCGTTGTTGTGAGGCTTTTTTCAAGCAGTGCTATGAGGCACCGTCAGAGGTGCATGCAGGTGCTAGCATGGAGAAGATTTACAAGCTGGCTCCAAGAACGGGAAGTGCCAGAGCCAGATGCGGAGGCTGCGACCGCGCTGCGACGTAGTAGTATGTTAAAGGAAAAAGTCTAAAATAAACCTTGAACTTGTAGACGAAAGCTAAATCAAACCCTGAACTTTCAATCCCTAAAATCAGCACACCAAAATCTTTGATCCCGGTCTATTTTGAACCTTGAGAGTATTTCGCTGGTATTAGCTGACGTGGCAAGCTAAACTGGGCCGGGCCATTAGAGCAGCCGCTTGCGCGCCCGCTCTGCTGTAAGTTTTCAGGGTTTTTTCTTTTTTTGCTTCGTTTTTTTATATTTATTGGTTTTCTTTGGCTTTTTCCCCCTTGGTTATATTTTGTTTTTCAAATACATTATGTACATTGTTACGCTCTGCCATATGTTACGCTTTTCACATTTTTCAAATATATTATATACGTTAGCACGCACGTGAAACATTTTTTGATGCACTTTCGACATTTTTCAAATACATTACATACATTTTTTAAAATATATGTTTACAACATTTCTTGAATATACAGCAACATTTTTCCAAATACATGTTTAACATTTTGGAAATGACAATAAACATTTTATCAAACAATAAAAATATTTTTTACATTGTTTAAAAAGGTGCTCCCATTTTTTTGAAATTAAGTGTTCAGGATGAGGCGGTTTATTTTTTATATCCATCAGCCGGATTAGGCGTAGCAGCGGCCATAGTTTTTTGCTATATACTCCGTCCGGCGACCATCTGGTTCTGATTCGGCCGCGTCCGGCTCCTATTCAAGGTCAGGTAGATCTGATTCGACCGCGTCCGACACGGAATCCTGGTCAGGTACCGAATTCGACTACAATTGGGTTCAAACCCCGAGCACAACAAAAGATCCAGTCTTTAGGCCTCTATATATACTGCGTGCAGACAAAGGGAGCAGCAGATAAAAAAAAACCAGGATGTCTAAGCGGCTCCAGGGAGAGGAGAAACAGGCAAACTGCGCCTGCAAGAGGTCACGGCCTGAACCTGATCGGAAGCACCTCTATCTGGTACTGGATGACTGGCAAGACGGGTTCAGCATCTACAAGATTGACGCCGAAGCCGCCGACGACGACGCGGACCTTGGCCAGCCACCCGTCCTCCGGTTGGTGTCGCCGGCACCTGCTTATCCAATGCAATTTGCGGGCCTGGGCAGCAACATCCTCATCGTCACCGACCCATATTGTGGCCAGGCTCCCACACTTGTCTATGACACGAAAAGAGCAGGACTCGCCGTCGGCCCTCCACTCCCCCCACCACTGGTAGGTGATTTCCACACCTCCGTGACCACCGGGGAGATGCTGTATGCGCTGAGTTTTCGCCAGTGGGATCAGCAGCACGCCTTCGAGGTGATGTCTCGGGCGCCTCCAAGTCCTCGTGCCATGGGCTGGTCATGGAGAAGCGTGCCCTCGCCGCCGCCGTTCGAGGAGCATGAATGGGTCACCTCCTACGCCGTGCACCCGGACGAACACACCATCTTCATGTCTGTGCTCAACAACCACAATATGAAACGCCGTACCTTCTCCTTCGAGATCGGGCGCTCCGAGTGGAGCTTCCATGGGGAACGGGCCTTGCCTTTCCAAGGCCAGGGCTACTACGACGGCACGCTGGACGCGTGGGTCGGCCTTCGCGAGGATGGCTACGTCTGCGCCTGCCAAGTCGCCCCCCGCAGCGGCGCCATGCGGCCGGAGTGGAAGGTCGTCAAGGAGAAGATGTTCCACAAGGTCCCGGAGAGGAAGCAGGCTGCGCCGTATGCCACTCTCACGTACATGGGCAACGCCAGGTTTTGCCTTGTGGAGTCCGTTGTACGTGACGAAGTGGAGTACGAGGATGCCTTTGGTGGTTGTGATGGCTGCATGCTCCACATCACCAGGTTTGGCCTCAGGTACAGTCATAAGGGAGAGCTGCATACCACCAGCGATTGTACCACCAGCTCTTATCCATTGTCGAAGAATTTCACAATTTTTTCTCCTGTAGCGTTCTGGATGTAGCTAGGAACTAGCTGGTTGGCTTGTGGTTGTATGCAATGAAATGGATACTATGCCCGTCCTGGAAAACTCCTGTCCTCGAAAACTATGATTACGCCAGGTTTCTGGATGTAAATTATGATTTGCATCGATAAGAAGTTTGCTTCTCGGCAATTAATCTTGTTTTTTCATGCCTGTCCTGGAAAACTCCTGAGATGTTGATAAGCTTCAGGTATGATACATGCCGTATGTCATACTCAACTAGCAAATATGCCCGTGCGTTGCAACGGAAGAAAAAGTTCCTTCCATTTCTCTAGCTTATAGATTCGTGTGTTGCAAAATCATAAGAGGAATAAGCGTTTGATTTCACAGCTTCATATTCTTGATATCAACAAATACTTTATCAATAAATTAGGATTACCACGTGATATGGATGGTAAGCAACTTCATATTAAAAGAAAATCCAAAAGTAATAATCAATTAGAATTAATAATAAGGTAGTGCCAAATGAGATTCATTAAATTTGATTATGTATGTCAAATAGAGTACTGGTCCAAATAATCCATGTGTAACCATGAGCTAAATTCAAGCAATTGTCATTACAAAAGTAGTGGGGGAAATGGATAAGTCTTTACCATAGATTTTTTTCATGACTCTGATATTTTAATATATATTTTTTGTCCAAGATTCCCAACGACATATTATTCATAGTCCTTTTCCCCGTCAATAATCTTCATGCCATGATTCTTCATAACTGGACGCTACATCCTACTCCCTCCGTTCCAAAATATTTGTCTTTCTAGCCATTTCAAATGGCTACAACATACGAATGTATATAGACATATTTTAGAGTGTAGATTCACTCATTTTGCTTCGTATGTAGTCACTTGTTGAAATCTCTAGAAAGACAAATATTTAGGAACGGAGGGAGTACAATATTAATTATCCAAACATGCACAATATTGGCATTCCTATATGCAAACTCTGCATATATTTGAGGAAAAAGTCCAAAATAAACCTTGAAGTGGTAGACGAAAGCTAAATCAAACCCTGAACTTTGAATCCCGGAAATTGGCACTCTAAACTTATAATCCGGTCTATTTTGAACCCTACACCTGTTTGGCACACCGGGAATACTACAATCCCGGCCGGTATAACCAGCGGCTCTCACGGACAGGAATTTGGGCCAGCCCACTATAACACAACAAGAATTCGTGAAGCTTAAAAAATGTTCGCACATTTCTAAAATTGTTCAGAAGTGAAAACATGTTCCTATTTTATATGTTTGGCACGAATTCAATTCATTTTCTGTTTTATTTAATTATTTGTAATTCTAAAATTCTATTCGCATTTTTTATTTATTTCTGAAATCTTTGAACATTTATGAAGTGCGTTTTTTAAAATTTCGAATACTTTTAATGAACCAACAACTTTCAAAAAGAGAACACCTTTTGAAACATAAACATTTTTTTAAAACCTGAACAAAATTTTAAAGTTCAAACACTTTTTGAAACATATTTTTTTTTCTGAAACCTGAACAAAAGTTTAAAGTGCGAACACTTTTTGTACAATGTAAAAAATGTTTGCGTGTTGTAAAAAATGTGTCATAACCTTAACAGAATATACGTGACATGTGTTTGCAAAAAATGTATGAAAATAAAAAAAAATGTTGAACCATGTTAAAGATTGCTCGTGTAGTTTTATAAAATGCTTATTCTCATTAAGAAAATGGAAAACATGTATTTGAAAAAAATTACCATGTATTCAAAATGTTTTAGAAACCTTTAATTTAAAAGTGTCCACAATTTATTTGAAAATAGCAAAAGTTTATCAAATATTTAATGTATGTGTTAAAAATGTACATTGGGTACTGAGAAAAATTAGACATGTGTTAAAATGAAAAATTAAATGAAAACGTAAAATAAAAAAACAACTTAGTGCGCGCGCGAGAGCGACTGCGCTACTGGGCCGGCCCAATTCAGCAAATACCGGCGAAGTCGTCTTAAGGTTTAAAATAGACCGGGATTAGTGAGTTTGGTGTGCTAATTTCAGAGATTGAGAGTTCGGGGTTTGGTTTAGCTTTCGCCTACAAATTCAAGGTTTGTTTTGGACTTTTTCCTATATTTGAGGATGAAACATGCAAAGCTCTAACGTTGATTACCTTTAATTAATATATGAATATGCACTTTCTCACCAGAAACCTACTGCAGTTTAGATGAATGAATCTCTTCATAGATCATCTCACACATCATCTCTATTTCTCATCCATGATCATTGGCAGAACCGATGATTATGCAAACGATGACTGAACATGCATGTAGTACAAGCTAGATTGATCATGTTAAAGAAAAACAGACTGAGTAACTACCCATTAATCAATACGGTTGAGCTGAGAGTGGGTGCACTGAACTGAAGTGTAATACTATTGGAAATATGAGCAAATTACTACGAGATTTAATTCGAATAAACAGAAGATAAGTCATGACTGCAGGAACACAGATTAAACTAATCATGTGAACTAGCATAGCAGATGAACAGATCATATCTAGGGCACATACTAGAAACATGAATTCTACCACGATCTCGAACAGGAAGGATAGAATCACATACGGTGCAGCGGGAGCAGCACCGCCGGCGTTGACGTTGTCGCCCATGTCGTCGAGGATGAGGTTGCCGAGGTCGGGAAGAAGTCGTCGTTCGCGAAGTCGTCGCTGCCAGCAGTCGCGCGAGTGCGCTCCCCAAAAACCTGATCGCCCCTCTCCCGTACAGGATCACGAGAGGCGGGGTTTCGGAGGCCTGCTGTCCCTTCTCCCGGTGCACGCCGAAAGAAGGGATGGAGAAGACTTGCTTGGCGGCGCAATGATATGGAACGATGGTGAGAAACCATACGAAGCGGCGGCAGCTAGGGTAGACATCTGCCTAACTATATAGTGCGGGCCGGGTAGGTCGTGGGAATAAACCCCACGTCCGAGTCGTCACAATCCAAAAGAATCGGAAACGGTTCAGTAATTAACGCGTAATATAGACAACGTGCATAGCTCTGTCCTCGGCTCGGCTCAATTCCGCAACCTGCCGCGCGGCGCGGCGCAGCGCGTCGTGACGAGGCGAGGCGAGGCGAGGCGAGCGAGGAGGAGGAGCGCGCGTGTAGGTCTCCTCTTCTCATGCTCATACAAGTGGTAGAAGAGCTCACCTTATAAAGAGGTGCAACTCTCTCTCAACTTATGAGGTGGGACTAAACTGTAGCCTCACTCACTCCACTCACATGTGTGCATGAATGAGCCAAGAGAATTTCAGAATTTTAGTTGGGCTTTGGGCCAAAGGCCTACTAGCAAAATTCCAACAATCCCTCACAAAGTCTCATTGGCACATCTCATCATTTAGTTCCAAGACATTGTTTATATACCGGTGCTTAGTGGAGACTGTCAAGTCAAACTTCCACTTAGAGATTTATGCTACACTAGATCACAACTTGAATAGTGGACTATGCCTTGAACTACAAGTTTTCTGCGAGACTAGTTTCACACAAATTCTTGACCGATACTTGGCTGCCGTAAGGCTTCCCCGCGGGTGGAGCGTATACGTCATACTCCAGGGCCTTTTCATGAATTTATTAGAGAACACCCAATTCTCACAGACTGCGACGTTAACAGTCAAATTCATATAGGTGTGTTCCTCAGAAGATGTTCTGCAAGACAACATCTCTGCTTACCCGAATAAGCCACTTGGAACACATTAAGATAAGTATCAACCTGCCATGCAGATCGGGAGAGTATTGCATCTTCACGGAATGGGATAATTAATATAAGGATACTCTCCTTCCAGCTGACCAACAGCTTGTCTCCCACTTCTACTTCACGGGATCTCCAATCACATAGAGTGGGTTACCACTATGGACAACTCATGCGGTGGGTCTCAAACCCATCTCCATCGATGCATTATCTATCACATTATGTGATAGACCCTTTGTGAAGGGATCTGCCAAGTTTTTCGACGTTTGGATATAATCCAACGTAATAACTCCGGAGTTCCTCAATTTTCTGATAGATTTTAGTCTCCTCTTCACATGTCTTGAGGACTTCATATTGTCCTTCGAACTGTTTATCTTGACGATCACAGTTTGATTATCACAGTTCATCAGGATAGGGGGTATTGGTTTTTCAACCATAGGTAAGTCCATCAAGAGTTCACGAATCCACTTTGCTTCAACAGTGGCAGTGTCCAATGCTGTGAGTTCTGCTTCCATAGTTGACCTCGTTAAGATGGTCTGCTAGCAAAACTTCCAAGAAACAGCGCCACCACCAAGTGTAAAAACATAACCACTTGTGGCCTTTATCTCATCAGCATCAAAAATCCAGTTTGAGTCACTATAACCCTCCAGTACCCTTGGATACCCGGTGTAGTGAATTCCATAGCTCGCGGTGCCTTTCAAATAGCGCATAACTCTCTCAAGCGCATGCCAATGATCATCTCCCGGTTTTGACACAAACCGACTCAGCTTGCTCACAGCAAAAGAGATGTCAGGCCTCGTGGCACTCGCCAAATACGTAAGAGAACCAATAATTTGAGAATACCTCAGTTGATCTCCAGCAATCCGTCGATTCTTTCGAAGCAACACACTAGCATCATATGGAGTTGGAGAAGGTGTGCAGTCGCTATACCCAAAACGACACAAGACCTTTTCCACATAGTGAGACTGAAGCAGTGTGATCCCACCATTCTCATCTCTCAACAGCTTGATGTTTAAGATAACATCAGCTACTCCTAGATCCTTCATCTCAAAATAGAGAGATAAGAAATCCTTAACCTCCTTGATTAAATCAAGTTTGGTTCCAAAGATCAATATGTCGTCGATATACAGAAAAAGAATAATTTCTTCGCCCCCACCATTGCGATAGTACACGCACTTGTCACCATCGTTTACTACAAAGCCGGCAGCAATTAATGTTCTTTCGAACTTCTCATGCCACTCCTTAGGAGCTTGTTTAAGTCCATATAAAGACTTTAATAACTTGCACACCTTTCCTTCCTGACCAGGTACTACAAAACCATCTGGCTGATCCATGTAAATTTCCTCCTTCAACTCTCCATTGAGGAAAGCTATCTTAACGTCCATTTGATGAACGAGAAGACCATGTGAGGCAGCCAGTGATAGTAGCACCCGAATTGTGGTCAGTCTAGCGACGGGTGAGTAAGTATCAAAGAAGTCTTCACCTTCTTTCTAGGTATAACCCTTGGCCACAAGCCGTGCCTTGTACTTTTCAATCGTACCATCAGGTCTAAGCTTCTTCTTGAACACCCACTTACATCCTACAGGTTTGCACCCATAAGGACGATCAGTGATCTCCCAGGTACCATTAGCTAAGATGGAATCCATCTCGCTACGTACAACTTCCTTCCAGTAGTCAGCATCAGGAGATGCATAAGCTTCTGAAATAGTCCTAGGTGTGTCATCCACGAGCTACACAATGAAATCATCACCAAAGGACTCTGCAGTCCTCTGTCTCTTACTCTTCACATGAGTTCCATTGTCACCCTCAACAGGATTCTCAACGTGTTCCATCGCAATGGTGGGTTCAGGAATTACAGTGAATTCCTCACTAGATGGAGTAGGTATCTCCTAACTTGATGAACTAGACATATCCTTCATAGGAAATATGTCCTCAAAGAAAGTTGCATCATTTGACTCCATAATCGTACCAACATGCATGTCGGACACCTCAGATTTTATTATCAAAAATCTATAGCCGATGCTATGAAAAGCATAGCCTAGAAGAACACAATCCATGGTTTTTGGTCCAAGCTTGCGCTTCTTGGGAATTGGTATATTGACTTTCGCCAAACAACCCCAAGTACGTAGGTAAGAGAGTTTCAACCTTTTCCTTTCCCATTCCTCAAATGGAGTCATGGTCTTATGCTTTGTGGGAACCCGGTTTAGGACATGACACGCAGTCATTAGCGCCTCCCCCCACCATTCCTTGGATAGACACGAAGTGTCTAACATGGTGTTAACCATATCAGTTAGAGTTTGGTTCTTTCTTTCGGCTGTCCCATTTGACTGGGGTGAGTAGGGAGGCGTCCTCTCATGGATTATACCATGTTCCGCACAAAACAGATCAAATTCATTGGAAAAATACTCTCCACCACGATCGGACCTAGGCCGTTTAATTTTTCGATCAAGTTGGTTCTCTGCCTCAGCTTTATAGTTTTTGAAGAAAGTCAAAGCCTCATCTTTTGATTTCAGAAGATACACATAACAATATCTAGTGGAGTCATCAATCAATGTCATGAAGTATCTCTTTCCACCTTTTGTCAACACGCCATTCATCTCACGAAGATCAGAATGTATAAGCTCTAGTGGCGCCAAGTCTCTTGCCTCTGCAGTCTTATGGGACTTGCGAGGTTGCTTAGCTTGCACACATACTTGGCACTTAGAGCCCTTGACAGTAGAGATTTTCGGAATTAAATTCATATTGGCTAGCCATGTCATGCATCCAAAGTTAATATGACAAAGTCGTGAATGCCAAATATCAGACTCATTATTGTGGCAAACATTATTAATAACTTTAGTGCAAATATCTGACAAAGATAGGCGGAACAAGCCTCCGCACTCATAGCCTTTTCCAACAAATTGTCCACACTTAGAAATTAAAACTTTATTGGATTCAAAAACCAACTTAAAACCATCTCGACATAAACGGGAACCGCTAACGAGATTTTTATTGATGGACGACACATGATGAACATTTTTCAGACGCACGGTCTTCCCCGAAGTAAACTTCAGATCGACCGTACCAACACCTCAAACGATGGCATGTGACCCGTTCCCCATCAGCACGGGATAAGTCCCAGTGGCCTAGTAAGAAGAAAACATGGAGGCGTCAGCACAAACATGTACATTGGCACTGGTGTCAATTAACCAATCAGGGGATTGAAATACTGAAAGGATGGTAGGAAAAATACCGTACCCTGATTCCTTCATATCAGTGTCACCGATGACAACATTAGCGGACTTGCCGCTCTTCTCATGTTCGCGCTCCTCAAAGCGGTTAGGACACTTTGGAGCCCAGTGATTAGGATCACCGCAGACATGGCAAAGTCCCTTCCCCTTCTTATGAGAATTCTTCTTGAAGTTGGTAGAATATGATGGCTTGTTCTTTGTATCAAACTTGCCTTTGTCCTGAGTTTTGTTCTTGTTGTTTTTGAACTTGTTGGGCTGGAAGTTCTTCTTCTGTACCATGTGGGCACTAGAACCTCCCTCAGCAACTCGAGCATGTGTGTCCTTTGCTCTCGCCTTCTCTTCAACATCAAGAGTACCAATGAGATCTGCAACGGAAAACTCCTGTCTCTTGTGTTTCAGGGAAGTAGCAAAATTGTTCCACGAAGGTGGAAGCTTGGCAATGATGCCCCCGACAACAAATTTGTCCGGCAACACACACTTGAAGTACTCAAGTTCTTTTGCGAGCGACTGTATCTCATGAGCCTGCTGTACAACAGCGCGCTCATCAGTCATCTTGTAGTCATAGAATTGCTCCATGACGTACAACTCGCTGCCGGCGTCCGAGGCACCAAACTTGGCCTCGAGCGCAGCCCACATGTCCTTGTCGTTGTCAAACGACATATACGAATCCACAATTGAGTCATCAAGAACACTTAGAAGAGCGCCTTTAAAGAGGGTATCGATCTTCCCAAAAGCTTCCAGTTGTGCTGGATTAAGATCGCCCTCAGGCTTGCCCTTGGTGGCATCATAGCAGCCCATGGTCTGAAACCAGTAGACCGCTCTCGTGCGCCACCTCTTATATTGCGTCCCCTTAAAGGCAGGAGGCTTCAGATGCGCAGCAAAACCACTCGGAGTAAATTGCCTATAATCAGGTTTTTGGATTGTTGGAAATATGAGCAAATTACTACGAGATTTAATCCGAATAAATAGAAGATAAGTGATGGCTTCTCGCCCCTCGTTGGTTACCCCAAGTGGAAGGTTGAGATGTAGCGTAGCGGCAAATTTCCCTTGGCAAAGATACCAAGGATCGAATCCCGTGAGACTCCGAGGGTCGACAAGTAGGTGTCAACGGCGCCAGAAACTTAGCGGTTGACGGGACCTGCACACAGATACAGATAACTTTGCTCCCAACGAGTACAGAGAGGTTGTCAATCCCTCCGGCCTTGTTGTTTACAAAGGATCAAACACAAGAGATAGTAATGATAGCTATGACTGCAACTAGGAAATAAAAACAGGAAGTAAATAGAAGGTGTGATCAGCGGTGGTAATATGGACCGGGGTCCCATGATGTTCACTAGTGATGTCTCTCTCCCAAAAGACGATAAAACAGCAAAGCGAGGTAAACAAATTACAGCTGGGCAATTGACAGGATTATGTGCGCAGACCAATGCTAACCATGCTGCAAAGAAAGGTAGAGGCTCAAAAGCATGGGCGGTACGCCAAGGCAAGTAGACCGAAATCCATCTGCATCTACTACTAATCATCCACCTTGAGATATCTATCCAGAACATCTCGCTGGTATTAAGTTGCGAAACCCACCCAAAGTGTAAACTCAAAGCAACAGACAACTGCATTAAAAGAACTTTGCGTAAAGTAAACAATCCTTGCACCCGCAAGTACAAGCACCGTTGTTTTCTCCCTTGTGGCAACAACACATCCCCTAGACTCATGTTTCTGTCACTCAAGCTAGTCATCAGGGGGCATGAACCCACAATCAAGCATAACGCTCCCTCTTGGAGTTACTACCTACTACTTGGCCAAAACAATAAACAGCAACAGAGAACATGCAAGAATTACTCAAGAACAAAGATATAAAAGAGGTGAATCAAATATATTACTCAAACACAATCTGAACATAGTCTCATAATCCATCAGATCCCAGCAAACTTAGCAAAGCAACAGCAGAAAGATTACATGTGTGCCTCGATCATGTAGGGCAGCTCACGAGGTCTAAACCATGAAGAGCAAAGAGGGGAGGAGAACATCACATAGCTACTGATCATGGACCCATGGTCCAAGGTTGACTACTCACGACTCATCCGGGAAGCGTCCATGGTGGTGGAGAAGCTCCCGGTGGTGGTTCTCCCCTCCAGCAGGGTGCCGGGAAGAGTTCTCCTGATGCTCCCGATCGTGGAAGCGCTGCGGCGGCGGAACAGAGGCGAGATCGCGAAAAAGGGTTCTGTCCTCGAGGGTTTCAGGACGAGAGGGATATATATGCGAAGGGGGCAGCCAGAGGCGGAGCAGGGGCCCTAGGCGCCCCCCCTGGCGCGGCCAGGGGTGGGGCCGCGCCAGGTGGCCGCCTGAGCCTCCCCTGGCTCCCCTCTGGCCCATCTTTGGTTCTTCGCGAAGCTTCCTGTACGCTGATTTTTCCTATATTTTTCCTGGAATTTTTGGAGCACTTTTAATATGGGGGGAACCTGAAATAGAAAAACAGCAGAAAACAGGAACTGGCACTGTGGTGCACTGAGTTAATAGGTTAGTCCAAATATGATCAAAAGTGCATGTAAGTGCATCAATATCGTAGCAATATCACACAAAAGAAGCATGGAGCAAGCAGAAATTATAGATACGTTTTGGACGTATCAACATCCCCAAGCTTAATTCCTGCTCGTCCTCGAGTAGGTAAATGATAACATGCATAATTTCTGTGGTGACATGCTACCAACCATATAAGAACTTTTTAAGTAAAGCAATCAAGGCATGTAATTCAATTCAAGTCATAACAAGCAAGAGTCTATATTAGCATTGTAACAAGCAACATAAGAATATAAAGGTGCAAGAGCTCTCGCTGTCCGTGACTCGAATGTCTCCAAATGGTGTTTGCGTGCAAGAAAGGGGATAGGGATATACAAGAGAGTAAAACATAGTTTTTGTATTGTTGAGAACTTAATCTACTAAAGTTTCACACTTGGTCTTCTTTGGAATCTTATCTTGACTCATCCCCAGACCACTAGCCAGGTACAAATCAAAATGATCCACTCCCTTTCGATATTTTGAGCACTCATGCAATGGATGAGCGTAAGCAAGAAAGTTGACACTTAGGATGGCAAAGAGAGAAAAATGATGAAGGGGGAAGACAAAAAAAGGTGTGAAAGGCTCACATCAATGAGGACAATCATAGGCGAGAGAAAGCCAAATGATAGATATGATGTGAGGAGTAGGGATTGCCATGCAATGGATGCACATATGAGCTAAGGTAAGCTCTCCAATGGAACTAGTGGGGGTGCATCCAACTTGCTCGCTCAAGAAGACCTAGAGCTCTTTTGAGGAGGCTCATCATTGGAATATACAAGCCAAGTTCTATAGTGTGAAGGTCCCCACATAGCTATATGCATGAATGATAATCTCTATGGAGTACAAGGTATAAGATGGAGTACGAGTGTGGATCTCTCAAAAGGAATAGTAGTGTGCCCCCTTGATACGTCCAAAACGTATCTATAATTTCTGCTTGCTCCATGCCTCTTTTGTGTGATATTGCTATGATATTTATACACTTCCATACACTTTTGATCATATTTGGACTAACCTATTAACTCAGTGCACCCCAGTGCCAGTTTCTATTTTCTGCTGTTTTTGTATTTCAGGTTTTCCCATTACGTAAACTGCCAGAAAAATTCCGGAAAAATTATATAAAAAATCAGCGTTCCGGAAGCTTCCTTGCGGCCAAAGTAGGGCCGGAGGGGGGCCACCAGGGCTCCAGGCGCCTGGTGGCGCGGCCCCCCTCCTGGCCGCGCCGGGGGGCGCCTGCCCCCCCAGATCTCCGCTGATGCCCCCCTTTGGCATATATTTACACCGCGTCCCGAAACCCTCGAGGACGAAACCCTTTTTCGCGATCTCATCTCTGTTCCGCCGCCGCCGCGCTCCCAAGATCGGGAGCACCAGGAGAACTCTTCCCGGCACCCTGCCGGAGGGGAGAACCACCACCGGGAGCCTCTCCACCACCATGGACGCCTCCCGGATGAGTTGTGAGTAGTCTCCCTTGGACCATGGGTCCATGGCCAGTAGCTATGTGATGTTCTCCTCCCCTCTTTGTGCTTCACTAATTAGACCTCGTGAGCTGCCCTACATGATCGAGGCACATATGTAATCCTTATGCTGTTGCTATGTTGAGTTTGCTGGGATCCGATGGATTGTGAGATTATGTTCAGATTGTGTGTGAGTAATATATTTGATTTACCTCTTTTATATTTATGTTCTTGAGTAATTCTTGCATGTTCTCCGTTGCTGTTTATTGCTTTGGCCAAGTAGTAGGTAGTAACTCCAAGAGGGAACGTTATGCTTGATTGTGGGTTCATGCCCCTCGATGACTAGCTTGAGTGACAGAAACATGAGTCTAGGGGATGTGCTGTTGCCACAAGGGGGAAAACAACGGTGCTTGTACTCGCGGGTGCAAGGATTGTTTACTTTACGCAAAGTTCTTTTAATGCAGTTGTCTGTTGCTTTGAGTTTACACTATGGGTGGGACTCGCAACTTAATACCAGCGAGATGTTCTGGATAGATATCTCAAGGTGGATGATTAGTAGTAGATCCAGATGGATTTTGGTCTACTTACCTTGGCGTACCGCCCATGCTTTTGAGCCTCAACCTTTCTTGTAGCATAGTTAGCATTGGTTTGCGCACATGATCCTGTCAATTGCCCAGCTATAATTCGTTTACCTCACATAGCTGTTTTATCGTCTTTTGGGAGAGAAACATCACTAGCGAACATCATGGGACCCCGGTCCATATTACCATCACTGATCACATCCGCTATTTACTTTCTGCTTTTACTTACTAGTTGAAGTAATACCTATCACTATTATCTCTTGTGTTTGATCCTTTGTAAACGACAAGGCCGGAGGGATTGACAACCTCTTTGTACTCGTTGGGAGCAAAGTTATTTGTATCTGTGTGCAGGTCCAAGTTGATTGCTAAGTATTTGGCGCTGTTAGCAGTTGACACCTTCTTGTTGAACCTTGGAGTCTTAGGGGAATTCGATCCTTGGTATCTTTGCCATGGGAAAACTACCGCTACACTGCATCTCAAACCTTCCACTTGGGGTAACCAACGAGGGGCGAGAAGCCATCAAGCAAAGTTTTCTGGCGCCGTCGCCGGGGACTCCACTCTTCAAGATAGGGGAGTTGCACGCTATCTTTTACCTTTGCTTTTTAGTCTTGTTAGTTTACCTTTCAGTTTTGCTTTAGTATCTTTTATCGAAAATCACAAAAATAGTTATCTCATTCTTTAGTTTGCATTATGTCTGGTCCTTTTGTCTTTGGTGAGGCAGAAGTTCTCACCTTTAAACAAAGAGGTGGGGAAAGTTTAAAAGATGCTTGGTATAGAATTAATGATTCTCACAAAAGAGCCACCAAGAAACAATCTACTACTATCCTGCTTAGAAATTTTTATGTTGGAATTACTTCTTGGAATAGGTTTATTCTAGATTCTGCTATCAATGGGAATTTCCTAGAGGCCCCAGTTTGGGAGTCTCTTAGTATTATTGAAAATCTTGTTGGAAATCCCCCTGTTGTTAGCATTCAAGAGGACATCACCCTAGCTCACATTATGAAAAAACTTGAAAAGATAGAGCTAGAGATGCCAAACATTAATAAGATAAATGAGTTGGATCGTAAGATCCAAGGGAATTTGAATAGGCTTGATAGCTCCATGCATAAAATTCTCAAAACTTTGGAGACCATCAAATTCCATGACTTGGATTCTTCTAGGATAGACAAGATTGAGGAAATCTTTGATACTCTAGGAACTACTTTCTCCTCAATCAAAACCAAAAAGGTAGAAACTCCGGCAAAGAAGGAGCCTAAGTTCGTTTACGTTCCAAAGGCTCCCCGCTCTAAAAGTAATCCATCTATTGCCAAAGGGGTTGAAACTGTGAAGACTTTGGAAGAAACACCTCTCTTTGATAAATTTATAAATGAATCTTCCTTTGACTTTTTTCCTTTTGGTCTTCTCCCTAGAAGTATCTCTATTAGGCCTTTATTTGAAAGTCCTCTTAAGACTAGTTGTACTATTGAAGAGCTTTTCGATGATCTTGATGATGGTTCAATTGATACAACTTGATCTCTATGCATTATGCCTAGCTTAAAGGCATAAAAGAAAGCGCTTTTGGGAGGCAGCCCACAATGAATAAAATTTTATTTTGCTTTTGTTGTGTCTTGATGTTGTTACTACAGTAGCATCATCATTGTATCTTTACTTTTCAGCTTTGTGCCAAGTGTAGCCTCTGATTGCAAGAAAGTTCAAAAGTTGTGACGTGCTGTCCAGGAAACAGATTCTGTCCTTGGATAGAAAAATTCGTATAAAATCACCAGATCATCTTTTTGGTCTGAATTTTTTTGACAGCGTGCTCTATACAATTGGCTTTCGGGCGTCTGTTCTGAGTTTTTGATTTGAGTTGAAGAAGTGCCCCGAAAAAATTATTTACTACCTGCTGGTCTGTTTTTCACAGATTCTGTCCTGTTTTGCCTCTTCTTCGTTTTGCAAACCTTGAGCTTGCTTTTTCTTTGCAAAAACCTTTTGGCAATCTTGAGAAACAATAGACCGTCAAGAATATCCTTATTTCCAGCAAGGGGAAAATATTTTATTATGGGTACTAACCTCGCTAATCAGATTATGATGAGTTATGTATGAAGGGAGTTTTCAAGTGTGCGAGGGAAGATGATAAAAAGATTCAGGAGTGTCAAACGCTCAAGCTTGGGGATGCCCCCGTGCACCCCCAAGACATATTCAAGAAGACTCAAGCATCTAAGCTTGGGGATGCCCCCGTGCATCCCCTTCTCCATCAACAATTATCAGTTCGTCTTTGGTTCCACTATATTTTTATCACTTCATGTGTTATGTGCTATGCTTGGAGCGTCTTGCTTTTAGTTTCCTTTTTAGTTTTCTTTAGCTTTGCTTGTTGTTCATAACGAGTTGGAACTCAGCTTTCTTTGTGTGGGAGAGAAACACGCTCCACTTCAACCTAAAACACAACATAGAATTTTCATGTCTATCTTTGCTGTGTGTGTTCTTTGTCTTTCAATAGCTACTATCATGTTCAGCTCTTAGTTTTCATGCTTATCTTTTTAAAGAGCTTTTGTTTAGTTGGTCGCTAGAACTCTCTTTATTTATCATGCTTATCTTGTTAAAAGAGTTGGCTTCTGTTGCACTGGTTGATATGTCTATGATAAAAATGCTATGTGCATAATGGTGCTTAGTAGTTCATGTTTTCTTATGGTTAGTCTCAAATAGCCGGGGGGTTCTCAATGTGTTATTGGAGTACCAACATGATTTGTTTGCCTATGATGTGGTATGGTTTAGTGGTATCTTCCCCCAAGAATTTATTTTGATTGACTTGGCGTATGCTCACGCATATTTAAGACTGTAAAGAAAGTCTATCAAGCCTTGATGATCTTTAATTTTTGAGTAGCGATATAACTTCCATGCATGATTCAATGTTGCTTTGTCGCTCTGCATGATTATGACCGTCATTGCTCTCTTAGTTGGTCGCTCCCAGTCTTTTGCTAACCTTCGCCTGTACTAAGCGGACTGACTGCTTGTGCATCCAAAATCCTTTAAACCAGTTATGCCATATGAGTCCACCATACCTTCCTATACATGGTATTTACCTGCCATTCCTAACGAAGACTTTCATGTACCATCTCGAAATTATTCAAAAAAGCATTTCTCTTTTGTGCCTCTGTTTTAGCTCATGAGGAAGTAATAGTTAATTCATGATCTTTTTAAGTTGGACAAGCTTCACCCCGGGATTGCATGTCTAATGTGCAAACCCATAATACGAGAAGGAACTGGCATAGAGTGCGCCCGGCTCATTAAAAAAATATACAAACAAACAAACCCTCCTTCACGCTTTGTTCATGAGAAATCAGAAAACTTTGGCAGTGATAAACAAAGGAGATTAAGAGGATGTGATCGTCCTCATTCGGGAGCCGTTCCTCGAAACTTGTCCAGCTCAAGAAGTAATTGAGTTATCTGCTAGCATTCGTTGACGAAATATGCATATTCTAAAAAATAATTATTACCTCTGTTTTTAAAACCAAGAGCTCTGGTACATGTTTAGTTTTGTTTCCGACCATGGGTTTTCAACCTTGCCAACAAAAGCCATGGTTCAAGAGTCTCCACCTTCTTTAAAGCACCAACTATTGAGAGCATGATTGTCATTCTGAGTGTAATGTGCATTGTCCCAGTGTACCATTGTCTTTTGCATTATTATGATATCGTTTATTCTGAAATCATTGTATCTAGTCGTCTCTTAAACCTTGGAGGTGCCCCTGCATTTATGTTTTGCTTCACTAAAGGGGGAAAGCGAGGTATCACTTTGTCATGTTTGCACACCATGCTCACTACAAATCTATTCGGTGTTTCAGTATCATATTGTAAAACTTTCAGTTCTTTGTGATATTCTCATGAGGCAACTTAATTACTATAGACTCATTGTCTCAGTAAGCACTTGTCATGTGACTGTGAAAAGTTCTTATATGGTTAATAGCATGTCACCATAGAAATTATGCTTGTTATCATTTACCTACTCGAGGACGAGCAGGAATTAAGCTTGGGGATGTTGATACGTCCAAAACGTATCTATAATTTCTGCTTTCTCCATGCCTTTTTTGTGTGATATTGCTATGATATTTATGCACTTCCATACACTTTTGATCATATTTGGACTAACCTACTAATGGTTGCAAAAGTGCACAATGTTTTTGTTTTACACTTTATTATGTAGGAATTACTTGGAAATTGACAAAAACGCAAAAGGAGTCGTATTGGAGTAGGACTCTGACTTTCCTGAAATCTGTCTGAGAACGTTTTTTAAAGATGGTCACGTTCCGGCCCAAAGACGACGTCAAACGGAAAAAGTCTAGTTGCAAAAGTTGTGGGGAATTTCGAGGCGATGCTTCTGGATATAAAATTCGTCCAAATCGGAGTCCGGACGGCCGAGTAAAGCCCGTTTTACTGAGGCCCAAAATCTGATGACGGGAATCCGAGAGTCTATATAAAGAGAGGAAACCTAGGTCACCAAGGGCCACGAATTTTCCTCCTCCCGAGCCGCCGTCTTGGAGGGGAGGACCAGCACCATTGCAGCACCATCCACAAGGAAGAAGGGGGGCCAAAGAGCCGCTGCCCCCTAGGGCCGCCGCCGCCCCGAGGGCCGCCGCCGCCCCCTAGGGCCGCCGCCGCCGCCTCCGTGGCTGCCGCCGGCCGTCTCCTCCTCGCGGGGCTGCACCTCTCCATCAACACCATCATCAACCTCCTCCTCACCATGTCCATGTGTGAGTAGTCTTCTCCGGGGCCGAGGGCTCGTACGTGTAGCTATGTGGTTATCTCTCTCTCCCATGATGCGATCTTCGTTGTGATCATAGGCTATGTTAATCTAGGGTGATCCCATGATATTTTCCCTTCCTCTATGTATTGGATTGATGTATTCACTTGTCTTTATCTAGTATAATCCCCGAGACCAAGGTGACAGCGATCTATTGGACATGGATTAGAAAAATATTTTCATGAGTAATTTCCTCTTTTGTGTGTTGATTGAAGATTGAGAGTCTCTTGGTGCTTGTCTTTGACTATCCTTTAGATATGTTGTGGTGATTGTGGGACTCTCTTTGGATGGCCGCGGTGACATTGGGAAATCCTTAGATTGAGAACTACGAACTTTGAGGTGTGCTTTTGTAGCCCTACATAATTCTCGTCCTCTCTTGACCACGAAGGAATGACCTCCGGGTGCGTCTCCATTGCATGTTTTATGGGAAATATCATGTGATTCGATTATGTTAATGTTGTTGGGAGTTGCCACTAGTGAAAGTATGATCCCTAGGCCTTGTTTCCACCATTGCAATACCATTTCTGCTCACGTTTACCACTTGTTTGCTTGCTGCACTTTTTATTACAGATTTATATTACTTTGATTTGCCACTCCTATCATCCATATTTTACCATCTCTTCGCCGAACTAGTGCACCTATACAACTCCTAGTTGTATTAGGTGTGTTGGGGACACAAGAGACTTCTTGTATCTTAGTTGCAGGGTTGCTTGAGAGAGACCATCTTCAACCTCTACTTCCCTGAGTTCGATAAACCTTAGGTCATCCACTTGAGCGAAATTGCTGCTGTCCTACAAACCTCTGCGCTTGGAGGCCCAACATAGTCTACAAGAGTAGAAGCGTGTGTAGACATCAACCGCACATCACTTTCCCCTTCGTTGCTCGACAATACTTGGTTACTATCGAGTGCCGAGGGTGACACCTCATCAACACTTCTGATGTTAACCTTGTAGGTTAGTTCATCGGTTATGGTCATCGAGGGTGATTCCACTTTCTCCACTCCCGATAACGACACGGTCGTGCAACTCCTCAAGAGTGGACCTCGAGGGTGACTCCTCTTTCGTTCACCTTGACGATAAACATCAGGTGGAATTCCATCGAGGGTGATTTCCTCAGGTTTCCCTTTGGTGTTAGACACACGGTTACTATGGTTACAATGACTTTACACCGAACCTTGTTACTAAAGACGGGTCGACCCTCAGGGGTACCCGCGCGAGCTTAATTGCGAGTGATGTGTAGTCGGGTTGACCTGGAAGGTGCCCGCAAGATAAATACGAGGCGTGGCCGGGCATTCTTAGCCCTTGCCGCAAGTCCTCGAGACGGGGCGATGGGGTCACATGATCGTGAGCCTCTGCTCGTTACCGCGCGTTCCCAAGACACTAAACGATTTGGATATTTGATCCAAGGGGCCTCTGGCCTGATAGCGCTAACCATCACGTGGGCATAGTATGGGCGTTCTGCGTCGTATGCATCAGCCGAAGCTTAACTGACGTCATGCGACTGAGCGGCGCGCGCCGGCTTGGATTGGTTATGCACCTACCTTTTTAAGGAGGTAGCTAGGTCTGCTTACCGGCCGCGGACGCAACGTGACCCCTGGGGGCATAGGTTTAGTCCGGCATGCATGACCTCTCTATTAAGCCTAAGTCGGGTTGCGGCGTATTGTTTGGCCGAGGCCGGGCATGACCTGATGGTGTGTCCGGCCGGAGTTAAGCGAGCGTGGTGGGTAAGTTGGTGCACCTCTGCAGGGAATGAAGAAAACATCTATCGATAGCCTGTCCTACGGTAACGGACACTTGGAGTTGTATCCCGATCGCTACAACTAGAACTGGATGCTGAGGCATGATTTGGATATGTTGCTTCGGGAGTCGAGAAAGGATCCCGAAGCGTTGAAACAACAACATAAATATGACTTATGTTATACTACTCTACTTCACCCTCTTGCCGCAAGACGGTGGTTTTTAGAAGTTGCTAGTCTTCGATAGGACTAGCTTCACCCCCCCTCTTATTCTAGCATTCTGCAGCTTAGTCCACAGATACTACCCCTTTTCATTGATACCGATGCATGTGTAGTGTAGATCCTTGCTTGTGAGTACTTTGGATGAGTACTCATGGTTCCTTTGCTCCCCCTTGTCCCCTTCTTTCTTCTTTCTGGTTGATGCAACCAGATGGTGGAGTCCAGGAGCCAGAAGCCATCTTTGACGACTGCTACTACCCCGATGGAGGCTACTACTATGTGTAGACCGCCGACGACCAGGAGTAGTTAGGAGGTCCCAGGCAGGAGGCCTTGCCTTTTCGATCGTGGATGTTTTGTGCTAGCCTTCTTAAGGCAAACTTGTTTATCTTATGTCTGTACTCAGATATTATTCCTTCCGCCGACTCTTGTGTATTCGAGCTTATGTATTTTAGCCCTCGGGGCCCCTGGCTTGTAATATAAAGCTTGTATTATTTTATTTGTGTCTAGAGTTGTGTTGTGATATCTTCCAGTGAGTCCCTGATCTTGGTCGTACACGTTTGCGTGCATGATTAGTGTATGGTCAAATCGGGGGCGTCACAGCACCCTACAAGTCTATAAGGAAAAATGTAGTTTAAATACACACATTGGAGCTTGATCATGCTAATTTCAGAGACCATGCAGCTAGATTGATAAATTAAAACCACTAATTTATGGCCAACTACTGAGACTGTGATGAGCATATAAAGATCCATGGTTTTCAATAAGAAATTGTAACAAAATAGATGAAATTTATTCTTGTGATCTGTGTTGGTTGTCTTGTAAACTACTAAAAAGATGATGACATCAGAGAGGCAAAGTTTAGTCATGAACATGAGTATTAACATGGATAATTTTAACGATGGATAAATTACCTAGTGTTTCGTCTAGGCACTGAAATCATATTTGCACATTACCTAGAATTGATATCACAGAGGCAAAGTTTCGTCATGAACAGTGAGTATTAACATCATATTTCCACCGTCACCGCTGACGCCATGAGCCGCCCTCACAGGAAACCAATGAACCATAAGAAAGAGAGGAACCTGAACAGATAGGGCAGCAGATCAATTTATAACTTGGATTTGGTAGAGGTGTGCACTGCACGGGAATAGAGATTAGCAGCAGCAAAAAGAACAAGTAGTCCTCAAGAAATAAAGGAGAAGGAGGTGAGCCGGCAATAACGTCCACTACTACCGACAGGAAGGAGGCCCGGGAAGGATAAAGGCTGGGCGGCGCCGCCGCACAGCTGCCAACCGATAAAGGAGCAGCGCACATGTGGAGGAGGCGGCTGGAGCGATGCTGGTAGGTCGGGGAAGAGCGGCGGCTGAGGAGAAGAGGTAATCGATCTAAACGCGAAAGGAGGAGCGACGCACTTTATTTTTTCCAGATGTGTGCGTACGGTCTATTCTTTTTCCTAATCGCTATCCAGCGAGTAGGCACGATCTAACGCTGCCCAGCGGCCGCACAAGAGCCGTCGATCTCGCGTCCCCGCACGGACACGCGGCTGGCGGACCGACCAGGTGGTGGGCGGTGCGGCTGGCGGACCGACCAGGTGGTGGGCGGTGTTTTTTGTCGGCTTCCTTCAAATTTTGGGGAGACGCGCTGCTTCGCCGAGCCTCCCGTTCCCCATTCCCCACCTCATCCCCTCTCCCGGCGATTGAGCAAATCCCGCACTAAATCCCTAGCTTCGCCGCGAGCGCAGGCGACGAGAGAGCGGTGCTGAGTACAATTTAACGGGAGCGCCGATGGCCCGGCGAAAGGATCCCGAAGCAGTTCGTCGGGGCGAGGCCGGCGCGCGCGTGCCGTACAAGGAGGAGAAGGCAGCGGTGACGGGGGGGAGGCTGGGTGGAGCTGGTGCTTCAGTGCGAGGCGGCGACGACCACCCGGAGAGCGAGATCCCAATAGCCTCGTCCACTTAGGTGAGTTCATCCCACCCCCCTGGCTCACACATCTGATGTCTGCTGGGGGTTCGTCGCCGACGCCCTCGTCGTTATCAACGACCGCAAGGGCTGCTGCGGTTCGTCACGGACGGCCTCGTCGTTATCAACGACCGCAAGGGTTCCCGGGGAGGAGGGAGAGAGGGGAGGGATGTTGAGGAGGCGAGGGCCGGGGGTGAGGGGGGGTCCTGCTGGAGGTGGGAGCAGCGAGGGGCTCGCCGGAGTGCGTGCGACGAGGCACAAGCGAGGAGAGGTAGGGGGACCACGCTGGCGAGATGAGGAACGAGAGGGCTCAACGTTCAATTTTCAGTAGGCAATTTTTGGCAGTGCGTGCGTGGTTCAGTAGGCAAGTTTGTGCGTGCGTGCGTGGTTCAGTAGGCAATTTTTGGCCATTTTTTACAGCGCGTGCGTGGTTCATTAGAAGCGAGAGGGGAACTCTGTGTTTTCAGTAGGCAATATAGGATCTTAGTAGGCAAGTTTGCCTACACATGCAGAGAGGGCACTTTTAGCATTTTGTTTCCTCCAGAATTAGGATAGTTTTGACAATTTTTGGTTTGGACACGACGCTGCCTGCCCGCTCGAGCGAGGTGGAGAATCAGGCGACGAAATGCTCAGATGCGCACAATGATTTTTTTGCTTTTTCAACACTGTTTTGAACAGCTAGCCAGTCACACTGGGCTTTTGGTGTAGCTCTCGTTTGATTGCCTGAAACATAGGTTCAGATAACATAGGTTGTTTTCGCCAGTGATGTCCATCTCCGTTGCAGCCAGCAAACGTTTACGTTTTTTTTGTTTTGCTTATCGCCTTGCATGATTTTCATCGGCAACTCCATTTATGTTTTTGAAAACTGAAGAAACTTTGTACATATGAGAGTTTTGGTAGGGATGTTTCTCAGTGCATTTATGAATGACATTTTTGGTCTGTTATCTGGTTATCTTTTTTGTACTGACGCTGATTACTGCAAATTAGCAAGAACAGATGAACAACAAATTCTTCTAACTCATTTCTTTTTATATTTTTCAAATGCAGGCAAGGCAAGGGCACCTCCTTTTTTTTGACCAACAGCCGTGCGACAGCTTTCTTAAAAATGGAGGACTCAACAGATGAACACTGTGGCGAGGTACTTGCCCACTCCCCACTGATTTTTTATTTTCAAAATGACTTTTGGTAGAGGATCGGAGAGAATTCACCCTTTCTTTTCTTTGTGTTTTTCATGTTAACTTCCATCAGGGTGCAACAAGAGTAATACAAGGCCGTAGGCGTCCAAGGAAGAAACAAGTTCAGGAAGGCAGAAACAGAGCATCGCCGGCTAGGCTAGTAAAGTTAAACAAGAGCTTGGCCGACCGACAGAAGAATCTGATAGAAAGTTACTTTCTGGGAGGCATACTGAAGATCGAGGCAACAACAATGCCCGCAGACCTTAGCAGGTGGGTGTTGCAGAGATATGACCCAGATAGAGAGTGCATCGTTGTCCCAGGCAGGGGCGAGATTCCCGTAACAGCCGAAAGCGTTCATGAAACCTTGGGTCTTCGCAATTCAGGAGAGGAAGTGTTCTATGGGTGGGATGCAGAAGCAATATCTTTCATAAATAGCAGGTACGGTTTTGAGAATGGGTGCGCCCCCGAGGTAACAACCGTTTGCACTATGATCGAAAATATGAAGGGGAGAGCAGATGATGACTTTATGAGGGCATGGCTGATTGTGGTAGTGAGCACCTTTATGTGCCCTACAACTAGCTTACATGTCAGCGCGAGATGCTACCCAATAGTCGCCGACCTAGAGAAAGTAAAGATGCTCAACTTCTGCTCCTTCATATCAAATCAGATGAAATCTTCATTAGGGGGTAGGAACAAGAAGAAGGTTGTTAACTGCTGTGTGCACCATATGGTCGTAAGTACCATCCTCTAGGCTTTTTCCCTTTTTTTTTTGCTTTCACCTACCCTATGCTTGGTTGTACAGTATACCTGAAAAGAGAAAAGCTAACTCGTAGTGATTCCAAACTTACACACTGAGTTTTTTTGTGTGCATGCAAAACAGGTGTTATATGTAGATTCTCTAGTGGTTGACATCCCAGTACCAGATTTACCAATCCGGGCAGAGGCATGGGACAGCAGGCATATAGGGCAAGTCGCAAAGTTAGACAAAAGGGCCATTTGCATTTCTGTCCCTAACTCGAACCACCTAATCAGATATACCCCTAATTCGAAAGCCTGCTCAAAAATGCCCCTCAACCGTCATGTCCCCTTATAGAAATGCCCCTCCGAGCCATTTCCGTCCAGTCAAGGCTGTTTGACCGCTAACGTGCCGTTTCTTTGACATTTTTGCCCCTCCGTCCTTACACATGGGCCCAGGTCACCAGTTCACTGTCTCTCCCTCTCTTTCTTCTTCCTCGCGACGACAGGGGCATTTCTGAGCACACACCTGGATCGGGCGATTCCGCGGTCGGGGAGAGAGGGGCACGTGAGGCAGGGCGTGGTGAGCGATGTGTTCTTCTGGCATGTCTTCTGCGAGCTCGTCGGAGGCCGCCAATGTAAGTTTCAGTGTTGATTTGGGGGAGATTTGGCCATGTTGCGGAATTAGGGTTCATCTTTTTGTGATTTTTCTGCTGTTAGGTCGATGGTGAAGGGATAGTTCAGTTAGAATTGGAGTTTTACATCCCCGATCCGACATTCTGTGGCCTTGAGGTTCGGTCGACGCGGCGGTGCCCGGGCCATGGGCTTATTCCTGCTCGTCGCGTCGCCTGGGGAGGAGGAAGCTCCGGTAGAAGGTTTCTCGGCTGCCCTCTTGATGTAAGTGTGTGGCTGTTAATATTGATTCAATTTTGGGTTGTCCTCCTTGTCATTCGATCATTGATTTTGTAGCTTCCTGATGAATGTGACTGGGTTGTCTGGATTGACCCGCCACCGACCGAACGCGTTGCTCGTGCATTTGAGGAGCTTCATGCCGGATTGGAGAAGAGCTGGCTAAAAGCTCATGATTTAGAGAGGAGGGTGATGTATCTAACCGAGAAGAACAAGAAACTGAAGATGAAGTTGAAGAAGAGGAACGAGCTTATGCAAGCTTGGGGATTTATCATAGTTCTTGGTATTAGCATTTTGGCCACATTTGTTTGTGGGTTGTCTAATAATCCATACTAAATGGATTTATCTTTGTAATGTCTGCTGTGATGGAGCTTAGTTTGGGAATGTGTTATCACCAGAACAATGTTGTGATTTGGGAATGTTGTGTTATCACCAGAACAATGTTGTGATTTGGGAATGGAATGAAATATTTGCTCAAATGATCTGTTGTGACAAAATAGCAGCTCACAAGGTAGTAGCTGAGATAATATTTGAAACTAGAAGATCACAAGATAACAGCTCACAAAATAACATGAATTCAGCATTGCACATGCAAGATAGCAGCTCACAAGTTCAACATTACATAAGTTCATAAACTTCAGCATGACACACTTAAGATAGCAGCTAACAAGTTCAGAAATAGTTGTTAAACAACAAAAACAACACTACATAAGTTCATAAACTCCAGCATGATTCCAGCAACAGATTCTACTGTAGGATCTTCTTGCTCCGGGTGTTGCTAGCAGGAGTAGTTAAGAGCCTTGAACTCCTCCTTGTGGTCACAATTTTGCCCACTTCTTTGCTAAGCTGGTTGCTTCCAGTTACAGAACCAACTGTAGGAGCTGGTGTAGACTTTAGCCTCTTCTTGGCTGGTGACATCCCTCTCTCAGCTGCCCTTTTGTAGTTCTTTCTTGGGCTACAATTGAAATGAGAACATTAAATGAAGCAAAAAATTAAATGAAAACATTAAATGAAGCAAAAATTGATATGATAACATATGTAGCTATTGCACCTTACAGCAGATGACACTGTTGGTGCATCTGTAGCAATTGCAGCATCAGTTTCAAGCTCTGTAGCATTTTCAGCATCAGTTTCAAGCTCTGTAGCATTTTCAGCCTCAGTATCCTCCTCTTTCTCATTGTCAGCATCAGTTTCAGCATCTAAATGGTCATCCATTGCATTTTCAGCCCCCCAGTGCTCTTCTTCTCCAAAAGCCGGGTCAATGGATTCCTTGCAGTTAGTGGCACGATGGCCAAGCCTTCCACACCTGCCACATTTCTTTCTCCTTCCTCCAAGTCCTTTTCCCTCAGATTTTGCCCTAATTCTGGTCTTCCTAGGTCTACCAGGGGCCCTGTTTTGCAATGGAGCAGACAATTTAAACCCAGGATCCACCACATCCCACTGTTGTTTGCCCTCCTTTGATGGCAAATTTTCAGCATAAGTGGCATTGTACTTAGCAACAGAAAAGTACTCATGTACATATTGATCGATCTCACTTACTGGGCCTCTCATTGAAGTAATAAAATACAAAGCATGTATGCAAGGCTGTCCAGTTAACTGCCACTTTCTACAACTGCAAGTCCTAGTTTCCAAATTTACTAGATATCTCCACTCTCTTTTTTCCTTGTCAACTGCTGTGATCTCTGCCTCATATGTGCTTCTCTTTACTATCTCCATATCAAGATCCTTAGATTTTGCATGAAGCATTTTCATGACTTTGGGGATTATGATGTGGCCAATGAATGTTCCAGCTGCAATCTGCTGTCTCAGATCAAACTTTTCCATTATAAACTGTCTTATTTTGTCTAGCAAGTCCACAATGTGTATACCCTTCCATTTTTTAATCTTTGAATTAAAGGACTCAGCTAGATTGTTATTAACATAATCTACTTTACACAACTCATTGAACAGTGACCTTGCCCATAGCTTGCCATGATGCTCCTCTAAGTACTCTTTCACACCAGCCTTACTGTACAACTGCCTAAGATGGTAGTTGTGTTTCTTTAAGCTATATGTCAGTGAGCATGGCCATAAATTTTCATCAAAGAATTTCCCGCTGAACTTTTTTGTGAATTTTGCAGCCAAATGCCTCATGCATTCTCTGTGCTCCACACCTGTGAACACAGCTTCCACTGCAGTCTCCAGGCCTTTGCATGCATCAGTGTGGATAACAAGACCTGGTGGGTGCCCTATGAGCTCTCTTAAATTCTGGAAAAACCAAGTCCAACTTTCTATATTTTCTCCCTCAAGAACTCCATATGCAACTGGGAAGATCCAGTTGCAGGCATCCACAGCACATGCACTAACCAGTTGCCCTCTAAATCTACCATTTAATGCAGTGGCATCTACTGCAAGATAAGGCCTACATCCATTCAAAAAACCTTGCCAGCAAGCTTTGAAAGAAACAAAAACTCTTCTAAAGCACTCTTTCTGTCTACTTTTCCCATTTAGTTTGTACTGTACAGTGTGTTTATCAATGCTAACACACTGCCAGGAGATGCTTTCTCCACTTCTGCCTTGAAAGTATACAGTAACTGAAAAGAGTCAACCCACTTACCATAGATATTGTCAAGTGCCATTTGCTTCCCATAGAATACTCTCATATATGGAACTGCCAGGCCATACTTTTTCTTCAAATTTTTCTGCAATTCTGTTGGTCCCACTTCTGAATCCTCTAAAACCCAGGTCTTCACAGCATCACCAACCCATCTACTCTTAGCTGACCTCAATCTTTTTCTCCTGTTCACACTGGGACATGTATGAGCTGTTTTTGTTCACCTTAACCTGCATGCATGAAAGTTCAAACACATCAGCATCACATTTCAGACCCTATGTGCTACAACAAACAAAAAAAATACAGTATCAATGTTTCTAACTACAAATGCAATGTTAGTTGCTATAGTTAATACCTAAAACAGTGTGCTATGTCTCATTAAGGAGGCATGCATCCTCCATTGGCACCTCTTATAAGCACAATGTACTGTCAACCTAGTACTGTCACTCTTGTCTATCACAAATTCACTTTGAGTCTTTATTGAGAAGGTTGCAAGAGCATTTCTACAGTCTATAGCACTGGAAAAAATTGTCCCCTGTTTCAAAGAAGGATCATCTCTATTGTATTGCACATCTGGTCTTTCCTCATCAGATGTCTCAGAGTATCCCATGTCCCTATCCTCCTCCTTCTCATCTTCACCTGCCTCAGCAAACATGCCTTCAGGGGGTGGAACATAATCTTCATCATCATCATCTTTCTCCTTGTCTTTCTTCCTTGTTACAAACTATGGAAACAACTTTTCATCCTCATCATCACTTGGCCAATCATCTGGTAGTCCCTCTTCAGTGTAGGGGTCACCTGAATCTCTACTATGAGAGGGACCTGCATGCCTAGATACTTCTACAACAGGTGTTCCTGGTGCCTGCATGGAACTGCTGGCAGACACAAGAGTTGTTGTTTTCTTTCTGCCCCTTGATTGGCTGGTACTACCTTTAGACCTAGACTGAGATCTTGCTCCTCTGCTCTCTGTCTCTCCTCTCTTCCTTTGTATGACACTGATTTCTAGTTTAGCAGGGAAAGTATCATGTATTGCAAACATGATACCAAGCTCATCATCACACTGGACAGGGACCCAAGCTGATTTTGAAATGTCCCAGTACCTGAATTCCACTGCATCGTGTAGACCCCATGGATATTGAGCACATAACGCAGATCGAAACTGATTAAAAGTCCATTGATTGTCAGCAACAAAAGGAAAGGAGAATCCTGTATTGGAAGATTTTGTGCCAGCACTAGCTAGAAGTGTGGTTTCCATTCTACATTCCATCCCAACTGCTCTATCGGGGTCCATCCTACGATGACCATGGAAAACAGAGAGAGATCCCAACGCCATGAGCACTATGAACTAGGTCAACAAATTCAACTACAACAACGAATCAACCTACAACTACAAACGGCATGAGACAACAATAGATTCGAAGAGAAACTTACCCCGCCGAAGCATACTTCTGTGGCTGCGGTGTGCTCCCTCGTTCGCCGCCGCCACCACCACAACTGTTGTCCCCATCCATCCTGTCGCCGGTGTCTCCTTCACGCCCTAGCAGAGTGCGCCACGGAGTCAGATCCGAAGCTCCATCGAGCCTTGCGAGTTGGGATCGAGCAAGCTAGGGTTAGGGTTGCGAGTTGCGGGAGGGGATTTGGGGGAGAAACAGAGAGCGAGCGGCTCGGAGAAGAAGAAAGAGAGGGAGAGTGAGTGATCTGGTGACCTGGGCCCATGTGTAAGGACGGAGGGGAAAAACTGTCTAAGAAACGGCCGCTTACCGGTCAAACAGCCTTGACTGGATGGAAACGGCACGGAAGGGCAATTCTATAAGGGGACATGACGGCGGAGGGGCATTTTTGAGCAGGCTTTCGAATTAGGGGCAAATGTGAGTAGTGGGTTCGAGTTAGGGAGATAGATGTAAAAGACCCTAGACAAAAAACCCGAAGGAGGATACGGCAAGCTTAGGGTGAGCCTATTTCTTCCTCCATCTTCTTTTCTGTGTTTCTTGTCCTATTTTTAAAGTGTTTGCCCAACTAGTTCTGGCAGGTGCAACAGACTAGCCTACTTTCTGTAGTTTTTGTTTTCTTTTTTTCTTTCTCTTAACAACAGCAGCCTAACGTGCTTTTTTTTCACTCACCCAACAGATGAAGCCAAGATACAAGAGCAACGGACATATGAATGGTCTTTTTGTCGGGTATGAGGAGACCGAGAAGTTTGTTTTCTCAAAGTTGCCCCCCACATTCAATACAAGTGTATGTCTCTCCATCTTATTTACAATTTTCAGCAGCTTCTCTATTCCCTTCTTGAGCTGTTTTTATAGCGAAGTTGCATATTTTCTTTTAGTAGTTTTGTCAACCTGTAGAACATAGAGCATAAATAGTGTTTACGCTCCTTTTTTATCTTCCGTTAAATATGCATCCAGCTTTTCATTAGCTATTTCTTTTTTCCTATATAATACTTCATCAGATCTTTAAAACGCCCGTCCTTATTTTTTTGATTTTGAATTTTTTTGTACTAACAGTTTTCTGTGTGTGTGTTCCTCCCATGAAATGCAATCCAGAAGAAGAGAAAGATCGCTACAATTGTTAGCTCACTGTGCTCAGAATTTTCAGAAAGAATGGGTAGTTTCATTGAAGAGATCGGCAGTCTGGATAGGAAGGATGCAAGTGACTGTAGGAGCAATTCAGACAGGACAAAGCGCCGCAGGGCTGCACGCATTCCAGGCATAAGAATCGAGGAGCCAAAGCATGATTGGGGCATCCCGGAGGACGACGAGGACTTTCTGCCAAGCTCAGAGTCATGGCAAGATGGAGGAGCAAGGCACAACGAAAACAACTCTGATGATTTTGTCGCCCCAAGGACCACAACATCAAAGCAAGATAACCCAAGACCAAAAAATTTGCCCTTGAGGAACAGTGGAAACATGACTATCAAACAGAAGTCAGCACCTGAGGTGGAGCCGGCTAGGGGGTGTGCAAAGGCAGGCAAGTACCCAGAGGGTAGCCAGGCAAATCTTGCAGGCAAGGTAAACCAACAGGGTCACACAGCAACCAATGGGTATGTAATGCAGACTGACACAACATCAAATACAGAAGGACCAGTAGAAAACGGGCACAAGGGAAACACACCTCCAGGGAGTGACAAAATCACAATACTTGATGTTACCCCAATATCATCAGCCCCACCCCTCGATCGTTTTGTGCATCATAAAGCAACCACAAACACAACCGCTTGGCCAGCTATTGGTGTTCCATACATGGTCAGCGCTGGCACTCCCGCAACTAGCAAATCATGCCCAGCCCCTAGCAGCCAAAATAAAGGCGGAACAACCACATTAGCGCAATCCAAGGAAGTCCATGCAACAAAGTTGGCAATGACTATGATCGGGGAGAAGTTGAAATGGGGGCCACTCGCGCAGCAGCAAGCAATGCAACAGGCAGAAGCTGGCTCAGCAACCCCTATCTTCACACCATCACCTAAAAGCAACCACCCAGTCGGAGCAACACAAGGTTTTCCATCTTTCGACCTTAACATGAGTTTTCATGAAGATGAGGGCACCAATAAAGGGCAATCCACAGAACTGAAGCCACGCAACCTAGATGCTTGCATGACAGATAGCGGAGATGAATGGGGACTGGACCCGGAGGAGCTACAAAAAATGTGCTATGAGGCAGAAAAGGCATTTGCATTGAAGAAGCAAAAGGAGATGCTAGATATGGAGGAGAGGCTAAGAAATGGGAAGAAAATCAATGATCAAAATTTTGAAACACCAGTGGCAGCAACCACAAACGCAGAAAATGACGCTAACTCATCAAGGACTCCTGCAGCGGTTGGGCACGAGCGGAGAGTTGTAAGGGCACCAGCACAACTAAGGTCGCCATACATTGACCCGGAGAACAGATATCCATTCTATTGCTCAAAGAAAGTTCACGACATCTACGATGTTGTGTGCCAGTATCGCGCCCCGGCCACTAGGACCCGCACAACTCAAGCCGATACTAGGCAAGGAAATTCATTCTTTTTAGGTCTTTTTGGTTTTTGGTTTTCTTTTTTAATTGATTCGTTCCAATACACGAGCTGACATTTTTTTGTGTTTTTATTTGTATATGCCAAATTTCAAAACAGCAAGCCAATCATAAACTATGACGCGTTCTTCATCAGCCGCAATGAACTTGCACAATCCATGGCACCTGGACAGAAGATGGAAAGCATGGTGGCCGAGATAGCAATCATTGCCTTGAGCGAAGCAGGGCTGAGGCCAAAGAAGAGAATAATGCCACTACGAATAGCTGTAAGCATTTCCCCCCTTTTTATACCTTTTTTCGACCTTTTTTTATCTCCTTTTTGTTTTTTATCCTAGAAACACAGCAACTAATATGTTACCACTCCTATTTTTTTACATCACCATGCGTTCATAGACATTCTTCCAGAACAATAGTTTCACAAGGAACGACATAGACAAACATTTTGACAACAAAACCAGGAGGCTAAGCAGATGTGAATCAGTAAGAAAAAATTGACATTTTTTCGGTTTCCTTTTCATGATTAACTCTATGTTTTTCCTTTTTTTGCCCCATCTCACCCAATCTCCCATCAACCAGGTATCATTTCCCACACTCGAGATTCTGGACAAGGAGAACCCAAAGGAGACACGGCATTATTGGCTAATGGTGCTGAACATCAGGGACAAGCGGTTCGAGGTACTGGACTCGGCAAGAACGTTCAAGGACAAGGCATTAGTGGAAAACGCAAACAAAATCATGAACGGCATCAAAATAAATTGGGAGAGGCACTACAGCAAGTCAAGCGTGCAGATCGCAGACTGGAAACTCCACGAAATCAAGTGCCCAAAGCAGGATAACAGGTAAGGGCACCCCTATCCCATATTTTATTTTTTTTCTTTTTTTTCGCAATTTCTTTCTTTTATAATTTTTCTCATTTGATCCTAATACAAATCTACCACCGAACCAAAAGTCGACTAACATTGGGGAGGTGGGGCGCACCTCGCGCTAGTGTCACCTTACCGGTCGATCCAAGTCGCCTAGAGAACCATGAACCAACTAAAACACAAAGTTGCCTAGCACTGGGGGAGGTGGGGGCGAACGTCGCCTACCTAGGCGGCCTAGGGTCGCCTCACCGGTCGAACCAAGTCGCCTAGAGAACCATGAACCAACTAAAACACAAAGTTGCCTAACACTGGGGGAGGTGGGGGCGAACGTCGCCTACCTAGGCGGCCTAGGGTCGCCTCAGCGGTCGAACCAAGTCGCCTAGAAACCACGAACCAACCAAAAGCACAAAGTCCCTAAACACTGGGGGAGGTGGGGCCGAACGTCGCCTACCTAGGCGGCATAGAGTCGCCTCAG
>LR738711.1:885092203-885154262 GCA_902687465.1 Secale cereale | reverse complement strand
GGGGGGAGAAGAGAGTTGCCGATCAGGGGGAATATGAGGCGTAGGGTTTCCCCTGTGGGTGCGTAGGTGGGAGATCACGTGGGCGGTGCTGGGCGAGAAGAGAACTTACCCCTTTTGACCTGTCACGGGGGACCGACAGGGGGGAATCTTTCCTAATCTGCCGGCCGCAGGCCACTTCCGCATAGCGCGCGGGCGCTGCGTAGCAGCGTAGCAGCGTCCATTCTTTTTTAGATGACTTGGGCCAAGCCCATTTGCCCAAGTTTACGATCGTACGTCCGAATTTGTTACCACAGCAGTGGCCCACTCAAGTGGAGCGCTCGGTGCTCTGCGGAAAAAGCCCAAGCAGAATTGGAACGGCATCTAACGGCCGAGAACTCCCACCAGAGTAGATCCAATGGTTAAAAACGTTGATGGTGAGGGCTTAATTAGTGATCATTTTTAATGTATCTAAATACCTACTAATAAAGCAAGGTGCGTGTCGCCAATTTTTTCATCCATTCATCGCCGAAAAGAATATTTTTTTCTATTCGAGGTGGTACTAAATTCTTATGCGTTTGTCTGCTAGAAAGAGAATATTCGTACGTGGGCCGCGCGCTGTGGCCCAGCGAAACCAGCCCACTTATTTTGCTGCCCACGTAGCTAGAAAATTTCTATTTTCCGCACCGGCAACAAATAGTCCGAGTTTCGCACAGGACAACTAATAATGGGCAGGCCCATTTTTCTGGGTTTCAGTGTTTTAATTCTATTTTTATTCTCCTTTCCATATCTCTTTTTTCCCTTTCCAAGTTTATTTTTCTTTTAAAATTAATTATGTACAATTAAAGTACTCAAAAAACTTTGAGAATTGAAAAACAAAATTTGGAAAATATTAAGAATTACAAAATTTGTTTCTATTTTGAAAAATATTTGGAACTTCCAAAAAGTTTCCCAATTTTTCAATAAAAAATAATATTTTTCAAAATTGTTTGAGATTTCTAAAAGGGAAATGTAATTTCCAAAAATGTTCCAAATTTAAAAAATATTCTTGTGTTAGTGAAGTTTTCACAATTAAATATTATTTTAGTGTTTAAAAGATACACATTTTGTAAAAATCTTATGAATTTTGAACACATGTTCCTGATTTACAAAAGTATTCAGAAATTCAAATAATTCTCATATTTTTTAGATAGAGTTTCGCACAGGACAAACAATAATAGGCTGGCCCATTTTTCTTTGTTTCTGTATTTACTTTTATTTTTATTCTCCTTTCCATATCTCTTTTTTCCTTTCCAATTTATTTCAATTTTAGAATTTATTTTGTAATTTAAAATTCTCCAAAAATGTTTAGATTTTTTTTTTTGGAAAATGTTCAGAATTCCAAGATTTTGTTGCTATTTTCAAAATTGTTCGGAACTTGCTAAAAGTTTCCCATTTTTCAAAAACAGAGTTATTGTTTTTTCAAATTGTTCCAGATTTCTAAAAAGAAAATGACATTTCGAAAAATTCTCCAATTTCGAAAATATTCTTGCTTTAGCGAATTTTCACAATTAAAAATAATGTTTGTGTATAAAAGATACACATTTTCTATAAATCCTATGAATTTTCATGACATGTTTCCATTTTAAAAAAATGTTCACAAATTCAAATAGTGTTAATGTTGTTATAAAAAAGTTCGTGTTTTCAGAAATGTTTGTGAATTTTAAAAGATGTTTCCTTTCATATTTCGTTCGATTTTTCCAAACATGTACATAATTTTCAAAAAACAGATCAGAATTTTAAAAAGGGAAAATTTTGTTTTTGCCACTCTAGTTTTTGCCCACTTCACTTATGCCACTCTAGAATTTGACATCTCACTTTTGCCACTCTTAGATTTTGACAATATATCACAAATACCATTCTGTTACACATCTGTTAGTTGACCGTTTATTCTAACCAGTTGACCACGAAAAAACCTGTCAGTATTTGCAAAAATGACATTAGTTGCCCCTACTAACTTTTGGGGCCATTTGTAAGTGACCCATACACAAAACTCTACAGACCTCAAGTAAAAGAAAAATGTACACACACGAGCAACCACACACCAGTCCCCATCCAAAGAATGACCTAGCCACATCCATCCATGCCGCCGCGTCCGCATGCCCCGGCGCGCCGCCGCCGCGTCCACACCTCGCCGTCCGCCACCGCATCCACACCCCCTCCAGCATCCCCGCCGCGGCGCCCTGATCTTGCCTCGCCGGCGCAACCTGCATCTCCGGTCTCCCCTCGGCGGCGCCCTGCTGTGGACTCGTCAACGCTTCACGCATCTGCAGCCTCCCCTCTGCGGCTCCCTTCATCGGCCTCCCTCCCCGATGCAGTCCACACCAGCAGCCTCCCTTCCTCCCCCCTGAGCAGCTCACACGGGATGGAGGGAGTTGCGCCGTCAGCCATGGCGGCAGGAGCGGCCCAGAAGACCTCAAACCTGCGGGTTCCTCTCCCTGATGGGCAAGTGTTCAATTCCGCAAATACCTAGTTGGCTGGATCGGTAGTATTTTATATGTTAGAGTAAATTTCTTCTTATGCTCCTACTAGTTGGTTGGATCCAGTTTGACATGTTCATGGGGATGTTGTTTTGTCTAGTTGTACGCATGCTCTGAATCGTGGTGCATAACAAGAACAATTAGGAATTTGTGAGATCTGATAGTGAAGCAACTAGTTTAATAATTCAGAAGTCTCTCCAGAACGTGTACTTCTGATAGTGAAGCATAACAAGGAGAAATGGTTTTGCTTGATGTCTCTCCAGAACGTGTACTTCAGAAGTCTGAACATTACCCAGGCTACTTACAATAGTAGTAAACATGGGATGTTATGGCTTCATACATTACTACAGTAGTTCATTCAGTACTAGTTACATAAATGCAGTAATCTGTTATCTCATTTGTTTTTATTGTAAAAAAATCATGGCATTGGTACATATACATACATGTTGATTGCATACTGTAGCACTAGATCAGCAGTAATGTGGAATCCCTGGTAATGTAGAAACAAGATAATGGAAAAGTGTAGAAAAATATATTATTGTGATAATTATTTTCCATGTCATATATGTTGATGACTTAGCTAGCTAGCCTAATTCCAAACTCTTCTGATGTCCAATTTGTGTCAATGTAGGTCCGAGTTGCCACCTTATAAGCTGATTGTGACATATGGGGCGCGTTCTTACAAGGATTACAAGGGCGACCAGTGCACGGTGTCTTCTTGGAGCTGGAACATTCATGTAGAGAGGCAGACCAGTTATGATCAACTTATGGGGCTCATGCAGAGTACATATCCATGGGGAAATGATGAGGGTGTTGTGTTATCAACGTGGAATAGTTGCAACCAATATTTTGTGCTAGTTCGCAATGATGAAGATGTGGTGAGCATGTATGATGAGAATGAGGAAGACAAGATTATTAAGATACTTGTTCAGTTCTGCAAGAATGGTGAGGAGGAGGAGTTTGCTTCAATCAATCCCACCTTCTCCAGCAAAGGAAGTGCCCAAGCTCATAGTGGAAGATCTAACTCAGAAATCTCAATATGAGTATGAGGTACCTGAGGAGAACTTGGCAAGGCAAGAAAAATCCAAAGAGGGCTATGAAGGAGAGGATCATGTTGGAATAGATGAGGAGGACCAGTACGTTGATGGTGGAGAGCTGGAAAATGGAGGCGAGCAAGCCAAAGATGCTGACCATAAGGCAACTGAAAATCTATGGCCAGCAGCATACACATATTCTCCTGCCAAGCACAATCACCATATGAAGAAAATTATGCAAGCCAATCCGGAAGCTATCGCATACCTTGATGAGTGGCATTCTAATTTGTGGAGCAGAAGTAAGTTCTCTACAGCATGCAAATGTGATTATGTCATGAACAACATAGCTGAGTCATTCAATTCCATGATTAAGAAATTGAAGGGGTTCCCTGTTCTTGAATTATTGGACTCTTTGAGAGAATGGCTAATGGTCAGATTTGAAATAAGAGCTAAAATAGCGAGAAGGTTTGTGCGTGGACTTCTAAAAATTCTGCCAAGGATCACCAACATGATGAACAATAGATCAAGGGGGATAGTGTTAGATGGGATCTCGAGAAGTGATGACTTGAAAGCGGAGGTCACTATAAAGATCCATGGCTATAATTGGAAGCACTGTGTAGATTTGGAGAAGTGGGAATGTTCTTGTAGACGTTGGCAAGTAACCGGACTACCTTGCCTACATGCCATTGCATTCATCACAAGTATTAGAGGAGGCCGAGAAATAGATGACTATGTGCATGAGTACTACTCTGTGAAATCATTCGGCAATGCATATGCAAAAAATGTGCCCACCATGACTGATAAGAAACAATGGCCAGTGGTCGATGTTGGGTTCAAATTGCACCCTCCTGTGTTGAAAAGGGCTGCTGGTAGACCTAGGACACAAAGGATAAAGTCAGCCTTTGAGAGCATATCCAAGAGAATACACAAGTGCAAAGAATGCAAAGAAATTTGGGCATATCCTCAAGACATGTCCACTACTTCATCCTGAACGCAAGCGAAACAGGTAATTGCTAGCAAATAATTGTATATGTGCATGTGAACCTGCTGTTTAGATTATAGGTGGTTCATATACTTGTGCACCTTGCTGTAATAATCCATCATCTAATATAAATGCATAGTCTAACTTAATTCTCTATCTGAAAACTGCTAGGAAAAGAAAAAAATGTTGAGCCACAAGATATAGAGGACATAGAAGCCAATGACATAAATGCTGAAACTATGGGCACTAGCAGGTAACCATTCTTGTTTTGCTTCAGACTATACATAATGGTCCAATTTTCCTATTGTCAATTTTCATCTCAACACTCTTACTTTCATTCATTCTCAGTTCTAAAAACAAGAGAAAAGGAGGTGGTAAAAGGGCAAAGCATAGTCCAGATCCTGAAGCATCTAAGAAGACTTCTGCTACACATGATAGTCTAGCAAAGAATACAAGAAGTAAACAATGTCCTCCGTCGAAGAGCACAAGAAGCAAAAAGAAGTTGTGAACCTTCATGTGCAACTACTCCCTCCGTCTCAAAATAAGTGACGCAAAAATGACTCAACTTTGCATTAAACTTAGTGCAAAATGGAGTTATTTTGAGTCACTTATTTTGGGACGGAGGGAGTACATGTTATTTTGTGGAGCACTATGCATATGGAACCTTGCTGTGTAGTTGTGTAGCTGATGCTACTGCATGTTATTTTGTGGGGGAAGCATCATGCATATGTGAACCTTGATGCGTAGCTGATGCAACTACATGTTATTTTGTTGAGCACCATGCCTTGTTGTGTAATATGTTCAGCTTGTCATGTGGCTAGACCTTACTGAACTATGTTCAACTTGTGTGGAGCTTATCTTTTGGGTGGTCCATATGCATGTAAACCTTCCTGTTTAGATAAGAATGGTGGATTTGTACTTGTACGAAGTAATTTGTTGATATTTAGAATGTCTTAACCTCTTTACTATGCTACTGGTTGTGATGTTATTATTGTGCTTCTACTCAAAATAATGTACTTATGTGTAATTATGTGTATTCTTATATTTTTCAAAGCTTGAGACTAATGGAGCTCACGAGAATTTTGCTAAGTTTTGTGTTGTGAAGTTTTCAAGCTTTGGGTAAGGATTTGATGAACAATGGAACGAAGAGTGGCAAGAGCCTAAGCTTGGGGATGCCCAAGGCACCCCAAGGTAAAATTCAAGGACAACCAAAAGCCTAAGCTTGGGGATGACCCGGGAAGGCATCCCCTCTTTCGTCTTCGTCTATCGGTAACTCTACTTGAGACTATATTTTTATTCACCACATGATATGTGTTTTGCTTGGAGCGTCATGTATGATTTGAGTCTTTGATTTTTAGTTTACCACAATCATCCTTGCTGGACACACCTTTTGAGGGATATACAAATGGCCCATTTTCTACTAGTGAACCTAGTAACCCAAGGCCTAGTGCAAATTGCTGTTTTTTGTGCATATTTCAGTGTTTCGCAGAAACGGAATATCAAACGGAGTCCAAACGGAATGAAACCTTCGGGAGAGTTATTTTTTGGAACAATTGCAACACATAAGACTTGGAGTACACGCCAGGAAGCGAAAGAGACAGCCACGAGGGCAGGGGGCGCCCCCCGGGGGTAGGCGCGCCCCCCACCCTCATGGACCCCTCGTGGCTCCCCTGATGTGCCTCTTCCTCCTATATATACCTACGTATCCTAAAACCATCGAGGAGCACCACGAAACCCTAATTCCACCGCCAAAACCTTCTGTACCCGTGAGATCCCATCTTGGGGCCTGTTTCGGAGCTCCACCGGAGGGGGCATCTATCATGGAGGGCTTCTACATCAACACCATAGCCTCTCCGATGAGTTGCGAGTAGTTTACCACAGACCTTCGGGTCCATAGTTATTAGCTAGATGGCTTCTTCTCTCTCTTTGGATCTCAATACAAAGTTCTCCTCGATCTTCTTGGAGATCTATTCGATGTACTACTTTTTGTGGTGTGTTTGTCGAGATCCGATGAATTGTGGGTTTATGATCAAGATTGTCTATGAACAATATTTGATTCTTCTCTGAAATCTTTTATGCATGATTTAAATATCTTTGAAAGTCTCTTCGAATTATCAGTTTGGGTTTGGCCTACTAGATTGGTAGTTCTTGCAATGGGAGAAGTGCTTAGCTTTGGGTTCAATCTTGCGGTGTCCTTTCCCAGTGACAGCAGGGGCAGCAAGGCACATATTGTATTGTTGCCATTGAGGATAAAAAGATCGGGTTTATATCATATTGCACGAGTTTATCCCTCTACATCATGTCATCTTGCTTAAAGTGTTACTCCGTTCTTATGAACTTAATACTCTAGATGCATGCTGGATAGCGGTCGACGTGTGGAGAAATAGTAGTAGATGCAGAATCGTTTCGGTCTACTTGTCACGGATGTGATGCCTATATACAATGTTCATGCCTAGATATTCTCATAACTATGCGCTTTTCTATCAATTGCTCGACAGTAATTCGTTCACCCACCGTAGAAATCCGCTATCATGAGAGAAGCCACTAGTGAAACCTATGGCCCACGGGTCTATCTTCATCATATTAATCTTCCACCAACTATTTATCTTTGCTTTACTTTTATTTTGCAATCTTTACTTTCAATCTCTATATCAAAAATACCAAAAATATTATCTTATCATCTCTATCATATCTCACTTTTGCAAGTGGCCGTGAAGGGATTGACAACCCCTTTATCGCGTTGGTTGCAAGGTTCTTATTTGTTTGTGTAGGTACGAGGGACTCGCGCGTGGTCTCCTACTGGATTGATACCTTGGTTCTCAAAAGCTGAGGGAAATACTTATTCTACTGTGCCGCATCACCCTTTCCTCTTCGAGGGAAAACAACGCAAGCTCGAGAAGTAGCAAGAAGAATTTCCGGCGCTGTTGCCGGGGAGATCTACGCAAAATTCATATACCAAGTACCCATCACAAACTCTTATCCCTCTCATTACATTATTTGCCATTTGCCTCTCATTTTCCTCTCCGCACTTCACCTTTGCCGTTTTATTCGCCTTTCTTTTTTCGTTCGCCTCTTTTTCACTTGCTTCTCGTTTGCTTGTTTGTTGGATTGCTTGTTCGTCACTATGGCTCAAGACAATACCAAATTTTGTGACTTCCAACACCAACAATAATAATTTTATTAGCACTCCGATTGCTCCTATTACCGATGCTGAATCTTGTGAAATAAATGCTGCTCTGTTGAATCTTGTCATGAAAGATCAATTTTCTGGCCTTCCTAGTGAAGATGCCGCTACCCATCTAAACAACTTTGTTGACTTGTGCGATCTGCAAAAGAAGAGAGATACGGATAATGATATTGTCAAATTAAAGTTGTTTCTGTTTTCGCTTAGAGATCGTGCTAAAACTTGGTTTTTTTCTTTGCCTAGAAATAGTATTGATTCATGGAATAAGTGCACATATGCATTTATCTCTAAGTATTTTCCTCCTACTAAGATTATCTCCCTTAGAAACGATGTCATGAATTTTAAGCAACTAGATCATGAGCATGTTGCACAAGCTTGGGAGAGAATGAAATTAATGATACATAATTGCCCTACACATGGTTTGAACTTATGGATGATTATACAAAACTTTAATGCTGGCTTGAATTTAGCTTCTAGAAATCTTTTAGATTTGGGCGCGGGGGGCACTTTCATGGAAATCACTTTAGGAGAAGCTACTAAACTCCTAGATAATATTATGGTTAATTACTCTCAATGGCACATCGAAAGATCTACTAGTAAAAAAGTGCATGCTATTGAAGAGATTAGTGTTTTGAGTGGAAAGATGGATGAACTTATTAAATTACTTGCTACTAAGAGTTCTTCTTCTGATCCTAATGATATGCCTTTGTCCACGTTGATTGAGAATAATAATGAATCTTTGGATGTTAATTTTGTTGGTAGGAATAATTTTGGTAACAACCCTTATAGAGGAAACTTTAATTCTAGACCTTTTCCTAGTAATTCCTCTAATAATTATGGTAATTCCTACAACAACTCTTATGGAAATTTTAATAAGATGCCTTAAAGAATTTATGAATTCGCATAAGAATTTCAATGCTTTGCTTGAAGAAAAATTGCTTAAGATTGATGAGTTGGCTAGGAACGTGGATAGAATTTCTCTTCATGTTGATTCTTTGAAACTTAGATCTATTCCACCTAAGCATGATATCAATGAGTCTCTCAAAGCCATGAGAATTTCCATTGATGAAGCAAAGAAAGAAACGCTAAGATGCGTACTAAAAGAGATTGCTTTGTGAAGGCGTGTTCTTCTAGTTTTCATGATAATAAAGATGAAGATCTAAAAGTGATTGATGTGTCTCCTATTAAATCCTTGTTTTCTAGTATGAATCTTGTTAAAGATGGGACTGGAGATGAGTCAACTTTACTTAAAAGGCATCCCAATGATTCAGAATTTTTAGATCTTGATGCTAAAACTGTTAAAAGTGGAATTTAGGAGGTCAAAACTTTACATAGCAATGAACCCACTATTTTTGATTTCAAGGAATTTAATTATGATAATTTCTCTTTGATAGATTGTATTTTCTTGTTGCAATCCTTACTAAATTCTTCTCATGCGTATAGTCAAAATAAAGCTTTTACCAAACACATAGTTGATGCTTTAATGCAATCTTATGACGAAAAACTTGAATTAGAAGTTTCTATCCCTAGAAAACTTTATGATGAGTGGGAACCTACTATTAAAATTAAAATTAAAGATCATGAATGCTATGCTTTGTGTGATTTGGGTGCAAGTGTTTCCACAATCCCAAAAACTTTGTATGATATGCTAGGTTTCCATGAACTTGATGATTGTTTTTTAAATTTGCATCTTGCGGATTCCACCATTAAGAAACCTATGAGAAGGATTGATGATGTTCTTATTGTTGCAAATAGGAATTATGTGCCCATAGATTTCATCGTTCTTGATATAGATTGCAATCTTACATGTCCTATTATTCTTGGTAGACCTTTCCTTAGAACGATTGGTGCAATTATTGATATGAATGAAGGAAATATTAGATTCCAATTTCCATTAAGGAAAGGCATGGAACACTTTCCTAGAAAGAAAATCAAACTACCTTATGAATCTATTATCAGAGCCACTTATGGATTGCCTACCAAAGATAGCAATACCTAGATCTATTCTTGTATCATGCCTAACTAGGGGCGTTAAACGATAGCGCTTGTTGGGAGGCAACCCAATTTTATTTTATTTTCTTTAGCTTCTGTTTAGTAATAAATAATTCATATAGCTTCTGGTTAGATTTGGTTTTGTGTTTTAATTAGTGTTTGTGCCAAGTAGAACCTTTGGGAATACTTGGGTGAAGTTTATGCGATCATGCTGTAAAAAAACAGAAACTTTTGCGCTCACGAGATTAGCTACCATTTTTTACCGGAGAGTGCTTTTAAGTTGATTCTTTTTGCAGATGATTCATAGACAAATTCCTCACGTCCACAAATTTATTTAAAGTTTTTTAGAATTACAGAAGTATTCGAAAGTTACAGATTGCTACAGACTGTTCTGTTTTTGACAGATTATGTTTTTCGTGTGTAGTTTGCTTATTTTGATGAATCTATGAGTAGTATCGGGGGGTATAAAGCATATAAAAGTTGAAGTACAGTAGGTTTAACACCCATATAAACAAAGAATGAGTTCATTACAGTACCTTTGAGTGGTGGTTTATTTTCTTATACTAACGGAGCTCACGAGAATTTTGCTAAGTTTTGTGTTGTGAAGTTTTCAAGCTTTGGGTAAGGATTTGATGAACAATGGAACGAAGAGTGGCAAGAGCCTAAGCTTGGGGATGCCCAAGGCACCCCAAGATAAAATTCAAGGACAACCAAAAGCCTAAGCTTGGGGATGACCCGGGAAGGCATCCCCTCTTTCGTCTTCGTCTATCGGTAACTCTACTTGAGACTATATTTTTATTCACCACATGATATGTGTTTTGCTTGGAGCGTCATGTATGATTTAAGTCTTTGATTTTTAGTTTACCACAATCATCCTTGCTGGACACACCTTTTGAGGGATATACATATGAATCAGAATTTATTAGAATACTCTATGTGCCCAAAGAAAAAAAGGAAAAAAAAAAGGAAAACAAATGAGAGAAAAAGAGAGAAGGGACAATGCTACTATCCTTTTTCCACACTTATGCTTCAAAGTAGCACCATGATCTTCATGATAGAGAGTCTCCTATTTTGTTAATTTCATATACTAGTGGGAATTTTCATTATAGAACTTGGCTTGTATATTCCAATGATGGGCTTTCTCAAATGCCCTAGGTCTTAGTGAGCAAGCGAGTTGGATGCACACCCACTTAGTTTCTTTTGTTGAGCTTTCATACACTTATAGCTCTAGTGCATCTGTTGCATGGCAATCCCTACTCACTCGCATTGATATCTATTGATGGGCATCTCCATAGCCAATTAATACGCCTAGTTGATGTGTGACTATCTTCCTCTCTTTTGTCTTCTCCATGACCACCACTCTATTCCACCTATAGTGCTATATCCATTGCTCACGCTCATGTATTGCGTGAAAGATGAAAAGTTTGAAAAAATTGAAGTGTGAAACAATTGCTTGGCTGAAACCGGGGTTGTGCATGATGTAAATATTTTGTGTGATGAAGATAGAGCATAGCCAGACTATATGATTTTGTAGGGATAACTTTCTTTGGCCATGTTATTTTGAGAAGACATAATTGCTTTGTTAGTATGCTTGAAGTATTACTATTCTTATGTCAATATCAAACTTTTGTCTTGAATATGTTGGATCAGAACATTCATACCACAATAAAGAAAATTACATTGAGAATTATGTTGGGTAGCATTCCATATCAAAAATTCTGTTTTTTATCGTTTACCTACTCGAGGACGAGCAGGAATTAAGCTTGGGGATGCTTGATACGTCTCCAACGTATCTATAATTGTTTATTGTTCCATGCTATTATATTATCTATTTTGGATGTTTAATGGGCTTTATTATACACTTTTATAATATTTTTGGGACTAACCTATTAACCCAAGGCCTAGTGCAAATTGTTGTTTTTTTTACCTATTTCAGTGTTTCGCAGAAAAGGAATATCAAACGGAGTCCAAACGGAATGAAACCTTCGGGAGAGTTATTTTTGGAACAATTGCAACACAGAAGACTTGGAGTACACACCAGGAAGCGAAAGAGGCGGCCACGAGGGCAGGGGCGCGCCCCCCACCCTCGTGAGCCCCTAGTGGCTCCCCTGACGTGCCTCTTCCTCCTATATATACCTATGTACCCCGAAACCATCGAGGAGCACCATGAAACCCTAATTCCACCACCGCAACCTTCTGTATCCGTGAGATCCCATCTTGGGGCCTTTTCCGGAGCTCCACCGAAGGGGCCATCGATCACGGAGGGCTTCTACATCAACATCATAGCCTCTTCGATGAGTTGTGAGTAGTTTACCACAGACCTTCGGGACCATTGTTACTAGCTAGATGGCTTCTTCTCTCTCTTTGGATCTCAATACAAAGTTCTCCTCGATCTTCTTGGAGATCTATTCGATGTAATTCTTTTTGTGGTGTGCTTGTAGAGATCCGATGAATTGTGGGTTTATGATCAAGATTATCTATGAACAATATTTGATTCTTCTCTGAAATCGTTTATGCATGATTTAAATATCTTAGCAAGTCTCTTCGAATTATCAGTTTGGATTGTGATACGTCTCAAACGTATCTACTTTTCCAAACACTTTTGCTATTGTTTTGACCTCATTCTTGCATGATTTCAACTAAACTAACCCGGACTGACGCTGTTTTCAGCAGAGCTGTCTGTATGGTTTTATTGTGTGCAGGAAAACGGATTTTTAGGTGTCTCAGAAAATTCCACGAAAAATCACAGAAAATCCACGCATCCGAAGGGTCCTTGTGCCAGAAGATGGGCCAGAGGGGAGCCAGGGGGGCCCCAGGTACCCTGGTGGCGCGGCCCCACCCATGGCCGCGCCGGGATGCCGCCTGGGCGGGCCCTTCCCCCTCTGGTGCCCTACTTTGACCCGTATTTATCCCCGTGACGAGAAAACCCCAGAACAGAAGTCGTTTTCCCAGTTTCCGTCGCGGAGCCGCTGCCACCCTCTGTTCTTCTCCGGGAGGGCTAATCTGGAGGCTGATTTGGCCTCCGGAGAGGGGAGATCGTCGCCATCGTCATCATCATCACCACTCCATCCTCCCTCCATGACTTCTCCATCCATGTGTGAGTAATTCCCTGCTGTAGGCAAAGGCGATGGTAGGGATTGGATGAGTTAGATCATGTAATAGTTTATTAGATTGTTGGGGGCATGTTGCCTATTATCTACTATGGTGTTTATCATCTTTGCTTCAACTTGTTGCTCTTAATGCTTGTCACTTAGGGCCCGAGTGCCATGATTTCAGATCTGAACCATATGTGTTTGCATGAATATATTTGTGTTCTTGATCCTATCTATGAGTTGTTTGCACCTATTACGGTCCGGAACCGGCGATCCCAAAAGTGACAGCTTGGGACACCAAAGGGGATGGTCCATAGTTTGAGGATTACATGTATCCATTGAGTTCATTGCTTTGTTCCGGTGCTCTTTGACAGGAGCACCTTAATCTCCATAAGTTCCTTTTGGCCCCGTTCGTAGCGGGATGGTAGGACAAAAGATGTTGTGCAAGTTCTTATTGCAAGCACGTACAACTACCCGTGGGATACATGCCTAATGTTTGATACTTGCCTAGATGATCATTACTTTTCTGTGTGCCTTGCCCCAAGTTAGATTCATGATGTATCTTATCCATGCAGCGCCCAACCATCCATCTCCCTAGCCTACAGTGTTTAAATCCTGCTGGTTATTAGTTGTTACTTTTGCCGTTTACTTTTACTATCACCACCATCACTATCATATCACCATTACCACTTATCTTTTGTTGCAAGTAAGTATATTTCAGGTGCGGTTGAATTGACAACTCAACTGTTAAATCTTATAAATACTCTTTGGCTCCCCGTGTGTCGAATCTATAAATTGGGTTATTCTTACCCGCGAAGACTATCTCGATCCCTTACGGTTGATGGTTATCAAGTACCGTTTTCTGGCGCCGTTGCCGGGGAGCATAGCAATATTTACAAGTCTACTTGAAGTATCCTACCTGCTGCACTTCATCTGCTATGGGTAAGAAAGGAGACCCCAAGGTTCCGATCTTACTATCCACTACAAGAAGAGGTACTGTTCTGAACACTAGTGCTACACTTGATTCACCTTCTGTTATGAGTAAGTTTGCCTCACCACCACCATATGATGCTCCTACTGAATCTGTTACTATGTCCGATACTCTTGATGATGCTTCTACTACTCTTGATGATATTAGTTCACTTGGTTATGCTCTTGAGAAACATATCGCTGCTGCTGCAAAAAATCTGGAATTGAAATTCCTGTTACTCGCTACCCCATTGGTGGAACTTATGATTATCCTGATTTGAGTGAACTCAAGGAGAGACTCCTTGATGATGATTACATTATGCTTGATGATGATTTATGCAGGGAACTGACAGAGTTTGCCGGCTCTGACCCTGAAGCTATTAAGAAGCTGCTTGAAAAACACTCCTTGAAGAACAAGAATGTTCCTGATCCTGAATTTGCTACATCTCCTATATGCATCAATGATCCTGATTATGATTTCTCTGTTGATCTTTCACTTATACCTATGGTTGAAGCTGACCCCTTTTATGGCAGAGAAAATGATGATGCTATTGCACACCTGACCAAACTCACTGAGTTGGGTGGCTTGTTTACCACGGATGAGAAGATACGAAACTTTTATGTGACTAAGCTTCTTCCTTTCTCTTTGAAGGAAGGTGCTAAAACATGGTATGATTCACTACCATGTGGTTCCATTAAGAGTCCTCAAGACTTAGCTCACTCTTTTGTTGATAAGTACTTTCCTGCTCATATGCAACATGCTGCTTTACAAAGAATTTATAACTTTAAACAGTTGCAGGATGAGCACCTACCTAAAGCTTGGGGGAGGTACTGTAGTCTGATCCGTGCTAGACCAGGACATGGAGTCCCTAAGAATGAATTAATCGATATATTTTATGCTGGTCTAACTAATGAATCCAGGTCCTATTTGGATAGTTGTGTTGGTTGTGTTTTCAGGAAAAGAACACCGAACGATGCAGAGGATTTGATGGGCAGGATTGCCAAAAACCATGAAGATTGGTCCGTCCTTGAACCACCTCCACCACCAAAGAAGAGGGGCATGTTTGTTCTAAGCCCCGAAGATATGCGAGAAGCAAAGAAGTCTATTAAAGAGAAGGGTATTAAAACTGAAGACGTGAAGAATCTACCCCCTATTGAGAAGTTGTGTGAGCCTACCACTCACCCTCCTATGATAGAGGTACACTCTCTTTTAGATTTCAACGCAAGTGAAATCCCTCATGGTAAGCCTCCTGATCAATGTTTAGATGAGCTTGATAATTTTATTATGAAACAAAATCATTTTAATGAGAGGATACAAAATCAATTGCATGATAATTCCCTTGCTATCAAAAGTTTGCTTGATGTTCTAGGTAGAACAGTTAATGATGTTAAATGTCTTGTGAAGCATTTTCATATGGTTCAAACTCAGCTTGAACAAATTTCTAATGTGCAAAAAGATTTGCTTGCTAACAATGCCAAACAAGATGATTTGCAGGCTTTCGGGATTAAGACCCGAGGAGGAACTAGCACTCAAGATCCTCTCTATCCAGAGGGGCATCCGAGGAGAATCGAGCAAGATTCTCAAATGCATGAAGAAGAAATTGTTGGCTCTCCAAAGAAGAAGAAGAAGAAACACAAGGAGGCTGACAATTCCAATGATCCTATTACAAGTGAAGAGCCAGCTGTTGATCCCAACAGTGTATCTATCTCCAATGCTGAGACTGAAGACGGTGCCGAACCTGAAGGTAAGGATAATGAGAAGAATGATCCGCCTGAAGTTCGAGAAGAAGAAGCACCTGACAAACGCAAGAAGTACACTAGAGAAGACTTCGTCGCAAGAAGACATGGGAAGGAAAGAGAACCATGGATACACAAACCCATGCCCTTTCCAGGTAAGTCTCTCAAATCTAAAGAAGAAGAGCATTACAATAAGTTTTGTGAGTGGATGAAACCTCTTTTTCTTCAAATCCCTTTGACTGATGCCATTAAGTTACCTCCCTATTCAAAATATATGAAAGATATTGTCACTAATAAAAGAAAAATTCCTAATGAAGCAATATCTACTATGCTTGCTAACTACTCTTTCAGTGGCAACATTCCTGAGAAGCTTGGTGATCTAGGTATACCCACCATTCCTTGCTCCATAAAGAATAATTATGTCAAAACTGCTTTATGTGATCTTGGGGCAGGAGTGAGTGTTATGCCTCTCTCTCTTTACAAGAGGCTTTGTCTAGAGAAGCTAATCCCTACAGATATCTCTCTTCAGATGGCTGACAAGTCAACCGCCGTCCCGATAGGTATTTGTGAGGATGTTCCCGTAGAAGTTGCTAATTGTTTGATCCTTACTGATTTTGTTGTGCTTGACATGCCCGAGGATGGGAGCATGTCCATTATTCTTGGTAGACCTTTTCTTAACACCGCAGGTGCTATTATTGACTGCAATAAAGGAAAGGTTACCTTCAATGTAAATGATAAAGAACACACGGTGTATTTTCCAAAGAAGACCGACACGAGGCATGGCCTCAACTCTATGGAAAATATCGAGACCGTGAAGATTGGAGAATGGGACTGTCCACTACATGTGCACCACAAATACAAAACTATTATGGTGGGGACAATGTCCATTAAAGTAAAGGTGCAATGATCACTTCGTAGGAGGTGAGACTTTTTGCTCTATATATCACCTGTTTGTTGGTAAGACTTGATCAACCTTACTAGTGAGCATGTTTTATATAGGTAAAAAGTTGAGCTTGTTATGTTTTCATTTGTTTTAGCTTTTGTTCTCCTTGCTGTACCAAGTGTTTATGTTTTTGAAGCTTCACAATACTAATCACTGCTTTAAGTTTTCAGAAAGTCTTGCAGCTTTTTGAACTTCGAAAAATTTTCAACAGTGAAGTTTTCAGAAAAATTCCAGAAAAATAAAAATAAAAATTTCCATGCCGGGAGTGACCCAGAGGCACCTGGGGCTGACCAGGGGGGCCACCAGTGGCCCAGGCGGCCAGCTGGCACGGCCTGCCCCCTGGCCGCGCCCATAGGGCACCTGGGGCCCACAAGACCCACCTCCAGGTGAGTCTTCTTCCTCTCTCTCTCTCTTTCTCTCCAAAAACATGAGTTCTGCACTTGTTCTTGCGTTCTTGCTGCTCTTGGAGGCGATTTTCGATCTCTCTCTACAGCCTATCATTCGAGCTGAGATTTTGAACAAATACTCCTTGAAATGAGTTTGTTAGGAAGGGCAAAGGGGTGGCTTGAGAAGAAGAAACCCACGCGCTCCGATCGAGTTACTAGAGCCACAGCTTCACCCTCGACTGCTAGGGTGAGCTACAATGAAGATCATGTGCCCCTAGAGTTGTTGGAAGACACAAGTCCAGCACGTGCTATGATGTTCCCATGTGATGAATTCCTTGAAGCTGCGGGAATTAAGGATGAGTTTTATAATCTTTGTGCTAATGCAGGTCTGACACGGCTCGTCACGTGCCGTGTTACTCAGTATCAAAAAATCACCTCCGGTTTCATTAACAGTTTTAGATATAACCTTGATACTGGTGCTATTGAGTTTAAAATTTACAATGATCTTATCACCATGCCCTTGGAAAAGTTTTGTGAAATAATAGGTGTGCCAAACGTTGGGCGGATGGCTAAGATGACCTCTCAGCCCTCCAAGCTGAAAACCGTCTTCAACTCTCTCTGCAGCATGGGTACGAGGGATATTCATCGGTCAAAAATCTCCAGCATCTTATTCCCTCACCTCAGGTATTTTGCGTATTATGTTGCTAGAGGGGTATTAGCTCGTGACAACACGAGCAACACTTCTGCGCCGGATATTGCTATCCTGGCAACCGCCCTCTCAGGGAGGTTTGATTATAATTTAGGTGCCTTAATTGCTCGACGCCTTGCTATGAACGGTAACAGGGGAGATTTATTTGGTGGCGTTTATGCCACACTTATCTTAGAACATCTTAAAGGCACCCCACACCCTGATGATAAGCCTTTTACTTATTTAAGTTTTGATCTTGCTGCTATGAAAAGGCATAAGTTTGTTACCATGACTTCTGAGTTTGGTAATCTTGTTTATATCTTGCGTTTCGGAACTACCGCGGAACGCAAGATCCGTCTACCTGCACCTCTTTTGTTTGATTTTTCTCGCAGGAACGGATGGTCCTTTGATGCTATCTAGTTCGATGAGTTCATGGTCCAGCATCAGTTTCATAACCCCATGGAGGGGGTTGTGCCCGACGAGGAGGAGCACGGTGAGTTACCACCTTTCCAGGGGGAGACCGTCACCCAGTTTGGTGAAGGGTCTTCCTCTGCTTGGAGTACGGACCCTTCTTCGTGGGAGGATCCGAGGAGTTTGGTGTACGCGCCTGAATCCTTCTACGACCCTTGGACTCACCAGCATTCCCCCGGAGCAGGAGGCTCCTGGGGGCAATAGCTACTACCAACTTAGGCCAAAAGCCTAAGCTTGGGGGAGTACGTGCCCTTCTCACTTTTCCATTGTATTATCCATTTTATTTCTGTTCGCTTTAATCTTTTCAAAGTTTTTGCCCGTTCTCTTTGTTCTTTCTTTGCAAAAACAACAAAAATATTTTCTCTTTCTTTTGCTTTCGTTCAACCTTTGAAATAATCCAAAAAGATTTCCTTTCTCTCTTTAGTTTGCTTTGTTTTCAGAGTTCAGCTCGAGTCCGTGATGGCATTTAATTATATTTCCTACGTTCGATCGTGCAAGTGACGAGGCAGTAATGACGAAGATCGACTGAAGGGAAGCAACAAGGAAAACCGGTATGAACTCTTCTTGTTTCTACTTTTGTACACATGCCTGTACTTATGATCTAGAGACCAGCTTGTAGCGACATAGTGCTATGTTTACAATGCTTTCCCAGTGGTTCATGCTTTCCTTGTGGCTAGTCTCAAATAGCTGGAGTATATAATGTGTTATTGAAATGATTTACATGCATTGCACTATTCATAGTTTGGTATACTAAGGTGGTATTTCCCTTTGGAGAATTCTTGGATTGACTTGGCACATGTTTACACATGTTTAAGACTAAAAAGTCTGCTTTGCCTTGATGATCTTTGAGTTTCAGAATAGTTATATCACTTTCATGCCCGATTCAATGTTGCTTTGTCGCTCTGCATGATTATGACCGTTATTGCTCTCTAGTTGATCGCTTCCCAGTCTCTTGCTAGCCTTCGCTCGTACTAAGCGGAATTCTGCTTGTGCATCCAAATCCTTTCAAACCAGTTATTCCATATGAGTCCACCATACCTTCCTATGTGGTATTTACCTGCCATCCTAACAAAGACTTTCTTGTACCATCTCGAAATTATTCAAATTTACTCATGTTTTGTGCCTCTGTTTTAGCTCATGAGGAAGTAGTAGTTAATTCATGGTCTTTTTAAGTTGGACAAGTTTTATCCAGGATTGCATGTCTAATCTGCAAACCTCTAATACGAGAAGGAACTGGCATGAGTGCGCCCGGCTCATAAAAGATAATACAACAAAAAAAAACCTCCTTCACGCTTTGTTCATGAGAAATCAGAAAACTTTTGGCGGTGATAAACAAAGGAGATTAAGGGGATGTGATCGTCCCCGTGCGGGAGCCGTTCCTCGAAAGTTGTCCAGCTCGAGAAGTAATTGGGTTGTCTACTAACATTCGTTGACGAAATATGCACCTCCCAAAATCATTTTTTCCTCTGTTTTCAAAACCAAGAGCTCTGGTACATGTTTAGTCTTTGCTTCCAACCACGGGTTTTCAACCTCGCCATCAAATTCCACGGTTCGAGAGTCTCCACCTTCTTTCTTCAAAGCACCAACTAGGAGAGCATAATTGTCATTCTGAGTGTAATGTGCATTGTCCCAAAGTATTACATTGTCTTCTGCATGCTTATGGTATTATTTATTCTGAAATTCTTAGTTCTAGTCTCCTTTAAAACTCTGGAGGAGTTTCTGCATTTATGTTTTGCTTCATTCATGGAGGCTAGCGAGATACCACTCTAGTATGTTCAAGCTATGTGCAATGTAATCTTGTCTTGATTTTTAGTAGTATATTATTTACTTTTAGGTATTTGTGATTGGTCACTTGAAAGAAGGATTGCTCCGTGCATTGCCCTCATAGCATTTTTTCAATACTTGCTAGACTCTTTTCGTAGTACATGCTTATATACATCTAATGAAGCAAAAGAGTTTGTCAAAGTTTTCTTTGTCGCGTCCAGTTCGTTGAACTGAATTGCTTTAGGACAAGCAATATGCTAAGCTTGGGGGAGTTGATACGTCTCAAACGTATCTACTTTTCCAAACACTTTTGCTATTATTTTGACCTCATTCTTGCATGATTTGAACTAAACTAACCCGGACTGACGCTGTTTTCAGCAGAGCTGTCTGTATGGTTTTATTGTGTGCAGGAAAACGGATTTTTAGGTGTCTCAGAAAATACCATGAAAAATCATAGAAAATCCACGCATCCGAAGGGTCCTTGTGCCAGAAGATGGGCCAGAGGGGAGCCAGGGGGGCCCCAGGCGCCCTGGTGGCGCGGCCCCACCCCTGGCCGCGCCGGGAGGCCGCCTGGGCGGGCCCTTCCCCCTCTGGTGCCCTACTTTGACCCGTATTTATCCCCGTGACGAGAAAACCCCAGAACAGAAGTCGTTTTCCCAGTTTCCGTCGCGGAGCCGCCGCCACCCTCTGTTCTTCTCTGGGAGGGCTAATCTGGAGGCTGATTTGGCCTCCGGAGAGGGGAGATCGTCGCCATCGTCATCATCATCACCACTCCATCCTCCCTCCATGACTTCTCCTTCCATGTGTGAGTAATTCCCTGCTGTAGGCAAAGGGGATGGTAGGGATTGGATGAGTTAGATCATGTAATAGTTTATCAGATTGTTGGGGGCATGTTGCCTATCATCTACTATGGTGTTTATCATCTTTGCTTCAACTTGTTGCTCTTAATGCTTGTCACTTAGGGCCCGAGTGCCATGATTTCAGATCTGAACCATATGTGTTTGCATGAATATATTTGTGTTCTTGATCCTATCTATGAGTTGTTTGCACCTATTACGGTCCGGAACCGACGATCCCAAAAGTGACAGCTTGGGACACCAAAGAGGATGGTCCATAGTTTGAGGATTATATGTATCCATTGAGTTCATTGCTTTGTTCCGGTGCTCTTTGACAGGAGCACCTTAATCTCCATAAGTTCCTTTTGGCCCCGTTCGTAGCGGGATGGTAGGACAAAAGATGTTGTGCAAGTTCTTATTGCAAGCACATACAACTACCCGTGGGATACATGCCTAATGTTTGATACTTGCCTAGATGATCATTACTTTTCTGTGTGCCTTGCCCCAAGTTAGATTCATGATGTATCTCATCCATGCAGCGCCCAACCATCCATCTCCCTAGCCTACAGTGTTTAAATCCTGCTGGTTATTAGTTGTTACTTTTGCTGTTTACTTTTGCTGTTTACTTTTACTATCACCACCATCACTATCATATCACCGTTACCACTTATCTTTTGTTGCAAGTAAGTATATTTCAGGTGCGGTTGAATTGACAACTCAACCGTTAAAGCTTATATTTACTCCTTGGCTCCCCGTGTGTCGAATCTATAAATTGGGTTATTCTTACCCGCGAAGACTATCTCGATCCCTTACGGTTGAGGGTTATCAGATTGGCCTACTAGATTGGTAGTTCTTGCAATGGGAGAAGTGCTTAGCTTTGGGTTCAATCTTGCGGTGTCCTTTCCCAGTGACAGCAGGGGCAGCAAGGCACATATTGTATTGTTGTCATCGAGGATAAAAAGATGAGGTTTATATCATATTGCATGAGTTTATCCCTCTACATCATGTCATCTTGCTTAAAGCGTTACTCCGTTCTTATGAACTTAATACTCTAAATGCATACTGGATAGCGGTCGATGTGTGGAGTAATAGTAGTAAATGCAGAATCGCTTCGGTCTACTTGTCACGGACGTGATGCCTATATACAATGATCATGCCTAGATATTCTCATAACTATGCGCTTTTCTATCAATTGCTCGATAGTAATTCGTTCACCCACCGTAGAAATCTGCTATCATGAGAAAAGCCACTAGTGAAACCTATGGCCCCCGGGTCTATCTTCATCATATTAATCTTCCGTCAACTATTTATCTTTGCTTTACTTTTATTTTGCAATCTTTACTTTCAATCTCTATATCAAAAATATCAAAAATATTATCTTATCATCTCTATCAGATCTCACTTTTGCAAGTGGCCGTGAAGGGATTGACAACCCCTTTATCGCGTTGGTTGCAAGGTTCTTATTTGTTTGTGTCGGTACGAGGGACTCGCGCGTGGTCTCCTACTGGATTGATACCTTGGTTCTCAAAAGCCGAGGGAAATACTTACGCTACTGTGCTGCATCACCCTTTCCTCTTCGAGGGAAAACAACGCAAGCTCGAGAAGTAGCATAAACCATAACTTCCTGGTGCCTTCAAAGGGCCTATTTGAAACAAGGCATCTGATATTTCTTTCTCTGAAAAGCCTGCACACAGCTTCATGTTCATAGCATCAGTAATAACCGACGCAAACAGATTTACCACATGTGTTGGGTCAATTCCACTGTCCCGGGTAAAAATCCCTTGGAAATAATTCTGCATGAGCTTACCCATTGCTTCATGTTGCCTGTGCTCCAACCCGTTCTCATCCAATAAAAAATTAACTCTATTTTTCCTCGCCCGCCAAATGGCTTTCCTATGAAAAAAATTGGTGTTCCGGTCGCCTTCTTTAAGCCAATCAATGCGAGAACATTGCAGCCATAACATTTCTTCCTGGTAAATCAATTCATTCATATGATCTGTGACACGTTTCACTTCATCTCGGTCAGCATTCATATTTAGTAATTCCTCAAGGCGAGTTCTTGACTTCCCCAACTCCCTAGTCACGTTGCCAAATCTTTTGCAGCCCCATGTGTGTAGGTCAGATAGAAGGCTACGCAACCCTGCTCTTATATCTCCAAGGTTAAACTTTGCTTCGACCTTCTCCCATGCGGAGGCGATCCGTTCAGGTAGGCTGGCATCACGCTGCCAAAAGATTTCATAGCGTCTAATGTTTGGTTTGAAAATCTTCTCCTCATCTGCTTCACAAGACAAGACAAATGGGAGATGATCAGAACATGAAGAGACTTTATGTACCACCTTAGCTGCTGTGAATATATTCCTCCATCTGTTATCCGCAACAACACAGTCCAAGCGGACTTTGACGTTCCGACGGCCCCGCTGTTTATTATCATATGTAAACGGGTATCCCTAAAATCCCAAATGTACCAGTTCACATGTCTCAAGTACATCCCAGAACGCCATCATTTGGTTCTCATTCCTCGGAGTGACTGACAAATGTTCATAAGACCAAAGACCCTCATTAAAATCCCCCAGAACACACCATGGAAAGTCAGAATTTGCTCTCAGAATCTGTAGCTTTGACCACATACGATGTCTGTTTTATGTACGCGGTTCTCCACACAATTCAGACGCCACATGGGGGCAGAAGGAGACACGTGCACGTATGCATCAATATACCTTTCGTTCATATCTTGGACATCGACGTATAACTGATCACACCAAAACAGAGCAAGACCTCCACTAAGACGGCTACTGTGAACACCGGCAAAACCTTTAAGCCCTAATCTCCCACGAAGACGACGGACCTTGTGTGCACTTTGTCTAGTTTCACATAAAAAACCAGCTTCGACTCGGTAGCCCTAACAAGAGCCACCAACTCACGAACTGTCCGTTTGTTCCCAACACCCCGATAGTTCCAACTAAAGAGATTCATTGCTCCTGATGGGGCACCACAATTGGCACCATCAGTTCACCAGCGGCCCCATGGCTGGTTGCCTCCAAATTTTCCGTACCACGAATGTCCATCTCCTCGCTTCCCTGCTGCTTCGAGCTGCCATGTCCTTTAACCCTGCCTTTCTTTTGCTTTCCACCTGCTAACTGGTTCCCTTGCATGTTTACATCAATATTCTCCTTAGCGTTTTGTACTTCCCCTTCGGTCGGGTCAGCTACCCTCTTGCGAAGCACTGAATCTGCATCTGGTCCACGTCCTACTGTTTTCACTTTTTTCATGAATACACAAAGCTTGCGTATCATTCATTGATAGGTAGAAGAGAAATTACAAAGACATGCAAGAGGAAAACAGAAAAGCACCACACAAGGTGTGAAGAGATACAACACAGCAGAGAACTCTCCTAGCTCGAACTCCGGAAGACAAGCCAAAGATACGAGATACAAAGGCATCTAGGCCGCGTCGCGACCAACATTGGGCACCATCATCGCACTGCCGCGCCTCCAGGACGAACCGGATCAACGTACCTCCCACCTATGTGCCTAGAGGATCGGCAAGTGGGGTGCAGGACCTAGCCGGACTTGAAGGAGAAGACATGGAGAGAGCGCCGTCGAGGCCTTACATAGCGCCCCGGATGCCCACGCCAAGAAGCAGCCCGGACCAGCAAAGCATCCAAAGTCTTCAAAGCCAACACCGAACACACCACGAGCAGCAAAACAGCGCCTTCATGAAGGATACAACACCGCCGTAGTCCGATCTAGTGAACTAGATCTGGGGTTTCCCCCGATACTCGCGTAGGGGCGCGGGAAAGAGGCCATGACGGCACCTCCAAGAAGGGAACGGCACCCGTAGGTGTCGCTGCCGCCAGCATCGGCGAGCCGAGCAAGGCTTTCGCCCCGGCCAAATTCCGCACAATCCCAAAGGTTCGATAGGATTCAGAGAGAAGGTTACCAAAGCAGGCCAAGACCACAACCACTCAGAGAAGAGCCGCACCAATCACCGGGGAAGATGACGTTGTGCGCCGCTGGACACACCACCGCAGACGGCCACCACGGGAAAGATCACCGCTCACAGCACACCACGACCAGGCCAAGGGGGAGGCATGGCTGGGAGCCTGAGACGAGGCTCCGCTGCCGGGAAGACGCCGGACAGCCGGAGGCCATGGGGACATCAGCCCCACCGCGGCCAACCAGAGAGGAGGCACGGCCGGGACAAGGCCCTGCAGCCAGGAGGATGCCGGTCAGCCAGAGCTAGGGGGTAGCCAGGCAAGATGGAGCGCAGGGGAGGGCGGGGGAGAGGGAGGGGACGCGCCGCGCCAGGGCAGCACCGGTGACGACGGCGGGGAGGGACTGCAGAGGCGGCGCCAGATCTGACGCCACTGGGACGGCCACCATGAGGCGTGGGGCGGGGGGCGGTGGAGCCACCGGATCCGCGACCAGGAGAAGCGCCGTCGGCCGCCAGGCCGCCGGGAGGGGCGCCGACAAACCATCAGGAGGCGGCCGCCAGCCGAGGGGCCCGCGCAAGGGGAGTTGTGCCATGGAGGGAGACCCCGCCGCCGCCGCCATGGCGCGGGCTTCGCCTGGTGGTGGCCTCCGGCGGCGGCGAGGGGGGTAGCTGGAGGAGGGGAGCCGGCTGCGGTGCGGTTGGGGGCTGCCGCCCGTGTCGCCAGGGGTAGGCGACACGGGGGCCGAGGGCTGAGCAAAAATTCCACTTGATGCTGCATCTTAGCACCGTCACGGATTGCCGCCGCATGGTCTCAGGATTCGTTGGCTGCTGGCTTCGGGCGGATGACTCCCTCATCAGGTGTCCCTTGATCGCCCCCACCAGCCGCCAAGTTCACCGCGGGATCCAGCGGAAGTAAGGCCCTGTTCGTAGACCTGCCACTCCTCAACTCCGCTCCCGGAGCTGGAGTTAAAAAGCACGGAGCAAGAAAACGGATGATCCAGCTCCTCGTATTTTTAGGAGCTGGAGTGACTCCGAACATGACCTAAATCCGTAGATGTCGCCGGCTTTGGAATCATCGTGTTACCCTTCTCAGAGTCACCCTCGAAGGCTTGCGGCAAGACGCGGTCAGGCTGGTCCCAATGGGGTGGAACTTAGAAGTAACATCACATATTTCAATACAACGTTGCTTATGTGGCACATATTTAATGAAGAGTGAGGTGCTTGTGGTAACTAGCTAAGTTACCGGAACATCACACACTTCAAGAAACAATGAGTCTATAAGCTAATAAATGCATCGTTGCATGACACTACCTACATGTTCCTACCCACTGTGGATGTAGTAACATAGTCTACATAAGTGTGTATGTTACTACCTTATGTTCCTGCCCATTGTGACCAGCCTCAGGTGGCTTCTTCAATCTCAGGTGATTCTGTTCTTGCGTTGAAGGGCACCTTGATGTATGCACATATAGAGCCGACCTCCACGCCAGGACCTGATTTCACGGTGTCGCCGGACTTGTATTCCCGAACCAACACGCTGTCTTCCTTCCCAGATTGAATTGACATAGACTTGCTAAAAACCTTCTCCAGAGATCCGCTTCCGGGTGTACCACCGAGACACAGGCGGACGGAGCCGCAACAAGACCACCATGCAATCCAAGATTGCATGTGGAAACGAGGCCGACCTGCATGGCGGCCGGCCGGATGGATGTTGGCGGCGGCGGCGAGGCGATCGCCCTGGAGTCTTTTTTTTTTTTTTTTAAGGATCAATCGCCCTGGAGTCATGATACAACACAGCACACATACCTGGAAGGGGGCCCTTTACTTTTGGGGGCCCGATGCAAAAAAAAGAAAGACTTTTCGGGGCCCATGTATACATACCACGTAAGCAATCTTGGTTCCGAATTCGACTGCAACTGGCTCAAGCCCCAGGCACAATAAAAATCGAGTCTTAGGCCCCTACTGCTTCTGCTTGCAGATAGTCAATAACATATATTCGGAGGGAGGAACCACTCAAAAAAAAAAATATATATATATATACTCGGAGGGAGGAGCAGATCAGAGAACACAGATGTCTAAGCGGCAGCGGGGACAGGAGAAGCATGCGACCTGCGCCTGCAAAAGGTCACGGCCTGAGCCTGATCGGAAGCACCTCTATCTGGTACTGGATGACTGGAAAGACGGGTTCAGCATCTACAAGATTGACGCCGGCGACGACGACGCGGACCTTGGCCAGCCACCCGTCCTCCGGTTGGTGTCGCCGGCACCTGCTTATCCAATGCAATTTGCGGTCCTGGGCAGCAACATCCTCATCGTCACCGACCCATATTGTGGCCAGGCTCCCACACTTGTCTATGACACGAAAAGAGCAGGACTCGCCGTCGGCCCTCCACTACCCCCACCACTGGTTGGTGATTTCCACACCTCCGTGACGACTGGGGAGATGCTGTACGCGCTGAGTTTTCGACAGTGGGATCAGCAGCACGCCTTCGAGGTGATGTCTCGGGCGCCTCCAAGTCCTCGTACCATGGGCTGGTCATGGAGAAGCGTGCCCTCGCCGCCGCCGTTCGAGGAGCATGAATGGGTCACCTCCTACGCCGTGCACCCGGACGAACACACCATCTTCATGTCTGTGCTCAACAATCACAATATGAAACGCCGTACCTTCTCCTTCGAGATCGGGCGCTCCGAGTGGAGCTTCCATGGGGAACAGGCCTTGCCTTTCCAAGGCCAGGGCTACTACGACAGCACGCTGGACGCGTGGGTCGGCCTTCGCGAGGACGGCTACGTCTGCGCCTGCCAAGTCGCCCCCCGCAGCGGCGCCATGCGGCCGGAGTGGAAGATCGTCAAGGAGAAGATGTTCCACAAGGTCCCGGAGAGGAAGCAGGCTGCGCCGTATGCCACTCTCACGTACATGGGCAACGCCAGATTTTGCCTTGTGGAGTCCGTTGTACGTGAGGAAGTGGAGTACGAGGATGCCTTCGGTGATTGTGATGGCTGCATGCTCCATATGACCAGGTTTGGCCTCAGGTACAGTCATAAGGGAGAGCTGCAGACCACCAGCGATTGTACCACCAGCTCTTATCCATTGTCGAAGAATTTCACAATTTTTTCTCCTGTAGCGTTCTGGATGTAGCTAGGGACTAGCTGGTTGGCTTGTGGTTGTATGCAATGAAATGGATACTATGCCCAGCCGTTGGAGTTTCTGGATGTAAATTATGATTTGCATCGATAACAAGTTTGCTTCTCGGCAATTAATCTTGTTTTTTCATGCCTGTCCTGGGAAACTCCTGAGATGCTGAGAGGTTTCAGATATGATACATGCCATATGTCATACTCAATGTGAGTGAATTGCAGAAAACATCGACATTGAAGCACAGTCTTGTAGAAATCACAAATCTACAGTTTTGTGCCCAAAAACACCAATTCCCAGGCTAATTTTAAAAAAAAAACACTAGTTGCCGGCTTAGGACGTTTTGAGCACGATTATGACAGGGGGTCCCACTGGACAGGGCAGCGTGGCAAAGAAAGATGTTAATTACACCCTGATACATTCATGATTTACAAAAAGACCCCTGGAAAAAAGCAATCAGGTCCTCCGTGACCAACGTCTCCCACTGGTCCGGTGGTGGACGCCACCGGCCACTCCGTCTCCGGGCTGCCACCATTGAGAGCCGGGGGAAACGTGGCGTGAGGACGGGATGGACGGTGAGCGTGGCCAACACCACTCCTGCTCGCGCCCGTGCGGCGGGCATAGCTACTCGCGCCCATACGTGGCCGGCGCACGGCTGCTTCATCCGGTGTGCCTTCCCGTCACCTCGCCGGCGGCGGCTGGAGCATCGGGCGGCGGCTTGAGCTCAGGCCGCTGTGAGGCGCTCTCCCTCACCAGTCACCACGCCAACGCGGCCAAGGAGCGAGGAGTGGGAGGCCGGCGCTGACGCCAGGGAGCGAGAGCGAGGAGGAGGAGAAAACGAGCTCCTTGCGGAAGAACTTGGCGCTGACGAACTTTTGTGCTCGGAGGCGTTGAACTCCGTGGTCGACACGCAGCCACCGCGGAACCTACGGGGCGGCGGCGGCGCGCAGCGACGGGTCCGCAGCGAAGGACTTGGAGGCAGTGACGGGCGGAGAAGGACTTGGAGGCAGCGACGGGTCCGGGTACTCGCTGGTGGACTGTAGAAGTGCACGCTCTAGCCAATGCAACCAAAATACCGATCTGATGGAAGAGACTAGGCAACACATTATACGTCAACACTCCCCCTCACGTGTGGCTCCCTCAGGCCTAAACGTGGACCGAAAGTGGGCTGCAAATTTAATTGCGCCAGCCGGGTCTTGAACTTGAGACCTCTTGGCTCTGATACCATGTAGAAGTGCACGCTCTAGCCAATGCAACCAAAATACCGATCTGATGGAAGAGACTAGGCAACACATTATACGTCAACATGGACGTCGAAGGCGCGGCTGGACACCGGAGCAGACCGGGTGTGCACGCCGGGGCCGAGCTTGGCGGCTGGGCGGCAGGAAGATGATGCCAGATTCTGTCCTTTTTCTGTATTGCACGAACCTTATCCTCTTCTGTCCTTTTACAGTTTAGTCCATGCTAATTTTTCTATTTATGATCTGTTATATTGTGCCACGTCGCTCTGTCCAGCGGGCCCCCCTGCCATAATCATGCTCAAAACGTCCTAAGCCGGCGACTCATGTTTTTTTAAAAAAAATAGCCTGGGAATTAATGTTTTTGGCCACACAACTATAGACTTTGATTTCTGCAAGACTGTGCTTCAATGTCGATGTTTTCTGCAATTCACTCTACTCAATGTGGATGCATGGCAAGATTCGAATAATTATCAAGAAAAACGACTTAAGTATTTCGTCACTACATACATGAAATGATTATCATTCTAAAAAAAAATGATATGTTTACAAACTAACTTGACCCGTGATCGCGTAGGCCTCTTCACCTTAATAGCCTGTTTCGTTCTAGCATAAAAAGGAATGCATATCTAAAATAGAGGGTCTGATCATAGATTTTTTTTTTCTCGAATAAGCACGAGTGTGCGTATCATATACTCCCTCCGTCCGGAATTACTTGTCTTCAAAATGGATTAAAATGGATGTATGTAGAATTAAAATACGTGTAGATACATCCATTTCTCTGACGAATATTTCCGGACGGAGGGAGTATTACAGAAGAAAAGGGAAAGAACCCTCCGCGGTTTAGTTACAATGAGAGATTGCAAGGTGTTACACCGTTGTCCACCTCCTATGACCTAACCGGATCACTCCTGATGTGCCCACTCTAGTGTTTCCAGAAAGAACGTATCCAACTCTCCTCGTAGCAGTCCCGCCTGCTTTCATACCTTACTTTCGCTCGCAACGATGTAGAACTTGCGAGAGGATGGTCGTCGCTTCGTCAAAGACTATGGCATTCTGGTGCTTCCATAGCTCCCACATGGCAAGGAGGCATATAGTCTGTATCATCCTCGCTCGATTCCCATGCGTACCAATCGAGAAGAGCCTCTCCCACTTGCGGTGCGCCGTGCGGAATGCCTAGGGCCGTGAACTCCTTGGCACACACTTCCCTCGCAAGAATGCACTCAGTGAGCAGGTGGCCAATCGTCTCGTCGTGCTGATCACAGAAAGGGCACGAGTCTTGGTGCACCAGCGCTCTCCGTGCCAATCTGTCCGATTACCAGTAGTGGTTCATGATCGCAAGCCATGCGAAGAATCGACACCGAAGTGTGGCCCGCAAGCTCCATGTGAATGCCGCGTTGGGCGACACCTCTCGAGCGGCAAACTTGGCCGCATAGGCCAAATTGATAGAGAAGGTGTTGTCCTTCTCCCAGAACCAGGCAATACGGTCAGCATGCTGATCATCCAGTTGAACCGTCGTGACCATGGGCCAGATGCGCAAGTACTCCGCGTTTAGTGCCTACCCAAAATCTCTGGCCCATCTCTCCTTGGTGAGGGCCTCATAAACTGTTGTTGACCTCCGCGTGCGAGCTGGACTCGCTTGTATGCCCGCGGCTCTAGGACCTACATCTGGTATCCATTGAGCCATCTATCCTCCGAGAACATGGTGCCTCGCCCATCACCCATGACCGCACGGGTCGCCGCCTGGAATATTTGTCTCGGTTCCTTTAGTACAGAGAACGAGAACTCAAACCCAGGCCGATTCTGATCAGCCTGTTGCAACCATAGCCACTTGGCCTGAATGGCCACATTCATCCACCTCATGTCCAAAATACCTAGGCCTCCGGCCCACTTGGGTGTACATACCCTCTCCCAGGCCATAGCGCAAGCACCTCCTCCAGTGTTTGCCTTGCTAGCCCATAAGAAGCCGCGACAGATCTTGATCATGGCGGCAAGGGTACTCGGTGGTAGATCGAGAGCCAACAGTGAGTGAATCGGAATCGCGGAGAGGACAGACTGTACGAGCAATGCTCAACTACTCTTCGGGAAGGTCATCACCTTCCAGTGGGGTAACACTACAAAAAAAAGACACATCCGTGACATTTTGGGCCGAACGATTTTTTTCCTGTCATGCTTATGACACTTCTATGATGATAATTGTGACAAAAACCCGTATCATCATAGATGTGGTGGGCTCCTACTTCTATGACAAAAAATTATAACAGAAAATGGGATTTTAGTCCTAGGCAGGCCGGAGACGCAGCTGCATGACATTCTTTGGGCCGTCCATGACGAAAATAATTGTGCTAGAAGCAAGGGTGAGGAAAATTTCGGGGAGTTCCCGGTTACGGTGGGTGGTCGGGGCGGAGCGATGCATGAACGTTTGCGTGTTTCTCTCGTACACGTCGCGTGTATGTGCGAGGCATAGGGCTCTAACTGAACCCGAGCAAGCATGCGCTCGCCTACTGAACCCGAGCGATTGCACCGCAGGCTACGCGTTACTGAACACGAGCGATCGATCGATCTGGCTGTTAACTGAACCCGGTCGAGCGATTCCTTCGCTATGCTGCTAACTGAAGCCGATCGAACCTTGTAATGCCCCGGATGTAATACTTTCCTTTTGGGTATATAATATATCTCCGGCTTCTTCTATTTCCATTCCGGGTTCCTTGTCTTTCGGGTTTTCGTCGTTTTGTTGTGTGAGTGTGTGGCATTCATTCATATCATGTAGACATGTGCATCGCATTGCATTTGTGTTGTCGGTTGCATCCGGTTCCACGTGTTCCTTCCCGTTGTCCGTTTCGCGTTCCGGAGCTCCCTCACGTGTCTGTGATGTCCCGTAGGCCTACTTTGTTGTTTGGGCGTGTAACGTTACCGGTGTGCCGCGAGGTTGTTGTGTGTGTTGTTGTTTTGTTGTGTGCAACCCGCCTCTCGAATCTCGTCGCGTTTGGACTCCGTTGGCTATCCCATCCGTTATTCGTGTGGGTCCAAAGTGCCTTCACTTTGTGTCCCAGAAACACCCCTACTGCAGTCTACTACTCTCTCCTAGGCCCTTCTAAACTACCCCCGCGATCGGATCCGTCGGATCGCGATCGGAGGGCTCCTAACGCCCCCAAATCCCCTAACCCTAGCTACCTGCTATATATATATAGACCCCCTAGTCTATTTTGTGCTTCTAGCTTCTTCCTCCTCCTTCCCCTAAAAATCTGGATCTAGCCACCACTTCTCTTCCACTTGGCAGTCCACTACCGAGCCGGTTCCATCGATCGATCTCTGGCAGATCGCGCCTGGGTCAACGCTCCCGCTTCCAGCCTCGATCTGATCTGGAATCGCCAGATCCGTCCGCTCGATCGGATCGGCCAGCAGGGCCGATCGACCGAGGCCTCCCTCCCTTCGATCCAGCTGCGCACCGACCGATCCAGGCCTCCCCTTCGATCGCCCCCGCTGGCCCGAGGAGGGTCCCCACTTCACCGCACCAGCGCCTCCGACCCGGGCCCAGGCCATCTCCACGCCGTCGCCAGGCCCATCGTCACCGCGCCGCTCCCTTTCGCCTCGACGCCGCCCTGGGCCGCCACTTCCCTCGCCAGGTCGGGGCTTCCCTCCAACCGGCCCAGTCGCCGGATCCCGCAGCGCTAGGCCAGCGCCTCCCCGCCGGTCTCCCTGGGCTGCGGTGCGGGCTGCGCAACGCCCAGGCCGCCGCCAGCCGGGCCTCGCCTCCTCGCGTGGGCCGCCGCCTCCCAGTCCACAGCCGGGCCGGATCCATCTCTTCGGGCCTTTTCTTCAGATATGTTGACTGAGAAGGTTGACCCTCATATATCTCTAAGTCCCAGTTTATTAGTTGCTGATGCTGTTTTTAAACTGTTGTAACTTTTTGTGTGTTGCTCCGATTCGCGTAAATAGCATGTCCAGACGTTCGTGGGATCGTGCACTACGTTTTATCTGTTGTTGTCATGCATGTTAGAAGTCATCTAGGTGCTTGTTTTGCTGTTGCAAGAGTGCATCGTGATATAAACTGCTGCTATGTGATGTTTTTATGCCATCTTTGCCATGTGATATCTTTTAGCTCGTTTGTCCGAATGATGCAAATGACATGTCCACGTGTTCGTCTTGCCATGCTCTACGTGTTGTATGTGATAGGTTGCATGTTAGATTTATTCTTGCCATGTTTATCATCGTTGCAAAGTGCCATGTGGCTGTGATGTTGTTTCACTTGTTATGAAATGCCATCTTGTTGAGCTCGTTGCTATCGTTGTGTTTATCTCCATGAAGCATGCTTGTGTGTTTCGGGATCACCTTCATGTGTACTTTGATGAGGTGCTTACCTCTTGCCATGTTTAGTTTCGAGGTAACTTAAACATGCTCTTTTATATGCCATGATGATATTGCTGTTTTAGGACTTAGTGGATTTTCACTAAGTCTGAAATCTGTAACGTTCCGATGCCATGTTCGTGTGATGTTCTAGGACAAAGCATGATAGTTTTGGAGTGGATCTTGATTGTTCCTTGTAGTATATATTGTTGTCTTTCCATTCATGTCCTCACATGTCTATTTAAGTGGCTGTAGCATGTTTATCTTTTGCTCCAAAGTTTCAATAAAATTCTGCTGCCAGAATTTTATTGTCAAGTTCAATATGTCCAAGTTCACTGCTAATGAACCGTGACTCCTTTGGGGGTGCACCTTTGGACTTAGTTGCTGTAGTATATGTCTAGTTTGTGTTCATGTCCTTTGCCATGATATTTGAGTGCTGTAGTTTCATTATTTTGTGCTCCGAAGTTGCTATGATGCTGTAATTTTTAGCTTTCGCTCATTTCTTGTTTCGGGCATAACTTTTAGCCCGTAACTCCGATTTCAGCGAGTCTTACATGTAACTTGATTGATTTTCCGTGTAGAATCATAATATCAGATTGTTATCATGTTTTGAGGTGTTTTGCTTGAGTGCTATTTTCCGTGCTCCTTGTGCATCCTTAGTGCATCCATCATGCATCCATCATTTTCGAGTGCGCATTGCATCTTGTTGATTTGTGCTTGGTGTGATTGTTTTGTTTAGAGCCGGAAGCTGAGACCGAGTACGAGTACGAGCACGAGGTTACCAACGAGGTTGAGCACGAGGACCCTTCTTACGATCCGAACGACTTCACTTCAGGCAAGATGACCGAACCCTGATAACAATACTATCTTTGCCTATTGCTAGTAGTCTCGATCTATAGTTTTGCCTCGATGCCCATGATCTTCTTGTCAGCCTCCTACTTGTAAACCATTGCCATGTTTAACCAACCTACCTATGCAAACCGTTGCTTGGCTAAGTACGCTTCGCTCAGCCCTTCTTATAGCGTTGCTAGTTACAGGTGAAGATCGAAGATGATTGCTTCATGTTGAAGTTTGGTTGGGTTTTATCACACTATATAAATGCTTAAAATGAAATCATCTATATATTGGCAAGGGTGGAAGGCTAAGCCTTTTGCTTGGTGATTTGTTCCACTCATGCCGTTAGGAATCGTATAAACCGGTGTTATGTTCCTTGATTATGCGTTTCTAACACGGTTGGGGTGTATGGGACCCCCTCGATAAACCGCTAAGTGCTAAGTCTTTTCCAGCAAGTCCCAACATTGGTACTATTTGCCTAATAACAAACTAAACTTGCATAGGGAGTTATAAGCCCTTTTTCTTAACCAACAACCCCGGGCCAGTGCTCCACATGAGTGTTGGTCCGAAATGAGCGGACTGCGGGGCCACCTCAAGGAAACTCGAGGTCTGGTAAAAACCCGTAGGATGTCTCATCCGGTCGTGGCCTGAGACGAGATACGCGCGGCTACTATCAGGGTGTCGGCACGCCGGGAGGATTTGCTGGATTAGCCTTACCTAAGTTCGGTATATCTTGAGCACGGGATTCCGAGAATACTCGGGTCTTCCCACTTTGGAGTTGCGACTCCGCGGATCGTGGGCTTGTAATGGGTCAAGTTGGAACACCCCCTGCAGGGTTTTGAACTTTCGAAAGCCGTGCCCCGGTTATGTGGCAGATGGGAGCTTGTTAATATCCGGTTGTAGATAACTTGACAAAATGTTTCTAATACACTACCAGCGTGTGTTCCGTGACCGTCAATTTCCGAATAGGGATTCGGGAGTTGAACACGGAGGGGTTATGTTTGTTGAGCTTGTAGCTAGGATCACTTCGTGATCACTTCTCGTTCGAGGCTTCCTCTTCTCGCTCTCACTCACGTAAGCTAGTTGCTAGTTGCTGCTGCAGACTTATTCTTTTCTTCAGCCTTTATCCTCACCCAAAGGCTCAAATAGTCTTGTTACCCGGGAACGGGATTGCTGAGTCCTCTGTGGCTCACAGTTACTTCACCACCAGATGCAGGTCCAGCTGTGAGCTATCCAGGTGATGGCACCGAGCTGGATTGGGAGTACGACGAAGAGCGTAGTCGGTACTATGTGCGATACCCGGATGATCAGTAGTGGAGACTCCTACGAGGATTCGATCCGCCTGTGGTTTATTTATCTAAGTTTGGTATCTTGACATTTGGATTTTGCCCTTAGAGGGTTGTGATATTCTTAATGTATGATGTTTGAGACTTGTTATGTAATTGTGTGACGTGGCGAGTGTAAGCCAACTATTTTTGTTTACAATCCCCTCTTTTACATGAGATGTGCAAAGATTACCGAACTTGAGATCATTCTAGGATGGATTTATGCCTTTAAGTCGTGCCTCGACACGTAGGAGGTATAACTCCATCCTGGGCATTACAAGTTGGTATTCAAAGCCTTCTCCGACCTAGGAGCCCCCACTGTTTGATCGAATCGTTGATGGTCGAGTCTAGGCACACACTGAAAACATTTTGAGTCCTATATTATATCGGAGAGTAGGATTTCTTTGCTTCTCATCCCCTTTCTCTCTGGTGAGGACTCCTGACGACTATCTTGTCTCTCCTATCTTCAAAAATTGCACAAATTTTTTTTAGGAATCCCGCGAGTATTCTGGGATTGTTTCGATGTTCTTGTGACAAGGATATTGTTCTTGATGCCTCCTGTTCCCGGGGAGTTGAGCTTCGGGGTATTGTCGTCACAAGCATATCGCGACAGTACTAAATACTTAAGACGGCCGACATCGAAAATCTCTCCTATACGGCCAGTGGCAAGATAACCCCGACATCACCCAGTACTGGGGAGGTAGTTCGGGAGTATTGCCATAGCTTGTTATAGTGGATGCTTTTCGAAGGTCCAAGGTACACAGTTTCCGAGAAAGACTGGTTATGTGTTGAAGGATGGATACACCTGGATGTAGGTTTAGAGTTGATTGCGCGGTGCTTCCCGTGTATCCCCAACACCTGATTGCATAACTGGAATCTTTCGGAAATTTATAGGTGGGTTTATCCAGTAGATCGTAGGCATTCTTCCAACGGATGCAGGTTAGTGAGTTCGGGGTTCTACATTGAGTGAAGTGGTATTATGACCGATGTTACTACCAGGAGTTGCATCTTAAAGGGTCCTTGGCTATGCTGATCCGGGGATTGCAAAACCTTTTCGTAACGCGTTCATATGTTTTCAGCACAAAGATGACAGAACGAAACTCCTCTCTTGTGTTTGTTCCCGTCCGTACCTTGTTGTTTTCTTATTTTACCTTTTGTCCCCTATGTGGCTTCTCGTGAAGATTGATGCTATCATTTAACTGAGAATTTCATTCGTTCCTCTTGTTCGAATGATTTCATTCGTTCTTATTGTTCGAATGATTATTGTGAAGACTTGTTGCAATTCATTCCATTGATTCAGCTTATACCTTTTGTCAATCAATTGCTGATTCGTGGTCATCTCTTACAGGATGGCTCCGAAAAGGGTTCCCAACGCTAACCCAGAGGTGGAAGAGGTCCCAGAACATCCTCCTTCCCCTCCTCCTCCGTCTGAGGCTTGGAGAGCGATTATACAGACTACTGATCAGAACACTCAGTTGTTGATGCAGATGATGCAACAGATGCAAGCTAATCAAGCTAATCAGGGTGTTCCAGGGAATCAAGGCAACTTCTTCAACCAGCAGCACCATGCTACTCTCAATCAGTTCTTGGCCAACAATCCTAAAGCTTTCAGTTACTGTGTCGACCCTCTTGATGCTGAAGATTGGTTAACCGACATAAAGAAGCATTTTGAGTGCAGTAACGTGAAGGAAGATGATTATGTGAAGTTTGCAGCCTTCCAACTGAAAGATCAAGCAGCTGACTGGTGGCAGCAGTACAAAGACTCCAGGCCAGGTCAAGTGATCTCTTGGGAGAATTTCTGCAAGGATTTTCGCTCGCACCACATTCCTACAAGTGTCATCGAGGGTATGCGTGAGCAATTCCGCAACCTGAAGCAGGGCTCCATGACAGTCTATCAGTATAATGTCAAGTTCCAAAACCTCTCCCGCTATGCTAAGCAAGACATTCCTGATGCCAAGAGTAAAATCTATCAGTTCCGTGGAGGTCTCAAAGATGAACTTCAGCTTGCTCTCACCTTGTTCGAGCCGGATGAATTCGACAAGTTCTATAACATGGCTTTGAAACAAGAAGCAGCTCAGCTTAAGATGGAGGCTTCTAAGAAGAGAATTCGAGATGCCGTTCACTCTTCCTCATCGTCTCAGATGGTCTCGAAGCATCAGAAATTCTGGCTTCCTCCTCCTCCAGTGATTCGAGCTCCATACAACAACTCCAACAACTCCAACAACAAGAACTCTAGTGGTCGTGGTTTCTCCCACCCACCCAACCCGAGCAACCAGTCGAAGAAGCAGTTTCAGTCTCAAGGCTCCAAGTCAAGTGGCTCTCATTTCCGTCCTCTCTCTGAAGTGGTGTGCAACAAGTGTGGCCAGAAGGGTCATTATGCCAACAGATGTCCGAATCTGAAGCGTCTTCCTCCTCCTCCACCTGTGAGTTCAGCTATTGTCAGGCATGATCCAAAGGCAGCAAGGGTCAATCTGATGAATGCAGCACAAGCGGAGAATTCTTCTGATGTCATTTTGGGTAACCTTCCAGTGAACTCTTTTCCTGCTAAAGTGTTATTTGATTCGGGTGCTTCACATTCTTTCATGTCATTCCCATTTGCATCCAAGTATAATGTGGGCACCATGGCCTTGCCAAAGGAGTTGCAAGTGATTTCTCCGGGCAGATGCATGACTTCTAGATTATATGCTCCGGATGTTTCTATTCGCATGGGTGATTATCGATTTTTGGCTAATCCGGTGGTTCTTGGTAATTCTGACATCGACCTCATCCTCGGAATGGATTGGCTTTCTCAGCACGATGCTCACATTGATTGTGCTCAAAAGGAAGTCAAGATGACTCATTCTGATGAAGATGTGATTATCTTCGCCTCCAGGGATAATACTATCAGGCTTTTCTCTCTCAGTGATAAGGGCGAAATTAATGCCATATCTCAAATTCCGGTGGTGAATGAATATCAAGACGTCTTTCCTGAAGAACTTCCAGGCATGCCTCCACACCGTCAGGTGGAGTTTGTCATTGAACTCGAGCCGGCTACTGAGCCAGCATGCCGGCGTCCGTACAAGCTCTCTCCGGATGAATTGAAGGAATTGAAGAAGCAGGTTGATAAGCAGGAGAGTATGGGTCTCATCAGGCCTAGTACGTCTCCGTGGGGCTGTGGTGTCTTATTTGTCAAGAAGAAAGATGGCACGGAGCGTCTCTGTGTTGATTACCGGCCATTGAACAAGAAGACGATTAAGAACAAATATCCGCTCCCCAACATCAACGAACTCTTCGAGCAGCTCAAAGGAGCTAAAGTGTTCTCTAAGCTTGACCTCCGAATGGGTTATCATCAAATTCGCATTCGCGAGGAAGACATTCCCAAGACGGCCTTCGGAACGAGCTACGGTTCATACGAGTATACCGTCATGTCCTTCGGTCTCGCCAATGCTCCTCCTACCTTTTCAAGGATGATGCATTACATCTTCAACCCCTATACTGGCGAGTTCGTGCTTGTGTATCTGGATGATATTCTGGTGTTTTCCAAGAATGAAGAAGATCACGAAAAGCACTTACGTCTGGTTCTTGATCGACTCCGAGAGCATAAATTCTATGCCAAGTTCTCCAAGTGCGAGTTTTGGCTCGATAAGGTTTTGTACCTGGGCCACATCATCTCAGCTGACGGTATTGCGGTTAATCCCGAGAAAGTTGAAGCAATTGTCAACTGGGAAGCTCCTCAGAACGTCAAGCAGCTCCGCAGTTTTCTGGGTCTTGCCAGCTATTGCAGAAGGTTCGTTGAGAACTTCTCCAAGATTGCCAAGCCTCTCTCCAACCTGCTTCAGAAGAATGTCAAATACTTTTGGTCTCAAGAGTGTGAAGTGGCATTCAAAACCCTCAAAGAAAAGCTTGTCTCTGCTCCAGTTCTGACTCCTTCAGATGAATCCAAGCCCTATGAAGTATTCTGCGATGCTTCTCTTCAAGGTCTTGGTGGTGTGCTTATGCAAGATAAGAGAATTGTGGCATACACTTCTCGTCAGCTCAAGCCAAGTGAGAAGAACTATCCCACACATGATCTCGAGCTAGCAGCTATGGTACATGCTTTGATTACGTGGAGACATCTGTTGTTGGGCAGAAAGGTCGACATCTTCACTGATCACAAGAGCTTGAAGTACATCTTCACACAGCCGCATCTGAACCTCCGCCAGACTCGTTGGGTTGAAATGATCCAAGAGTATAATCCCAGCATTGAATACACTCCTGGCAAGGCAAATGTGATTGCAGATGCTTTGAGCAGAAAGGCATATTGCAACAGCCTTCTTATCAAGCCGTGCCAGCCTGAGCTTTGTGAAGCTTTCAGGAAGCTCAACCTCCAAGTTGTTCCGCAGGGTTTTCTTGCAAATCTTCAAATTGCTCCTACCTTGGAAGATCAAGTCCGTGAGGCCCAACTCAGTGATACAATGGTGAAGAAGGTGAAACATGGGATTGCAAAGGGCACTCCAAAATACAAGTGCTTCCGTGTTGATGAGAGAGATACCTTGTTCTTCGAGGACAGACTCGTTGTTCCCAAAGGTGATCTCAGGAAGCTAATAATGGAAGAAGCTCATGATTCTCTCCTTTCCATTCATCCTGGCAGTTCCAAGATGTACCAGGACCTCAAGCAGTCTTACTGGTGGACACGCATGAAAAGGGAGATTGCCCAATTCGTCAACGAATGTGATGTATGCAGAAGAGTGAAAGCAGAACATCAACGTCCAGCCGGTCTTCTCCAACCTCTTCCTATCCCCGAGTGGAAGTTCGACCACATTGAAATGGACTTCGTCACTGGTTTTCCTAAATCCAAGCGAGGAAATGATGCTATCTTTGTGGTGATTGACAAGCTTACCAAAGTCGCTCACTTTCTTCCAGTCAAAGAATCAATCAATGCAGCTCAACTTGCAGAGCTGTACACTTCCAGAATTGTGTCCCTACATGGCATTCCTCAAGTTATATCCTCAGACCGTGGAAGCTTGTTCACATCAAGGTTCTGGGACTCCTTTCAGTCTGCCATGGGCACTAAGATCAGGTTCAACACTGCATTTCACCCTCAGACTAGTGGTCAAGTCGAGCGTGTGAATCAGATTCTAGAAGACATGCTCAGAGCCTGTGTCATCTCCTTTGGCATGAAATTGGAAGACTGCCTTCCATTTGCCGAGTTCTCTTACAACAACAGCTTTCAAGCAAGTGCAGGCAAAGCACCCTTTGAAATCCTCTATGGCAGAAAGTGCCGTACCCCTCTCAACTGGTCTGAAACAGGCGAACGCCAACTTCTTGGCAATGACTTGATCTCAGAAGCCGAAGAAATGTGCAAAGTCATACGTGAGAATCTCAAGGCCGCTCAGTCGCGTCAGAAGAGCTACTATGACGGCAAGCATCGTGATTTTGCATTCAACATTGATGATCATGTTTATCTCCGTGTGTCTCCGATGAAAGGCACCCAAAGATTCGGTATCAAAGGAAAGCTTGCTCCTAGATACGTCGGGCCTTTCAAGATTCTTGGCAAAAGAGGCGATCTAGCCTATCAACTTGAGCTCCCTCCAAACTTCGCCAATGTTCATGATGTCTTCCATGTGTCTCAACTTCGCAAATGCTTCAAGGCACCTGAGCGCATGATTCCGTTTGAAGAAATTGATCTTCAACAAGACCTGTCCTACCGAGAGCATCCAGTTGCTATTCTCGAAGAAACCGAACGCAAGACCCGCAACAAGTCCATCAAATTCTTGAAAGTCAAGTGGTCACATCACACCGACCGAGAAGCTACCTGGGAACGAGAAGATCATCTTCGTTCCGAGTACCCTTCCTTTTTCCAGTCCTAGATCTCGGGACGAGATCTCTTTGTAGTAGAGGAGAGTTTGTAATGCCCCGGATGTAATACTTTCCTTTTGGGTATATAATATATCTCCGGCTTCTTCTATTTCTATTCCGGGTTCCTTGTCTTTCGGGTTTTCGTCGTTTTGTTGTGTGAGTGTGTGGCATTCATTCATATCATGTAGACATGTGCATCGCATTGCATTTGAGTTGTCGGTTGCATCCGGTTCCACGTGTTCCTTCCCGTTGTCCGTTTCGCGTTCCGGAGCTCCCTCACGTGTCCGTGATGTCCCGTAGGCCTACTTTGTTGTTTGGGCGTGTAACGTTACCGGTGTGCCGCGAGGTTGTTGTGTGTGTTGTTGTTTTGTTGTGTGCAACCCGCCTCTCGAATCTCGTCGCGTTTGGACTCCGTTGGCTATCCCATCCGTTATTCGTGTGGGTCCAAAGTGCCTTCACTTTGTGTCCCAGAAACACCCCTACTGCAGTCTACTACTCTCTCCTAGGCCCTTCTAAACTACCCCCGCAATCGGATCCGTCGGATCGCGATCGGAGGGCTCCTAACGCCCCCAAATCCCCTAACCCTAGCTACCTGCTATATATATATAGACCCCCTAGTCTATTTTGTGCTTCTAGCTTCTTCCTCCTCCTTCCCCTAAAAATCTGGATCTAGCCACCACTTCTCTTCCACTTGGCAGTCCACTACCGAGCCGGTTCCATCGATCGATCTCTGGCAGATCGCGCCTGGGTCAACGCTCCCGCTTCCAGCCTCGATCTGATCTGGAATCGCCAGATCCCTCCGCTCGATCGGATCGGCCAGGAGGGCCGATCGACCGAGGCCTCCCTCCCTTCGATCCAGCTGCGCACCGACCGATCCAGGCCTCCCCTTCGATCGCCCCCGCTGGCCCGAGGAGGGTCCCCACTTCACCGCACCAGCGCCTTCGACCCGGGCCCAGGCCATCTCCACGCCGTCGCCAGGCCCATCGTCACCGCGCCGCTCCCTTTCGCCTCGACGCCGCCCTGGGCCGCCACTTCCCTCGCCAGGTCGGGGCTTCCCTCCAACCGGCCCAGTCGCCGGATCCCGCAGCGCTAGGCCAGCGCCTCCCCGCCGGTCTCCCTGGGCTGCGGTGCGGGCCGCGCAACGCCCAGGCCGCCGCCAGCCGGGCCTCGCCTCCTCGCGTGGGTCGCCGCCTCCCAGTCCACAGCCGGGCCGGATCCATCTCTTCGGGCCTTTTCTTCAGATCTGTTGACTGAGAAGGTTGACCCTCATATATCTCTAAGTCCCAGTTTATTAGTTGCTGATGCTGTTTTTAAACTGTTGTAACTTTTTGTGTGTTGCTCCGATTCGCGCAAATAGCATGTCCAGATGTTCGTGGGATCGTGCACTACGTTTTATCTGTTGTTGTCATGCATGTTAGAAGTCATCTAGGTGCTTGTTTTGCTGTTGCAAGAGTGCATCGTGATATAAACTGCTGCTATGTGATGTTTTTATGCCATCTTTGCCATGTGATATCTTTTAGCTCGTTTGTCCGAATGATGCAAATGACATGTCCACGTGTTCGTCTTGCCATGCTCTACGTGTTGTATGTGATAGGTTGCACGTTAGATTTATTCTTGCCATGTTTATCATCATTGCAAAGTGCCATGTGGCTGTGATGTTGTTTCACTTGTTATGAAATGCCATCTTGTTGAGCTCGTTGCTATCGTTGTGTTTATCTCCATGAAGCATGCTTGTGTGTTTCGGGATCACCTTCATGTGTACTTTGATAAGGTGCTTAACTCTTGCCATGTTTAGTTTCGAGGTGACTTAAACATGCTCTTTTATATGCCATGATGATATTGCTGTTTTAGGACTTAGTGGATTTTCACTAAGTCTGAAATCTGTAACGTTCCGATGCCATGTTCGTGTGATGTTCTAGGACAAAGCATGATAGTTTTGGAGTGGATCTTGATTGTTCCTTGTAGTATATATTGTTGTCTTTCCATTCATGTCCTCACATGTCTATTTAAGTGGCTGTAGCATGTTTATCTTTTGCTCCAAAGTTTCAATAAAATTCCGCTGCCAGAATTTTATTGTCAAGTTCAATATGTCCAAGTTCATTGCTAATGAACCGTGACTCCTTTGGGGGTGCACCTTTGGACTTAGTTGTTGTAGTATATGTCTAGTTTGTGTTCATGTCCTTTGCCATGATATTTGAGTGCTGTAGTTTCATTATTTTGTGCTCCGAAGTTGCTATGATGCTGTAATTTTTAGCTTTCGCTCATTTCTTGTTTCGGGCATAACTTTTAGCCCGTAACTCCGATTTCAGCGAGTCTTACATGTAACTTGATTGATTTTCCGTGTAGAATCATAATATCAGATTGTTATCATGTTTTGAGGTGTTTTGCTTGAGTGCTATTTTCCGTTATCCTTGTGCATCCTTAGTGCATCCATCATGCATCCATCATTTTCGAGTGCGCATTGCATCTTGTTGATTTGTGCTTGGTGTGATTGTTTTGTTTAGAGCCGGAAGCTGAGACCGAGTACGAGTACGAGCACGAGGTTACCAACGAGGTTGAGCACGAGGACCCTTCTTACGATCCGAACGACTTCACTTCAGGCAAGATGACCGAACCCTGATAACAATACTATCTTTGCCTATTGCTAGTAGTCTCGATCTATAGTTTTGCCTCGATGCCCATGATCTTCTTGTCAGCCTCCTACTTGTAAACCATTGCCATGTTTAACCAACCTACCTATGCAAACCGTTGCTTGGCTAAGTACGCTTCGCTCAGCCCTTCTTATAGCGTTGCTAGTTACAGGTGAAGATCGAAGATGCTTGCTTCATGTTGAAGTTTGGTTGGGTTTTATCACACTATATAAATGCTTAAAATGAAATCATCTATATATTGGCAAGGGTGGAAGGCTAAGCCTTTTGCTTGGTGATTTGTTCCACTCATGCCGTTAGGAACCGTATAAACCGGTGTTATGTTCCTTGATTATGCGTTTCTAACACGGTTGGGGTGTATGGGACCCCCTCGATAAACCGCTAAGTGCTAAGTCTTTTCCAGCAAGTTACGAAGATTTTTTTTCTAATTCAATGACGTTTTCCAAAATCGATGAACATATTTTCAAATTCGATAAACTTTTCCCAGATTTGATGAACTTTTTTCAGATTCGATGAACTTTTTTCAAATTCAATGATTTTTTTTAATACGGTGTTTTTTTAATCAAATTCGATGTAATTTTCCAAATTTGTTAAACATTTTTCAAACTAGACGAACTTTTTTTAAACTCAATGAAGTTTTTTCAAATTTGATGAACTTTTTTTTAAATCCATTGAACTTTATTTCAAATTTGATGATCTTTTTTTCAAACTAATGATTTTTTTCAAAAAATTTCTCAAATCCATAAACTTTTTTCATTGAACTTGTTTCAAAAATGAACTTGTTTTGAATTCATGAACTTTCTCCATTTTGGTGAAATTTTTTTAGCATGTTCGTAAACCTCATTTGAAATATGTGGACATGTTTTCAAATTATTGAAAATTCTAAATGGTACTGTTAATGCACAATAAATAGCGCGTCTACTATTTAGTTCTTGTAGATTTCGCGCTGTGAACAGTACTCCCTCCTTAAATTAATATAAAAGCATTTAAGATCACTACTTTAGTGATCTAAACGCTCTTATATTAGTTTACAGAGGGAGTAACAAATAGGTAGATGGTCGAGTGGCTAGGCCGCCGGTATAGAAGAGCGTCTAGGCGAGTCGAATCCTCTCGACAACCAGCCATTTTCTGCGGACTTTTTACGCGAGCGCTCTGTTCTTTGGGCCGGCCCACGCAGACGCGCCTGTGAGCGCCGGTTGCGTTCCTTGGCGCCAAAGGCGCGCAATAGGAGGTCCCTCCAATCTTTTGTGGCTAGGTTAATTAACGCCAATTCTCACTGAAAAAAAAAGGTTAACTTTTATGCCAGCCCGGGGCATCGACTGAATCTTCTTCTTTTTTTTTTTCTCGAAAAAAAAAGAGATCCAGTTGATGATAAACTCGTACGCACTCGTTTGACGATCGGGCCGCGCTTTCCCGGCTCCCACCCGATGGACAGGGTCACAGGACTCGTATGTAATCACGCGCAAGTTCACTGGAGAGGGCCAATACCGGTGCCGTATGGTTAGCCGAGCAGCTTGCGAAAGCTATTTGTACGAGCATTCCATCTTTTTTGAAACATCCCATCTAATCTTGCCATGCACTATGTAGCAGCGCTCAACGCGTCACATAGAACGAAGCCTTAATCAATGTGTGTGTCACTGTGTCTAGGTCTCAGTCGACCGAGACTCAATTAAGTGATATAATATATAAGAAGAAAAAAAAACTAAAAATATTTTTTGTACGGATCTTCATGCAAGATCAAAGGAATATAGTATCGACTAAGACATAACGAAGTCTAACTCGATCGAGACTTAGCAAAACTGTTAACCAATATACACAAAGTTGATACTAGGGCTGAGTAGCATCGTATGAATCGTTGGTGACACGACTGGAGTACAGGCCAGTGTAGACGTTGCTCGTCCGTTCAACAGGACAGGTCAACCATGCCATGCAGGACGCAGCATCGGCATCGATCGATCCATCATCGGCAGGCGGAGCGAGAAGCAGTGTCAAAACGTGGACTCCGAGGTGCATTCTTCCCGGCCGGTATGCATTTACGACTCCATCTATGCCCTCCTCGTCGCAGCCAGCAGGCAGAAGGCAGGAAGGATGGCAGGCATGCATGCGCTCGCTGCGCCGCGCGTGTACACCTCCTACACACACACACGCATTCTCGCGTAGTAGTACTGGCCACAATTCTTGAGGGAGGAGAGGAGAGGACCCGTCACTTCGAGTCAGCCTGTCTGTCTGCCCTACGACCGCACGCAGCTACACTGCCGCCATTAATCCCCTCCTGCTCCCCGCACCCGTCCATCCATCAACAGCGCAGCGCACCGCTCTGAGCTGAGCTCGGCAGACGACAGAAGGGAGGAGTGAGAGCAGCAGGGTTTTCTTTTCACCAACACGGAGTGAATGAACGATCGGATCGGGGACGCAACAGTGCGGCCTCTCGTCCGATCGGAACGGGTGCAGGCCGAGCTTTTCCGCCGGGGAATGCGAGAACTGAAAGCACGGGGGTGCAGGCAGCAGGGAGGGAGGGAGAGAGAGAGCGTGGCATGGAGCGGCATGGCATGGCACATGGCTCCAAGGCGAGGCGAGGCGCCGATGGGGACGGCTCTGGCCTGCGCGCGACGCTGCACATAGTTGGGCCGGCGTCGCATTCATTCTGATCTCACATCCCGAGGCGGGACGGGGGAATGAGAGGACGACCGAGTAGGCGCGACGCAATTACTCCCTCATTCTCTTGGCTCGCCTTCCTTCCGTTTTGTCCCCCCATCCCTCCTCTCCTGGCCCCTCGTACGTGCTACATGGACCCGCCTTCGTTGGTTTCGGCCCCTAGTACTAGTTGCGTTCCCGTCCATACCGTTCTCACTCCCGCGCCCATGCCATGGCGATCCATCTATAGTAGTACTATTTCATGTCCTTGGCGTTAAAGCATATTATCTACTACTCCCTCCGTCCCGAAATACTTATCATCAAAATAAATAAAAGAGGATGTATCTAGATATATTTTTGTTCTAGTTACATCCCCTTTTGTCCATCTTGATGATAAGTATTTTCGGACGGAGGGAGCAGTACTGTATGAGCTTTGTAATAGAGAGAGTAATCAGGTTGCACATGAGGTAGCAAGGCTAGCTACACACTGTCCTTCAAACGTTTGGATGGATGATGGCCCAGGGGCAGTAATCCCTCTCGTTATAAATGATGCCACGATTCTAACTAATGGTTAAAACAAAGGAGTAAAATTTCAGAATAAAAGGAGTACTAGCAATTGTAGTACTGTAGCACGTACGTGGGGATTAAGGCGGTGCGCACACCACGTACGCGGTACAGACAGTGTCACTCGCAGACACGGCCGGCAGGACGGTGCAGGCATCAAGGGCGCGCGGGCGCGGATCCCAAGATTGACGAGGGAAAGGGATAGTCGTAGTCGGTCGATCGCATTTGCTCCGGATGAGACGAGAGCGAGCGAGGTGGCCCAAGCAAAGGCACAGCACCGCACAGAACAGCACAGCTTGGAGCACGGAAGCAGGCAGACAGAGTGGGAGGGTCAGTGTTACGCATAACTCCCCTGCGCCTGCTTGGAGCCTTGGACGTTGACAACTCGATCGACCGATCCATCCCTCACTGCTGGGTCCGGTAGGTATATGCTGCGGCGATCAAAATGCGTTTCTCCACATCATCTCACACTCGATCGATTTGCCTTTCGACGGGTCAAACCACGAAATGGTCCGGTTCCCCCGCTGCACCGCCGGCTAGCTCCGGGGATTAAGCACATCAGCTGTCTCTGGCGACTGATTGATTAGGCAGTATACTGTACACATGATCGATCTGTATGATCTTAAAAGCCTACCGTGAGAAGCGAGGCCATTCGCCAATCCCGTCCGGTGGTCGCCGGCATGCAATCCCATCCTACGTACCCGTCGGAAGGGACATGCAACTCGGCGGTCACCGGCATCGCCGCTTTCCGCTTGCCCACGCTCTTTCTCCCCGCCCGCTACCTCCATGGTTTTCCGGGTCACCGACACACCCCGCCCACCACCTCAACCCAACCGTCTCCCCGCGCGCTGGCGCGTGTAGTTTCAGGTGCCACCGCGCCCGTGGAAACTAAACGTGCAAGTAAGAAATTGAAGGGCCTAACTTAACTGCGGCAGCACCGGCCGTCCAGGCCGGGGTGCCCTAGATAAACACTGACCATGTTGCAGCGCTGCAAAGATTATCCCTCCCTCTGGCTCTAGTACCACTACATGATGATGACGGCGATCTCGACTAAGAATTGGATCATGCGGGAGGAAACACGCACGCACGCACCACCACCCGATCGAATTGATTGCCGAGCTAGAATTGGCAGCAGGCCACCCGCCAAGCGGTCCAGCCATCCTCCCGGCGCCACTCCTACTTGCCGCTAGTAGCTAGCTTAGCTGATCAAGCGATGATTCGGCAAGCCCAAGCAGTGTACCCGCCGTGTGCTCCCATCACGGACCAGTACAAATTAAGCAGTCGTCGTCGGCCCAATTGCCCAGCCGTACAAGTACAATCATGATTAAGCTTATAGAGATCCATGTTATGAAACAAGGGCGTGGTGCTTAGGTACGTAGCACCTGCGAGGTGGCTAACCTAGTCATGATGAGGGTCGTGGAAGCGTGAGTTGTGGCCATCACGGTATTGAATGGGAAGGGTCCTGACCCGACCCCAAGTGCTCAATCATGCACCGTTACATTCCTGCATTCAATATTTGAATCGTCTGTCTTGTGGGCATGGCCGCCCTGGGCTGGTGTTATTGGCTTGGCAGCGCGCGAGGAGGAGGAGGGCGCTGGCCCGCGTTTCTGGCTCGTGCTACTGGTATTAAAACCGGCCCGGTCCCGGTCCCGCCCGGCCGGTGGGCCAAGTGCTGTTGTTCGTTCCGGACATGCTCTTTGCCGTGTGAATCAAGGGCATTGCCATTTGCATGCATGGATCTCTCTAAACTTTGCACTCTCAAAAAAGAAAAGGAAATCTAAAACTTTGCATAAAAATGGTCCAGCGCTTGCTAGAGCCACATGAATGTCTACTCATAGTGTGCGGCGTACCTTAAACATTTTTTTAGAATGCCTTAAACATTTGTTAGCGTGCTTATTCTAGTCCAATGCTCATCTACCAAAGTTGTACCTGCAAAAAAAGGAGTGTCCAGCTAGAGGCACGAACAAGTCCCTTGATCGTTTTCTTTCTTCCACAGGAAGAAAGAGGACCCATTGGCTAGGGTTCCTCGTGCGTCCCGTCAGTGCAACCGCTGGTCCACCTCGTCTCATGTGGTCATAGGGCTATGGTGGTATGGTGAATCCCGGCCCATGCCGGCGGAAGGGCTCCATTTTTCCATGCTCTTTTGAGTTTTCTTAGGCTTTCTGTCTTGATCAAAGAGACGAGGCGGCGGCTGATCTGTGAAGATGGAATAAGATTCTCCTCGCCTTGTCCCTGTTCCGGTGGTGTTTCTAGCATCCCCGGAGGGTGTGTGGAGGTTTTCTCTGGCGGATCTCACGGGATTTGGTCGGCGTTCGTCTTCGATGGATCCACATGGATCTTGTGTGTCTACAGGTTGGATCCTTCCGGTCTGCGCTTCTCTTCATCGACGACAATTGTTGTTCTAGTGCGCTGGTCCTATGGCACCTTAACTCGGCCACTTCCTGGTTGCTTAAACAAGGTTTGCCCGGCTCTAATGAGGGAGGAGCGAAGACGGCGGCGCGCCTTCAGATCCCTCCAGTGCTAGTAGTCGTCGCTAGGTGGTCTACGGTCCTAGATGTATTTATTTTTTACTTCTAGTGTTTTTGTGCTACCTTGACAGTTGATGTATAGATAGGAAGTTATCCTCGGAAAAAACGACCATGTCATAAATCTGACACCTTCTCATTGCTACTATAGTTGGTACCCCCCTAGGTGCAACTTCTTTATCTTACTGGAAAACATTCATCGACCGCTGGCTAGTGACCAGGGTCGAAGCATGAAGAACCCTAGAGAGAGGACCGTGCACCTTGTAGCAAATGAATGGAGAACGATATACATATAATAACTGGTAAAATAAATTGTATTATATATCTACATGCACAACTTCATCCTTGTTTAAAATTAACATCCTTCACACACCTCTAGATTCCACATGACCCCTTGGCATGCCTTTGGTGCACCCGATCTAGAAGTAAATTGTTGCTTGCCACGACAACCACAATACTTCCAACGCTGTCACCATAAAACTTCCTCCAGTATTAAGTCTCTTCTCAAGAGTGACATAGCTGGCTTAGATTAGAATGATGCTTGTTCTCTTCAATTCAATTTGGCATGTATCTCTCTTTCGTTGAATCAATATGACATGGTCACCTCCTCATTGCTACTACAATTGGTACCACCCTGGGTGCAACTTCTCTATCATATTGGATAACATTCACCGACCACCACCCAATGACTAGGGTGGGAGCTAGAAGAACCCTATAGGGAGGACCATATACCTTGTAGCAAATGAGTGGTGAACATTCTGCAAACTTTTTAAGATCAGGCATAAGCAATTTATAGCGGCACACAACCATTAAATTCAAGCCAGCTCTATAACTTTGGGAGGTTGATATCTCTAGAAGCAAATTACAAGTCTTCACATCAGTAGAAGTTTTAATGTATGTGATCTACACAATATATTTGGCATGCGGATTCATATTATAACAACATTATAAAAAAAATTCAAGATACTACAATTTCAAACTATTTATGTAAATAACATATAAATCCGACTACATTTTAAATCTAGCCAATATGAAATATAAAATATTGAATTAATGATGGGCTTCAGGCACATATATCTATTATTTCCTTAATAAATTTATGCCTACGGTGTGTCTCCGATGGATCCTGCGGGATTCGGTCTGTGTTTGTCTTCAGTGGATTCGCATGGATCTGGTCTTCGTCCGTCTGCGTTCTCGTGTCTACGGGTTGGATCCATTCGATCTACGCTTCTTTTCATCGGTGGCGGTTGTTGTTCTTGTGCGCTGGCCCTTTGGGGCTTAGCAGGACAACTTTCGGATTGTCTGCTACAAAAAAAATTGCCCGGTGAGGGAGGAGCGATGATGGCGGCGCGTCTTCGACTCGCTCCAGTGCTTGTACTCATCGCTAGGTGGTCTATGGACATGGATATAATTGTTGTTACTTCTTGTGTTCTTTGTACTGCCATGTTGCGTGGCAAATAGATCAGAAGTTATTTCCGCAAAAAAATGTATGCCCATTTGCGGTGTCATGGCATGGTGAGAGTTTAGTCCCGCATGTGAAGTGCGGGAGAGTTTGCACCACTCGGATCCATGTCATGAGTGTACTTTATCTTTGTTGGATCGGAATGGGCGAGTGAAGCGGTAACGTATCTATAATTTTTTATTATACCATGCTATTATATTATCTGTTTTGGATATTTAATGAGCTTTAATATGCTCTTTTATATTATTTTTAGGACTAACCTATTAAGCGGAGGCTCAGTGCCAGTTTTTGTTTTTTTGCCTATTTTAGAGTTTTGCAGAAAGGGAATACCAAACACAGTCCAAACGGAATGAAACCTTCGCGATCATCTTTCTTGGACCGAAAGCAATCCAGAAGACTTGGAGTCGAAGTCTGGAACTCCACGAGGAAGATACGAGGCAGGAGGGCCCGCCGAGGGGGTAGGCGCGCCCCCACCCTCGTGGGTCCCTCGTAGCTCCATCGACGTACTTCTTTCGCCTATATATATACTCTTATACCCTAGAAACATCAGGGAGAGCCACCAAACCACTTTTTCACTGCCGCAACCTTCTGTACCCGTGAGATCCCATCTTGGGGCCTTTTCCCGCAATCTGCCGGAGGGAGAATCGATCACAGAGGGCTTCTACATCAACACCATTGCCTCTTCGATAAAGCGTGAGTAGTTTACCACAGACCTTCGGGTCCATAGTTATTAGCTTGATGGCTTCTTCTCTCTCGTTGATTCTCAATACAAAGTTCTCCTCGATGTTCTTGGAGATCTATTCGATGTAATACTCATTTGCGGTGTGTTTGCCGAGATCCGATGAATTGTGGATTTATGAACAAGATTATCTATGAATATTATTTGGTTCTTCTCTGAATTCTTATATATATGATTTGATATCTTTTCAAGTCTCTTCGAATTATCGGTTTAGTTTGGCCTACTAGATTGATCTTTCTTGCAATGGGAGAAGTGCTTAGGTTTGGGTTCAATCTTGCGGTGTCCTTTCCCGGTGACAGTAGGGTCAACAAGGCACGTATTGTATTGTTGCCATCGAGGATAAAAACATGGGGTTTATATCATATTGCTTGAGTTTATCCCTCTACATTATGTCATCTTTCTTAATATGTTACTTCGTTCTTATGAACTTAATACTCTAGATGCATGTTGGATAGCGGTCGATGTGTGGAGTAATAGTAGTAGATGCAGAATCGTTTCGGTCTACTTGACACGGACTTGATGCCTATATTCATGATCATTGCCTTAGATATCTTCATAACTATGCGCTTTTCTATCAATTGCTCGGCAGTAATTTGTTCACCCACCATAATACATGCTATCTTGAGAGAAGCCACTAGTGAAACCTGTGGGTCCCGGGTCTCTTTCCTATTATATTACATCTCTTTTATTTACATCGCATCTCGTTTACTATTTTGCAATCTTTACTTTCCAATCTATACCACAAAAATACCAAAATATTTACTTTACTATCTCTATTAGATCTCACTTTTGCGAGTGACCATGAAGGGATTGACAACCCCTCTATCGCAAGGTTCTTGATTGTTTGTGCAGGTACTAGGTGACTTGTGTGTTGTCTCCTACTGGATTGATACCTTGGTTCTCAAAACTGAGGGAAATACTTACGCTACTTTGTTGCATCAGCCTTTCCTCTTCAAGGGAAAACCAACGCATGCTCAAAAGGTAGCAAGAAGGATTTCTGGCGCCGTTGCCGGGGAGATCTGCACCAAGTCAAGACATACCAAGTACCCATCGTAAACTCTTCTCCCTCGCATTACATTATTTTGCCATTCGCCTCTCGTTTTCCTCTCCCCCACTTCTAAAACGATTTTCGAAAAACTTTGCCTTTTCTTCGCTCCTCTTCCGTTTGCCTATTTTCGCTTGCTTCTTGCGCGTTCGTGTGTTAGATCGTTTGTTTCGTCTTCATGGCTAGTCCTCCTATCATTGTTAATACTCCCGATAATGAAGTTCTCAATTTTAAACAAAGGGAGGGAGAAAATCTAAAAGATTCTTGGTATATAATTTGCAATGCTCAAAATAGATCTACTAGAAAGCAATCCACTTTCGTTCTTCTTCGCAATTTTTGCGTAGGCATCACTCCTTGGAATAGATATGTTCTTGACACCATTACCGAAGGGAATTTCTTGGGAAGCCACACTTTTGATTCTTATAATGCTAAGATAGATTTGTTATGCCCACCACCTCTTTTGGTCAATGGAACTATTTTAACTTTGGAACATGTGATGAGAAGGCTTGATATTATTGAAAATAAAATTTCCACTGTAGAGTTAATCAAAAAATTGGATAAAAAGATCCACAACCAAATTACCCAATATGGATCTAAGGTAGGAGTTACTCTGAAGAATCGTAGGGAGAAGGAGCCCATGGTTAATGAGAAGATAAATCAAGATTCCACTAGAATTGATAAAATCGAAGATATTATTACCAACATGGGGTCCGCTTTTTCCACCGTTAAAATACCTCAAATCATCCCCCTACCAAAGTTTCCAAGTTTATGTATGTTCCTAAAAATTAGGGTGAATCTTCTAGTAAGGAAAATGAAGACCTCAAATCAATAAGTGTTCACCCGAACTTATTCGATATCATTAAGGAACCTTTTGCTACAAATGAATTTCTTGATTTCTTGCCTATGAGTTTGATAATCAACAAAACCAAAGAACCTCCTAAGGGTTACGTGTGTTCAATTGATGAATTACATACCAAAGATGGCAATACCTAGATCTATTCTTGTTTTTATGCCTAGCTAGGGGCGTTAAACGATAACACTTGTTGGGAGGCAACCCAATTTTATTTTTGTTCTTTGATTTTTGCTCCTGTTTAGTAATAAATAATTCATCTAGCTTCTTTTTATATGTGGTTTTATGTTTTAGTTAGTGTTTATGCCAAGTAGAACCTTTGGGAAGACTTGGGTAAAGTCATTGCGATCTTGCTGTAAAAAACAAAAAAAAATGCGCTTACGAGATTAGCTGTTATTTTTTTACTGGAGAGTGCTTTTATGTTGATTCTTTTTTCAGGTGATTAATAGATAAATTTCTCACGTCCACCAATTTATTTCAGAATTTTTGGAGTTACATAAGTATTCGAAAGTTACAGATTGCTACACACTGTTCTGTTTTTGACAGATTCTGTTTTTCGTGTGTTGTTTGCTTATTTTGATGAATCTATGAGTAGTATCGGGGGGTATGAACCATAGATAAGTTGGAATACAGTAGTTTTAACACCAATATAAATAAAGAATGAGTTCATTACAGTACCTTAAAGTGGTGGTTTATTTTTCTTATACTAACGGAGCTCATGAGATTTTCTGTTGAAGTTTTGTGTTGTGAAGTTTTCAAGTTTTTGGGAAAATATTTGATGGATTTTGGAATAAGGAGTGGCAAGAGCCTAAGATTGGGGATGCCCAAGGCACCCCAAGGTAAACTTCATGGACAACCAAAAGTCTAAGCTTGGGGATGCCCCGGAAGGCATCCCCTCTTTCGTCTTCGTCTATCGGTAACTTTACTTGAGGCTATTTTTTTATTCACAACATGATATGTGTTTTGCTTGGAGCGTTGATGTCTACACACGCTTCTACTCTTGTAGACTATGTTGGGCCTCCAAGCGCAGAGGTTTGTAGGACAGCAGCAATTTCCCTCAAGTGGATGACCTAAGGTTTATCGAACTCAGGGAAGTAGAGGTTGAAGATGGTCTCTCTCAAGCAACCCAGCAACTAAGATACAAGAAGTATCTTGTGTCCCCAACACACCTAATACAACTAGGAGTTGTATAGGTGCACTAGTTCGGCGAAGAGATGGTAAAATATGGATGATAGGAGTGGCAAAGCAAAGTAATATAAATCTGTAATAAAAAGTGCAGCAAGCAAACAAGTGGTAAACGTGAGCACAAATGGTATTGCAATGGTGGAAACAAGGCCTAGGGATCATACTTTCACTAGTGGCAACTCCCAACAACATTAACATAATCGAATCACATGATATTTCCCATAAAACATGCAATGGAGACGCACCCGGAGGTCATTCCTTCGTGGTCAAGAGAGGACGAGAATTATGTAGGGCTACAAAAGCACACCTCAAAGTTCGTAGTTCTCAATCTAAGGATTTCCCAATGTCACCGCGGCCATCCAAAGAGAGTCCCACAATCACCACAACATATCTAAAGGATAGTCAAAGACAAGCACCAAGAGACTCTCAATCTTCAATCAACACACAAGATAGGAAATCACTCATGAAAATATTTTTCTAATCCATGTCCAATAGACCGCTGTCACCTTGGTCTCGGGGATTATACTAGATAAAGACAAGTGAGTACATCAATCCAATACATAGAGGAAGGGGAAACATCATGGGATCACCCTAGATTAACATAGCCTATGATCACAACGAAGATCACATCATGGGAGAGAGAGATAACCACATAGCTACACGTATGAGCCCTCGGCTCCGGAGAAGACTACTCACGCATGGACATGGTGAGGAGAAGGTTGATGATGGTGTTGATGGAGAGGTGCAGCCCCGCGAGGAGGAGATGGCCGACGGCAGCCACGGAGGCGGCGGCGGCGGCGGCCCTAGGGGGCAGCGGCTCCTTGGCCCCCCTTCTTCCTTGTGGATGGTGCTACAATGGTGCTGGTCCTCCCCTCCAAGACGGCGGCTCAGAAGGAGGAAAATTCGTGGCCCTTGGTGATCTAGGTTTCCTCTCTTTATATAGACTCTCGGATTCCCGTCATCAGATTTTGGGCCTCAGTAAAACGGGCTTTACTCGGCCGTCTGGACTCCGATTTGGACGAATTTTATATCCAGAAGCATCGCCTCGAAATTACCCACAACTTTCGCAACTAGACTTTTTCCGTTGACGTCGTCTTCGGACCGGAACGTGACCATATTTAAAAAACGTTCTCAGACAGATTTCAGGAAAGTCAGAGTCCTACTCCAATACGACTCCTTTTGCGTTTTTGTCAATTTCCAAGTAATTTCTACACAATAAAGTGTAAAACAAGAACATTGTGCACTTTTGCAACCATTAGTATGTTAGTCCAAATATGATCAAAAGTGTATGGAAGTGCATAAATATCATACCATATCACACAAAAGAGGCATGGAGCAAGCAGAAATTATAGATACGTTTTGGACGTATCAACATCCCCAAGCTTAATTCCTGCTCGTCCTCGAGTAGGTAAATGATAACAAGCATAATTTCTGTGGTGACATGCTATTAACCATATAAGAACTTTTCACAGTCACATGACAAATGCTTACTGAGATAATGAATCTGTAGTAATTAAGTTGCCTCATGAGAATATCACAAAGAACTGAAAGTTTTACAATATGATACTGAAACACTCAATAGATTTGTAGTGAGCATGGTGTGCAAACATGACAAAGTGATATCTCGCTTGCCCCCTTTAGTGAGGCAAAACATAAATGCAGGGACACCTCCAAGGTTTAAGTGACGACTAGATACAATGATTTCAGAATAAACGATATCATAATCATGCAAAAGACAATGATACTTTGGGACAATGCACATTACACTCAGAATGACAATCATGCTCTCAATAGTTGGTGCTTTAAAGAAGGTGGAGACTCTTGAACCGTGGCTTTTGTTGGCAAGGTTGAAAACCCATGGTCGGAAACAAAAACTAAACATGTACCAAAGCTCTTAGTTTTAAAAACAGAGGTAATAATTATTTTTTAGAATATGCATATTTCGTCAACGAATGCTAGCAGATAACTCAATCACTTCTTGAGCTGGACAAGTTTCGAGGAACGGCTCCCGCATGAGGACGTTCACATCCTCTTAATCTCCTTTGTTTATCACTGCCAAAGTTTTCTGATTTCTCATGAACAAAGCGTGAAGGAGGGTTTGTTTGTTGTATAATTTTTTAATGAGCCGGGCGCACTCTATGCCAGTTCCTTCTCGTATTATGGGTTTGCACATTAGACATGCAATCCCGGGGTGAAGCTTGTCCAACTTAAAAAGATCATGAATTAACTACTACTTCCTCATGAGCTAAAACAGAGGCACAAAAGAGAAATGCTTTTTTTTGAATAATTTCGAGATGGTACATGAAAGTCTTCGTTAGGAATGGTAGGTAAATACCATGTATAGGAAGGTATGGTGGACTCATATGGCATAACTGGGTTAAAGGACTTTGGATGCACAAGCAGTCAGTCCGCTTAGTACAGGCGAAGGTTAGCAAAAGACTGGGAGCGACCAACTAAAAGAGCAATGACGGTCATAATCATGCAGAGCGACAAAGCAACATTGAATCGGGCATGAAAGTTATATCGCTACTCAGAAATTAAAGATCATCAAGGCTTGATAGACTTTCTTTACAGTCTTAAGTATGCGTGAGCATATGCCAAGTCAATCAAAATAAATTCTTGAAGGAAGATGTCACTAACCATACCACATCATAGGCAAACAAATCATGTTGGTACTCCAATAACACATTGAGAACCCCCCAGCTATTTGAGACTAACCATAAGAAAACATGAACTACTAAGCACCATTATGCACATAGCATTTTTATCATAGACATATCAACCAGTGCAACAGAAGCCAACTCTCTTAACAAGGTAAGCATGATAACTAAAGAGAGTTCCAGCGACCAACTAAACAAAAACTCTTTAAAAAGATAAGCATGAAAACTAAGAGCTGAACATGATAGTAGCTATTGAAAGACAAAGAACACACACAGCAAGGATAGACATGAAAATTCTATGTTATGTTCTAGGTTGAAGTGGAGTGTGTTTCTCTCCCACACTAAGAAAGCTGAGTTCCAACTCGTTATGAACAGCAAGCAAAGCTAAAGAAAACTAAAAAGGAAAACTAAAAGCAAGACACTCCAAGCATAGCACATAACACATGAAGTGATAAAAATATAGTGAAACGAAAGACGAACTGCTAATTGTTGATGGAGAAGGGGATGCACGGGGGCATCCCCAAGCTTAGACGCTTGAGTCTTCTTGAATATTTCTTGGGGGTGCATGGGGGCATCCCCAAGCTTGAGCGTTTGACACTCCTGAATCTTTTTATCATCTTCCCTCGCACACTTGAAAACTCCCTTCATACATAACTTATCATAATCTGATTAGCGAGGTTAGTACCCTTAATAAAATAATTGTTCCTTGCTGGAAATAAGGATATTCTTGAAGGTCTACTGTTTCTCAAGATTGCCAAAAGGTTTTTGCAAAGAAAAAGCAAGCTCAAGGTTTGCAAAATGAAGGAAAGGCAAAACAGGACAGAATCTGTGAAAAACAGACCAGCAGGTAGTAAATGATTTTTTCGGGGCACTTCTGCAACTCAAATCAAAAAACTCAGAACAGACGCCCGAAAGACAATTGTATAGAGCACGCTGTCGAAACAATTCAGACCAAAAAGATGATCTGGTGATTTTATACGAATTTTTCTGTCCAAGGACATAATCTGTTTCTTGGACAGCACGTCACAATTTTTGAACTTTCTTGCAATCAGAGGCTAAACTTGGCACAAAGCTGAAAAATAAAGATACAATGATGTTGCTACAGTAGTAACAAACATCAAGACCACTAAAACTGAAAGAACAAACTGAAAGCAAAGATAACAAGGGTTGTCTCCCTAGAGCTCTTTCTTTATAGCCATAAAGATAGGCTTAAGACTTTAATGATGCTCTCGTAGGAATAAGAGTTGAAGAACAAAAGAGAGCATCAAGAAGCAAATACCAAACACATTTAAGCCTAACATGCTTCCTATGCATAGGAATATTGCAATAGAATAATTCATTGAAGCACAAAGCAACTAGCATAGGAAGGCAAAACAAGCATAACTTCAAAATATTCACCATAAAAAGAGGAAACTTCTTATTATTAAGATATTTAGAACCATGTCTCCCTCTCTCATTATAAATTTCAGTGGCATCATGGATGAACTCAACAATATAACTATCACATAAGGCATTATTTCCATGATCCAAAAGCATAAAAGTGTCATTACTCTTCATATAAGCAAAATCTTTCTTATTAGGAATAGTGAGAGTAAGACTATCATAACCATCATGGTAATCATCGTATTTAGGAGGCATATCATAATCATAATAAATTTTATCCTCAATAGTAGGTGGAATGAAAATATCATATTCATCATTGTAATCATCATATATAGGAGGCATAGTATCATCAAAGTAAATTTTCTCCTCAAAAGTTGGGGGACTAAAAATATCACGTTCATCAAACGTGTCATCCCCAAGCTTAGAGCTTTCCATGTCATTAGCAATATTGATATTAAATAAAAACATACTAATAACATCACCACCATCATGATTGTTATGCAAATAATAAAGTTCCAAAGGTTTTTTAATTTTCTCTTCGAACACATCATGTCCAAGTTCAAGGTAGAGCTTATAAAGCTCTCTCATATTTTTGTTGTTTTCCATTAAGCAAAACTAGTGAAAATAAAAATAAGAAACAAAAAGATTTAATTGCAAGATCTAAAGATATACCTTCAAGCACTCACCTCCCTGGCAACGGCGCCAGAAATAGCTTGATGTCTACACACGCTTCTACTCTTGTAGACTATGTTGGGCCTCCAAACGTAGAGGTTTGTAGGACAGCAGCAATTTCCCTCAAGTGGATGACCTAAGGTTTATCGAACTCAGGGAAGTAGAGGTTGAAGATGGTCTCTCTCAAGCAACCCTGCAACTAAGATACAAGAAGTCTCTTGTGTCCCCAACACACCTAATACAACTAGGAGTTGTATAGGTGCACTAGTTCGGCGAAGAGATGGTAAAATATGGATGATAGGAGTGGCAAAGCAAAGTAATATAAATCTGTAATAAAAAGTGCAGCAAGCAAACAAGTGGTAAACGTGAGCACAAATGGTATTGCAATGGTGGAAACAAGGCCTAGGGATCGTACTTTCACTAGTGGTAACTCCCAACAACATTAACATAATTGAATCACATGATATTTCCCATAAAACATGCAATGGAGACGCACCCGGAGGTCATTCCTTCGTGGTCAAGAGAGGATGAGAATTATGTAGGGCTACAAAAGCACACCTCAAAGTTCGTAGTTCTCAATCTAAGGATTTCCCAATGTCACCGCGGCCATCCAAAGAGAGTCCCACAATCACCACAACATATCTAAAGGATAGTCAAAGACAAGCACCAAGAGACTCTCAATCTTCAATCAACACACAAGATAGGAAATCACTCATGAAAATATTTTTCTAATCCATGTCCAATAGACCGCTGTCACCTTGGTCTCGGGGATTATACTAGATAAAGACAAGTGAGTACATCAATCCAATACATAAAGGAAGGGGAACCATCATGGGATCACCCTAGATTAACATAGCCTATGATCACAACGAAGATCACATCATGGGAGAGAGAGATAACCACATAGCTACATGTACGAGCCCTCGGCCCCGGATAAGACTACTCACGCATGGACATGGTGAGGAGAAGGTTGATGATGGTGTTGATGGAGAGGTGCAGCCCCGCGAGGAGGAGATGGCCGGCGGCAGCCACGGAGGCGGCGGCAGCGGCCCTTGGGGGCGCGGCGGCGGCGGCCCTAGGGGGCAGCGGCTCCTTGGCCCCCCTTCTTCCTTGTGGATGGTGCTGTGATGGGCCTCTAACCCCTCGTTGGTTACCCCAAGTGGAAGGTGAAAGATGCAGTGTTGTGGAAGTGTTTTCCCTTAGCAAAGATGCCAAGGATCGAATCCCCAGAGACTCCTAGGTTCAAAATGAAGGTGTCAACTGCTAACAGCGCGGATTAGCAATCAACATGGACCTGCACACAGATACAAATAACTTTGCTCCCAACGAGTACAGAGAGGTTGTCAATCCCTCCATCCTTGTAGTTCACAAAGGATTAAAAGCAAATGATAGTAGTGATAGATAATGTTTGCAATAGTAAATAATAGCGAAAAGTAAATAGCGGATGTGATCAATGATGGTAATATGGACCGGAGTCTCATGATGTTCACTAGTGATGTCTCTCTCCCAAAAGACGATAAAACAACTATGTGAGGTAAACGAATTACAGCTGGGCAATTGACAGGACCACGAACGCAAACCAATGTTGATTACATTGGAAGAAAGGTTGAGGTTCAAAGCATGGGCGGTACGCCAAATTAAGTAGACCGAAATCCATCAATATCTACTACTAATCATCCACCTTGAGATATCTATCCAGAACATCTCGCTGGTATTAAGTTGCGAGTCCCACCCATAGTGTAAACTCAATGCAACAGACAACTGCATTAAAAGAACTTTGCGTAAAGTAAACAATCCTTGCACCCGCGGGCACAAGCACCGTTGTTTTCCCCCTTGTGGCAACAGCACATCCCCTAGACTCATGTTTCTGTCACTCAAGCTAGTCATCGAGGGGCATGAACTCACAATCGAGCATAACGTTCCCTCTTGGAGTCACTACGTATTACTTGGCCAAAGCAATAAATAACAACGGAGAACATGCAAGGATTACTTATGAACATAAATATAAAAGAGGTAGATCAAATATATTACTCAAGATCAATCTGAACATAATCTCATAATCCATCGAATCCCAGCAAACTCATCATAGCAACAGCATAAGGATTACATATGTGCCTCGATCATGTAGGGCAGCTCACGAGGACTAATTAGTGAAGCACAAGAACGGGGGGAGAACATCACATAGCTACTGGTCATGGACTCATGGTCCAAGGGAGACTACTCACAACTCATCCGGGAGGCGTCCATGGTGGTGGAGAAGCTCCCGCTGGTGATCCTCCCCTCCGGCAGGGTGCTGGGAAGAGTTCTCCTGGTGCTCCCGATCTTGGAAGCGGCGGCAGCAGGGGAACAGAGATGAGATCGCGAAAAAGAGTTCCCGTCCCGAGGGTTTCGAGGGACGCTCTAAATATATGCCAAAGGGGGGCACCAGACGGGCATCGGGGGGCCCAGGCCCCCCCCCCCCGGCGCGGCCCAGGGGGGGCGCGCCGCCAGGG
>LR738711.1:885058212-885092099 GCA_902687465.1 Secale cereale | reverse complement strand
CCCCCGTCTGCCCTTCGGGCGCAAGGTAGGTTCTGGAACGCTGATTTTTTGTATAATTTTTCTGGATTTTTCCTGGCAGTTCTCGTAACGTGAAAACCTGAAATACAAAAACAGCCGAAAACAGAAACTAGCACCGGGGTGCACTGGATTAGTAGGTTAGTCCAAATATGATCAAAAGTGTGTGGAAGTGTATGAATATCATAGCAATATCACCCAAAAGTGGCATGGAGCAAGCAGAAATTATAGATACGTTTTGGACGTATCAACATCCCCAAGCTTAATTCCTGCTCGTCCTTGAGTAGGTAAATGATAACAAGAATAATTTCTGTGGTGACATGCTATTAACCATATAGGACTTTTTACAGTCATATGACAAAAGCTTACTGAGACAATGATTCTATAGTAGTTAAGTTGCCTCATGAGAAAATCACAAATGACTGAAAGTTTTACAACATGACATTGAAGCATCAAAAAGATTTGCAATGAACATGATGTGCAAATATGATAAAGTTATATCTAGCTTGCCCCCTTTAGTGATGCAAAACATAAATGCAGGGGCACCTTCAAGGTTTAAGTGATGACTAGATACAATGATTTCAAAATAAACGATATCACAATCATGCAAAAGACAATGCTACTTTGGGACAATGCACATTACACTCAGAATGACAATCATGCTCTCAGTAGTTGGTGCTTTTAAAAGAAGGTGGAGACTCAACATAAAAGTAAAAGAATGGTTATGTGCTAGAGCTTTTTATTTTGAAAACATAGAAGCAATTTTGTCAACGGTAGTAGTACTTCATATGTGTCATGCATAAGACATCCTATAAGTTGCAAGCCTCATGCATCAAATACCAATAGTGCTTGCACCTTGTCCTAATTAGCTCGGATTTCCATGGGTTATCATTGCATTACATATGTTTCAACCAAGTGTCACAAAGGGGTACCTCTATGCCACCTGTACAAAGGTCCAAGGAGATAAATCGCATTTGATTTCTCGTTTTTGATATATCTCAACTTGAGGACATCCATACCGGGACAACATAGAAAATAGATGATGGACTCCTCTTTAATGCATAAGCATATTCTCATAAGAGATTGAGGATTAAGTCCAAGCTAAAACTTCCACCATGATATATGGCTTTGGTTGGCGGCCCAATGTTCTTCTCTAACAATATGCATACTCATTCAACCCACGGCAAATCACCCTTACTTCAGACAAGACGAACATGCATAGCAACTCACATGATATTCAACAAAAGTGTTACAGTTGATGGCGTCCCCAGAAACGTGGTTACCGCTCAGCAAGCAACTTATAAGAAATAAGATACATAAGCAACATATTCTTTACCACAATAGTTTTTAAGCTACTTTCCCATGAGCTATGTATTGCAAGGTTAGTCTGCTTAGTACAGGTGGAGGTTAGCAAAAGACTGGGAGCGACCAGCTAAGAGAGCAATGACGGTCATAATCATGCAGAGCGACAAAGCAATATTGAATCAGGCATGGAAGTTATATCGCTACTCAGAAATAAAAGATCATCAAGGCTTGACAGACTTTCTTTACAGTCTTAAATATGCGTGAGCATACGCCAAGTCAATCAAAATAAATTCTCGAAGGAAGATATTACTAAACCATACCACATCATCGGCAAACAAATCAAGTTGGTATTCCAATAACACATTGGGAATCCCCCAGCTATTTGAGACTAACCATAAGGAACCTGAACTACTAAGCACCATTATGCATGTAGCATCTTTATCATAGACATATTAACCAATGCAACGGAAGCAAACTCTCTTAATAAGGTGAGCATGATAATTAAAGAGAGTTCAAGCAACCAACTAAACAAAAGCTCTTCGAAAAGATAAGCATGAATACTAAGAGCAGAGCATGATAGTAGCTATTAAAAGACAAAGAACACACACAGCAAAGATAGACATGAAAATTCTATGTTATGTTCTAGGTAGAAGTGGAGCGTGTTTCTCTCCCACATAAAGGAATGCTGAGTTCCGACTTGTTATGAAAAAATAAAAAGAAAACTAAAAGCAAGACGCTCCAAGCATATCACTTAACACATGAAGTGATAAAAATATAGCGAAACGAAAGACGAACTGATAATGTTGATGGAGAAGGGGATGCACGGGGGCATCCCCAAGCTTAGACGCTTGAGTCTCCTTGAATATTTCTTGGGGGTGCATGGGGGCATCCCCAAGCTTGAGCGCTTGACACTCCTGAATCTTTTTATCATCTTCCCTCGCACACTTGAAAACTCCCTTCATACATAACTCATCATAATCTGATTAGCGAGGTCAGTACCCTTAATAAAATAATTGCACGTTGCTGGAAATAAAGATATTCTTGAAGTTCTACTGTTTCTCAAGATTGCCAAAAGGTTTTTGCAAAGAAAAAGCAAGCTCTTGATTTGCAAAATGAAGGAAAGGCAAAACAGGACAGAATCTGTGAAAAATAGAACAGCAGGTAATAATAGATTTGTTCGGGGCACTTCTGCACCTCAAATCAAAAAACTCAGAACAGACGCACGAAAGAAAATTATATAGAGAACGCTGTCAAAAAAATTCAGACCAAAAAGATGACCTGGTGATTTTATACGAATTTTTCTATCCAAGGACAGAATCTGCTTCCTGGACAGCACCTCACAACTTTTGAACTTTCTAGCAATCAGAGGCTATACTTGGCACAAATATGAAAAGCAAAGATACAATGATGATGCTACAGCAGTAAACAACATCAAGACACAACAAAGCAAAATATAAAAATTTATTCATGTGGGCTGCCTCCCAAAAGCGCTTTCTTTTATGCCTTTAAGCTAGGCATAATGTAAAAATGATGCTCTCGTAGGAATAAGAGTTGAAGAACAAAAGAGAGCATCAAGATAAGCATCACATAAAGCATTGTTACCATGATCCACACGCAAAAAGGTACTCTTACTCTCCACATAAGCATCATGAAGAGGATAAAACTTATTATAAAAGAGAGACATAAGCTCTTGCCAATCAAGCAAGTGCGAGTTATCGAGAAGCTTATACCAATCTGAAGCTTTATCTATAAGTGATACGGCGAACAATTTCCTCATGACAAACTCCCTTGATACACCTGCAAGATTAAATAATGAACATAGTTGTGACAGATATAGCAAGTGTTCACCGGGATGTCTGTCTCCTGCATAACGATTAGCCAAGATATAATTGATAATACCAGCTGGTATTTTATAGGGCACAATTTTAGTAGGGGGAGGAGCAACCACCACAGGTGCGGGGCGTCTTCCCGCAAGCAACGATCCAATAGCAAGGTTGTCCATAAGCATAACTAGTGAAATACATGAAGAAAACTGAAAGGTAAACTAACAAGACTAAAAAGCAAAGGTAAAAGATAGCGTGCAACTCCCTTATCCTGAAGAGTGGAGTCCCCGGCAACGGCGCCAGAAAATACTCCTTGATGGGCCTCTAACCCCTCGTTGGTTACCCCAAGTGGAAGGTGAAAGATGCAGTGTTGTGGAAGTGTTTTCCCTTAGCAAAGATGTCAAGGATCGAATCCCCAGAGACTCCTAGGTTCAACAAGTAGGTGTCAACTGCTAACGGCGCGGATTAGCAATCAACGTGGACCTGCACACATATACAAATAACTTTGCTCCCAACGAGTACAGAGAGGTTGTCAATCCCTCCGGCCTTGTAGTTCACAAAGGATTAAAAGCAAATGATAGTAGTGATAGATAATGTTTGCAATAGTAAATAATAGCGAAAAGTAAATAGCGGATGTGATCAATGATGGTAATATGGACCGGAGTCTCATGATGTTCACTAGTGATGTCTCTCTCCCAAAAGACGATAAAACAGCTATGTGAGGTAAACGAATTACAGCTGGGCAATTGACAGGACCACGAACGCAAACCAATGCTGATTACATTGCAAGAAAGGTTGAGGTTCAAAGCATGGGCGGTACGCCAAATTAAGTAGACCGAAATCCATCAATATCTACTACTAATCATCCACCTTGAGATATCTATCCAGAACATCTCGCTGGTATTAAGTTGCGAGTCCCACCCATAGTGTAAACTCAATGCAACAGACAACTGCATTAAAAGAACTTTGCGTAAAGTAAACAATCCTTGCACCCGCGGGCACAAGCACCGTTGTTTTCCCCCTTGTGGCAACAGCACATCCCCTAGACTCATGTTTCTGTCACTCAAGCTAGTCATCGAGGGGCATGAACCCACAATCGAGCATAACGTTCCCTCTTGGAGTCACTACGTATTACTTGGCCAAAGCAATAAATAACAACGGAGAACATGCAAGAATTACTTATGAACATAAATATAAAAGAGGCAGATCAAATATATTACTCAAGATCAATCTGAACATAATCTCATAATCCATCGGATCCCAGCAAACTCATCATAGCAACAGCATAAGGATTACATATGTGCCTCGATCATGTAGGGCAGCTCACGAGGACTAATTAGTGAAGCACAAGAACGGGGAGAGAACATCACATAGCTACTGGTCATGGACTCATGGTCCAAGGGAGACTACTCACAACTCATCCGGGAGGCGTCCATGGTGGTGGAGAAGCTCCCGGTGGTGATCCTCCCCTCCGGCAGGGTGCCGGGAAGAGTTCTCCTGGTGCTCCCGATCTTGGAAGCGGCGGCGGCGGCGGAACAGAGATGAGATCGCGAAAAAGAGTTCCCGTCCCGAGGGTTTCGAGGGGTGCTCTAAATATATGCCAAAGGGGGGCATCAGACGGGCTTCGGGGGGCCCAGGCGCCCCCCCGGCGCGGCCCGGGGGGGGGGGCGCCGCCAGGGCGCCTGGAGCCCTGGTGCCCCCCCCCCGGCTGCCCTTCGGGCGCAAGGTAGGTTCTGGAACGCTGATTTTTTATATAATTTTTCTGGATTTTTCCTGGCAGTTCTCGTAACGTGAAAACCTGAAATACAAAAACAGCCGAAAACAGAAACTGGCACCGGGGTGCACTAGATTAGTAGGTTAGTCCAAATATGATCAAAAGTGTATGGAAGTGTATGAATATCATAGCAATATCACCCAAAAGTGGCATGGAGCAAGCAGAAATTATAGATACGTTTTGGACGTATCATGCTGCAATGGTGCTGGTCCTCCCCTCCAAGACGGCGGCTCGGGAGGAGGAAAATTCGTGGCCCTTGGTGACCTAGGTTTCCTCTCTTTATATAGACTCTCGGATTCCCGTCATCAGATTTTGGGCCTCACTAAAACGGGCTTTACTCGGTCGTCCGGACTCCGATTTGGACGAATTTTATATCCAGAAGCATTGCCTCGAAATTCCCCACAACTTTTGCAACTAGACCTTTTCCTTTTGACGTCGTCTTCGGGCCGGAACGTGACCATCTTTAAAAAACGTTCTCAGACAGATTTCAGGAAAGTCAGAGTCCTACTCCAATACGACTCCTTTTGCGTTTTTGTCAATTTTCAAGTAATTCCTACACAATAAAGTGTAAAACAAGAACATTGTGCACTTTTGCAACCATTAGTATGTTAGTACAAATATGATCAAAAGTGTATGGAAGTGCATAAATATCATAGCAATATCACACAAAAGAGGCATGGAGCAAGCAGAAATTATAGATACGTTTTGGACGTATCAAGCGTCTTGGATGATTTGAGTCTTTTCTTTTTAGTTTACCACAATCATCCTTTCTTTACACACCTTTTGGGAGAGACACGCATGAATCGGAATTTATTAGAATACTCTATGTGCTTCATTTATATCTTTTGAGCTAGATAATTTTGCTCTAGTGCTTCACTTATATCTTTTTAGAGCACGGTGGTGGTTTTATTTTATAGAAATTATTGATCTCGCATGCTTCACTTATATTAGTTTGAGAGTCTTTTAGAACAGCATGGTAATTTGTTTTGGCTATAAAACTAGTCCTAATATGATGGGCATCTAAGATGGGTATAATAAAAACTTTCATATAAAGTGCGTTGAATACTATGAGAAGTTTGATGCTTGATGATTGTTTTGAGATATGAGGATGGTGATATTAGAGTCATGCTAGTAGATTAATTGTGAATTTGAGAAATACTTGTGTTGAGGTTTGCAAGTCCCGTAGCATGCACGTATGGTAACCGTTTTGTAACAAATTTGAAGAATGAGGTGTTTCTTTGATTGTCTTCCTTATGTGTGGAGGTCGGGATCACGCGATGGTTAACTCCTACAAACCCTTCCCCTAGGAGCATTCGCGTAGTGCTAGGTTTTGATGACTTGTAAAAATTTTCAATAAGTATGTGAGTTCTTTATGACTAATGTTGAGTCCATGGATTATACGCACTCTCACCCTTCCACCATTGCTAGCCTCTCTAGTACCGCACAACTTTCCCCGGTACCATAAGCCCACCATTTACTTTCCTCGAAACAGCCACCATACCTACCTATTATGGCATTTCCATAGCCATTCCGAGATATATTGCCATGCAACTTTCCACTGTTCCCTTTATTATGACACGCTCCATCATTGTCATATTGCCTTGCATGATCATGTAGTTGACATCGTATTTGTGGAAAAGCCACCATTCATAATTTTTTCATACATGTCACTCTTGATTCATTGCACATCCCGGTACACCGTCAGAGGCATTCATATAGAGTCATATTTTGTTCTAAGCATCGAGTAGTAATTCTTGAGTTGTAAGTACATAAAAGGGTGATGATCTTCATTTTTAGAGCATTGTCCCAGTGAGGAAAGGATGATGGAGACTGTGATTCCCCCACAAGTCGGGATGAGGCTCCGGACGAAAAAAAGAGACCAAAAAAAAGAGAAGGCCCTAAAAAACACAAAAAATGAGAGAAAAAGAGAGAAGGGGCAATGCTACTATCCTTTTTCCACACTTGTGCTTCAAAGTAGCACCATGATATTCATGATAGAGAGTCTCTTATTTTGTCACTTTCATATACTAGTAGGAATTTTCGTTATAGAACTTGGCTTGTATATTCCAATGACGGGCTTCCTCAAAATGCCCTAGGTCTTCGTGAGCAAGCAAGTTGGATGCACACCCATTTAGTTTCTTTTGTTGAGCTTTCATACATTTATAGCTCTAGTGCATCCGTTGCATGGCAATCCCTACTCACTCACATTGATATCTATTGATGGGCATCTCCATAGCCCATTAATACGCCTAGTTGATGTGAGACCATCTTCCTCCTTTTTGTCTTCTCCACAACCACCATTCTATTCCACCTATAGTGCTATGTCCATGGCTCACGCTCATGCATTGCGTGAAAGTTGAAAAAGTTTGAGAATACTAAAGTATGAAACAATTGGTTGGCTGAAATCGGGGTTGTGCATGATTTGAATATTTTGTCTGATGAGGATGGAGCATAGCCAAACTATATGATTTTGTAGGGATGAACTTTCTTTGGCCATGTTATTTTGACAAGACATGATTACTTTGTTAGTATGCTTGAAGTATTATTATTTTTATGTCAGTATTAAACTTTTGTCTTGAATCTTTCAAATCTGAACATTCGTGCCACAATAAAGAAAATTACATAGATAATTCTGTTAGGTAGCATTCCACGTCAAAAATTCTATTTTTATCTTTTACCTACTCGAGGACTAGCAGGAATTAAGCTTGGGGATGCTTGATACGTCTCCAACGTATCTATAATTTTTGATTGTTTCATGCTATTATATTATCTATTTTGGATGTTTAATGGGCTTTAATATGCTCTTTTATATTATTTTTGGGACTAACCTATTAACCGGAGGCCCAGTGCCAGTTTCTATTTTTTTTGCCTATTTTAGAGTTTTGCAGAAAGGGAATACCAAACGGAGTCCAAACGGAACGAAACCTTCACGATGATCTTTCTGTTGGGGAACGTAGTATTTCAAAAAAAAAACCTACGAACACGCAAGATCTATCTACTAGATGCATAGCTACGAGATGGGAAAGTGTGTCTACACCCTCGTAGACCGAAAGCGGAAGCGTCTAGTGACGCGGTTGATGTAGTCGAAAGTCTTCGCGTTCCAACCGATCCAAGCACCGAACGTACGGCACCTCTGCGTTCAGCACACGTTCAGCTCAATGACGTCCCACGAGCTCTTGATCCAGTTGAGCTTCACAGGAGAGTTTTGTCAGCACGACGGCGTGGTGACAGAGATGATGAAGTTACCGACGCAGGGCTTCGCCTAAGCACTGCAACGATATGACCTATGTGTGTTTCTGTGGAGGGGGCACTGCACACTGCTAAAACAATGTTGCTTATCTGTTCTAGGGTGCCCCCGGCCCTGTATATAAAGGAGCAAGGGGGAGGGCCGGCCGGCCCTAGGGGCGCGCCAATGAGGGAGCTTTCCTATTCCCACTAGGAGTAGGAAAGGAAGAAGAAGGGGAGAAGGAAGGAGAGGGGCGCCTCCCACCCAATCCTAGTCCAACTAGGATTCCCTTGGGGGGCGCGGCCAGCCCTAGTGGGTTGCCTCTCTCTTTCCCTCATGGCCCACTATGGCCCAATACACCCCCGGGGGGTTCCGGTAACCCCTCCCGCACTCCGGTTTTCTCCGAAATCACTCGGAACACTTCCGGTGTCCGAATATAGCCGTCCAATATATTAATCTTTATGTCTCGGACATTCTGAGACTCCTCTTCATGTCTGTCATCACATACGGGACTCCGAACTACCTTCGGTACATCAAAACTCATAAAATCATAATACTGATCGTCACCGAACGTTAAGCGTGCGGACCCTACGGGTTCGAGAACTATGTAGACATGAACGAGACTCATCTCTGGTCAATAACCAATAGCGGAACCTGGACGCTCATATTGGTTCCTACATATTCTACGAAGATCTTTATCGGTTAAATCGCATAACAAACATACGTTGTTCCCTTTGTCATCGGTATGTTACTTGCCCGAGATTTGATCGTCGGTATCATCATACCTAGTTCAATCTCGTTACCGACAAGTTTCTTTACTCGTTCCGTAATACATCATCTCGTTACTAACTCATTAGTCATTTGCTTGCAAGGCTTATTATGATGTGTATTACCGAGAGGGCCCAGAGATACCTCTCCGACACTCGGAGTGACAAATCCTATTCTCGATCTATGCCAACACCACAAACACCTTCGGAGACACCTGTAGAGCATCTTTATAATCACCCAGTTACGTTGTGATGTTTGATAGCACACAAGGTGTTCCTCCGGTATTCGGGACTTGCATAATCTCATAGTCATAGGAACATGTATAAGTCATGAAGAAAGCAATAGAAGTAAAACTAAACGATCAAGTTGCTAAGCTAACGGATGGGTCTTGTCCATCACATCATTCTCCTAATGATGTGATCCCGTTGATCAAATGAAAAATCATGTCTATGGCTAGGAAACATAACCATCTTTGATCAATGAGCTAGTCTAGTAGAGTCATACTAGGGACACTCTGTTTTGTCTATGTATTCAAACATGTACTAAGTTTCCGATTAATACAATTCTAGCATGAATAATAAACATTTATCATGATGTAAGGAAATACAAATAACAACTTTATTATTGCCTCTAGGGCATATTTCCTTCACTTTCTTGGACCGAAAGCAATCCAGAAGACCTGGAGTCGAAGTCTGGAACTCCACGAGGAAACCATGAGGCAGGAGGGCGTGCCCGGGGGGGGGGAGGCGCCCCCCCCCTCGTGGGCCCCTCGTAGCTCCACCGACGTACTTCTTTCGCCTACATATACTCTTATACCCTAGAAACATCAGGGTGAGACACGAAACCACTTTTCCACCGTCGCAACCTTCTGTACCCGTGAGATCCCATCTTGGGTCCTTTTCGGGCGATCTGCCGGAGGGGGAATCGATCATGAAGGGCTTCTACATCAAAAACATTGCCTCTCCGATAAAGCGTGAGTATTTTACCACAGACCTTTGGGTCCATAGTTATTAGCTAGATGGCTTCTTCTCTCTCTTTGATTCTCAATACAAAATTCTCCTTGATGTTCTTGGAGATCTATTCGATGTAATACTCGTTTGTGGTGTGTTTGCCGAGATCCGATGAATTGTGGATTTATGAACAAGATTATCTATGAATATTATTTGGTTCTTATCTAAATTCTTATATGCATGATTTGATATCTTTGCAAGTCTCTTCGAATAATAGGTTTAGTTTGGCCTACTAGATTGATCTTTCTTGCAATGGGAGAAGTGCTTAGCTTTGGGTTCAATCTTGCGGTGTCCTTTCCCAGTGACAGTAGGGGCAGCAAGACACGTATTGTATTGTTGCCATCGAGGATATAAAGATGGGGATTATATCATATTGCTTGAGTTTATCTCTCTACATCATGTCATCTTGCTTAATGTGTTACTCCGTTCTTATGAACTTAATACTATAGATGCATGCTGGATAGCAGTCGATTTGTGGAGTAATAGTAGTAGATGCAGAATCGTTTCGGTCTACTTGACACGGACATGATGCTTATATTCATGATTATTGCCTTAGATATCTTCATAACTATGTGTTTTTCTATCAATTGCTCGGCAGTAATTTGTTCACCCACCGTAATACATGCTATCTTGAGAGAAGCCACTAGTGAAACCTGTGGGTCCCGGGTCTCTTTCCTATTATATTACATTTCTTTTATTTACATCGCATCTCGTTTACTATTTTGCAATCTTTACTTTCCAATCTATACAACAAAAATACAAAAAATATTTACTTTACTATCTCTATTAGATCTCACTTTTGCGAGTGACCATGAAGGGATTGACAACCCTTTTATCGCATTGGTTGCAAGGTTCTTGATTGTTTGTGTAGGTACTAGGTGACTTGTGTGTTGTCTCCTACTGGATTGATACCTTGGTTCTCAAAACTGAGGGAAATACTAATGCTACTTTGCTGCATCACCCTTTCCTCTTCAAGGGAAAACCAATGCATGCTCGAGAGGTAGCAGGTAACAACATTGGTCTCTGATCCGTATGGGATTGTAGACCATAGTCATCCCATGATCATATCACAACCACTCTAGATCCTTGTCAATACATCAGCGCTCCTATCTCTATTGTTGCTTGGATCAATCACATGCAATGTTTTGCGGGAAAGCATGCTACAAAACTATGCCCTTGCGATAAGATTTTTCTAGAGTGTCTCGGTGTGACTACTCACCTCTGAACGTCTACTTTTGTGACTTCTCCAACTTCGTATTGATGAGTGTTGTAAGTGCATCTAGTGCCCCTTAGTGATTTTGGTGTATTGAAGACTTATAGGTTAAGGGACTAATGTGTTTGTGAGTGTACACATGTCTTATAAGTCTCTGAGGAGTTTGATATCTACAAAGAAAGTCGACCCCTAAAAATGTATGTCTTTAGTTGAAGACTTTGGTTTTCTTGAAGACTTTGAAAATGAGGAAATTGGTGCGACCTTGAAGACTTGGATATTCATGCAAGGATTATGAAGCGTGAAGACTTTTGTTTTCGTAGTTTCATTTTCTCTATCTTGAGTCATAGGAAACGTCGTACTGTTAAACGGGGTCGAGGCAAAACTAAGGAAACATATTTCCAAGTGATGCTCAACTCAACGCCTACACTACCCAATCCCTTCGAGTGAAGCCATTGGAAATCTCATACAGTTCAGACAATTTCTTCAATGACAGAGACGAAGTTCTCCTGTTCTCTGAGGAATTTATTCTGACTGAGGAGTTAGCAATTCACCAGTGCGGATTGCCTACAAGTGAGGAACATGATACCCCTGAGGAATTTGAGAGCTCAAATTTCCGACCGTTGCTGTGCTATGCGCCAACTGTCCCAAATATTCTATCCACCTAACGGTCATATCATTTAAGGGCATTTATGTCTTATCATGTCGGGCTGCTCCCTATGCTATAAATAGCCACCCCCTACAATCACTAGTTGGTTGGGTGCTCTGAGAGAAACTGACACTTGTCATTATAGCAACCCATCCTTCGAGGACTTTGAGAGAAAATCATCAAGTGAGGAAAAACCAAAAACCCAACACCTGAAACCCCAAAGTGATTGAGCATCACTGAAGAGACTGTTCCTGTGTGGAACTGACACCTGTTACCTTTGAAGACTGTGATCTTCCAGACGGTTAAGCGTCAGTGGAGCATCCAAGAGAAATTGTGGATCGCCGAGTGACCAAGTCTGTGAAGGTTTGGAAGTCACCTGTGAAGACTTACCGCGAGTTATTGGGTGAGGTCTGTGTGACCTTATGATGTCTACTACACAACGTCTTCTTGTAGACGTTGTTGGGCCTCCAAGTGCAGAGGTTTGTAGGACAGTAGCAAATTTCCCTCAAGTGGATGACCTAAGGATTATCAATCCGTGGGAGGCGTAGGATGAAGATGGTCTCTCTCAAACAACCCTGCAACCAAATAACAAAGAGTCTCTTGTATCCCCAACACACCCAATATAATGGTAAATTGTATAGGTGCACTAGTTCGGCGAAGAGATGGTGATACAAGTGCAATATGGATGGTAGATATAGGTTTTTGTAATATTTAAATATAAAAACATCAAGGTAACTAAAGATAAAAGTGAGCATAAACGGTGTTGCAATGATAGTAAACAAGGCCTAGGGTTCATACTTTCACTAGTGCAAGTTCTCTCAACAATAATAACATAACTGGATCATATAACTATCCTTCAACATGCAACAAAGAGTCACTCCAAAGTAACTAATAGCGGAGAACAAACAAAGAGATTATGGTAGGGTACGAAACCACCTCAAAGTTATTCTTTCTGCTCGATCTATTCAAGAGTCTGTAGTAAAATAACACAAAGCTATTCTTTTCGTTCAATCTATCATAGAGTCTGTACTAGAATAACACCTTAAGACACAAATCAACCAAAACCCTAATGTCACCTAGATACTCCATTGTCACCTCAAGTATCCGTGGGTATGATTATACGATATGCATCACACAATCTCAGATTCATCTATTCAACCAACACAAAGTATTTCAAAGAGTGCCCCAAAGTTTCTACCGGAGAGTCAAGACGAAAATGTGTGCCAACCCCTATGCATAGATTCCCAAGGTCACGGAACCCGCAAGTTGATCACCAAAACATACATCAAGTGAATCAATAGAATACCCCATTGTCACCACAGGTATCCCACGCAAGACATACATCAAGTGTTCTCAAATTCTTAAAGACTCAATCCGATAAGATAACTTCAAAGGGAAAACTCAATCCATTACAAGAGAGTAGAGAGGGAGAAGCATCATAAGATCCAACTATAATAGCAAAGCTCGCGATACATCAAGATCGTGCCATCTCAAGAACACGAGAGAGAGAGAGAGAGATCAAACACATAGCTACTGGCACATACCCTCAGCACCGAGGGTGGACTACTCCTCCCTCGTCATGGAGAGCGCCGGGATGATAAAGATGGCCACCGAAGAGGGATCCCTCCCCTTAGGCGGGGTGCTAGAACGGGTCTAGATTGGTTTTCGGTGGCAACAGAGGCTTTCGGTGGCGGAACTCCCGATCTAGGTTATTTTTCGGAGGTTTCAGTATATATAGGAGGTGTTGGAGTCGGGGCAAGTAAAGGGGGTCTACGGGCTGTCCACGAGGCAGGGGGCGCGCCCAGTAGGGGGGGCGCCCCCTACCCTCGTGGGCAGCCCATGCATCTTCTCGTCCTCCTCCGGTACTCCGTGGGCTTCTTCTGGTCCAAAAATCACCTCCGCTGAATTTCAGGTCAATTGGGCTCCGTTTGATATTCTTTTTCTGCGAAACCCTAAAACGGGAGAAAAACAGAAACTGGCACTGCGCTTTGAGTTAATAGGCTAGTCCCAAAAATCATATAAAAGTGTATATAAAAGCCCATAAAACATCCTAGAAGGATAATATAATAGCATGGAACAATCAAAAATTATAGATACATTGGAGACGTATCACCTTAGCTCAAGGGGAATACGGTGAGGACTTGGTGTCTTGGATTGTATGTCCAGGACTGGGTGTCTGGGACTGTGTGTCCTCGGGTTTAAATACCTAGCCGTCCTAACCAGACATACAACTGTCACAACAGTTGGAACTCGTCTAACAAATCATTGTCTTCACCAAGCTTATTGGTTCTATTTCCTCAACCCTTCCATTTACTCATTCATGTGTTGATGAACTTGATCTGTACTTTTTGAAGACTTTGACTGAACACTTTCTCAATTTCCTCAACCCAATTTCTTCAGTCCTCGGTCTTCAGCCTGCTTATTCTGTTTACATGCTACTTGTACTCTGTGTTTGCTTTTATTTCATCATGATGACTATGCTACTGTTTTGTTGTGCATGCACTTGAGTATCTATTCCGCTGCTAAGTAGTTCGTTGCTTAGGAAATTCCTCAGCTAGAATTTCCTCTCTGACGAATTTGTAAAAATCGCCTATTCACCCCCCCTCTAGTCGATATAACACACTTTCAAGTGGAAACGACGATGCCACGAAGGTCGCCCTTGCTGCCACGACCTTGATCTTCCGGACTGGAGGGTATGAACTCATAACCTTCATATAAATATCACGGTTCACATGTTTCCAATACTTCGGGATATTTATAGATATGCATGTTCTATGTCTAGTACGCACTCATATGATTAGATCATGATATGTCTCAATCTTGCTAGCAGCATTGTCATGTTTTCACATGGATTACATTAATCATAGTATTGCTAATATATTGTAGTGTCTCGGGAGCAATACTATGCATATCTATCATCCTCTGTTAGCCTCCGCATAATATCGACCCCAAGATGGCACATTAACACAACATACACATGGAAATGTGCACACCATGTGGGTGGAACGGTTGGTATCACAACACATTTCACAGAAGAACCCACAACATATATACAACAACCCTATAGACTCAAATTTAATGGATGAATACAACAAGGGTCTTTAGACCAAGATACAACTCACGTAAGCAAATTATACCTTAGACACTAATTTTAGCAAAATTGCCTTAAGAAGGCTTTAAAGAAAAGCAAGGGGTGTGCATTTCCCTTCCGAGACTACTGTTTGTGGGATAACCGGCTAAGGTTGTCCATTAACAAACCTTTCCCGAAATGCTACCATATGATTTGTAGCAATTCCAAGGGGAGAGTAAATTAAGCAAGGTTGGTACACAATTTTACTTACAATACTTACACTAGGTCTATCTATTTTTTCATCATTCTCAAATAAATGGGTATGTTTGGGTTAAGCGGCAGGAAAATATCATGCATTCTGTAGAGAGATACTAGCACTTGCACCTATCAAGGATAAAAAAGCGCATAAGGAAAAAATATCACATATGAACCATCTAATGCTGCCATCAAAGGTTATACTACCTCACATTATTCTTCGCATCCACGAAGAATAATCACCAAGGGACTCACACGATCGGCAAGCTTTATTTGTTAAGGTTGAAGTTGTTAAATCTACCAACTAACAAAATTAAGGTTGGGTAAGTTTTGGCAATTAGGGTTGAAGTTGTTCTATGAACCTGGATCAATCACCAAGTCGTCCATAACCGCGAACATGGATATTCAAATAAATTTATCTCTGTAGGGGTGCACCAATATATCCATACACATTTGATCGTCCCTAAAAGGCCATCTAAGCACATTTTATAGCATATACTGGCGGGGTCTAACTACAACAACTTCCTTCATGCTACATCCAAGTCAAGGAAGTCACCTGACTGAGTTTGTGCTTTTTTGTGAAAAGGATCATATATATTATAGCGATTCATCGGAAGTACAAATCACCTCAAACATAATAAAAATTACATCAATGTCCATGAACCACCGAACGACCATTGCCGCCGACACGCCGTTGTCGTTGCTCCCATACCGGAGCCGGCCTGACCTTGTCGATGACGGCCGGGAAGTCTTCGTGCACATGCACTAAGGACCAGGGCCCTCGAGCCGCAATCGTCACCTTTGAATCCTTGAATCGATCTGAAAAACCTGATACCAAATATCGCCGTCGCATACACAAGGTGAGAAATCCTAACCTCATCGCCCCCAAAGAGCTGGGAGGAATCTACGCCAGAGCTCCGGCTAATCCATCCGAATAGACGAAATTGAGGAGGATTCGAGCCCGTAAGATTGACTTGAAGAAGGAGCGCCGCCATCCGTCCAAACGCCTCCCCTCCAAGGACTAAAACCCTACGTATCTACTAGTGGGAGTCGTAATCTAATCGACGGAACCAATCCAATCTTTGATGATCGGGTGCCATGCTGATACGTCCAAAACGTATCTATAATTTCTGCTTGCTCCATGCCACTTTTGGGTGATATTGCTATGATATTCATACACTTCCATACACTTTTGATCATATTTGGACTAACCTACTAATCCAGTGCACCCCGGTGCCAGTTTCTGTTTTCGGCTATTTTTGTATTTCAGGTTTTCACGTTACGAGAACTGCCAGGAAAAATCCAGAAAAATCATATAAAAAAATCAGCGTTCCAGAACCTACCTTGCGCCCGAAGGGCAGCCGGGGGGGCACCAGGGCTCCAGGCGCCCTGGCGGCGCCCCCCCTGGGCCGCGCCAGGGGGGCGCCTGGGCCCCCCGAAGCCCGTCTGGTGCCCTCCTTCGGCATATATTTAGAGCGTCATTCGAAACCCTCGGGACGGGAACTCTTTTTCGCGATCTCATCTCTGTTCCACCGCCGCCGCCACTTTCAAGATCGGGAGCACCAGGAGAACTCTTCCCTGCACCCTGCCGGAGGGGAGGATCACCACCGGGAGCCTCTCCACCACCATGGACGCCTCCCGGATGAGTTGTGAGTAGTCTCCCTTGGACCATGAGTCCATGACCAGTAGCTATGTGATGTTCTCCTCCCGTTCTTGTGCTTCACTAATTAGTCCTCGTGAGCTGCCCTACATGATCGAGGCACATACGTAATCCTTATGCTGTTGCTATGATGAGTTTGCTGGGATCCGATGGATTATGAGATTATGTTCAGATTGATCTTGAGTAATATATTTGATCTACCTATTTTATATTTATGTTCATAAGTAATTCTTGCATGTTCTCCGTTGTTATTTATTGCTTTGGCCAAGTAATACGTAGTGACTCCAAGAGGGAACGTTATGCTCGATTGTGGGTTCATGCCCCTCGATGACTAGCTTGAGTGACAGAAACATGAGTCTAGGGGATGTGCTGTTGCCACAAGGGGGAAAACAACGGTGCTTGTGCCCGCGGGTGCAAGGATTGTTTACTTTACGCAAAGTTCTTTTAATGCAGTTGTCTGTTGCATTGAGTTTACACTATGGGTGGGACTCGCAACTTAATACCAGCGAGATGTTCTGGATAGATATCTCAAGGTGGATCATTAGTAGTAGATATTGATGGATTTCGGTCTACTTACTTTGGCGTACCGCCCATGCTTTGAACCTCAACCTTTCTTGCAATGTAGTCAGCATTGGTTTGCGTTCGTGGTCCTGTCAATTGCCCAGCTGTAATTTGTTTACCTCACATAGCTGTTTTATCGTCTTTTGGGAGAGAGACATCACTAGTGAACATCATGAGACTCCGGTCCATATTACCATCATTGATCACATACACTATTTACTTTTCCGCTATTTACTTACTATTGCAAAACACTATCTATCACTACTATCATATTGCTTTTAACCCTTTGTGAACTACAAGGCCGGAGAGATTGACAACCTCTCTGTACTCGTTGGGAGCAAAGTTATTTGTATCTGTGTGCAGGTCCACGTTGATTGCTAATTGCGCCGTTAGCAGTTGACACCTACCTGTTGAACCTAGGAGTCTCTGGGGATTCAATCCTTGGCATCTTTGCTAGGGGAAAACACTTCTACTTACTGCATCTTACACCTTCCACTTGGGGTAACCAACGAGGGGTTCGAGGCCCATCACTACCAGGCACCCGAAGCACAGCCAGAGGGGGACCACCAGGGCCCCAGGCGCCCTGGTGGCGCGCCCCCCCCTGGGCCGCGCCGGGGGGGGGGGGGCGCCTGGGCCCCCCGAGCCTCGTCTGACGCCCCCCTTTGGCATATATTTAAAGCGTCTCCCGAAACCCTCGAGACGGGAACTCTTTTTCGCGATCTCATCTCTGTTCCGCCGCCGCCGCCGCTTCCAAGATCGGGAGCACCAGGAGAACTCTTCCCGGCACCCTGCCGGAGGGGAGGATCACCACCGGGAGCTTCTCCACCACCATGGACGCCTCCCGGATGAGTTGTGAGTAGTCTCCCTTGGACCATGAGTCCATGACCAGTAGCTATGTGATGTTCTCCTCCCCTTCTTGTGCTTCACTAATTAGTCCTCGTGAGCTGCCCTACATGATCGAGGCACATATGTAATCCTTATGCTGTTGCTATGATGAGTTTGCTGGGATCCGATGGATTATGAGATTATGTTCAGATTGATCTTGAGTAATATATTTGATCTACCTCTTTTATATTTATGTTCATAAGTAATTCTTGCATGTTCTCCGTTGTTATTTATTGCTTTGGCCAAGTAATACGTAGTGACTCCAAGAGGGAACATTATGCTCGATTGTGGGTTCATGCCCCTCGATGACTAGCTTGAGTGACAGAAACATGAGTCTAGGGGATGTGTTGTTGCCACAAGGGGGAAAACAACGGTGCTTGTGCCCGTGGGTGCAAGGATTGTTTACTTTACGCAAAGTTCTTTTAATGCAGTTGTCTGTTGCTTTGAGTTTACACTATGGGTGGGACTCGCAACTTAATACCAGCGAGATGTTCTGGATAGATATCTCAAGGTGGATGATTAGTAGTAGATATTGATGGATTTCGGTCTACTTACTTTGGCGTACCGCCCATGCTTTGAACCTCAACCTTTCTTGCAATGTAATCAGCATTGGTTTGCGTTCGTGGTCCTGTCAATTGCCCAGCTGTAATTCGTTTACCTCACATAGCTGTTTTATCGTCTTTTGGGAGAGAGACATCACTAGTGAACATCATGAGACTCCGGTCCATATTACCATCATTGATCACATCCGCTATTTACTTTTCGCTATTATTTACTATTGCAAACATTATCTATCACTACTATCATTTGCGTTTAATCCTTTGTGAACTACAAGGCCGGAGGGATTGACAACCTCTCTGTACTCGTTGGGAGCAAAGTTATTTGTATCTGTGTGCAGGTCCACGTTGATTGCTAATCCGCGTCGTTAGCAGTTGACACCTACTTGTTGAACCTAGGAGTCTTTGGGGATTCGATCCTTGGCATCTTTGCTAAGGGAAAACACTTCCACAACACTGCATCTTTCACCTTCCACTTGGGGTAACCAACGAGGGGTTAGAGGCCCATCAAGGAGTATTTTCTGGCGCCATTGCCGGGGACTCCACTCTTCAGGATAGGGGAGTTGCACGCTATCTTTTACCTTTGCTTTTTAGTCTTGTTAGTTTACCTTTCAGTTTTCTTCATGTATTTCACTAGTTATGCTTATGGGCAACCTTGCTATTGGATCGTTGCTTGCGGGAAGACGCCCCGCACCTGTGGTGGTTGCTCCTCCCCTACTGAAATTGTGCCCTATAAAATACCAGCTGGTATTATCAATTATATCTTGGCTAATCGTTATGCAGGAGACAGACATCCCGGTGAACACTTGCTATATCTGTCACAACTATGTTCATTATTTAAGCTTGCAGGTGTATCAAGGGAGTTTGTCATGAGGAAATTGTTCGCCGTATCACTTATAGATAAAGCTTCAGATTGGTATAAGCTTCTCGATAACTCGCACTTGCTTGATTGGCAAGAGCTTATGTCTCTCTTTTATAATAAGTTTTATCCTCTTCATGATGCTTATGTGGAGAGTAAGAGTACCTTTTTGCGTGTGGATCATGGTAACAATGCTTTATGTGATGCTTATATTGTTGAGTTCATCCATGATGCCACTGAAATTTATAATGAGAGAGGGAGACGTGGTTCTAAATATCTTAATAATATCAAGTTCCCTCTCTTTATGTTGAAGGTTTTGAAGCTGCACTTGTTTTCTCTTCCTATGCTTATTGCTTTATGCTTCAATAATTTATTTCTTTACAAGATTCCAATGCATAGGAAGAGGGGTAGACTTAAATATGATTTATATGTGCTTCTTGATGCTCTCTTTTGTTCTTCAACTCTTATTCCTACGTGAGCATCATTTTTGCATTATGCCTAGCTTAAAGGCATAAAAGAAAGCGCTTTTGGGAGGCAGCCCACATGAATAATTTTTTATATTTTGCTTTTGTTGTGTCTTGATGTTGTTTACTACAGTAGCATCATCATTGTATCTTTGCTTTTCATATTTGTGCCAAGTATAGCCTCTGATTGCTAGAAAGTTCAAAAGTTGTGAGGTGCTGTCCAGGAAACAGATTCTGTCCTTGGATAGAAAAATTCGTATAAAATCACCAGATCATCTTTTTGGTCTGAATTTTTTCGACAGCATTCTCTATATAATTTTCTTTCGTGCGTCTGTTCTGAGTTTTTTGATTTGAGTTGCAGAAGTGCCCCGAACAAATCAATTACTACCTGCTGTTCTGTTTTTCACAGATTCTGTCCTGTTTGGCCTTTCCTTCATTTTGCAAATCAAGAGCTTGCCTTTTCTTTGCAAAAACCTTTTGGCAATCTTGAGAAACAGTAGAACTTCAAGAATATCTTTATTTCCAGCAAGGTATAATTATTTTATTAAGGGTACTAACCTCGCTAATCAGATTATGATGAGTTATGTATGAAGGGAGTTTTCAAGTGTGCGAGGGAAGATGAGAAAAAGATTCAGGAGTGTCAAGCGCTCAAGCTTGGGGATGCCCCCGTGCACCCCCAAGAAATATTCAAGGAGACTCAAGCGTCTAAGCTTGGGGATGCCCCCGTGCATCCCCTTCTCCATCAACATTATCAGTTCGTCTTTCGTTTCGCTATATTTTTATCACTTCATGTGTTAAGTGCTATGCTTGGAGCGTCTTGCTTTTAGTTTTCTTTTTCGTTTTTCATAACGAGTCGGAACTCAGCATTCCTTTATGTGGGAGAGAAACACGCTCTACTTCTACCTAGAACATAACATAGAATTTTCATGCCTATCTTTGCTGTGTGTGTTCTTTGTCTTTTAATAGCTACTATCATGCTCTGCTCTTAGTATTCATGCTTATCTTTTCAAAGAGCTTTTGTTTAGTTGGTTGCTTGAACTCTCTTTAATTATCATGCTCACCTTATTAAGAGAGTTTGCTTCCGTTGCATTGGTTAATATGTCTATGATAAAGATGCTACATGCATAATGGTGCTTAGTAGTTCAGGTTTTCTTATGGTTAGTCTCAAATAGCTAGGGGATTCCCAATGTGTTATTGGAATACCAACTTGATTTGTTTGCCGATGATGTAGTATGGTTTAGTAATATCTTCCTTCGAGAATTTATTTTGATTGACTTGGCGTATGCTCACACATATTTAAGACTGTAAAGAAAGTCTGTCAAGCCTTGATGATCTTTTATTTCTGAATAGCGATATAACTACCATGCCAGATTCAATATTGCTTTGTTGCTCTGCATGATTATGACCGTCATTGCTCTCTTAGTTGGTCGCTCCTAGTCTTTTGCTAACCTCCACCTGTACTAAGCAGACTAACCTTGCAATACATAGCTCATGGGAAAGTAGCTTAAAAACTATTGTGGTAAAGAATATGTTGCTTATGTATCTTATTTCTTATAAGTTGCTTGCTGAGCGGTAACCATGTTTCTGGGGACGCCATCAACTGTCACACTTTGGTTGAATATCATGTGAGTTGCTATGCATGTTCGTCTTGTCTGAAGTAAGGGTGATTTGTCGTGGGTTGAATGAGTATGCATATTGTTAGAGAAGAACATTGGGCCGCCAACCAAAGCCATGTATCATGGTGGAAGTTTTAGCTTGGACATTAATCCTCAATCTCTTATGAGAATATACTTATGCATTAAAGAGGAGTCCATCATCTATTTTCTATGTTGTCCCGGTATGGATGTCCTCAAGTTGAGATCTATCAAAAACGAGAAATCAAATGCGATTTATCTCCTTGGACCTTTGTACAGGTGGCATAGAGGTACCCCTTTGTGACACTAGGTTAAAACATATGTAATGCAATGATAACCCATGGAAATCCGAGCTAATTAGGACAAGGTGCGAGCACTATTGGTATTCGATGCATGAGGCTTGCAACTTATAGGATGTCTTATGCATGACACATATGAAGTACTACTACCGTTGACAAAATTGCTTCTATGTTTTAAAAATAAAAAGCTCTAGCACATAACCATTCTTTTACTTTTCTGTTGAGTCTCCACCTTCTTTTAAAAGCACCAACTACTGAGAGCATGATTGTCATTCTGAGTGTAATGTGCATTGTCCCAAAGTAGCATTGTCTTTTGCATGATTGTGATATCGTTTATTTTGAAATCATTGTATCTAGTCATCACTTAAACCTTGAAGGTGCCCCTGCATTTACGTTTTGCTTCACTAAAGGGGTCAAGCTAGATATCACTTTATCATATTTGCACATCATGTTCATTACAAATCTTTTTGATGTTTCAATGTCATGTTGTAAAACTTTCAGTCATTTGTGATTTTCTCATGATACAACTTAATTACTATAGAATCATTGTCTCAGTAAGCTTTTGTCATATGACTATGAGAAAGTCCTATATGGTTAATAGCATGTCACCACAGAAATTATTCTTGTTATCATTTACCTACTCGAGGACGAGCAGGAATTAAGCTTGGGGATGTTGATACGTCCAAAACGTATCTATAATTTCTGCTTGCTCCATGCCACTTTTGGGTGATATTGCTATGATATTCATACACTTCCATACACTTTTGATCATATTTGGACTAACCTACTAATCCAGTGCACCCCGGTGCCAGTTTCTGTTTTCGGCTGTTTTTGTATTTCAGGTTTTCACGTTACGAGAACTGCCAGGAAAAATCCAGAAAAATCATATAAAAAATCAGCGTTCCAGAACCTACCTTGCGCCCGAAGGGCAGCCGGGGGGGGCACATGGGCTCCAGGCGCCCTGGCGGCACGCCCCCCTGGGCCGCGCCCGGGGGGGGGGGGGCGCCTGGGCCCCCCAAAGCCCGTCTGGTGCCCTCCTTCGGCATATATTTAGAGCGTCCTTCGAAACCCTCGGGACGGGAACTCTTTTTCGCGATCTCATCTCTGTTCCGCCGCCGCCGCCGCTTCCAAGATCGGGAGCACCAGGAGAACTCTTCCCGGCACCCTGCCGGAGGGGAGGATCACCACCGGGAGCCTCTCCACCACCTTGGAAGCCTCCCGGATGAGTTGTGAGTAGTCTCCCTTGGACCATGAGTCCATGACCAGTAGCTATGTGATGTTCTCCTCCCGTTCTTGTGCTTCACTAATTAGTCCTCGTGAGCTGCCCTACATGATCGAGGCACATATGTAATCCTTATGCTGTTGCTATGATGAGTTTGCTGGGATCCGATGGATTATGAGATTATGTTCAGATTGATCTTGAGTAATATATTTGATCTACCTCTTTTATATTTATGTTCATAAGTAATTCTTGCATGTTCTTCGTTGTTATTTATTGCTTTGGCCAAGTAATACGTAGTGACTCCAAGAGGGAACGTTATGCTCGATTGTGGGTTCATGCCCCTCGATGACTAGATTGAGTGACAGAAACATGAGTCTAGGGGATGTGATGTTGCCACAAGGGGGAAAACAACGGTGCTTGTGCCCGCGGGTGCAAGGATTGTTTACTTTACGCAAAGTTCTTTTAATGCAGTTGTTTGTTGCATTGAGTTTACACTATGGGTGGGACTCGCAGCGAGATGTTCTGGATAGATATCTCAAGATGGATGATTAGTAGTAGATATTGATGGATTTCGGTCTACTTACTTTGGCGTACCGCCCATGCTTTGAACCTCAACCTTTCTTGCAATGTAATCAGCATTGGTTTGCGTTCGTGGTCCTGTCAATTGCCCAGCTGTAATTCGTTTACCTCACATAGCTGTTTTATCGTCTTTTGGGAGAGAGACATCACTAGTGAACATCATGAGACTCCGGTCCATATTACCATCATTGATCACATCCGCTATTATTTACTATTGCAAACATTATCTATCACTACTATCATTTGCGTTTAATCCTTTGTGAACTACAAGGCCGGAGGGATTGACAACCTCTCTGTACTCGTTGGGAGCAAAGTTATTTGTATCTGTGTGCAGGTCCACGTTGATTGCTAATCCGCGCCGTTAGCAGTTGACACCTACTTGTTGAACCTAGGAGTCTCTGGGGATTCGATCCTTGGCATCTTTGCTAAGGGAAAACACTTCCACAACACTGCATCTTTCACCTTCCACTTGGGGTAACCAACGAGGGGTTAGAGGCCCATCACATGCCCCGGGGAGAGGAAATTAAAAATGCTTTATTAATTAAAGGCTATCGAATGGATTTTTTATATTTAAAAAAACGAGACCAGCCAGGACTAGCACTTGGCGGCATATTTTTATAAGAGAAAAATCTCTAAGCACCCCCTCGGCCGAGCTGGGACTCGAACTAGGGTGGGCAGCATGCAGTCCCGCAAGTCTAACCAACAGGCCGACGTCTTGTTCTTGTTTTTTTATATTTGGAGCACCAAATAGACTCCTGATTGGATGAAATTTTAAATGCGACATCTCTATACTATGACAAGGCCACGCAAAAATATCAACCATTTGGACTTTGCTTAATATGTATTTAGAAAATAATTACATGTAATTAAATAAATGGGTTTGAACTAAGAGTGATAACTAGGGCTTTGCTAAAATTGTGAAGTAATTTGTGTGGCTCCAAAATATCACAATAATCCGGGCACAAGGTTTGGGGTGAGTCCCGGTGTAGAACATCAAAATGGAGAAGGGTTTACTGGGACACAATTTAACAATGTGGCGAAGTAAAATATCCAAAATGATTTATTTAATGAATTCAATATGATGCTTATGCAATGATGATGCAAAATAAAATAACAATTAATTTTTGATTTTGGGTAAACCCCATTGGTTGGTACATATATTGACATGAAGGCGGGCAAGCCATGTTAAGTGTAATGCACTAACCAACACAACCAAAAGTCTGAACTGATGAAAATGGTTTGGCAATCCAGATACACACTTCAAAAAACCCTTTCACACGTGCCGCGGAAAGTGAGGTATGAATCAAGAGGCCTATATAGATGGACAAAGGGGCAGTGGGTATATCAGTAATTTTTAGATAAATTGCGAAAGCCGGGACTTGAACTCAAGACCTTGTACTTTGATACCATGTTAAAGGCACTAGCCAACGCAGCCAAAGGTTCTAACAGATGGAAAGGTCTAGGCAATCAGCATATACATAAAGCTGGTACTCTTTCTCATGTTGTTAGATTGGAGCTCATTAAACTTGTCTTGTCCTCTCTCCCTGTTTACTACATGTCAAACATTCTCTTTTCCAAATAGGTCATTGCAAAAATTAATGCTTTCATTCAAAAAAATTCGTGAACGAGGATCAAGGAGGATGACAGCTCTAAAAGCCTTTGTCGAAAGGACCGGAAAGATATTTGTACTACTCGGGAGGACTGGGTATAAGAAATCTCCTAGCAATGGATAATCGCTTAATTCCTGCATTAGCCTCGAGAATAGCAGAAGCCCCTTCCTCTCATCTTCATCTGGCCTTAAAGGCCAAATTTGCTGACTTAGACTGTCCAGGATTTTCCATAATACTCCCTCCATTTACTTACACAAAGTCATTATGAAAAATACACTTTGCATCTATACAAGGCCATCAATAATAATCGAGATAAAAGTAAATGATATTTTCTCGAACTAGCAACCTATTACTACTTGCATGCAGGCAGTCACAATGACGCTCCAATCAGCTTATATCCCTTCCTTGCATGTATGCGATGTATTAATGACCACTATAAAACAAAACAAAAGTAGTTTACAAAGCACGACATTAAATTTTATCTTGATGGATGTACAATGAGTTTGTGGTCGTGTACATAAAAATGAAGGGAGTATACAATGTTTCTGAGTTAAGTTTGAATGAAATTTGGCGCCTAATTCGCCTCCTCCTATCAAAAAGGTAAAATAGAAGGCTGTAAGGAAACGCTTTAAAGTGTATAAATTTAGCTTCCGAATTGAATAGATTTAAGAACACTTTAAAGTGTATAAATAATCTACAAATATCTATACATGTAAATGTTGGGGCCATTTGTATATTTGCAAAGCTTCATGAAAACAATAATCTGTGGATGCATGCATCTCCCTGATGCAGAGGCCCGAAGTCATCTCCTTTTCTGAAGAAAAAAATGAAAGCAGTCATTATCTTTAGTAGGATAGTAAAAGAAATAAGTGTTATTTGAAAGCCATATTTCGATGCGGACGTTTTTTGGGATGCTTCTAATAATCAACAAATGGCAAATGATCTTTCTTGTTTACATCTTATTTCATTTGAAACTTTCCACTCAGAAAAGAAAATTCATGTATCCAAATTATGAGAGAACAAATTGATATTATTTTCATGAAAAACTAAAACTAATTTGTTTGTACATTTTGTAAAAGAAAAAACTACATTCAAAACATATACTGTTCCGGAACATGCTTTCGGTGCACATAAATCTATTTCCCACGAACTAAAATTTTACACACAAAACATAATGATCATTGATACGATTGAGCAGATGATCACACTGACCTCGGAGGTCCAATCAGTAACTTTCATTCCATTCTCTCACAAACTCTCTCTCTCTCTAACTCTCTCTCTCTCTCTTCCTTAATATCTACCCATCTCTCCAATAAAGAACACAGATATCAAATTCCATCCCAAGCCAACATCCATCCCCCCTCCGCTTCTCCTCGCAACATATACCACGCACCTCACCATCTTTCGGTGGCCTGTCCCTAACCTCCTCACTTCCCCCTCTCCCTCTCCTTCCGGAACAGACACCTCCACAGGGTAAATCAGCAGGGAGGAAAAAGAAGGTAGCTCCGTCTAAAAGGAGCAGCAACAGCCGGCAGGCCGGAGAGGGAGGCGAGAAGGGCGGTGAGCAGCAGGAGGCGGCGGCGGCGCGCGGAGATAGCGGAGAAAGATCGTGCAAAAAGGGTACGTGCGTGCATACGTACGTAGGCAGCCATCCACCGCCGGCGTCGGATCCGATAACTTCTCCTCCTTTCTTTTATCCACCCGGTCCATCTCTCTCCCCTTGCTTTTTGTGGTCTCTTCCTTTCTCTTCTTGGTCCCAGTTAACTACGCTTCCGGCCATTGATCCAAGAAAGGCACATGCCCAGAGTTTTCCTGGCATTTCTGCTCAAAAGGAAACGAATTCTGCTCTGATTTCTGCCCATGTATCTGTTTCCTTCTAATATATGGGAGATGCGAGTGCATATTTGGTATATTTTCCTGTGCTTTTTAGGCATCGTTCGTTTTCCATGGAGTATTTGGCAAGAGAATAAAATCACCGATTCTTTCTGCTTATACGCTGCTTCCTCGGTTCTATACTTGCATCTATCTTCCTGATAACGTAAAGATTTCATGGAAGAACTCACGAGAGCCTGCTTCTCACCTTTCGTGCTTTCCTTTTCTTTCAGTAGGCGCGAAGGATGGCCTCGTCGTCGGCGTCTTCGTTGCCGGCGCCGGGCGGATCGGTGATCACCTTGGCCGCCTCATCGGCGGGGGGCAACGGCGCCGGCGGGGTGTGCGGCACGGGGTCGCCGTGCGCTGCGTGCAAGTTCCTCCGCCGCAAGTGCCAGCCTGACTGCGTGTTCGCGCCCTACTTCCCGCCGGACAACCCGCAGAAGTTCGTGCACGTGCACCGCGTCTTCGGCGCCAGCAACGTGACCAAGCTGCTGAACGAGCTCCACCCGTACCAGCGCGAGGACGCCGTGAACTCCCTCGCCTACGAGGCCGACATGCGCCTCCGCGACCCCGTCTACGGCTGCGTCGCCGTCATCTCCATCCTCCAGCGCAACCTCCGCCAGCTCCAGCAGGACCTCGCCCGCGCCAAGTACGAGCTCTCCAAATACCAGGTGAGGTTTCATTGCACCACGCTCGTCGATCTTCTTTACCATCGATCATCGATCATACATTTTGTTGGCGGTGTGTGACCGTGTGATTCTTGTTGCTTCAGGCGGCGGCGGGGCCGAACGGGTCGCAGGCGATGGCGGAGTTCATCGGCAGCGCGGTGCCGAACGGCGTGGCGAGCTTCATCAACGTCGGGCACTCCGTGGGCGGCGTCACGGGCTTCGGGCAAGACCAGCAGTTCGCCGCCGTGCAGATGCTGTCCAGGAGCTACGAGGCGGCCGAGCCCATCGCGAGGCTGGGGCTGAACGGCGGCTACGAGTTCGGCTACTCGGCGGCCGCGATGGCCGGCGCAGGGTCGGTGCCTGGTCTCGGCATGCTCGGCGGCTCGCCGTTCCTCAAGCCTGGCATCGCCGGCAGCGACGAGAGGGGCGGCGCCGGGCAGTAACCGATCGAGCGGCTGCCCTTTGTCAGGTCAGGTGCGGCATTAACTACACTCTTCTGGCCGGTCTTCCTCTTCCACTTCTGATCATGAATAAATCATCGCGGTTCTTTGGTTAGTTTACTGTGTGCAATGATGCGTTGGAACCCAGTTAATGTTGATGATTGGCTGCCCGATTTCTTTGTAGAGTAATGTTGATGATTCGTTACGTGTGCGCGCGCAGCCATTAATCAGGCCTCGGCGCACTGTTTAGCTTTTTACTCTGGTTATTATTGTTAGTGTCCATGCACACTCTTGTGGTGAACATATCTTCAGCATTTGGTTAGTAGGAGTGCATGCACGTCACGCGTGAATGGACGCAAAAAATATGGTGCTCTTGGTCGATCAATCTGGAAGCAAAAATATGTTGCATACTTGACCTCTTGATAGTGCTCCAGCATGCATGCTTAGTTTCAGCTTAGGTGCCATGCCTAGCTAAGTAGCTATAGCTAGTCGAGTACTACCATAACTAAGGTATTCTAAATGTCCAAGTCATGGCCTCATGGGTACTATCAGCAGGTAGAGCTATCTAGCTAGCCAGCTAGCAGCTACCACTGTGACCTAAACACCTCACCTGTGAGGAAAATTACTGATATTTCATGTCTACTATTGCGCGTGCATCTCTTTTTCAAATCAAGTGTAAATGGTACTAGGAAGTGCGACAAGAATGAGCTAAAATGTCACGAACAATGAATAATTAGCGTTGATCTTTCCGGTGTAGCTTCGAAGAAGAAGAAAACTGTTTGTACCAGTGATAAGCAGCTGATCATGAACAGTTTGGCGTTGATCTGCCGATACAGTTGCGTTGTGTTGTCATATTCAACAGTGATGCACTCCAATTTCAGCAGTTTGGGTATTAAGCTAGTCTTCTACTATAAGACAAAAAGCGGAAATAATACGTCCATTTTATTCTGTATTAACCTATCAAACGTTGACTACGTACAGTTGGGTAGTAACAGTTCCCTAGATTTCTAACAAGTAAAACAAGTATACTCCAGAATATAGTTATTCATACATCTAAAGCGAAGGAACTATCTTTGACCTCATTTTGATATTTGTCAATGTTTTATATATAGGTTGCTGATGAGGAAAAAGATTCACCATGTTGAAGACCTAGGTGGCTGTGCAACGACCTGAACTATTACCTATCTTGATCGCGCGAGTGTTAATTGATTTACTAGTCTACTATTTGGCATGAATGCATATGCGTTTACTTTGCTTCTTTCTCCTTTTTGTGTTTTGATGTACCGCTGCATCCATGCATGGTGTTTGTCCCTGACTTCTACCACTTGATCAGACCTCTCCCTTAATTATGTATAGAAATATGTGTGGTGGATCAAACGATCTAGTGCCGGTTTCTGAACGATTTGTTCCACTCACTTTGCATCCCCATAATATGCAAGGGTTCAATCAGTTGGGCCTCCTTTCGTTCACAGGATTGGAATATCATGGGAGTATGGAAATCATATGAGGTGAGATGACATGCATGTATCTCAATTCCTATATGAAAAAAGAGGTCATATTTGATTCATATGATGGAAACTTTTCATTATGTCCAAGCTGATGTTTTTTCTCTTCAAAATGTGAGGGACAAGGCTCCAAAGAAATTTCCAAAATAAGTTTACTACCTTTTAAAATTCCTACAAAAATTTTGTAAATCATAGTAGGCATTGGACTCGCAATGAAATCCGAGGAGAGTATTTGTTTCAAATTTGTACCAAATATATACAAAAATACATAAAAAGAAGGCATGCATGTAAGTAGTCAGTAGATCAGTAGGCAGGTTACTGGTTGAGCTAACCTCTTGCAGGTTATGCTGAATCTGTTTGAGATTACAGTAGATCAGTAGTAGTAGCTCTAGTAGTGTCTTGGGGTTGACTTCTGTGTGGCTGTGACCTAGGAAGGCTATACTTACATACGATTGGACATGGCATGCTATGGTAGCTAGGGCCTGCGGTGCATGCGCGCGCGCTTGTCTGTGGTGAAATATGCTGCATCATTGCATGAGATCCCCTGCAGGACTGGTCAGGTGGATGGATCGAACGATCAAGTAGTAGGAGTAGTAGTAGTAGACGACGTGAGTACCTAATAAAGCAAGCATTTACTCGTAGCTTCTCTTCAATTCCTGCGCTGCGACGCTGCTGCAGCTGGCTCGCTTTTGCTTGCGCCGGAGGCAAACTGCGCGCGCGTGGCCGGCCGGGGAAGAGGAACCGCTACTCGTAGGCTAGCTTTGTAGGGCTCTGGGAGTATAACTAGTGGCCGGCCGCTGCACTCTCTGCTCTCTCTCTCTCTCTGAAGAGATCCATGAGAGAAGATTTTCGCAGCCTACACCCGATCCCTAGGCTGTGAGGTGATGTGACGTGAGGTCAATGGGCGCCTGGAGAGGTCACATCGTGAGACGGAGCAGTGGTCAGTGTGGATGGCGATCTTCTCTCGCGGTGAATCCCTGAGAAGATCATGGTACTGAGCTAAGATGGCTACTCCTAACCGGTAGGTTTATTTGGGAAGATGTTCTACTTGCGTGCATGTGCATGCAGCTGGTAATTACTCCAACCGCGCACGCCGCGCTAGTGAGGCTAGATTCATATAGCTACAGTTATGATCACGCACAAAAGAGAACTAGCGTTGGTGTGTGCGGTGTGCTCCATGGCATGGCGGGATCGTGCGTCGTGGCATGCAGCGGTGAGCAGTGGAGGCCATGCCACACGCTACAAAGCTGGCTGGCGCTCGCTTGAGTCCTGCAGCTGATTACACCACTGTATGCTCCGTTGACCGGCGCCAGTTTGAGTGTACATGGCATTCGCTTTTCATCACCCCTCATCGTCCCACTGTTGTTTCCTTCTCTCTCCGGACGCAGCCCTCTGAATTTTGGGAGGTGGCCGTTCGATGAGGCAGAATGCATGTTGCAGGACCCCTAGCAGGACCGGGGAGGGAGAGAGAGAGAGATGGCAGCGTCGGGTCATCAGGCCTCCCAGAAATGCCGTTCGTTCTGCAGGAGACATTCAATGCCCATCTCCCCTGCATTCATGGCGGCACGTATACCAGCACAGTCGCGTTCCTGGGGCTCTAGCGACACGTAGCTGGTCTCCCGCACACGCTACCTACAGTGCCACCATTAGGTTATTGATTGAATCCATGCGGGCCGACGGTTGACACGTAAACCCAGTGTGCGTGCGTGCTGTAGGGATGCTTATAACCTACGTACGTACGTATGCTCGACAACGATGCTTTGGAAGCGAGGATTTGCACGGCGCCATGCGTGCACCGCCACAGTGACGACGGGAATGGTTGGGGCCGGCCCGATCGATCGGCCGAGGCATGTACGTACTCCCTCCGTAAACTAATATAAGAGCGTTTAGAATACTAAAATAGTGATCTAAACACTCTTATATTAGTTTACAGAGGGAGTACTGTACTACAGCGCGCGTCACGCAATGATGGGTCGGGCGGGGGGCGAGACGGCAGGCGAGGCAATGATGGCGACGACGGTGGCAGCGAGCGGCACATCGCGGAGAGGAGAGAGAGAGAGAGATTTCGCTGCCGCTGCCGCTGCCGCCTCGATATCCCCCATCCCCTCCTGCGCCGGGCGTTAAATGCGAGTGCTCCTGCGCCGCTGTCGGACGCGGCCCCGGCCCCGGCCGGCGTCGGCCACGAGGCCCTGCTGTGCGCTGCCGCGCGCGATCTCCCCCGTCACGTCACCACGCCGCCCCGGCAGAGCACGCGGCGCGTGCGTGCGGGCTCGATTTCGCTCCGTTAATGCGCCTCAACGGCCCAAACACTCGTCCCGTCACCATGACCACTGATCGAGCGCCGGCTGGTTGGTCATGGGAGCACGCGCGCGTCGGCCGATCGACTTCCGCCCACGACGACGGGCAAATTTTCGTGTTTTCACCATTTTTGATACAAATTCAGGATCTGAGCCCGGTTTAATTTTTTTTTGGGATTTGACTTTTTTCTTAATGTCACTGGCTCTGGCGGTAGGGTTAAACAGCTTACCGCCACGGGCCTTGGCGGTAGGGTGCTTATACACGTCAGCATGTGGTGACGGTCGCCGTTCTCCTCCGTCGCACCCTACCGTCAGGGCTCCTGGCGGTGGGCTGTTTAACCCTACCGTCAGCGCATGTGGCGTCGGTTACATCTAGATTCTCTGATTCCCCTTGCTGGAAAGCGTTGCTGAAGGTCAAATCGCTATATATGATTGGTAGAAGAACCAAAATTGAATCGGGAAATTTGACCAGAGTCTGGAAGGACTCGGTCAATGGGCTACTGCCGTTCCAGGAGCAATACCCTAACCTCTATGAAGTTTGTTATGAACAAGATTGTACGGTTGATAAGATGAGGTTAGTAAATGTCAATACCTTCTTCAGGAGAAGGCTTAATAAGGAGATGTTAAGCCAGTGGGATGATATGAAAAAGACTGTCGCGAGCCTGAATCTAAATACAGGTAGTGACCGGGTGTTCTGGGGGCTCAATAGCAACGGCAAATACTCCACCAAATCCATATATAGATGGCTGGAAAGTCCCTTGAGTGGATGTCATTATAGGTGGATCTGGAAAGCGAAAATTCCGCTCAAAATTAAAATCTTATGTGGCAATTGGCTCAAGATGCAGTGCTCACTAGACAGGTTATGAAAAAAAAGAAATGGCCTGGGAACCCTAGATGTTCCTTCTGCAATGAGTTTGAAACGTCGCAACACCTGTTCTTTACATGCTCTGTGGCTCGAGTGGTGTGGAGATGTGTTGGGATGATGCTGGGAACAGATAGATGTCCTAACAATCAATGGCAATATTATGCATGGTGTTATTCTTTCCTACCTGATAGGGTAAAATTCTATACGGTGGGGCTAGCTGCGGCATGCTGGGCAATTTGGCTAGCTCGTAACCGGGCTACGTTTGAAAAAAAACAAATCAAGTCGCCTTTCGAAATTGTTTTTTCCATGTGCTCGTTTCTTTCTTATTGGGCAGGTCTTCAGCATGAAGAGGAGAACAAGGAGCTGCGTGCAGGGGCGGAAATGATCAGAGACAGCACAACGAAGATGATGAAAATGTGCAATGATGCGAGAAGCGCGGTCGCAGGATAGTCCAAGATTCCTGCTCTAAGATTGTTCTGATGTCTTAGTGATCTGTCTATGTGGAAGTTGTTTTGTGATACAGTTATGGGACCTGAACATATGTGGGTCTGTAATATTTTGGTCGATAGACTGTAGGGTGATGGTGATGTTAGGTTTTCGCCCCATGGTGTTCATTTCGATGTCGAAATAAGTGCAGTGGGTTTCCTAGCAGTGCTCGAGCTCGCTTTTATCTCCTTTCCCTCCCTTAAATGTTTCTGGAACTGCTGTATTTCCGTTCATTTCCAATGGAAAGGGGTGAAGCCCGGTTCGAAAAAAAAATGTGGTGGTAGGGTCCGAGCGGTTATTTCGCCCGAGACCCCGTGCC
>LR738711.1:885044272-885058069 GCA_902687465.1 Secale cereale | reverse complement strand
GCGTCGGTTTCTTCTTCCTTTCTCCCCCAAGTCGTCCCTCTCTCCCTCTCTCATCTCCTCCACTCTTCCCCTCGGATCTTCACCGATTCTTCACCGTTTTTGCGGATCGAGATGGCCCCGAAGAAAGAAACGTAAGCTCCTCCAATCCCTCCAATTAGTTTTTGCAAACTTGCTGCCGATTTGACGCATTATTTGCTTGAAATCCCTCATATTTTTGAACTTAGATTGGATTATTTTTCACCTAAGATTGTTTTAGGTAGATTGTAGTTCTAGTTCTTAGTTCTTTAGTAAGTAGTGGTATTGAATATGAACTCAAATCCCTAGTTCATATGTTAGTTTGAAGAACCCTAGTTCATAAATTTATTTGTTAAAAAAGTTATGATGTATGTTGATATGATGATGAACCCTAGTTTGATGATGCATGGTCATGTGAAGATGAACCCTAGTTTTATGATGCATGTTGATATGATGATATGAAGATGTTGTTGGAAAAAATTATTTAAAAATATGATGATATGATGTATGTTGGAGGATTTTATTTGGATATGATGCATGTTGATATGATGTGATCCATCATGTGTAGTAGATGTTGTTGGAGGAATATGCTTAAGATGAACCCTAGTTCATGTAACCAAGAAATTTCATTTTTGTTTATGTATGCTTATGCTTATGATGCTTTTGTTTATGAAATTTTATTAAGACGGGCACCTCTTGTGGACAACATCGGCCCACGGTACTCCATGCTGGACTGGACATTCGACAAGGGTCATCGTGCCCGTTTCATAGAGAACGGAGAGGTAAGTGATATGAATGAAATATTGAGCAAAGTTTTCGGATTGATGAAAATAAATTCCTTACTTTTGGCGTTCACTTTTTGACAGATTCTCCAGTCACTGCGCATCAGGGGTCACGGGGTATATGGGCATATGGAATACGACGAGCGCTACGTGTCGTTCTTCAAGCAAGCCCGTCTGTTGGGTTTTGTGTTGCAGTTCAAGCGTAAGCCGCCGGCGCTTGTCCACGCAGCTCTGACATCGTTGATTGACCGATGGCGACCGGAGACCCATTCTTTCCATCTACCATGTGGCGAGATGACGGTGACCCTCGAGGATTGGTCTATGATTACTGCAATGCCGATCAAGGATCGTGCACTCACCGGGCGAGTGGAGAGGGCCAACTGGCAGAATAGGGTTGCCACTCTCATCGGCGAATGCCCCGTTTGTTAAGGGTAACCGTACATCCGGTGTGCCGTTGATCTGGCTCGCGGAGCACCGACACAGATGCCCCGAAGGCGTCGACGAGACGACTGTGGAATGGTACGCGAGGGCCTACCCGTGGTACATTCTCTCGAAGGTCGTGTTTCCAGACAGCTCCGGGAACTCTGCCAACTGGTCGTATCTCTTCTTCCTAGCGGACTGGGAGGCAGGGTACAGTTGGGGGACCTCAGCTCTCGCCTACCTATACCGTTCGGTAAGAGAGTATCTAATTGCCTACGTACCTACGAAAGTGTGTCCATGAAATTCTGTTATATTTGATCCTTATTTGATGTTTTGCAGCTTGACGACGCAATGCAGAGGACGGGAGACAAGTCCAATATGGGTGGCTTTGTCTGGGCCCTCTCCATTTGGATGTGGGGCTGCTGGTGGGGCGTCCGGAGAAGATGCAAAGAGGCCCATGGGATGCATATAGCGAAGACGGCGACGAGACTCGAAACCCCACCGTAGCTTACGAATGGGACGTTGTCAAACTCTACAGGGGCCTAAACAAGACTTCGTACAAGACCTACACCAACGAGATGGACGCTTTGACGATTTCGCAGGTATATGAACTCGCTCAACACCTTTATCGTTGATTCCACTTTTGACCGAGAGTGGGAACTTACCAATGTATATGTAATAGGTAAACTGGTGGTCGTATCATGACCGAGAGTGGGGTTTCGATATGAACGTGATGTGCACTGCGGAGAATGGTCTCTAGCGGTGCATCGTGCCCATGATCTGTGTGTACGCCGTCGAGTGGCACTTGCCACACCGGTGGCCACACAGTTTGGGATGTATCAGCATACCCCCACCGGCCCATCCCACCGATACCGGCGGCCACGCGCTCCACATGTGAGCGCTTTGTTCTCTATGCGCATGATTTCATTGCGTGGCGACTTTATTATGATGTTTCTTGTGGCCTATGCCTTGCAGGATGAGCAGGCAGAAGAATCAGTCGATCACAGACTGGGGAGAGCAGCATAAAACTCATGTGAGGGGGGGCGATGAAGGTACAACTTCAGCCTCCTCGGAACAGATGCATCTGGTTCACTCGCGATCATAAATCTGATACTTAATATGCCCTTATTTCATTGTGAGTGCAGAAGCCCGTGAAGCATTGTCGCAAGCTGGTAGGCCTGCTTGGCTGTGCTGGAGCTGGGTCGGTTGAAACTTATCAACCTGCAGCCACACAGGTGAAGGAAATATGCCCTAGAGGCAATAATAAAGATGTTATTTGTATTTCCTTATATCATGATAAATGTCTTTTATTCATGCTAGAATTGTATTAACCGGAAACTTAGTACATGTGTGGATACATAGACAAAACAGTATGTCCCTAGTATGCCTCTACTAGACTAGCTCATTGATCAAAGATGGTTATGTTTCCTAGCCATAGACATGAGTTGTCATTTGATCAACGGGATCACATCATTAGGAGAATGATGTGATGGACAAGACCCATCCGTTAGCATAGCACTATGATCGTTTAGTTTAACTGATATTGCTTTCTTCATGACTTATACATGTTCCTATGACTATGAGATTATGCAACTCCCGAATACCGTAGGAACACCTTGTGTGCTATCAAACGTCACAACGTAACTGGGTGATCATAAAGATGCTCTACAGGTGTCTCCGAAAGTATTCGTGGTGTTGGCATATATCAAGATTAGGATTTGTCACTCCGAGTGTCGGAGAGGTATCTCTGGTCCCTCTCGGTAACACACATCACAATAAGCCTTGCAAGCAAAAGACTAATGAGTTAGTCACGAGATGATGTGTTACGGAACGAGTAAAGAGACTTGCCGGTAACGAGATTGAACTAGGTATAGAGATACCGACGATTGAATTTCGGGCAAGTAACATACCGTTTGACAAAAGGAACAACGTATGTAGTTATGCGGTGCTGACCGATAAAAGATCTTCGTAGAATATGTAGGAGCCAATATGAACATCCAGGTTCCGCTATTGGTTATTGACCGGAGATGAGTCTCGGTCATGTCTACATAGTTCTCGAACCCGTAGGGTCCGCACGCTTAACGTTTGATGACGATCGGTATTATGAGTTTATGAGTATTGATGTACCGAAGGTAGTTCGGAGTCCCGGATGAGATCACGGACATGAAGAGGAGTCTCGGAATGTCCGAGACATAAAGATTGATATATTGGACGGCTATATTCGGACACCGGAAGTATATCGGAAAAGTTTCGGATTTATCGGGAATGCCGGAGGGGGTTACCGGAACCCCCTACGAGAGGGGATGGTCCATAGTGGGCCTAAAGGGAAAGAGAGAGGCAGCCCATAGGGCTGGCCAGCGCCCCCACCTAGGGTTCCTAGTTGGACTAGGATTGGGGGGGGGGGGCGCCACCTCTCCTATTCCTTTCCCCCTTCTTCCTTTTGGTGAATCCTACTAGGAATAGGATTGCAATCCTATTCCTAGTAGGACTCCTTCCCTAGCCGCACCAGGAAGGGCCGGCCGGCCTCCCTCCCCTGCTCCTTTATATACGGGGGCAGGGGGGCACCCAAAGACACACAAGTTGAATTGTTTTAGCCGTGTGCGGTGCCCCCCTCCACAGAATCACACCTCGGTCATACCGTCGCGGAGCTTAGGCGAAGCCCTGCGCCGGTGAACACATCATATCCGTCACCACGCCGTCGTGCTGACGAAACTCTCCCGTGAAGCTCAACTGGATCAAGAGCTCGTGGGACGTCATCAAGCTGAACGTGTGTTGAACGCGGAGGTGCCGTACGTTCGGTGCTTGATCGGTTGGATCGCGAAGAAGTTCGACAACATCAACCGCGTCACTTGACGCTTCCGCTCCCGGTCTACGAGGGTACGTAGACACACTCTTCCCTCTCGTTGCTATGCATCTGTTAGATAGATCTTGCGTGATCGTAGGAAAATTTTAAAATACTACGTTCCCCAACAGTGGCATCATGAGCCAGGTCTATGCATAGATGATATGCACGAGTAGAACACAATGAGATTGTGGATGATACTAGTCATACTGCTTAGCAGCATGTCATACTTTGCTTCGGCGGTATTGTGAGATGAAGCGGCCCGGACCGACATTACGCGTACGCTTACGCGAGACTGGTTTCACCGTTACGAGCACTCGTTGCTTAAAGGTGACTGGCGGGTGTCTGTCTCTCTCACTTTAGCTGAATCAAGTGTGGCTACGCCCGGTCCTTGTGAAGGTTAAAACAGCACATACTTGACGAAACATCGTTGTGGTTTTGTATGCGTAGGTAAGAACGGTTCTTGCTAAAGCCCGTAGCAGCCACGTAAAACTTGCAACAAACAAAGTAGAGGACGTCTAACTTGTTTTTGCAGGGCATGTTGTGATGTGATATGGTCAAGACATGATGAGTTATACGGTTTTGTATGAGATGATCATGTTTTGTAATGTTATCGGCAACTGGCAGGAGCCATATGGTTGTCGCTTTATCGTATGAAATGCAGTCGCCATGTAATTGCTTTACTTTATCACTAAACGGTAGCGATAGTCGTAGAAGCAATAGTTGGCGAGACGACAACGATGCTACAATGAAGATCAAGGTGTCGTGTCGGTGACGAAGGTGATCATGACGGTGCTTTGGAGATGGAGATCAAAAGCACAAGATGATGATGGCCATATCATGTCACATATTTTGATTGCATGTGATGTTTATCTTATTATGCTTCTTATTTTGCTTAGATCGACGGTAGCATTATAAGATGATCCCTTACTAAATTTCAAGGTATAAGTGTTCTCCCTGAGTATGCACCGTTACGAAAGTTCATCGTGCCGAGACACCACGTGATGATCGGGTGTGATAAGCTCTACGTTCAAATACAACGGGTGTAAGCCAGTTTTGCACACGCAGAATACTCGGGTTAAACTTGACGAGCCTAACATATACAGATATGGCCTCGGAACACTGGAGACCGAAAGGTCGAGCGTGAATCATATAGTAGATATGATCAACATATGATGTTCACCATTGAAACTACTCCATCTCACGTGATGATCGGACATGGTTTAGTTGATTTGGATCACGTGATCATTTAGATGACCAGAGGGATGTCTATCTAAGTGGGAGTTCTTTAAATTAATATGATTAAATTGAACTTTAATTTATCATGAACTTAGTCCTGATAGTTTTGCATATCTATGTCGTTGTAGATCAATGGCCCGTGCTACCGTTCCTTTGAATTTTAATGCATTCCTAGAGAAAGCTAAGTTGAAAGATGATGGTAGCAATTACACGGACTGGGTCCGTAACCTGAGGATTATCCTCATTGCTGCACAGAAGAATTATGTCCTTGAAGCACCGCTAGGTGACAAGCCCCCTTCCGCTAATGCAGACGCTTTGAACGTCTGGCAGTCGCGGTCTGATGACTACACGATAGTTCAGTGTGCCATGCTTTACGGCTTAGAACCGGGACTTCAACGACGTTTTGAACGTCATGGACCATATGAGATGTTCCAGGAGTTGAAGTTAATATTTCAAGCAAATGCCCGAATTGAGAAATATGAGATTTCCAATAAGTTCTACAGCTGCAAAATGGAGGAGAATAGTTCTATCAGTGAACACTTGCTCAGAATGTCTGGGTACTACAATCATATGACTCAACTTGGTTGCAAAGTTGACGAGGATAGTGTTATTGATAGAGTTCTTCAATCACTGCCACCAAGCTATAAAGGCTTCGTGATGAACTATAACATGCAAAGGATGCAAAAGACAATTCCCGAGCTCTTCGCTATGCTCAAAGCTGCGGAGGAAGAAATCAAAAAGGAGCATCAAGTGTTGATGGTTAACAAGACCACTAGTTTCAAGAAAAAGGGCAAGGGAAAGAAAGGGAACTTCAAAAAGAATAGCAAGTCAGTTGCTACTTCCACGAAGAAACCCAAATATGGAGCCAAGCCTGAAACTGAGTGCTTCTACTGCAAGGGGACTGGACACTGGAAGCGGAACTGCCCCAAGTATTTGGCGGATAAGAAGGATGGCAAGATGAACAAAGGTATATGTGATATACATGTTATTGATGTGTACCTTACTAATGCTCGTAGTAGTACCTGGGTATTTGATACCGGTTCGGTTGCTAATATTTGTAACTCGAAACAGGGACTACGGATTAAACGAAGATTAGCTAAGGACGAGGTGACGATGCGCGTGGGAAACGGTTCCAAAGTCGATGTGATCGCCGCCGGCACGCTACCTCTACATCTACCTTCCGGATTAGTTTTAGACCTAAATAATTGTTATTTGGTGCCAGCGTTAAGCATGAACATTATATCTGGATCTTGTTTATTGCGAGACGGTTATTCATTTAAATCAGAGAATAATGGTTGTTCCATTTTAATGAATAATATCCTTTATGGTCATGCACCCTTGAAGAGTGGTCTATTCATATTGGATCTCGATTGTAGTGATACACATATTCATAATATTGAAACCAAAAGATGCAAGGTTAATAATGATAGTGCAACTTATTTGTGGCACTGCCGTTTAGGTCATATTGGTGTAAAACGCATGAAGAAACTCCATAATGATGGACTTTTGGAATCACTTGATTATGAATCACTTGGTGCTTGCGAACCATGCCTCATGGGCAAGATGACTAAAACTCCGTTCTCCGGAACCATGGAGCGAGCAACAGATTTGTTGGAAATCATACATACTGATGTATGTGGACCAATGAGTGTTGATGCTCGCGGCGGGTATCGTTATTTTCTGACCTTCACTGATGATTTGAGCAGATATGGGTATATCTACTTAATGAAGCACAAGTCTGAAACATTTGAAAAGTTCAAAGAATTTCATAGTGAAGTAGAATATCATCGTAACAAGAAAATAAAGTTCCTACGATCTGATCGTGGAGGAGAATATTTGAGTTACGAGTTTGGTCTTCATTTGAAACAATGTGGAATAGTTTCACAACTCACGCCACCTGGAACACCACAGCGTAATGGTGTGTCCGAACGTCGTAACCGTACTTTATTAGATATGGTGCGATCTATGATGTCTCTTACCGATTTACCACTATCGTTTTGGGGTTATGCTTTAGAGACAGCTGCATTCACGTTAAATAGGGCACCATCTAAATCCGTTGATACGACACCTTATGAACTATGGTTTGGCAAGAAACCAAAGTTGTCGTTTCTTAAAGTTTGGGGCTGCGATGCTTATGTAAAAACACTTCAACCTGATAAGCTCGAACCCAAGTCGGAAAAATGTGTCTTCATAGGATACCCAAAAGAGACTGTTGGGTACACCTTCTATCACAGATCCGAAGGCAAGATATTCGTTGCTAAGAACGGATCGTTTCTAGAAAAAGAGTTTCTCTCGAAAGAAGTGAGTGGGAGGAAAGTAGAACTTGATGAGGTAATTGTACCTTCTCCCGGATTGGAAAGTAGTACATCACAGGAAATTGTTCCAGTGATTCCTACACCAATTAGTGAGGAAGTTAATGATAATGATCATGAAACTTCGGATCAAGTTTCTACTGAACGTCGTAGATCAACCAGAGTACGTTCCGCACCAGAGTGGTACGGCAACCCAGTTCTGGAAATCATGTTACTAGACCATGATGAACCTACGAACTATGAGGAAGCGATGATGAGCCCAGATTCCGCAAAATGGCTTGAAGCCATGAAATCTGAGATGGGATCCATGTATGAGAACAAAGTATGGACTTTGGTTGACTTGCCCGATGATCGGCAAGCCATCGAAAATAAATGGATCTTCAAGAGGAAGACCGACGCAGACGGTAATATTACTGTTTACAAAGCTCGACTTGTTGCGAAAGGTTTTCGACAAGTTCAAGGAGTTGACTACGATGAGACTTTCTCACCTGTAGCGATGCTTAAGTCCGTCCGAATCATGTTAGCAATTGCCGCATTTTATGATTATGAAATCTGGCAAATGGATGTCAAAACTGCATTCCTAAATGAATATCTCAAAGAAGAGTTGTATATGATGCAACCATAAGGTTTTGTCAATCCAAAAGGTGCTAACAAAGTATGCAAGCTCCAGCGATCCATCTATGGACTGGTGCAAGCATCTCGGAGTTGGAATATACACTTTGATGAGGTGATCAAAGCATATGGTTTTATACAGACTTTTGGAGAAGCCTGTATTTACAAGAAAGTGAGTGGGAGCTCTGTAGCATTTCTAATATTATATGTAGATGACATATTGTTGATTGGAAATGATATAGAATTTCTGGATAGCATAAAAGGATACTTGAATAAAAGTTTTTCAATGAAAGACCTCGGTGAAGCTGCTTATATATTAGGTATCAAGATCTATAGAGATAGATCAAGACGCTTAATTGGACTTTCACAAAGCACATACCTTGATAAGATTTTGAAGAAGTTCAAAATGGATCAGTCAAAGAAAGGGTTCTTGCCTGTTTTACAAGGTATGAAATTGAGTAAGACTCAATGCCCGACCACTGCAGAAGATAGAGAGAAAATGAAAGTCATTCCCTATGCCTCAGCCATAGGATCTATCATGTATGCAATGTTGTGTACCAGACCTGATGTGTGCCTTGCTATAAGTCTAGCAGGGAGGTACCAAAGTAATCCAGGAGTGGATCACTGGACAACGGTCAAAAACATCCTAAAGTATCTGAAAAGAACTAAGGATATGTTTCTCGTATATGGAGGTGACAAAGAGCTCGTCGTAAATGGTTACGTCGATTCTAGCTTTGACACTGATCCGGATGACTCAAAGTCACAAACCGGATATGTATTTTTATTGAACGGTGGAGCTGTCAGTTGGTGCAGTTCCAAGCAGAGCGTCGTGGCGGGATCTACGTGTGAAGCGGAATACATAGCTGCTTCAGAAGCAGCAGATGAAGGAGTCTGGATGAAGGAGTTCATATCCGATCTAGGTGTAGTACCTAGTGCATCGGGTCCAATGAAAATCTTTTGTGACAACACTGGAGCCATAGCCTTGGCGAAGGAATCCAGGTTTCACAAGAGAACAAAGCACATCAAAAGACGCTTCAATTCCATCCGCGATCTAGTCAAGGAAGGAGACATAGAGATTTGCAAAATACATACGGATCTGAATGTTGCAGACCCGTTGACTAAGCCTCTTCCACGGGCAAAACATGATCAGCACCAAGACTCCATGGGTGTGAGGATCATCACTTTGTAATCTAGATTATTGACTCTAGTTCAAGTGGGAGACTGAAGGAAATATGCCCTAGAGGCAATAATAAAGATGTTATTTGTATTTCCTTATATCATGATAAATGTCTTTTATTCATGCTAGAATTGTATTAACCGGAAACTTGATACATGTGTGGATACATAGACAAAACAGTATGTCCCTAGTATGCCTCTACTAGACTAGCTCATTGATCAAAGATGGTTATGTTTCCTAGCCATAGACATGAGTTGTCATTTGATCAACGGGATCACATCATTAGGAGAATGATGTGATGGACTAGACCCATCCGTTAGCATAGCACTATGATCGTTTAGTTTTACTGATATTGCTTTCTTCATGACTTATACATGTTCCTATGACTATGAGATTATGCAACTCCCGAATACCGTAGGAACACCTTGTGTGCTATCAAACGTCACAACGTAACTGGGTGATCATAAAGATGCTCTACAGGTGTCTCCGAAAGTATTCGTGGTGTTGGCATAGATCAAGATTAGGATTTGTCACTCCGAGTGTCGGAGAGGTATCTCTGGGCCCTCTCGGTAACACACATCACAATAAGCCTTGCAAGCAAAAGACTAATGAGTTAGTCACGAGATGATGTGTTACGGAACGAGTAAAGAGACTTGCCGGTAACGAGATTGAACTGGGTATAGAGATACCGACGATCGAATCTCGGGCAAGTAACATACCGTTTGACAAAAGGAACAACGTATGTAGTTATGCGGTTCTGACCGATAAAAGATCTTCGTAGAATATGTAGGAGCCAATATGAACATCCAGGTTCCGCTATTGGTTATTGACCGGAGATGAGTCTCGGTCATGTCTACATAGTTCTCGAACCCGTAGGGTCCGCACGCTTAACGTTTGATGACGATCGGTATTATGAGTTTATGAGTATTGATGTACCGAAGGTAGTTCGGAGTCCCGGATGAGATCACGGACATGACGAGGAGTCTCGGAATGTCCGAGACATAATGATTGATATATTGGACGGCTATATTCGGACACCGGAAGTATACCGGAAAAGTTTCGGATTTATCGGGAATGCCGGAGGGGGTTACCGGAACCCCCTACGAGAGGGGATGGTCCATAGTGGGCCTAAAGGGAAAGAGAGAGGCAGCCCATAGGGCTGGCCAGCGCCCCCACCTAGGGTTCCTAGTTGGACTAGGATTGGGGGGGGGGGGCGCCACCTCTCCTATTCCTTTCCCCCTTCTTCCTTTTGGTGAATCCTACTAGGAATAGGATTGCAATCCTATTCCTAGTAGGACTCCTTCCCTAGCCGCACCAGGAAGGGCCGGCCGGCCTTCCTCCCCTGCTCCTTTATATACGGGGGCAGGGGGGCACCCAAAGACACACAAGTTGAATTGTTTTAGCCGTGTGCGGTGCCCCCCTCCACAGAATCACACCTCGGTCATACCGTCGCGGAGCTTAGGCGAAGCCCTGCGCCGGTGAACACATCATATCCGTCACCACGCCGTCGTGCTGACGAAACTCTCCCGTGAAGCTCAACTAGATCAAGAGCTCGTGGGACGTCATCAAGCTGAACGTGTGCTGAACGCGGAGGTGCCGTACGTTCGGTGCTTGATCGGTTGGATCGCGAAGAAGTTCGACAACATCAACCGCGTCACTTGACGCTTCCGCTCCCGGTCTACGAGGGTACGTAGACACACTCTTCCCTCTCGTTGCTATGCATCTGGTAGATAGATCTTGCATGATCGTAGGAAAATTTTAAAATACTACGTTCCCCAACAACAGGGTCACATCGACTCATCGAGCCATGTTCCCTCATCGTCTAGGTTGGTTGAGGAGGAGGAGGAGGAGGCCACATATGAAGAAGGGGTGGAGGAGGATGAGGATGATGAGGGCAACGGCGAGGAGAAGTACGATGAAGATTATGGACCTCCACCAACCCAATCATATCAACCACCTGAAGAGATGCCGAAGAGGCCTTCGAAGAAGAAGGATTTGCTGAGTCCGGGCCCTTTCCAGAGACCGATCCCTCGACGGCCCAAGAAGAAGACTGAAGAGACTCGTTCAAAGAGTAACGAGGACCGTACCTCCAAGAGGGGAAGGAGCAAATGATTATGCTCTTCGATAGTTGGCTCTTGTAGTTGGGTTGTCTATGTGTTTGAACTTCGTTTGGTTGAACTTATCTAGTGGTTGTGAAACTACGTGGAACTATGAGTTTGCTATTTGTGGATCTATGTGTTTGCTATTTGTGAACCTATGTGGAACTCCAATTACTAATTAGTTGAAGTTCGTTTGAAATGTTCTATGCACTTGAAGTTTTGTTAATGTGTATGTAATGCCCAAGTTTAATTGCTTAAGATCTGTGATATTGCTGTCATATTTTGTGAAACTTGCTGTGATATTGCTGTCATATTGAATTTGAAAAGAAGCAAGCAAAAGAACTTAAAAAAATACACAGGACCCTACCGCCAAGGTCCCTGGCGGTAGGGTCACACAGCCAACCGCCAGCCCACCTGGCGGTAGGACGAACCTACCGCCAGGGCCCCTGCATATTTCGTTACAGAACGGTATACGGCAAAACCCAGCCACACCCTACCGCCACTAGCTCTGGCGGTAGGGTTAGATAGCCTACCGCCAGGAGAGACGGCGGTAGGGTGCTTATCCACGTCAGCATGGGCAAACGGCGCCGTCCCCCTCCGTCGCACCCTACCGCCAAGGCCCGTGGCGGTAGGCTGTCTAACCCTACCGCCAGAACCAGTGACGGCAGGAAAAGGGTCAAATCCCGATTTTTTTTAAAACAGGGGTCAGATCGTGAATTTGTATCCAAAAAGGGTCAAAACACGAAATTTTGCCACGACGACGATCGCGCGCAGGTCCACCGGGAGGGACGGAGCCCGCTCTTCATCGCTCCATTTTTTTAGAATGAAGGCTCAAGTCGAACCCGACTTTGAATTAACAAAACCATCAACCGTCCAGAATTGCATCAACGACCAACTTACAGAGTCAGAACAAAGAAACATCTAAAAGGGTACGAAGTGTTGTGCACAGAACAAAGAAATAGTTAAAAGGGTATAAAATGTTGTACAAGCAGCTAACAGACTTCCTACCGTCTATAAGCAAAGATGAAGAGTCTAAGGTACAAAAACAGCTAGAAGACAATGAGCCCTCCATCGAGTGCAAGCCACACCGCCGAGACACCAGCAGACCTTGAGGAGACCCAACTAGCAGGCGAGAGTAACTTTGACCGCTCCATGGGCTCCGGCCGAATCGGAGACAACCTCCTACATATCCGAAAGGGGCTCCCTAACCCCTCGCCTGGCACAAGGTGCCGAGCCATCGGACGATGCAAACGCTCTCCCAAAAGTAAAGGTGTACAACCGACGCCATAGCCACCCAAGAAAACCACACACCAGAGCACCACCAACACGCTTCGTCGAGCTCAACAAAGGAAAACATGCCACCAGAGGGAACCTACATACGAGGAGAAGCAAATGCATGGCGGGACTGCTGATGACATAGCAACAATGGAGGGAAGCCACATGACGGGACTTGGAGACAACACTATGAGAGCAGAACACGCTCTGAGCTCACACCACCCCTATATGGCTATGGCTACCGCAGAGGGGAACCCAATCCCCTGCCCAAAAGGCGCAAAGAAATGCTGGCCACCTTCGCGGAAGTGTCAAAGAGCTACCACGAAATAGGCGAACAAGGAAAGGGATTTGGGATTTCATTTTTTTCCTTCTTCTATCTTCTACTCCGAAAGAAAGCAAGACGAACAAACAGGCCCTCCCCCTCCTTGGGTGGGGACGAAACCCTGGCCGCCGGGAGCTCTCCTTCATTCCCTCCCTCCCTCCGTCGCTGACGAAGGAAGATAGTTCTCCTTATTTTCTCACTGAGTTTTAGGAAGTTTTCATGGCATGTTATGTATTTTCATCTCAATTTTCCCACGGGGTTTTGAAGGAGAATAATTCAAAGATAATCAGTCTCAAGGGCTAGCGAGGATTTAGAGGGAGTGTTAGGATTTAAACTAATTCTATTATGTAGTCATAATCCTCCCTTGTAAACAGCGTGCAGTTTGCCTCTGGCAACCATACGAAGCACTCCCATGCCCCATGATCGGATGCGTCCCTTCGTGGGGTTGGCGTCGGTACCTCTTAATATAATCCTCTCATATCATCAACGGAAACTTGATTGTTCCATAAATTCATTTCTTCACAATTTTAACTCGTGCCCTTCTGTGTTATTGGGCAGGTCTGATGAAGCAAGAGGATGTGGCTGATCTGAGGACTGGGGCAAAGGCTGATGCAAATATGTGCTGCAAATTAGGATGATGAGGTGATGATGCTCTGTGATGGATAGCAACTCCCTCTCCGTCTCGGATACCAGTTTGGCTCG